>JAMXBC010000010.1:63968479-64568479 GCA_024138005.1 Lumnitzera racemosa | reverse complement strand
GACACACAACGCTCCTTTCACTATACGTTATCTTCAGGCCCATAGATAAGCAATATAGAGTAATTTACTAAAATTAACTTGTTAAAACATAAATTAATCAAGTAAACGTATGGAGTTGTTAAGTTCCACACCAAAAGAATATTACAAACAAATACAGTTCATAATAGGAACTACATCATAAACTTTAAACTATATTATGAACAAAATAAACGTTAATCAAAATCTACAAAAGCTTTTATAAAATCTCCTCTTTGCTCCCTAATCGCTCCAACCCATCTTTATATAAAACTTACCATGGGCATGCCTTAGCCCAAATTAGCGAAGAGGTTTTCCTGCAACAAAAGGAATCATTGGGTGTAAGCTTAAGCTTAGTGAGATAAATACCCTTATCAATACCGCATGGCAAAAATTTATTAAATGCACAATCATATGAATGCATGAACAATCAATATGCCGAATAATGCATACAGTGGCCTAGGAACTGCATACGACTCAGACTTATGCCCCTTATAATCGAGATTTAGAGATAATTAACCAACCCAAACCAAAATCTGAGTTTTAGCCCTTAGGTTTTATTTCATTTACACTGTTATGCTTAAGTCAAAACAAAAATACTTATGTATATATGTACATATGTATATACTTTCTTTACCGAATAACAAATCATATTTTTAAAATCTCAAGTCTAGTGGTGTAGTGGCCTCCGCAATCCATAAACACACGTCCTAAGTAGAAGCCACAAGATACAGTCCTTCACCAACGGTTGGCGTCTCCAGGCACTTAGTAAGTTCGTCAGCTTAAGACAAAGACTTAATAAAATGATGATATAGCTAGTGTCCAATCCTACAAGAGGCCCTCCTCCTATAAGTCCCTTCTCATCTTCTATGTAAAGCGGCAATCAATGTTATCTAAATGCAATTATGGGGAATGCATGATCCATTTAATTTCTTAATCATATAAGTGGTTAACCCGATTTTCCAGGTGATCAAACAATTTCATTCCATACAATCACACATATAAATTATCACAACAATTCCCATTACTATATAATTAACAAGTTATAGTATTCAATTCACAAGTTCATACATATGCATTTCCCATATCCCACAAGCATCCAAATTTATATATATAAGTTTAGGTAGATCTATTCTACAAGCAAAATCAAGTAAAGAGTTATCAAAAATTTACCCACTCCGCTATGCAGGTCAGTTAAAGTAGTTTGAGGGCAGGTCATCTCCGTATGCAATGTCCCTTGGTCATCAAAATCATAATACTATAAGGGATTGAAATAAAACTTAAGAAACTAAGCTAAAATCCCTTAAGTTATACTCTTGAGTAGTTTTCATATTTTTCCCGATTTTACTTAAAAGTTCAATTACATATAACTTTCTTGTTTTAAATCCGATTTTTATGATCTTATAGTTGATCTTATAGTCAATCTTCATTGTTTTTAAGTGTACTTTAATATAGTGAGGTTATATTTTCGAGATGAGGCACATAAATTTGTCCATAGGTCAAAATAATAGCAGTCTTCATGGTTTGGAGTGCTTTTGGGCTTTGTTTAGTTAATGGGCTTTTTGGTAACTTGAGAATTCCTTTAGGCTTGAGCTTAAGATTTCATCCTACACTCAAAATACTCCTTAAGATCAGATTTACAACTTTGATATACACTCCTAAGGCTATCAACAACTTCTTAGGCTCTTAAGTAGGCTTAAGTTGTCAAATAGGCTTGTTTTTTATTCAATTCAAAAACGGTCATTTTCTTGGGCCTAAGGAGTGTTTTGTGGGCTTCTTGAGATTCTTAAAACAACTCTTATTGATGTGTCAAGTGACTAATCAGAAACTTAAGTGTGGTTCAACTTGAAGTTTAAGGCCCATTTTGGAAATTTTATGCTCGGTTTTGAGTTTTAGGCTTAATATACTTATCAAACTTGCCTTGATTGGTCTTCTCACTTTGTTTACTTACTTTTATCATATTTTTAAGTGTCTTTTAAGGATGTTCCAGATCTGGTCGGTTTTAGTATGAGGGCTTCCAACTTGTTTCATCATTTCCTTAGCTTTAGGTGTTAGATCATGAACTTAAGCTACATGAAATGATTATTTGGCTCATATTTTATATGAAAATAGAGGATCTCACTTTTATCATACTTCCCATACCATAGTTCACGTCTTACAAAGTTAGTTTCCTTATAAAACTTCATGTGGTGGATTTTTTCGTTCACCTAAGTCTAGGTTTTACTATGTTTAACTCAAAGAAACTAAAAACAACATCCAAATGACCTCCAAATCCTCATGTCTAGCATGCTTCTTTTTCATTCAAGTTCTCATTTCAAGATTTTCTCAACTTAAAATCTTCTATTCAAAGTATTAAGTAAGTATCTATACAAAACACTAACTTTATGTGCTCTTACTTCAAGTTTCATGTAAAGGTATCATGAGTTTGCTTCTTAAGATGGTCTTTGATGTTATACCAACTCATGATCATACTCATATCTTCAAGAAATCATAGTCTCCTAACATGATTACTAACCTACTAACACAAGATATACTTACTCACCCTCAAAGCAAAATGTGGTGGTTGTGCACTAAGGTTCCACTTATGCTCTTTATCTTAGTTCCTCCTTCTTGCGCCCTTTTTTGAAACCCGAGTAATCCTTTAAGGTGGGCTTTATGGAGTTTTCAAAGGATCCTAAAGAAGCTTTGAGTGTTGGAAAAAGAAAGACACAAGAAAAAGTTGAAAGCGCCATGAATGGAAGCTTGGAAGTGGCGGCAAAATTGATTTTGTAGGGTATGGTTGTTTCTTCTTTTGTGTTGTTTTTAAAGTGAGAGAAAAGAAAGTGAAAATGAAATTGAAAGTGAGAGAAATGGAAGAAAGAGTGGCCAGTTGGGCATGGGGTGGGAAGTGTGTTTAATAAGCTTAATTTTGTTGTCTTCTAGCATGTACAAAAGTCAATAATTGTAACTATTAATGATGTAAGCATTAAGGGGTAAATAGTGAAGTGTAAGATAAAGTGATTGATAGATAAAAGACAAGAGTATGCCACCCCCCCCACCCCCCCAAAATTCTAGCTTGTATAAACCAGCCATATAATGTCCTTTTGGGCATAAAGTTATCATGTCTCATTTATTAAAATTAAGCATGTGAAATCTTATGATAATTTGTCCGTATGTAGTATAAGTGAAGTAGTGATAAGGAAAGTATCTTATCACTATATTTTAGATAAGTTACCAATTGATAAATGGCTCCAACTTTCAATTAATAAGTCATTTAGGGTGATTTGTTGGTCTACTTATTTATATATAAGGCTTATGCATGAAGATAAGGGCATTATCTTATAGGGAATTATTTTAGGATTTACTTCTTGAATTGTTTTGTAAATTATGATTCGATTCTTATAAAATTATGAAATTTTCTAGAGTTAAATGAAATTATTCAAATTAAATTATCGATTAATCCCTTATGGTTAAAAGTCCTTATTTGTTTTAGGGTTTAGGGTTTTTGGTTAACTTTAGAGTTCGCAATTTTTCAAGTTTGGGTTTTATCAATAATAAGCTTTCAAATTGGAAAGTAAGTTCGTTTCTAATTGTAAACTTGAGTTCTTAGTTTAGTTGATTCTTAGGAATGTATGGGAAGTACTCTTAGTTAAATCATAGGCCCACTAAAAGTAGAGTCCACATAACCCGTCAACTTATCCTTTCAAATTTTAAAGCTACTAAGACTAAGGCTACTTCTCCCACCCCACCTCCCTCTCAAGATGGCATATTCCTCAAGTAGCTCAGCTAACAGTGGGATAAACTTGCTTCGATTAACTCACTTGCAATAAATACTTATCTGGAAGATAAAGAAGGAAGATCTATAGCAACATACTTGTAAAACAATACAATTTACTTCACGGACTTGCTAGATGGGGCAGCCAGTGCTGTCAATAGAGTTCTAGTTTCAAAATATAATAAATACTAGCAAGACCTTCCGAAAACATAGAATCTTAGGAGGCTGAGAGAGAAAGAGAGGGTATGCTTTCTAAAGGAGCGCGAGTTCCACATCTACTTAAAATATCTCAACTTTGAACTGCACTTCCCATTCTCGACTTTTGTCGGCAGTTCTTCAACTATTTTCAAGTTGCGTTAAGTATGTTCCCACCGAACACCTATCAACTTCTTATAGCTTTCGAGATAGTTTGTGAAGAAGTTGAAGTTAGGACTACGCCTTAATTATTCCGGTATTTCTTTACAATTATGAGGCAACTTGACGACTGGTACTTTACAGCTACTAGGCATGAACAGAAGTTCATGGATGAATTGGAGTCCAAGATCTACAAATGGCACGATAAGTTCATGTATATTATTTTAGGAGAAGAGTTAGATTTCTAAACCTAATGGACTAAACCAATCCGCATAAGGGACATTGAACTTATACCGAATGATGTTGCCGTAACAAGGAAAATCTAAGAGAAGAGGAAAAACAAAATGTTTTTCTAAGACACCAAAAGAATTATTAGACAATATGAAGATGAAGTGCCAATCTTCTCCGAAAAAAAAAAAAGGTATGCTCTTGAAAGATGGCCATACCAAGTAAAGCTACAAGAAGAAAGTCATTCTTGTGTCTTAGAGGAGGAAATGTTGCCTTTGAGCCTTGTTTACAATAGAAAATGTAAGTTCTTTCTTATTCGTCACTTTAGTATTAATATATCTACTTTCTATTGTAGATATGAGTGCTAGTTGGGTGAACCCAGCTAAGTTGTTAGCCTAGGCAAAGGCAAAAAAATCAAAAGCTGATAAATGTGTAACCTCCACAATTGTAGCTACTCGGTTGACTACCTTCAAGAAGGTAGTAAAAGAGGGCACAACAAAACAAATGGTGGCCTAAAAGACTTATCGTATTGCCGAGAAATGGAAAGGGAGTGAGAAACTTAGGTTAGCTAAGGGAGTATGAGTTGAGACCCTTCTCACTGAAAATATTCCTCCTACTGTAGAGCAGAAGGAGGGTAACTAAGGAATCAAACCCCAAAATGAGACTGAAGTGACCAATCTAGATGTTGCCAAGAGGTCAACACTCCCAATGGAGTTATGCCAAGTACAAACAAGAGAAGTGGGAAAGAGCTCACCAACCAACCTCCTGCTAAAAGGTCTAAGGAATTGGACAAAAGGGCAAAGGAGACTTTACGCAACAAAGCTCTCAGCATTAGCAATGCCGAATTCATCCCTAACATGGAGGTCGGCCAGTACTTCATTCCCTACTAGAGCTACAACATCTTACATGCCAACTCAGCCTTAGGTGACAGGACAAAATCCTTGGCCTTGATGGAAAGCATTATTCTTCCAAAGGATAAGGAGATTGCGAAGAAAGACATCGATAGGGTCAGTGGTTGTAATAAGGCAAATATTACGGCTAAGTTATATGATGTAAGTATCAATTAAGTCCTTTCAACTATTAGGCATATTGGGTCACTAATACTCCTGTTTGTTTATAGATTAGCAACCACGTTTTGAAGGCCTTGGAGAAGCTAATAAAGAAATGAAAAAGGTAATAATAATAATAATCCTTCATATATTCTTTAGGTGGTTTGGAAAATTCATCATTTCATATCGACTTGTTGCAAAAAATTACGGATACGTACAACTCCTCAAAAGCTTAAACCATAGCTACCGAGAACACAAGAATAAAGGCTTAGATGAAGGCCAAGAAGTATCAAGATAAACTCGTTGTGGAGAAGTTGGCACACTTTTTAGTTGCCAATAAAGTTCAAGCCTCAAGGTCGAAGTTTATGAGTAGTATAAGGAGGTTGAGGATCTATAGGAAGAGCTATGCAAAAAGAAGGAAGAGTACTAAGGTTTGGGTCAACCACTCTACTCAATAAGTGATGAGGAAGATAGGCTTAGGATGTAAATAAAGAAACTGGAGACCAACAACTCTAGGCTATAAAGCCGTATTGTTGAATTGGAAGAGGGAATGAGGAAAGGGCCCTTTGTTAAAGAGGAACTCAAAATTGTGACTCCAAGTTGGCAATATGAAGGACTATTGTGAAAGAAGTTATTAGAAGGGGTTTAAGTAGCAAGAGAAGAAATCTTTAAGTTTCACCTTAACTATGATCTCTCATGCTTGGACTTCACCAATGTTAACGATAAAGTCAGCAGTTACGACAAGGAAGATGACAAGGATTTAGGTGCCAAGATTAATATGCAAGATGATAACGAGGCTCATACCAAGGATCCTAGAGATAACAAAGATCATTTATCCAAAGAAATCCCTTATGAGTGTAAAGAAAAATCCACTTGTTCCCCAACCCTAAACACTGATAAGGCTCTACCTTCTAATCAATAGAAAGCCTTTGCTTAATCCAAGAATATATCATAAACTTAATTGTATAATTAATTTGTTATTATATGGACAGTATCCGACCGAACGATCGAGAATTTGTAATTGTATTTGTGATGAATCTTACATGTTTCCTTATGCATAGCTTGGAAGTTTCAATACGTTTTGTTTTATGCACTTTATTATTTCCAAGCATATTTTATTTCAAACACTCTTATTTTTTAGCATGTTTTATTTCACATGTAATATATTAGATGTCTTACTAAAGGCCGTCTATTAGTCATTTTAGATGTAGCCCAACCATTTTTCTTAAACTTATTACAAAGTTTGTAGTTCAACTTCTCGACTAATTTCTGAAGTTCATTAACCGCGATAGGCTTGAACTTATACTAGTTTATTCACCATGTAGTTTGAATTTATTAACTCATCAATCATAAAAAAAATCAAAAAAACAAATCAAAGCTTTAACTTTGAATTCAATTGTTTTTCAAAGCAAGTAGGTTATTGCCTTACAAAACAAATAGAAATGCATAACATCGAGGAAACTAATTAAAATAAAGCTTCAAGTTCTCAACATTCCATATAGGAGGGATGATTGTACCATCTAACATTTCTAGTCGATAGGCCCCCTCGCCAACAACTTCCCAGACCTTAACTGGATCCTCCCAATTTACGTTGAGCTTCCCTTGTTTTTCTCACATGCTGGTCGCTTCTAATTTTCAGTAAACCAAATCTCCAGGCTGGAAAACCTTATACTTTACCTTCTAATTATGATATCTCGTTGCCCTATGCTGATATGCCACAACCCTTACTCTTGTAACATCTTTGATTTCTTCAATTGTATCTAGATTTGCTGTTAGACCAACGTGATTGACCATCACATCAAAATTCCGTGTACGTAGATTTAGCAGATCTAACTCGATTGGCAAAACTGCCTCCATACCATATGTTAACCTCAAGGGGTTTCCCTTGTTGCAGTTCTGTGGGTAGTCCGATATCCCTATAAGACATATGAAAATTCATCAGCCTATTTTCCTTTAACTTGATTTACCTTCCTCCTCAAGCCGTGTAAGATGATCTTATTAACAGCTTCGACTTGCTGGTTAGTCCAAGGGTGAGCTATAGACGTATAGTTCATGCAAATGCCGTATTTCTTATAAAATGCAAGGAATTTGTTGTTATCAAATTATGGTCCATTATCCAAATTATCATAAATGGGACTTTATACCTTGATATTACAAAGTTAAAAAAAAATGCTTCCACTTTCTGTTCAGTGATCCTTGCCAATGCTTCAGCCTTTGCCTATTTTGTGAAATAATCCACAGCAACAATAACAAATTATCATTGGGCTATAAATTTCGAAAAAGGTCTAAGTATATCTAATCCCTAATGGGCAAAGGGGCAAGGACTAGATAAGTAGTGTAGATATCTTATTTTGCCCTCTTTATTTTATTTTATTTCTTTCAAGGTCATATTTTATGAAATAAATAAAATAATTTGAAAATTTTAAAAGAATTACAAAAAATAGAAATTTCAGAAAATTTAAATAAAAAGTAAGAGGAAAAAAACAATAAAGGAATTTAGAGGAATGTTAGGATTCATGCTTTTTGTTTTTATTTATTTATTTATTTTAGTTAATTTTTTTTATTATAATTTAAAAAGAGAGGGAAATAGGGGATCGGTCCGCATTATTTACTAAGTAAGGCCCAAGGCCTTGATTTCCTTATGGACGGCAGCATATCCCATTTTTTTAAATCACGCACGTGCGAGGTACGTGGCACATGCCTCACATGTAACCTGCACCCCATATCTTCTTCTAGTTTTTCTCCCGATTCCCAGTTTTCTTCTTTCTTTTTTTTTTTTTTTTCCAAATGCAAGGAGCTGTGTTCAAGGATAATTTATGGGCATTTATCACACATTAACAACCATTTTTTTTATATAAAATCACATACTATAAATGGCCTAATTTTGAATTAAACCATAAACAAGTCTAAATGCAGTCATTAATTCATTTAAAATCGAAGTCAAATATTGAAAAAAGTTGGTTTTTTCGAGTCAAAATTCATTAACACATTTAATCCGATTTTTTAACTTTCCTAACTTATTCAATGTTAGTTTAGTATAAATAGGAGGAGTCCTTTGATTCATTCTAAAGCACATAGAAAATCAAAAATCATCTCTCTCTTTCTCTCTCTCTCTCTCTCTCTCTCTATCTATCTATCTATCTATCTATCTATCTTCAATCCACACTTACTCTCTCTCTCTAGGCGTCCTCTTCTAAAACCATCATCACAACTTACTTTGTAGTGATGAAAAAACTAAGACCCGATCTCCCATTCTTCTAGCAATCACCACGCACCACCACCAACAACCACCGTAAGCCACTAACTCCAATCACCATCCAAACAACCACCAAACATTAAGGCATCGAGCCTACCCCCCTAAGTCCAACATAAAAGACATAACTCTCCCATTCCCCGCTCATTTTGATGTTGATAAGCATCCGAAACCACCCCGACTAGTGGCTGTAGTTGAAGTTTAGAGCTGCTCGAGCCAACCTAGTCTACTGTAAATATTTTTTTATCTATTTATTTATTTTACTTTTTGTTAATTTATTACTCATGTATTTGTATTAACAAAAAAAAAGAGAAGAAAGTGAAAAAAAAAAAGAGAATAAAAAAAAGAAAGAGAAAAAGAGAAGATCTCAAGTTCGTTTTTTTTTTAATTTTGTTTTTGGTTAAGATTTAAATAAGAAGAAATAATGATAAATAACAACAATAATAATAAAAATAAGACAAAAATAGGTTAGTGAATAAAAAACCCATTTTACTACTTAGAAAATCGATTTTCTAAAATAAAAATAAGTGACCCTTTTTTTCAAATTAAGACCTTTTCTAGAACTTTCTAAAAATAAAACTTGGATTTGGGACCTTTCGAACTTTTCTCAATAAAACCCAAACCCACTGAAAATGTAAACTCGATTTTCCTTTCAAAGTTTAAAGTCGACTCACCAACCTGAAATTTTTATCAAAAAAACTACAAAAATCCGATCCCAAATAACAGGTATATAGGCACTCATATACAAATATGAGGCGACTTAAAATGTGAAAATTTTTCTTTTTCCAACTTTAGTAAATAATTGATCGATTTATCTTTTTTTAGAATGAAATTAAGTTACATGTAGATAGATTTTATTATAAGGATATATTGAAAGGTAAATTTAAATTCAAAAAGATTAAAAATGGTACCCTTTAAGAGTTTAAAAAATTAGCCCCTAAACTTGAATCTTTAGTTTTCAAAAACCATTTTTAAAAATTGATTTTATCGATAAACCAATAGCTAAGTTATAACCAATCCATCCAATTGATTATAACTTATCTCTCTTTCTCGACTATAGTTGGGTCGGATGGCAACTCCAAAATGTTTTCAAAGTTAAAAGAACTAGTTTTCTTTAAACCCTGGCTAAGGGTCAATATTAAATAAGTATAGTTTAAGATTGATCTGTTTAATGAAAACCAATTTATAAAAATCGAGGAGAAAAAACCAGGCCCAACAAGCAACATAATTTAGTAAAAGGCGTATGACTCAATGCCTCATGCTTTTAACATTGTAGATAATGTCGAATAGTTGTTCTTGCATCTTCTTTCATGGTCAACCAATAATAATCAAGTCACAACATACAGATATACAATGTTTATGCTTTTATGTGGTTACTGCATACACCGCCATGTAGTTCAAATAACATCCGTTAGGCATCTTTTAGAGGAAGGCATCAAAGATAAGGTTAGGATATGCTACATTTGTATAGCCAATTATCTATCAATGTATAATTTGCAGCTTAATAAACCAATCTTTGAGCCTCTTTTTTATCATTAAAGGGGATACTATCTCTTAAGTAATCTACAAGGGGGTCCATCCAGGACTTCTCTTTTGGGTAAGGAGCCAATTCATAGCTCTGAGAGACAGTGGATAAACTTTTATATAGGAGAAATTTGACAAAGAGTTTATTACTCAAGTCAGGAAGTGTCATACTGGTCAACTTAGACAACTTATCTAATGTATACTGAGACTAAGAACAGATACGGTCGATAGCAAGGATAAGTCCAAGCTCGCCAAAAGCTTGAAGAGATGATGGGGAATGCATGAAAGAATGAAGATATCAATAAAAAGTAAGCAAAAACTCACAAACAGCTCTAAAGGATATGACACACCAATGGAACTTCCGGTGACTTCTGACATAACTCGATATGATGCACGAATTAGTCCGGTGAGGTTACTCGCCACCTAGCCTTGCTTAAGGGTTAAGATAAGAGTAAAATGAGAGTAAATAAACAGTATTAACAAAAGGAAATATCAAGTGTATTAATGATAATCCGATTATTGCGACTATAAGTACAAAGGGTATTTATATTCGATAAGTTAGGGCAACTTACCTAAAAGGGAAAAGACAAAAAGGGTATTGTCTTAAAAAAGTAATGTATAAGAATACAAAAGGGTAAAAATGAATATTCAAGAAAAGCAATGATTACTATAGCAAATTCTACATGTGATCCTGTACACGTGGCAAATATATATTGGTGATGCTGTTGGAGAATGTAGACAAAAGAGTACGAGCAAATTGCTTGTTCGAACTAGGGTGATTGAAGATTAGTTCGATGTCGTTTGCTCGGTCTCTTGGTAAGAGTAATACCAAGCAAGTGGTCAACTCGAGCATAAGTGAGTAAGCAAGCAAGGTTTGGTAAATATCTCGGTATTCTACTTTTGGTACACAATCTATAAGAAATGAGTAGTCATTCGGCTCAGCATGCAGAGTGAATCGGCAAAGAGATACTCGGCTTTAGTAAGAATTAACTAGAGGATTCTCCTTGCTAGTCTCTCTGGTCCTCGAGCTAGGCTGTATGTCAAAGGCCTAGTAACCTGATTCTTATCATTATCAACAGCTATACTCTTACTCCTAGTAATCTTGTAGATTGAAAAAGACTAAAATTCTTTAGTAAGCATCCGTGCCATCAATAGGTATTTGCTCATTTCTTCTTCCCTTGCCGCATAACTTCTTATGACTTGATTTACCACCAATTGTGAATTAGAGAAGACTTTGAGTTTCTCGACACCAATTTCTTTTGCCAGTTTAAGTCTGGCTATCAAAGCTTCATATTTTGCCTTATTATTGCTAGCTAGAAATCTAAATTTCAAGGCATAATTAACCTTGACATTGCAGGGGTCCTTATAGAATAAGGCTCGCACCACTTCCCTCTTTAGTGAAAGAGCCATCCACATAAAGATGCCATATAGGTTTTTCGGCAATCTTTACACTGTCTTCCTCACCAGTAAACTTGGTTAAAAAATCCACCAGTACTTATGCTTTTAATAACGTTTTAGGTTTGTATTGTACATCATAAATGCTTAGCTCTAAGGCATATTTTATCATTCTTTTAGAAGAGTCTAGCCATTGCAATGCTTGCCGCAATGGTTTATTAGTGAGGACTACGAATTGGTGAGCCTCAAAATACAATTTTAATTACCTTACCAAGAGAACCACTGCTAATATAAACTTCTCAATTTTCGTATAACGATGCTCCAATCCTTACAGGATATGACTTACGTAATAAACTAGTCGATACTCCTTAGCATTAATTCAAACCGATACAAAAGAAAGCACTCGGTAGTTAACTGTTAGTATAAATATAAATTCTCTCCTGAGATAGGTATCGAGAATATTGAGGGTGACATGAGGAATTATTTAAGTTCATTGAATGTCCTCTTACAATCATCTGTCCCTTTGAACTCTCACAGATTCTTTAAAATTTTAAAGAATTCTATGCACCTATCTACGCTCCTCAACACAAACTGGTTAAGAGCAGCTATTCACCTAGTAAGTTCTTGTACCTCCTTGACAATACGAGAAGATTTCATGTTTATTATCACGTCAATGTTTCTTGAGCTAGCTTCAATGCCACACTGTATGACCATCTACCTTAAAAATTTTCCCAAAGTTGCACTGAAGACACACTTTCTCAAGTTAAGCTTTGTGTTATATCTCCTCAAAGTAGCGAACATCTCCTCAATCTCAACAAGATGCCAATCCTCTGTTATGCTTTTCACAATCATGTTATATATGTATACTTCGACATTTCTATGGATCTAGGGTTTAAACATCACGGTGACTGATAGGAATCAGGCTACTAGGCCTATGACTCACAACCATACCCAAAGATTAAAAGGATTGATAAGACGAATCCTCATGTTCTAGGCAACTCCTGTCAAAGCCAAATATCTCTTTACCAATCTACTCTACATGCCGAGCCAAATGACTACTCATCTCTCAGAGATTATGTGTCAAATAGCAAAATGCTGAGATATCTACCAAACCTCGTACGCTTACTCACTCATGCCTGAGTCAACCACGTACTTGGCATTACTCTTACCAAGAGACCGAGAGAACGACACCAAACTAATCCTCATTACCCCTGCTCAAACAAGCTATTTGCTCGTACTCTTTTGTCTACATCCTCCAACGACATCGCCAATGTATCCTACCACATATAGGATCACGTATAGAATTTATTATAGTAATCATTGCTTTTCTTAAATATTCATTTTTACCCTTTTGTATTCTTGTACATTACTTCTTTAGAACAATACCCTTTTTATCTTTTCCCTTTTAAGCAAGTTGCCTTAATTTATCGAGTATAAATACCCTTTGTACTTGTAGTCATAATAATCAAATTATCATTAATACACTTGATATTTCCTTTCATAAACACTATTTGTTTATTCTCATTTTATTCTTATCCTAACCCTTAAGGAAGGCTAAGTGGCAAGTAACCTCACCGAATCAATCCATACATCATATCAAGTTGTTTATGAGTCATCGAAAGTTCTATTGGTGCATCATGTATTAGCTTACCGAGCTACTAAAACAATGCATAACACTCCACAGGCTGCCCAACCTACGGAGGTTAGAACCTTACTTGACAAGTTTAAGGTAGAGGAGTAGGTGGACAATTAAGGAGAAGGATTAACTTGGGAGATTTGGGAGAAGAGGATGAAGAAGAGTATTACAAAGAAGAAGAGTGAGTTCGAGTACCTAAAGCCTTTGACCATGTGAAGTTTTGAATTCCAAGCTTTAATAGGTCTGGAAGTGCAGATGAATACTTAGAATAGGAAAAGAAGGTAGAGTGTGTGTTTGACTAATACCAATATGAGGATTACGAGAAAGTGAGAACTGCTATTGTTGAATTCTCCGAATATGCTACTATGTAATGGAAGAATTCCTAAGTTATAAAGAGACGAAAAGGATATAAAGAGATTAATACTCAACCTGAGATGAAGAGAATACTCAGAAATATATTTGTGCCAAATACTTATCTGCAAAATACTTTTACTCGGCTTCAGGAGTTGAGACAAGGAGGCCAATCTATTGATAAGTATGTCTAAGAATTTCAAATGTTCATGATTCGCTATGAAGTAGAAGAACCACTAGTAAGAACAATCAGCAAGAACAATTAGCAAGAACAATCTCTAGGTTCCTTATTGGATTGAAAGGTAACATTTAAGACATTATGGAACTCCAATGATTTACCACAATGGATGAAGCCATTCGAATAGCTCAATGAATAGAGAGGTAGAAAAGAAGACAAGTACTGACCAAACCACTGACTAGCCGACCAGGACAAGGAAGTCATTAAACTCAGTCAAGTATTGAACTTATCTGAAAGGCAGATATCCAAGTCAAATAGAAGGGTCGACCTAACAATGATGTACCGACCTGAACTTATGAGAAAGGATAAGGATCTAGTAAGAAGATGAGCTAGATCAAGTGCTTCAAGTGCTAAGAGTTTGGACATATGGTTGCTTAGTGCCTAAACCAAAGAACTATGATCATTAAGGGAGATGTCCTAATGTTGGAAGTGGAGAGTACTAATGAGGAACCTAAGGAAGACAGCCTTATTGAGAAAGAAGTTTCTCATGATAATGAACTTATTAAGGAGGACGTGTTTGTCAAAGACTTAGATCAATTGATCTTAGTTGTTTGACACACAATGAACTTGTAACCCTTACATGAAGAGAAGCAAAGGGAAAACTTATTTCATATCACCTACAAGTAGAATGATCAAGTGTTTGCGCTAATTATGGATAATAGAAGTTGCACCAATATGGCATCAACTGATCTAATCACAAAGTTGAAGTTACCAACTACCACACATCTAAGTTCGTATAAGTTGCATTAAGTAAATGAGAAGGGAGCACTATACATCACTCGGCAAGTACTACTGCCAATAAGTATCGAAAATTACTCTGAATAGATTCTCTATGACATACTTCCTATGTGCACTTCCCATGTGTTGCTTGGCAAATTGTGGTTGTTTAATAGGAGAGTTATCCATGATAAAATGGGAATACATATGTGTTCAAAAAGGATGACAAGAAGATCATGCTAAACTCGATGCTACTAAGAGAAGTTAACAAACTACAGGCAAAACTTATTCACGAATTAAAGAAGGCTTTGATGATGAGTAGAGCCAAGCTTCGAGAGGCCATCAATATTGACGAGCCAACCCTCATGTTAGTCAAACACTTATTAGAATTGAAGGAGTGGGATGAACTACCCTTAGAAATAAGAGAGTTGTTGGATGAATATGTTGATCTATTCTTAGAACAGTTGCTTGAAGGGTTGCCCCAATACAAAGCATAGAATACTGCATTAACTTAATACCTAACACCGCTCTACTGAATAAGCTAGCCTATAAGATGAGTCCTAAATAGGCTTTTGAACTCCAACGATAAGTCAATAAACTATTGGAGGGAGGTTATGTTAGGGAAAGTCTCAGCCCTTATGTTGTTTCGGCGCTTCTAATACTGAAAAAAGGATGGAACCTATCGAATGTGTATTAATAACCGAGCTATAAACAAGATCATAATCAAATATAAGTATCCTATCCCGAGATTGGAAGAAATGCTAGATGAATTAAGTGGAGCTAAAATTTTCAGTAAGATTGATCTGAAGTCTAGCTACCATCAAATTCATATAAGGTCGAGAGATGAATGGAAAAGTGCTTTCAAAACTTAGCATAGACTCTATGAATGCATGGTTACGCCATTTGACTTGTCGAATGCCTTGAGCACTTTTATGCAACTAATAAACCACATGCTAAGAAATTTAATAGGGAAGTGTGTTATAGTGTATTTTGACGACATCTTAGTATATAATGCCGACATAATAAGTCATTGTGAACATCTCCATACAATATTGAATGTCCTCCGTGCCGAAAGATTATTCGGCAATCTTAAGAAATGTTGCTTTTGCCAAGAGGAAGTGGTATTCTTAAGCTATGTAGTAAGTAGAAAAGGCTTACAAATAGACAATGAAAAGATCCGAGCAATCGTCGAGTAATTGATTCCTACTACTTGTATCAAAGTTAGAAGTTTTCATGGACTGGCTTCCTTCTACAAAAGATTTATAAAGAATTTCAGTACAATAAAAAAAACACCAACTTTAAATGGGGAGAAAAGGAAGAGAGAAGCTTTGTTGAGGTGAAGGAAAGATTGACCTTAACACCTGCATTAACTTTGCCTAACTTTGAGAAAGTATTTAAGCTAGAATGTGATGCGTCAGGCATTGAAATAAGCGTTAGCCTAATATAGGAAGGTTAACCAATTATTTGTTACAATGAGAAGCTTAGAAGACCTCAACCAAATTACTATGTGTATGATATGGAACTCTTGGCGCTGATCTGAGCATTACAAGTACGGCAATATTATCTATTATCAAGAGAATTTGTCATTTATATTGACCATGAATCTCTGATACACCTCTGAAGTCAAACAAAGTTGTCAAAGCAATAGACGAGATGGGTCGAATTCCTTAAAGAATTTAATTTCGTAATAAAATACAAATAAGGAAAGAGCAACGTAGTTGCAGATGCTCTTTCAAGAAGACATATATTCCTTACCGAGCTACATATGAGATTATTTGGGTTTGCAAGCATTAAGGAATAGTACATTATGGATCCACACTTTAGACCCATACTAACGTGTTGTGTCAATGAGAGGATAATGGACGAGTATCACATGGAGGAGGGAAATTTTGCGTACCGACCTATTCATTAAATGAATTACTAATCAGGGAAGGCCACAATGGAGGATTCTCCGAGCATTTTATGGAGAAAAGGACCTATGAACTGTTGAATGGTCATTTCTTCTGGCTAAGAATGAAGCGAGATGTACATCAAGTTATTGAAGGCTATACCATATGCAAGAGGGCTAAATGTCGAGGAAAGCAAAGGAAAGTAATGCCTTTAGCTATTCCGACGAAACCATAAACTAAGTTAAGCGTGGACTTTGTTCTTGAATTACCATAAACTACCCAAGGCAAAGATTTTGTAATGGCTGTCGTAAATAGGTTTAGTAAGATGGCACGCTTTGTGCCCTTTTTGAAGACTAACAATGCTTCAACTATTATTTCTCTTTTCTTGTAAGAAATTAGTAAGCTATACGGCATACCAAGAAATATAGTATGAGACAAAGACTTGAAGTTCTTGAGCCATTTTTAGAGAACTCTATGGCGATAGATAGGGATCAAACTGCTATTTAGTACTTCATGTTACCCCTAAACGGGTGGCCAAACAAAAGGAGTCAATCGTGCTTTAGGATCGCTGCTCTAAGCTACAGTAGGCAAGAACTTCGCTGATTAGGACATTTGCTTACTAGTGGTCAAATTTGCTTACAACCAAACAATATATGACACTACCAAGCAAACCCCCTTTGAGATTGTCTATGGTTTCAATCCTAAGTTGCCTTTCGATCACACCCTTGTACTTGAATCTGAGCAAGAAGACCTTGATGTAAGAACTCAAGCATAGTCCCTTCAATACATCTACAACAAAGTTACCTGAAAAATAGACCAAGTTACCAAAAGAATGCGAGAGAAAGCCAAGGGTAGAACGGCTAAACAATTCTAGCTAGGAGACTTGGTGTAGTTATACCTCAACAAGGAAAGGTTCTCAAGCAAGAGGAGGAACAAACTATTTATAAGAGATAAAAGACCTTTTCAAATCCTCTAGAAGATCAATAACAATGCCTACAAGTTAAAGCTACCCGAAGATTATGGAGTATTTGACACTTTCAACATTGCCAACCTTAGCCCATGTCACCCTAATGGAGAGCTGATTAAAGATCACCCTAATTTGATCCCAAATCCAAATCAACCTAGAAAGAATAATTAGAATCAAGCTACTAGGTCTTTGACCTACAGCCGAGCCTAAAGACTAAAGGGACTGGCAAGGTGAATCCCCCTACTCCAGCTGACTCCTGTCAAAGTTGAGTATCTCTTTGCTAATCCATGTTGCATGCTAAGTCGAATGACTACCCATCTCTCGGAGATTGTATGCCAAATAGCAGAATGTTGAGATATCTGCCAAACCTCATGCGCTTACTCACTTATGCTTAAGCCGACTACTTGCTCGGCATCACTCTTGTCAAGAGACCGAAAGAACAACATTAAACTAATCCTCAATTACCCTTGCTTAGATAACAATCTACTCATACTCTTTTGTCTGCATCCTTTAACAGCATCACTAATGTATCTTTGCCATGTGTATAGGAGCACGTGTAGAAACTAATACAATAATAATTGCTTTTCTTGAATATTTATTTTTACCCTTGTATATTATTGTACATTACTTCTTTACGATGATACTCTTTTTGTCTTTTCCTTTTTAGGCAAGTTACGCTAACTTATCAAGTATAAGTACCCCTTGTCATAATAATCAGATTATAATTAATACACTTGATATTTCCTTTCGTAAACACTATTTGTTTACTCTTATTTCACTCTTATCCTAACCCTTAAGCAAGGCTAAGTGGCAAGTAACCTCACCAGATCAATCCATACATCATATCAAGCTGTATCGTAAGTCATCGAAGTTCCATCGGTACGTCATATCCATTGAAGTTGTTTGTGGGTTTTTACTTACTTTTCACTCAGATCTTCATTTTTTCGTACATTCCCATTATCTCTTTAAGCTTTCAGCGAGCTTAGACTCATCCCTGTTACCAGCCTTGTCTATTGTTGGTCACAGTACACATTAACTATACTTAAGGATCCTTGCTCTAAGCTACAATGGGACAAAAACTGACCACCTGAAATGTATACTTAATTATAGTCGAATTGCCTACAACCATCTATTCGTAGCATCATGGGCAAGACACTTGATAACTCTAATTTTAAACATATTTCATAGGGTGATTTTATAGTATTTCCCTTACATTTTTTGTTTTCTTTAAAGAAATTGATACTTAATTGAGTAAAATGTATATTTCAGGGTTTAAACACGTTCTAGGCTCGAAAACGAAGAAAAGGAATCAAGTTTCACTCAATTCCAAGTTCAAATGAAGAAGTTATGAAATTTTTAAGTTGTGTAGAATATTTGCCTAAGTGCAGAAAGTTACACGACCTGGGGACATGGTCATGTCTCAGGTCGTGTCTAGTGACGAAAACAGAATCTTTTTTATACACTATAAAAAGACATATTAGGGTTTCAAAAGAGAGGAGAGACATTACAGAAACAAGAGACACAAGAGACGAGAGGAGATTGGAGAAGAACATTAATCAAGAAGCAAGAACGACATCGATTTCAAGATTAGAGAGATTGTTCATCAAATCAAGAGGGGTTTTTATGCTTTATTTTACGTTTTTGATGAAACTCGTTTTTAGATTCGTTATGATAGCTTAGAATTCGAGTATTTAGGATTATGGAACCTAGGGTTTCATATAACCCTTGGATTGAATTATAATTTCAATAAAGTTTCTACTTTTTCTTGATTCAATTATGTCGTTAATTATGGATTGATAATTCTAGAGTGTCAATATATGATATTATGCATGTTAATTGAGAAATTGCATGTGTAATTAGATCTAGGCATAATTGAAGAGAATTACATGTATACCTAGAGATAAGATACATGTTTCTTCCGGAAAATTGATTGTTTGTGTGAGAATTCATTACACGTTAATGCGATTCTAAATTATATTACTAAGTGAAGAGATTCCGGTAAATAATTTAGGATTAGGGTTAATATGCTTGAGAAAGATATTAGCTTTAATTGTGAATCCCTCCGGTCAAGAAAAATAGAAATTGAATTGGATATATTTTAAAAAAGGTTACATGTTAAACACAAGGGGAAATAATTCCTAAATACATTATTGCATACTTGAAGTCGTTAGTAGTTTATTGCTTCCTAATTTGCGTAATTAAATCTCATAAGTAGTTTAGTTGTTAATTTCAGTATTTTTAATTCATTCAATTTATCACAATTTTTCGGTTAGATAATAAAGTTAAAGTTAATAGTAGTACTCAAAATCTCTGAGGGATCGACTCGGACTCACATCCGCTATATTAAAACTGATAGGTGCACTTGCCTCATATCAACACCATTCGAGGTAGTTTATGGATTTAACCTCAAGCTGCCTTTTGATTACATCCCTATGCTTGTACCCAAATAAGATGACCTTAAAGCCAATGACAAAGCTTAAGCTATTACACCTTAAACCAAAGAGTCATAACAGCCCCGCTGTATAAACCAACCTACGTTAAAAGCCAACCACCTTAGTTGCTAATGTGGGTATAGCCTACACAAAGCGTTCGCCATTCCCTTGCTTGAAAGTGACCCTTTTGGTAACTGGCAGGAATTAACTTATGGTATAACTTTTAAAAATAGATTCTGAAAATTGATTTTTACAACTAAAATTTCACTAAAATCCATAAGCTTGTAAAGCATGGAATACATTTCATTGATTGAAAACTAAGGGTCATCTAAAGAGACCCTATTAGTTTTCTTACAAGTTAGTACAGTCAATATTCTGAATAAAAATCCAATCAGGTAAATCTTGAATCTCACTCCTTGACCTCGTTCTTTAGCCTTCTAATGAGTTTATTGGGGAAACCTACAAAACAACTATAGGGGAAAGAGCGAAAACTTACTCAATAAGTGAGATGGAGATAGCAGCACATTCTGACATGAAACAATTAGGGTTGTCAAGCAAGTTTAGATAGATGTAATGCACGATCAAGTAAATACCATCACATGACATTGGCCAGTCATGGTAAGATTAAAGAAATTACGCCTGTTCTTATCCGAGTTTCAAGGAGTTTAACGCTATGCACTAGTGAATTTGGTCACCAAACTAAGACTTATGCAATGAAGAACTTGCTCCTCCCAAGACTACCATCGAACTACTAATCCCAACCTGGCTACAACCCCTTCTCCTATCACTTAGTTCGACTTAAGGTAGGAAAAAGGACCATTTTTGCTATCCTTAACAAAGGCATCTTTGTTTGGCCCACACTTCTTAGTCGTTTCCCCTAAAGTGTTGCAATGCAAGTCCAGTTAATAGTTAAGTCGAGTTTATGTTAGATTAATTTTGGAGTGATCAAGCAAATCCAAACAATCTAAAGCATGTAATATCACGAAGCAATCAATACATTAATCCAGCACTCAAATAGCACAATAGTATTCAAGCATACACGCTGCATGTATACAAGCAACTAATTTATAACCACAAACAAAACATATACTAAGGTCTCCAAGTATTCTTAACAATACTTCAAAGTACGGTAAAACACTAATCCCACTTACCCGGATATTAATACTTATTCTTCTTGTATGTCGTTCTCATCTCGTCTTTCTTTATTATCACTAAAATTTAACATAACATCTTTAGTTCATGTTTATTATATAACATATGTGTTCATTGTAGACATTTAAGTATATTTCCAATTGTGTTAGGTAAGTTTTTCTAAGGTGTTTATTAAATATTAGTTAAAATAAGATACCTTCTGACAATGGTTCTAACTTGATACAAATTATTGCCCAATAGTTTCTAATCTGGATTCTGACTTCATAGATTCTTAGAAATTATAATCAAGCAACTTTTTTATTTATTCTCCGACTCCCAATGATCCAATATCTAGTATCAATTGTCTTCAATTCCTAATTACTCCTATGTTCTGCATCTTCCATTGAACTACTTTCTAACGGAGGTTCTGGCGTGATGTTATGGTATGAAATATTGTCTACGTGACTTCTAACTCATGTTCTAAGTCTGATAAAAGTATAGAATTCATATGCACTTACTAACTGATCTACTATCGAGGTCTAGGTTTGATTAAGGATATCCAATACCAAACCATATTCTGACGAAGTTTCTAACCCTCAATCCAAAATTAGATTCTTATTTAGAAAGTTCCCAACTTACAACTCATCTTAAGAAATAGGATAGAGTCCTAATATAAGCCACTCTTGGGTACAAATTCCATTTTCCTAATGTATTTAATATATTCACACCAGATATATTCTAACATATCTTCTGACTTATTTTTTGACTTGTACCAAACCTACTTTGAATTATCAAATGACATAATTTCACCATCCACACCCTTACTTCCCTACTCCAACATTGTAACCCAACACTCTAAACCTCAAATATAGCTATAAACCAATACTTAATAATCCAATTACTAAATCAACCACCTCTTTTAGAAGATTTCAACTACATGCATATTAGATAAGAAAAATCCTAAAATTCAACTTTTGAATTTTTGGAAAGTCTTTTCATGGAATCAAATTAGGCATGTTGAAATGTTTGTACATAAATTTTAGGATCAAAACAACATCATTTAAGCTATTAAAAATTAGAATTTCGGTTCGTTTTTTGTCTAGTTTCTTAACAAACACATATTTTGACTTAAATTTGAAGAATGTGGTTACATTTTTGGATTCTACACAAAAAATTACTAAAGGAAACCAAAAATTATAATTTTTAGAGTTCGTTTACTATTTTTAGAAAAATAAAATAAAAAATAACCAAGATAAAAACTTATAGCTACTTGTAACTCCGGCAATGGTCTAAGAATAAGGATTTGTCCTCCTAAGTTGACATTGCATCTACTATATCTAGATGGTTTGGCTCGCTCCTAGGCAGTGGCTAGCCTAAGGAACGTAAAATCCTCCTATTCCGTACCATTTTCTTGCCATTTTTTCAAAAACCTTTTCCAACCCTTCTTAAGCCTTTCCAGATTTTTCCCCACATTCAAACTGACCACACATTACATTGAAACTGCCCTTAGGAATTTCAGATGATGCTTTGATCGATGAACAGATTTTTCAGAGGCCAAAAGTCTATTTTCCTATTAAATTTCCATACTATGTATCCTCTTCACCCATATATGTGTCACCAATCTTTTCTGCATGAGTTTGCCATAGCAAAAGGAGAATTTCCCTTATTGTTTTATAAATTTTTAACAATTTTCCTATTTTTTTATTATTTATTTAGTAGATTTTACCCACTTCAGGTATTTTTAATAATTACAGATATATATATTTATATATTATTTTATATACAATATTAACTATGTTACTCCTATAATTTATTTCTAAGTATTTGTTATTTTTTGAGACCTAATTCGTGCATTACCGATAATAATAATATAGTAAATCTATACAATTTTGGATATATTTTTAATATTTTATCATATTTTTAAATTTTAAGCCTACAACAACTCCTTGACTAATTTCACGAAACCCCTTGTAAGCTTCTAGCTTAATTGGGTTACTTTCCTGAATGCCTTAAATTGGCTACTAAACCTAGTCGCGCTAATATGAGTCTTATACAAGCCTTCCACAAGATGCATTAAAAGGTGACCAAATAGTTGCATCAAACTACTTGAAAGTTAATATAGAAGGATCACTGCCCTAATATGTTGCACTTGAGCCAAAAAAATTACTAAGTTGGAGGAAAAGTATGTTGTCAACCTAAGTAAAAGGGCTATTTAAAATATTTCAAAAGATCAATTATAGTGCCTACTAGTTGGAGCTATGAAAAGATTATGAAGTATCTAATGTGTTCAACATTGTTGATTCAAGCCCATACATACTTAAGGAAGAAGCAACCCACTAGGAAGACTCCTTGGAATTGATCTCAGATCCCAACTAACTTAAAGGGAATGATAGGAATTGACCTCCCAAACCTATTACCTAAACTAGAGCTAAAAAGGTTGGAGAGCATGGCACGAACGATCCTCTCCTTTCATCTATGTCTTAAGGAGTCTACCCTGCTACACAACATTAAGCCAATGTAGGTCCTAAACTGTTTCGAGCCTTATTCCCTAATATGAGTCAAGGGCCCAAATTTGTCTTAACCTAAAGGCATCTCAAATCCTCCATCTAACAGCTCAATGAGCCAAACAATTAACTTGGTTGTCATGTCTTCGAGCTTACTATGTCTAGCTTTGACTTCTCTATCTAATTGCTAACCTTTCTTAATGATTGAGAAAAAAATGTAGTTGTACTTAAAATATGCAATTTTATCTAAAAAGATACGATTTTTCTAAAATATAAAATTTTATATATAAAAAAGCAATTTATCTAAAATATGGAAAGATAGCTTAAATATGGAATGTACACAATTTTGTTAGAAAATATACAATTATCATGGAAAACATACAACTATTATGGAAAATGTGCAAATACTATGGAAAACGCACAATTACTATAAAGATGCAATTACTACTAAATACATACGATTATTATAAAAAAACATACAATTACTATAGACAACATATAATTATTATAGAAAATATAGAAAACATGCAATTATGATAGACATCATGCAATGACTATAAAAAAATGTAGAAATTATGCAATTATTATAGACATCATGCAATGACTATGGAAAATATAGAAAACATACAATTACTATGGAAAAAGTGTAGTGTTATAAAAAATAAACAATTGTTATGGAAAACCCTAAAAAGGACCTAATATCTGAAAAAGAGTCAAATTAAGATTTTTATTTTTGAAAAAAGAAATGTGACCAAACTTTTCTTTAAAAAAACAACTTGAAAATGTTTAATTTCTTTAAAAAAGATGCAATTTTTATGAAAATACAAAATGCCAATTTCATGATGCAAATGCGTTATTGAATCAACACACCAAGGAATTATAACCTACTTATTAATTAATGAAACCTACAAATTTTGTTAATAAACTATACCTAACCAAACTAACATTAATGAATATGTCGTGCAATGAAATTTTTCCAAAAATCAATGCTATGTGAATAAAAACTAAGCACATATGACATATGAAACTATAACCAAAAGTAAATATAAAGGACTTATAGAAAAAAAGATAAAATCCATTAATATTGTTCATTAAATAAATTTTTCTTTTTTATTAGGATTTCAAAAAAAAATAAAAGAAGCAAATAAAAAATAAAATAAATAAAAGATAGAAACCGCCTATACTGAACTAATCGAGCACAGGTTATTAAAACAAATACAAATCGAATCAAGTACAGGTTAAGGTTTTAAGTATGTGACTTGTACATGTAGCAAGTAGATTCAGTTGGGATCATATACAAGTTGATGGGATCGAGTAGTGACAATAAAGCTTTGTTGGTGGCAATCCAGTAACCATCAGCTTGCAAGGGAGTGTCAATACCTAAGTTTAAAGGAATAAGGAATAGACCTAGGTGGTTAGTTGTACATAGGTGGTGAAGATAGTAATGGTTCAATAAAGGTTGTATCAGTTAAGATTTATGTCTTCAATCTGACAAACTCCCATAAGATTGAAAGTAAAGTTTTAGTTTTTCTTAACCTAAAGACTCCCCAGAATCTATTGACACCAATATCTTAACTCGATTTTGAGTTTAAAGATGGAAATTCTAGAGAGAATATGAGTACACATTAGGGTTTTAAGCATGTGACTTGCACATGCAGTAAGCAGTTTCAGTCGAGATCTTATGTGTACAGTACATACAGTTAACAGGGATTGAGTAGCAATAACAAAGCTTCATTGGTGGCGATCTAGCAACCATTGGCTTACAAAGGAGTGTTAGCACCTAAGTTTGAAGGGATAAGGAACACGCTTAGGTAGTTGGTTTATACATAGGCGGTAAAGACAATGATGGTTCGGCAAAGGCAGTATTGGCCGAGATTTATGTCTTCGATCTAACAAACTCCTACAGGATTGAAAGCAAAGTTAGAGTTTTTCTTAACCTAGAGAAGCCTTAAAATCTATTAACACCAATTGTAAAGACCCCAAAAGGGAGCCTGATAGTTTTTCCTAAAATTTTCATATCACATATGCACCTATGATATAAAGACCACCTTACAAGTTAGAGGTTGCAAGACTCTAACCAGTAAGTTTCTAAGGGTGCTTATTCATTTTACTTATTTATATAAGCAACTAGGGTAACCCAACAATCTATAAACCATCGAGACCGTAAAGAGTCGAAATTACCTACCAAACAATAAGACCAAATAATTAAACTTCAATGATATCACAAGTTACTAAATATTATAAAGAAATAGCTTAACTAATATAGTTTACTAAAGCAATCTTATTTGTCTAATCTAACTGCTTAAGGAACACTCTACACTCTAATCTTAACCCATTCTTAGCTTTTAGTTACCTACAAAAAGAAATTGTTGGGAAGTGAGCACATCATAGCTTAGTAAGTTTGTCTCTCGCTACTACTATTCAAGTAAGTTATCAAGCATTGTTAACAAACATGTAGTTTAGCTACATATGAAACAAATGAACACATGAAGAATGTAAGCAATACATCCATAGGGCTTTGAAACTATGGAAAGTGTAGATTTACGTTATTTATGTCGATTATCCTTCATACTTAACCATACGTGGCACCTCACCTTACCCATATGAGGCTGTCTATAGGTATCGTCTCAATAAACGAAACTTGACTATTACCCTAGTCATGAATACTATACTAATCAATTAGGCGAATCTTATCTAGGGTTATCTACTATCAACAGTTACTACAGCACCCCATAGCCTTGCTATCAACAAATTTATATAATGCTCCATAGGCTAAACCATGTGAGTCTCAACTCAGGTAGCTTACTATCAATTAACCGAAGATGATCTATTAGCTTTGCCTCAACAAGTAAAATGTCATGAGCCATGGGTACTCACTAAGTTGATAAATCTTTTTTTAAATTGTAAAGCATTTCTAAAATGCATTTTTGCAAACTTTTTTAGAAAACTTGGCAAAGCTATGACATTCTAGTTCATAACTAATTAATCATAGACATATAAGAGGTATATCTAATTAATTTGGCCAAATTTTTAAATTTACCAATTTAATAAGACAATCACATGGATGTTGGCATATATAACAACCAATCACTTAACAGATAATCAAGGGCAAGCAACAGAACATTAAGTATTTATCAAACATAAGTAAGTAATAATTCATTGAAACTCCCTCACTTTGCTTGCTTGCCTATTTGTCTTGACCTTTGAGATTCCTGAGTTAGAAATTAAGCCACCTAAAACATAATAATAATGTATATGTAAGTAATTGAAAGTGAGTTTCTTTAAAAACCTAAAAGTTACCTAATTATAAAAGCTCCCTTAATCTCGGAGCATAGTTAAAACTTGTTTTTACTCTAACTTTTTTATTTTATGTCCATTTTTCGCATTCTTATTTTTTGATTTCATATGATTTCAAAAGCATTTTCACATGGAGGGATCCATTTTAAGAGTTGGGTTCCACAACCATTAGTTTTAATAGGGGTCAGATTCGAATTTTGTATATTTTCCTTTTAACTTAGTTAATTTTCTAGTTTAGTTAAGTATCTTAAGTGTGTAAGGACTTGTTCTAGTCATTTATCATTAATTAGGTTCTTATATTATTATTGGGCTTAAAATATTCAAGTTTTATTTAAATCTCTAATTATGGGCTTTCTTTTATTATATTTAATCATTTTAGGTTTAAACTTACAAGGATATGGGCTTTCTTTTAGGCCTAAGGCCATTTTAAGTTAATAAACTTATTTTATTTATTATTAGGCCTTTATCACATTATCCTAAGGTCATTAATTTAATTAGATCATTTTAAGTTGGGTCAATACCTATTTCTTATGAATTAAATGCTTATTTAAGTTTTTTAAGTGGTTATGGGTCTTAATTGTTATTTGGGCCTTAACTCTTATCCAATGCGTTGTAGATTCTTATCCAAGACTTGTATCATTTGATGATACCATGTGAATCGCTAGAAACATATCTATGCCTATCATGGTCTTCATAGACCTTTTTATTTAAAACTCAAATAGTTGTTATAACAGCTAGTCAAGTAGTTTCTAGATAGGCTTAGGATTTGTTTTTGGGGCCTTTTGACTTGTCTTAAGTCTAGTTTGTATCCTAAGGCCCTAAACTTGTTTCTAACTTATCTTAATCGGCCAAATAACTTACTGACCCCACTAAATGACCCATTTAACCTTTAATTTTATATTAGGTTGCATCAATTAAGCAGGCTCCTAATTATTCTTTGTAAGCCTAAAGTCTACCCTTTGCCTTTTTAAAGCCTAAACTACTTATTTTAACTAGTTATGGGCTCTATTTACACTTAGGCTCATTAGAGCTCCTTGAATTATTTAGTAATTTCAATAAGCTCTTTTAATTAAGCTTTATTCATCTAATATACCTGCTAGTCACAAGTGATTAAGTAGGCTCAAGACTCAGTTTATAGGCCATTCAGGTAAATTTAGCTTTAGTTTATGTCTTAGGGCCTATATCTTGAATCTGTCTTACTCCAATGGGCTTAATAGTTTATTAAAATGATTAAATGACCAATTTTATCATAAGTTCCAAATTTAATACTTGGTTTGTTAGGTTTCAAGTGAGTTTTTTTAAACCTAATGTCTGTTTTAGGCCTAATTATTCACTATAAACCTTGTTTAGCTTCTTATCTTGCAAGATTAAGTCTTAAATCCTAATTATCCTTAATTAACCATGTGATTAACCCATTAATAAAAATTTTACAACGTGTTATTTAACATGTTTGATGTGGTTTAAGATAATTCTTAGTGCTTTCCACACATCATGTACTTAACTTGCTAGAACGTATATCAAATTACTACTAAAATGCATCTAAAACCATTTTCTATAAAAATAAACATGAGAAATAAAAAATATAGTGGGGATATATATACATATGTTTTGGTCCTAGCATTAGAATGAAGATATGATAATGATTCTTCTACTTTTCTTCAAGTTATCGTCTTAATACAACTTATGTGTTTTTAAAGTTATACGTAACATATTTGCTACACTAAAAATCTAAGAAAATGCACATATATAGGCATGTAAACATGGTAAATAAAGGTGGTATTTAAATTTTTTTTCCTTAGTTTTTAAGCTTAAGAACCGTACTCATAAACTCAAACTAGAAAGAAAGTTGAAAATGTATAAGTATACCTTAGTGAAAATTTAAAAGGTTTCATTTCACTTCAATTTTGGCAACCAAAACAAACTCCTTTGATCAAAGATGTTTGTCAGCAAGAAAGAGAAATAAAATAGGATTCAAATGCAAGTGGTTTTGTGTTGTTTGGAGGTAGTGGTAAGGAGTTATAACTTGGGGCGTTCGAGTGTATAGCCAAGTTTGATAAGCTTATTCTTATTTCCTTCCTTCTTGTTTTTCTTTTGTTTTGGATTGTTTGTTTAGAAAGTATTTCTAAGGTTTTTTTTTTTTTTTTAGGGAAGAAGATGGAGTAAAAATACAGATAGAGGGGTCAAAAAATGAGTTGATTATGAGTAGGTATGGTAGGGAACAAATCCCTTCCATTTGTGGTTGCATTGTACAAGCATAAGTAGGGATCAATTTGCTTTTTATGATTTTTGCTAATTGAGGCAATGATTTGTCTACTAAAAGTGAGTGGTCTTTTATTTTCCTAACTAATTATCTTGTCCTATATAGTTAATTATGATTATCATTAGCTATAGATTATTATAATGCAATTTAAGCTTATGACTCTAATTACTAGTATAGATAACCGTAGTTAAACATAGTTTAGGGTTTTTCATATTTAATTAAGTCTATTGTATCATTTTAT
Source organism: Lumnitzera racemosa (assembly GCA_024138005.1). NCBI lineage: Eukaryota > Viridiplantae > Streptophyta > Magnoliopsida > Myrtales > Combretaceae > Lumnitzera > Lumnitzera racemosa. Next base: position 64,539,244 of record JAMXBC010000010.1, on the reverse strand, counting down.
CCAATTAATTTAGGGTTTCTAAGGGTTGGAATTGATTATTGCTAATCAATTATGATTTTAGAAGGCAAATTGGGTTCGTTTAGCAACTTAGTGAATTATTAGTAATTACTTAATAATGTAGCTATATAATTAGAGTTTATTAATTAAATTAAGGCTTTTGACACTAAATTAGAGTTTCCAACTTGTTTTAGGGCTTCCTACATTTTAGGGTTTTATGAGGGTGTAAAGGCTTTGAAGGTATGCTTACAATTTTAGCCTTACTTTTATAGAAAATGTATCATTTGGGGGTAAATTAGTAATCTCATTAATTTATTACCTTAATTGACTTAATTTGATTGATCATTATCATTTGTAGATATCTCTTACTGTTCGTAATTAAGATTATGCAATTTATGTAATTCAAGTTAAATGTTTTAATTTAAGGTTTCATTATGTTTGAAGTTTAATTTAAGGTTTTACTAATTTAGGGTTTGAGGTTTATAGTTTTTATTTAATTTGGTTATGGTTATGCGTACTTAAATTTAGAGTTTTTGTATGAGATTAAGGTTTATCAAATTTTATTTATAAGGTTTTTTAAGTTGGTTTTAAGGTTGTGATTTAAAATTTTGTCAGTTTTAACTTCTTCGGTTTGATTGGCCTAGGGAATATTATTGGATCTTTGAATTGGATTATAAGTTTAAAACGTAAAATTTATAGGGTTTACACCAATATCTTAACTCAGTTTTGAGTTTAGAGATGGAAATTCTTGAGAGAATATGAGTATAGGTTAAGGTTTTAAGCATATCACTGGTGTATGTGGCAAGCAGATTCAACTGGGATCTTACGTGCATGACACTTATAATCAATGGGGATCGAGTAGTGACGACAGAGCTTCATTAGCGACAGTTTAATAGTCGTCAACTTGCAAGGGAGTGTCGGCATCGAAGTTTGAAGGGATGAGGAACACACCTACATGTTTGCTTTATATACAAGTGGTAAGGACAATGGTGGTTTTGCAAAGGTAGTATCAGCTAAGATTTATGTCTTTGATTTGACAAACTCTCGTAAGATTGAAAGCAAAGTTAAAGTTTTGGTTAACCTAGAGAATCCTTAGAATCTATTGACACTAATATCTTAACTCGATTTTGAGTTTAGAGATGGAAATTTTAGAGAGAATATAAGCTCGGGTTATGAAGATTCTAGAGAGAGAAAGTTTGGTTTTGAGTGATTTTGTACAATCAAATGTGAAATCAAACCTCCTATAATTCTTTCCTAAGCTTCTTCATTTATAATAACATAAATAGATTTAGATTTAGAGCAAGAAGATCATCTAATAGGATTTGAGGTCGACTATGGATAAAGCTCTAATCATTTTTTAATTTTATCAAATGTTAGGTCAGTTGTTATTTATGTAAATCTTTACTAGATTCGGATGTTATGATAATGATTTCGTAAATTTTCACCCAAATCCAAAAAAAGAAGAAGAAAGATTCGATTAAATCGAGTGAAGATTTGAGCTTTTAGAAGCTTTGCCATGTCTTTTACTCTTCATTTTCATGCTTTGGATGTTGGGGGAGAGGATGACATGTGACTAGCACGTGACTAGGTAGAAAAAGAGAAAAAAAAATACACATGTTGTGCCCCAACAAGCTCAAATTTGTAACCTCTTGATCACATTCATGCATGCCAACCAACTATACTAAGCCTAATTTCTTAACATTTTATGCATTTAAGTTGTGTTAAAAATATCCAAATTAGGCCTAACTTTAATTTGACTTTTTAAACCTAAATCCAAATCGCCCCGACTTGTTTTAAATTAACCTAAACGCACTTAAATGACCCCAAAATATACATGTTAATGATTTTCAACACAATTTTAATTTAACAAATCTTGAATCTTTTTTTTATTTGTCTAGTTAAAATTATTTAAAATTCAAATTTAAACTAAACAAAAACCTACTCTCATGAATCTAAATTTTTTTACTAGACTTTTCTCAAAATATATTCTCTCTAATGAAGACCAATTTTTCAAAGACTTAGACTTCACTAAAATGCATGTATATTTTTAAACTTTACTTAATTTGACTCTAATACGTCTCTAGAGTCGGACACATGGAGAGGTACTAAAACGACGAAGAAAAGAAAATAAAATAGGGGATTTAGCAAGTCCATGAGCTATTTAGCTAGATATGATGTATCAACAAGATCTAACACAGCCTACAATTTGAATTGAAGGGTCACTTGCCACTACTCCTTACTAAAAATAATAGATAAGAGTTGAATGATAATGAGAACACTCAGATTGCTCAATGTGAATAATTTTGTATTGATGAGTTAATTGTTTGCATACAAGAAATTAGAGGTTTATATACCCATTCACTAAGGTTACTTTACATGTATGAAAAAATAAAAGGGTATTCTATAATTAGATTATATAAAACATACTAAAAGGGGTAAAAGAAATAAAGAATATTCAGTATGAAAAAAAATGAATCATTCTAAAAGGCTGTGTTCAAGGAATATGTGTTGCTTAGTAGCTGGTCATTAGAAATATGATACAAAGCAAACGGAAGTAGAAAAGTGTTACAGTCAAAGGCCAACCTAATCTGGATTAGGTTGGAAACCAATTAATTCAGTAAAGAAGTCAACTGAATGGGAGTCGGACGCCTATGGCTGGTTAAGGAGCACGGCTAGACTAATCCTGTGCTACCTTCGAAAATAAGACTTCGTTATTGAGCAGGAGCATGTTTGATACACGTAAGGATCTAATAGACAAGTCGGCAAAAGATCAAATTGGAATAGGGATCCTAGTCTCAGCTTTGGTTACAAGCTAGTATTTTTCGTATGAATCATTAGAGTCCTTTAGCTCGGCTATAAGTGATTGGTCCAAGGGCTTGATTCCTATTAGACTCTAAATGACCAACTGACTCGACTTGGACACTTTTGATTTTTTTATTTTTAATTTTTGTGTTTTTTTTTTTTTCCATTTTTCAATTCTTTTGGGTTTTTTCAATTTTAAAATTTTTTTAGGTTTTTTGTAAACTTGACCCAAAATAAATAAAAGTAAAAAAACAGGGGGGCAAAAATAAAATGCCTACAAGTGTCACCTCATTCAAGTTATAGTTGAGTTTCACTTATAGAGTATTAATTACCTTAACTACTGCTACAAGTTGTTTCTAAAATTTGTCCAACTTATGAGGCTGGTTAGATCACCACCCAAATTAATGATGCCACTTGTCCTTAACATCTTACTAAATATAGATACTATGGAATATTCCTTTTGTACTCTTCCCAATTTACCCCTTTTTTCTTGTACGTTTTCTTATTATTTTCCTTTTCTTGGTTGTTTGCCCCTTTTAGTAAATTACTCACTATTGTAAGTTGCCCTAAAATAGCGGGCATAAATACATTGTACATAATATCAAAGTATTAGATTATGTCTGTATATGCTTAAGTAGTGTGTAATATCTATTTAGATAGCTCATGGGTTGCTAATTTCCCACTGTTTTCCCCTAATCATTTAAGTTGTAGTTAGTTGGACCCATTGATGTTGATTGCCCTTGTCTGTTTTTATTGTAGCATATTAAGCTTCTTTGGCAATACAAAGCATGGAACCACTACTTAGGTAATACTATAACACCCACTATTGCAACAACTTCAAATTTACAATTCCTAATTAAAGCATAAGCTTACAACCCAGCTTCACAACCTTGATACCCACAACATAAAAACCAAAGTACTCATTACCACTAATCCACACACCACTTGCCACCCATAATAGCTCTAAACTCAACTCTACATCTTAGAATATCATTGCATCGTACTACATACTATTCAAACAACATACTTACAATAGCAACATAATAACAAAACACGAATGGTAATAGTGACTCCAATGGTGAATGTTACTACAACTTTTATACTAAGATGATGCGACTCCTTAGGTAGACATACTAAGGCCAGTAATCATAGGGCTTGTAATTACAAGATGGTTAAAAATGTAAATGGTAGTCGAAGGTAAGCTGGGCTCATGTACATGTATACAAATATGACATAATGTGCACCCCTTACAAACTTAAGGTTAAGCTTGATATTATGCATACGTCGAGTCTTATAGGAACTTGCCATTATTTATTGCTTAGGAGAATAGATAAGAGTAACCTGAATGTAAGGTTACACACTCACACAAGAATAATTGAAGAATATGATTGAGAATTGAATATTCTTTGGATGATGTCTGGTTACTAATGTACATGGGACTATATAAAGTTGTCTTTTAAGGTAACTTACAAGGTTTGCACAATGATTATAGAGGTTATGACTCTAAAAGTAGAATGTACATAAAGTTACAAGGGCAAAAATGGATAATTCGGCGTGGAATATGAGTTGGTAATCTATATATTGTTAGAAGAAGGTGATAATACGTGTCTTTCTATGGTTGGAAGCATCTAATGTAAGGTTTCATCCTTAAGTTGGTAGGAATCACAAGTTTGGATGATAAGAAGGTCGGAAGCTCAATTGAGATGCTTGGAATGATGTTGGCTAAGTTGTTGGTAGAGTCAGTGAAGCTGTCAGTCGACCTTCAAGTTGATCCTAGACAAATTGGTAATCCATCGTCTTGGTCTTAGCTTCGGTTGGAACATAGATTGAGTTCCTTCCCTAAAGAGATAGTTAAGTACTCATAGGAGCTCGAGTACCTTAGTAAGTCATTTTAAAGGAGCTTAACCTCTTTTCCAGACTACTATAGTAAAAGAGCTAAGTAAACCAATGTAGTCAGTCTGTGAGCTTAAGAGCAAGTAATGTGTCCTTGATTCCTATCAGCATTTATGTTAACTTGCAAGACACATGTTAAGCTTAATAGTATGTTTGGTAAACTTAAGAAAAGTATAAATAAATGGAAGTAAGTGGAAATGAAAAGAAAGGAAATTAAAGGAAAGGAAATGAGAGGAAATACAATATTCATTTCTTATTTGGATTTTTTATATGAAAATGAAATGGAAAGAAATGTTTTCTTTTCATGTTAGTGATAGATGAAATATCCTTAACATTATATATTTAACTTTACTTTCATGGATACTCTTGTAATTTTATATGATTTCTATATATTTCCACCTTCTCTCAGCAAAGCAAAAGTAATTAGCCTTAAAAGTGAAAATGTTTCCACTAATTTATCTTTAGTTTTACCTATTTCCATCCTCATGTTTAGTACAACATAATGTTTCTACTAGTTTTCTTAAATTTCCATAGATTTTTATTGTGCCAGATATAGTGTAAATGTTATATCGTGATTATGGCTTGTAAAAAGAAGAACTCTTTCAACTAAAGGAAATTAAGGTTAAGCATGTTCTGAGGAGCTTGAATGGAGATGTGAATTACTTAAAATGCATAGGAAAAAAGGAAATGAAGCTATTTTTGCTGAATTATACATAATCATCTTTTGCAATTGTCATATATTAATCTTGCAAGACGAGTCATTCTCTTGGAACTTTATCTAGAGCTCAATGCTTCTAATTTGGTAATCGTTACACTTATCACTAGGTCATTATTTCATTAGTATTGATGACTGCATTCTCATTTGAGAAAATAAATTTTTTGCTAAATTTTGGAATATTTATTATACAAAAATTTTCTAAATTCTAACAAATTATAATTTTATGATATTTTTTTTCTAAATTTATTTAGTTTTATTTTCTAGATTTATTTGGTTTTACTCCAACTTGCTTAGGCCATTCCTTTTCATTTTAGGGTCATTCATACCAACAGATATCGAAATAAGTGTGAGTTAGGGAATAGTGCAGCCAAATAAAGTTAAAGGTGAAAATTTATTTTAGGTAAATACATAACAGTTTTTTCTTTTTTTCTTTAAATACATAAACATAAACAATGTAAAATTATAAAGATAGAAGACATAACAATTTTTTTATCTTCTTTTGTTTTATCTATATTATTAGAGTAGATTACTGCACTTTAAGTTACTTATTTACCCCTTATGTAATTTTATTTAACAAAAAACTAATATTAATATAATTTTTAAAATTATCAACATTTAATAAATTTATTAATTTACTTTCTCCTATTAATCTCTTTCAATTCAAAACCCATTTTCTCTACTTTCCTTTTCATCTTTTAATACAATTTATCTCTTTGATCTTTTTCGGTGGTTTCCTTTTTTTTTTTTTCGTTTTCTCTCTTCACTAGTGTATATTATATGACTAAAATTTAGATTATATCCATTCTCATAGATAATTTTTGCTCGTAATTCTGATTTATTAATAAATAAAAAATTGAAAGAATTTAAAGTAAGTATAAATGAAAAAGGGATAAATTTATATTAATATTATTTAATAAGAATTATAATTTTTTATCAAATAAATAATAATAAATTATAAATATATAAATCTTTAGTCTGCAGTTACACCACGAATAATCATACAAACACAATCCAGTGAGATATTCAAGCGAAAAAGAGAAGAGGCTGAACAAAAACATATTTTGCCCTAACCTGCGAAGCAGTATAGTAGAACTAAACCTTACTCCTTCCCCGTCGATTCTCCCTCTTCTTTCCTTCACAGCTCAAGCTACGGCCTCCAGCCACCTCGCCTCAGGTAATCTCTCTCTCTCGTGCACGTATAAATATTACGATTGATATCTATTTCAACCTTGCCCCATTGTATATAATTTCACTTACTTAGGGGTAGGGTTTCGCGAAATCCGAAATCGTAGCTTGCTTGATTGCATGCGTTTATTATTCTTTAATTCACTATTTTGGTATACCCATCCAATATACTGAGTCGGTAATGGCTACTATCTAGTGCTAATTTTAAACCCCAAACGCCGCCCCCCCTTTTTAGTATCTATACTATGTTGGGGTTGGGGTTGTCCTGTTTCTCAATCTCAACTAGCTGAACGTGGCAATTTATTTTTATTTTGTATGTTAAGAAACAAGTTGAAGTAGGTTTGAGGGTTTTCTTGGTGTCATGAGAAAAGATTGGAACTGATAAAAACCCGAGCTTGAACTGGGCACGGCAAGTTTGTATGTTTGATTATACAGCTAACAGCCGGACATATCCTCTACTTGTGTTATGGATTGAATAGCAATTTTGGACGGCTTGGTTCTATGATAGTTAGTCTTATGATCCGGCTAGCATGGATTTCAGCAGTTTTGTTCTTTTTGGTTATGATTTATCTCTCTTCTGACTTCTAGCTATTTTGTAGTCTTATGTGAATATGAGTTCTTTCTCAATCACTCGGAAGAAGACCCCTTTCCAGAAACACAGAGAGGAGGAAGAAGCTAAGAAGAAGGCATGTGCTTGTCTGGACTTTTGTTGGAATTATGGGATCTATGCAAGAGGTATCCTCACGTGTTTTTGGTCTTTTTCTTGACAACTTTGCAGAGAGCTGAGGATGAAACTGCAAGGTTGTATGCGGAATTTGTGGAGTCATTTCAAACAGATACCAACCCTGGGTCAAAAGCTTTTGTTCGAGGAGGGATGATCAACCCGAATGAAAGGCTGAAGTCTGATTCTGAAGGTCAGTATAATTTATAGATGTGCTTCCACCTTGTTTTGTGATTTAACTTTCCCATTACATACAGTTATATAGTTGTTTTTACACGATACATCAATAAATTTCTTTCTACCGGGACACATTAATAAAAGTATGGAGCTTTTCGTTCATTCACGGATGGCAGGTGAAAAGTCCAAAGATGGGATATCTGTTCCAAAGAAGGGAAGTAGGTAAACAAATACTTTTAATTGTTTGTGCTACACTACACTGATAAAATCATTGTAAGCTGTAAAGATACGTTGAGGACAGAACCTTGGTGCACTTTTTACATTATCATACTTTGTTTTGCTCTAGAATAGGGCATGGGAAATGTTTGCCTATATGGTAGCAATTAAGTTGTCATAAAGTTGTCATAAAGTTGTCTTATCAGATGAAAATATCTCATTATCATTATATCTCACAATTTTGGCACTTCTGCACGTTTTCATCTGCTAAATCAGCTAGAAAAGCTATATGAGATCTTAGGGTTATTAACTGTATCTTCTGACTCTACTTACTAGGTGAATGGAATAATGCCTTTGTGATTTATTGTCATTTGTTTAGGGTAATTTAATTCATTCAACATATGTAGCAACCGATTGTAGTCATGGTTTTGCTTTGCTTGCTTGTTCTGATATGTATTAGGGTCAAGATTTCTATAGCATTATCCACCCAGCAATCCAAACTTAGGACTTTTAATCCTATATGTAAAGGCAATGATGTCGCATTTTCTCTACCCAAAAAATGATCTCACATTTTAATTTAGTGCAGTTAATGGATCTTCATTAAATAAGGGACAAGTTTTCTCTAGAGTGATAGATTTGCAGGTTTTACTTACCAAAAGACTTGCTCATTTGTTATCAAATGTAAGGTATGGGGGTTAACTTTAGTTGACTTGCTTGTGCACCTTTTACTTTACAACAGCTAGTTTTTATACTGTTAAGACTTATGTTCTATGATATTTAGATATATCACACAGCCTCTTGATTCAAAATTGAAGCTGATTTTGAAATGGTAGATGATGTCACTTGCTTTAAGGATATGATTCTCAGTAGGTAATCCCCATTTGTAAGGTACACTGAGAGAAAAGAACTTGTATGATGAATGCAATTCCTTGAGTGAAATTTCTCTTGCTCAAGGCATGTTAGATTTTAAGGTGAAAGCTTGTAAGAGCTGGAAAAAGTGTATTGCACTTCTTTTGAGGCCAAATCTTCCTGAAGGCATGTATTACTTTCATCTTCAACCAGAAACCAGTACAATAAAACGAACATCCTCTAATGAAGTTTAACTTCAACTTGGCTTACATTGCATTGCTGGAGCCTAATGCTCACCATCAATAAGGCAGAATGATGGCCTTATAATCCCCCCAAAACTTCACACAGCAAACCTAGCAACATAATAGGAAACTAAGTCTTAAAATATTTAGTTACTGCCCTAATACTTAAAAAGAATAAACTTACCACCCTCATATTAGTTTAGTTCACAAATATTCCATTAAGAGCTACAGAACGTTCTAAACAGGAGTGATCATCCTGTGAGAGAGGGCTGCAAATATTTATTTGTGTGGTGGGGGAGTACCTTATGCAATTCAATGGGTGAAGATATAAGGTAATGGCACAGAAAGAGGATAAATAGTAGAATTGGTTTGATGGTTGCTTGGTTTCCTTTTGCACAACATAGATAGATGAAGAATTCTTTTGGTAAAAGAGCATAGATCAAACTCTGTTTAGTTTTGACCTGAGAATTGATGCTTCTTTCTTCCTCTTCTTTTTTTTTTTTTTTCCTCCCCCCCCCCCCCCCCCCCCCCTCCCTCCTCCCTCTCTCTTCTTTTTTGGGATGGGGATAAATATTGATGCTAATTTTTTTTCTTTTACGAATGTTGCTGTGGCTTGGATATTACTATCTAAGGGATGATATGACACCAGTGTTGGTGATGTGTATGTAGACATGTAATGATGCTTTGTGTAGCAGTGTGTTGTATGTGCTGGTGTACATGTGTGCTGAGATATGTGTAATATGTTGTATTTTGTGTAGTCTAATGGTGTGGTGTTCTATTGTGTGTATGTGTCCAGAAACTTCTTAGCCACTACTATAAATAGAGTGTTAGTTAGAAAGGAGTTGGTCATTCTGTTAGGTCAAGATTAGTGAGTTGAGCCAAGCAAGTTGCTCATGTGTGAGCTTTTAGCTCACAGATCTTCTTCTCAGAGGGGATTAGGGTTTGTAAATCAATTTTCTTCTACAAAATCAATTAAAAATTCTAGTTTACTTTGTTGAAATTCCCTTGATCATTTCAATCAGTGTCGTCGTATGGTTAAATTTATCAATAATTTTGGACAAGTGCTGAAAATGATGTGATTAGAGGCATGGGTGGATGAGCTTGAGAAGTGTAGTTGAGTTTCATGGAGATCTATCAGGAGTACATAGCTTCTCTAGATAGATATCGTGAGGATTTTACTGGAATTGTGTTTGTAATATGGAAAGATGTGTCAACAATACAAGGAACAATGACTAAAATGCAAAAAATGATTGAGGATTTGTGGTTGGTGAGTCAAAATGGTGGTGGAGCTTTTGGTGAAGCTTCATCCAATGGTGTTGCAAAAGGAAAGCAACATGAAGAAGATGGGATTGTGAAAATATGGGATCCAAATCGTACCACACTTTAAGATGATCAAAATGGAATTGCAAACCTACTAGATCACAATAACACTCTTAAGTAAGAAACTTGAAAATATGTGTTTTTTCCCCCTTCCTTCCTTCCTTCCAATTTGGTTTAGAAGATACTCAAATTGAACCAAACGGTTAGTTTGTGATTGGTTTGGAAGGATAAATTGGACAAACCTATAAAACCGAACTAAATTGTTTTGTTGTATCATAGGACTTGAAAGAGTTAAATTTCTTAGTTGGATGAATATTGGCTTTTTTAACATGGTATATATACTTTTTTTTGGATAAGGTCAGTATTGTATTAATAACAAAAGAGGTGTACAAGAGAGGCTAAGTTCGTTTTCCACATTAACAAAACAACCGAATGTGGTTGACGAACTTAGAAGGCACTAGGAGCTCATAACTATATATCCAAGTATGACAAAATGGACCTAACTACAATATTTGCTAGGGTAGGAACACCACTTAGTCGCTTAGAATTCCTTTCCTTGCATATACTGTAGAATACTACTGATGGAGCCCTCCTTCCTATTTGGGATCCAATTTGAGTGAAAAGGCCTATAAGAGCTTGTATAAAGATAATCCAAGGATGAAAGTTCCATGGATGGGGGAGATGATGTTGGAGTCCAGCCCATACTTGTTTAGTGAACTCATATGAGATGAAGAGGGGTTGGTGGTTCTCTTCCTCTGATGCACATAAGAAACATCGGTTTTGGGATAGAATGCCCCATTGTAATAGCTCCTCCTGTGTGAGGAGTCTTTCCTTGGTCGCAAGCCACAAATAAAGGAGTGTCGTGGAAGGTTGGATTTGTTCCAGACCATGGGATGCCAAGAAGTGGATTGACGTTTCCTCCTTAGAGCGTTATAGGTTGACTTAATCGAAAAACCTTGTCTTGGGTTAGCACTCCAAATGAAGACGTTGTTAACCCCTTCCTTCGGCTTTATAGTATAGGGTAAGCTGGATTTAATGGTGTCCTAAGTGTTCCCTTCCGGCCAACGCCAATTTGGTCCTTCTACAATGTCACTTAACCTTGCTTCTTTGCTCCAGTTTATGGCATAGATGCTCCTCTCTCCAATCCAATCTACAAGAGGGCCATTCGGATGCCATGAGTCATACTAAAGGGAGATATTTCCTCCATTTTCGATTCCCCAAGAGAAAAGTGGTTGTGCTCATCTTCTAGCTTAGAGCATCTTTCGCCATAACCAAGAACTTTGTGAAGGGTTAGGAATTGACCAAAAGTTTTGTCCTCTTAACAATTTCTCTCTTGTCCATAAGCCATTTGAGTCGCTCATTAATAATCAGATATGCTTCAGTTGGGCTACTTTGTTCCAAAGGGTGATATCCTTTATGCTTAATCCCCCTTCACTCTTTGGAAAGCAAATATCTTCCCATGAAACTTTAGCTCTAGCTTTTGTTTCATCTGTACCATTCCATAGAAATCTCATCATCTTAGTTTGTAACTCTCTTAAGATGCCTTTCGGAAGGACGAACGTGGATGCCTAGTAGACTTGTAGCGAGAAAAGGATACTTCTAATTAATTGGACCTTACTTGTGTAAGATAAGGATTTGGTAGACCAAAAATTAATTCGAGAAGTGAATCTTTCTACCAAGATTCGGTAGTGACCTTTGTTGATTCTAGTAGAAGTAAGAGGGATCCCTAAGTATTTTATTGGTACTTGCCCCTCCTTGAAACTAGTCATCAATAAAATTTGTTGTTTAACATCTTGAGAAACTTCGTTGAAGAGGATATTGCTCTTGGGCAAGCTGGCATGGAGACTCGAGAGTTGTGTGAAAGATTGTAATCCCTGGTTAATAAGCCTGATCGAGTTGACATCACCCTTAGAGAAGATGAGAATGTCATCCGTGAAATAGAGGTGGTTCAATTTTCCTTTCTTAGTGGTGACTAAATCCTTGAAGATCATTAACTTTGCATAGGATGCATGAGAGGATCTCTATAACAAAGACGAAGAGGTAGGGAGAGATAGGGTTTGATTGCCTTAGTTTTTAGTTGCTGGCAAAGAAACTCGATAGTTCACCATCGAGGCAAATAGAAAATCTAAGTGAAGATATGCAAGCCATAATCCACTTTACAAAGATAGGTGGAAAGTTAAGCATATAAAAGGTGCTCCAGGAAGGCCCAATTGACGTGGTCTTAGGCCTTTTTAATGTCTACTTTCATTGCACATCTCGCACCGTGAGCATCCTTGTGGTAACCCCTCGTTAATTTTTGTGCTATTAGGACATTGTCTACAATTCTTCTTCCTTTAATAAATGCAGATTGCTCTTTACCTACTAGTCTTGGGAGAACACTCTTTAAGCAGGTAGCAGGGATCTTGGAAATGCATTTGTAGAGCACATTGCAGCATGAGATAGGGCGGAAATCCATGAAGGATTCCAAGGTATTCACCTTAAGAATTAGCACAAGATAGGTGGAGTTTATAGACTTCAATAACTTCCTTGATGCAAAAAAATCTTTGATTGCCACGCTAACCTCTTCATCGATGATATGCCATGTTAAACGGAAAAAGAGGGCATTAAAGCCATCTGGACTAGGCACTTTGTTTATGGGTATAAACCACAAAGCCTCCTTAATTTTTGCGTTGTCCACTAGTCTAGTGAGTAGATGCTAATCCCTTGTTGTAATCCTTCTTTCTATAAGTGAAGAGATTGTGTCTAGGTTTGTTGGCATAATCCCCAGTTGGTTCAATAGGCTTTGGAAGAAGGAGATTGCCCCTTCTTTGATGTTGCTCTTGTTCGTTAGCCATGAGCTGTCCTCTGTCACAATAGATTAGATACTATCTATGGCTTCAACTTCAATGAGCGGAAGAAGAAAGACTAATTTCTGTCTCCTAGCTTTAGCTAAGATTGTCTTGATTTTTGTTTAGGGAAGGATTCCTCAGCAACATCTAACAAGTAGTGTTCTTTGTATTTCATTTTCTCCTGTTCCTAGTTCGCATTTAGAGGGTTAGCTCGGTTGGAAAGTTGAATGCTTTGTAGAGTTGATAGGCTTTGGGAAGCTCTCCTAGATATATCCGAATAGCGTTCCTTATTTAGTTCCCTCAACTCTTCCTTTAGCAACTTCAACTTGGAGATCACTCTAAACATGGGATTCCTTCTACATGCTTATTCCACATCCTTTCCACCAAGGGAAGGAATCTCGAGTCCTTGCTCCAAAAATCAAAGATCTTGAAGAGGGTTTTCCTTTTCGGCATTGAATGGCCAAGGTTTGTCATAATTGAGCTATGATCAGAAATGCTTAGGGCACATATCCTTGTATCACAATTTGGGAAGGTTAAAAGCCACTTCCAATTGACCAGAAAGCGGTCCAGTTGTCTTAAGAGGAGGTTAGAAAGGCTCTTGTTTAACCACGTATAGAGGGGATCACTGGTTCTAGCATCAACTAGTTCTGCCTCTTCATAGAACTTGTTGAAGTGCTCCATGCCTGGTGTGATGGTTTCATTACCCCCATTTTTCTCTTCTACCTTTCAACATTCGTTGAAGTCACCCCCCGAATCTAAGGTTCCTGAATGGAGGTTTTAATGCGAAGGAGGTTTGACAACAAGGCTTTCCTTTCCGTAGTTGAGTTTGCTCTGTAGACACATGTGAACCAAAAAGATGTGTCCTCCCTTATGAGCTGGCAGCGACAGTGTAGGAATTGTCTATTCGAGAGAGTGACTCTTATATTCCAGATGGAGGAGTTCCATACGACCCAAATACAGCCGCTTGGGTGGTGCTTTACATTTCAGTACTTTGAGATTCTAGACCATATTGAAGGTGCTTTATTAGGCTTCACTTTCATTTCTACCAACTCCCACAAGAAGATATGATTTGAAACACAAAATTTTTTCACCGCTTTTGCTTTTTGGGGGTCATTAAGCCCTCTTATATTCCATACTGCTAACATTTATTTATAAATATAAGAAAGGAAAGTCAAGGACACACGAACCCGTTCAGGATGGAGATCACTGGCGTTCCCTCCAAAAGTGGCCTCTTTTTTCTTCTTCTTAACAGAGTTCCAAGATGAGTCTTCATTGATAGGTGCGATTGCCTAATTAAGTTGAGTCTCTGGGACGATTGAAAGGGAGGGATCAATGGGGCTTTCTCCCTTTTCACACTTGTCAACTTGTGTTTGACTATGCATTCCTTTGTTCGTGGTAGCTACGCTCTTTGTGCTTGGGTTGGTGTGAGAGCAATCACCCAACCATCTTAGACAATCTAGTGATGAGCTATTGGAGGACAATGTATCCACAATAATGTGTTTTTCCCTTTTTCTACTAGGAGTTGTTGGGTTATGAGTTTTTATGTGGTTTCCCTCTTTAATGACCACTCCCTTAGCATGGGTATCTCCCTTCTCAATAATATGGTCTTGATTTTTTCCCGTATCAGTGTTAGGATTACCCTTGGATCCTTTGTTACTACTAATAGGTATCTCATTGTTATTACTCTGGTTTTCAGTGCAACGATCAGAGTCATGACCAAACACCTTATAATGGGTGCATCGTCGGGGGACATTTTGGTATTCAATGTCTACCATGGCAATCTTACCGTTTGCTCTTTTGATAGTAATGGAGAAAGGGAAATGGGAATCAGCTTCTACCTCTACCGATACTCGAGTGAACCTGATTCATTTAGTCTTTGCTGTTATTAAGTCCACCTGGAGGGGCTTACCTATTGCACTCGTGATGTACCCAATCCCCTCTCTATGGAGAAACCCCATTGGCACTCTCCACAGCTTAACTCAAATAGGAATTTTCTTAGGCAACACCCTATCATAATTTGCCTTGAGGGACTAACGCTGGATGATGATGACTTGGTTAGTGAACGACCATTGTTGGTTTAAAATCTTGAGGAGGGGGGCTTCATCCTTGAACTTAAAAAGGAAAAATCCACATCCGTTTGCTAGAACTTCCACTAGTCCTTCGTCTTTCCATATATTCTGAGCAATTTTTTGAATCGAAAAGAAAGATAAGCCATGGCCAAGGAAATATCCTACTAGAGTGTTCCTCTACATTTTTTCTCCAAGCATGGATACAAACAAGGGGGGCTTTATATAGATTAAATCTCCTAGCTTGGATGGGGCGTAGTAGTCTGAAGAGACATCTACCAACGGTCCAAGTGAAGTTAGGGTATTTTGAGAAACCATTTGGCCAAAAGATGTTGGTTTTTGAGGTGCTTGTTTGCTTCCCATTTCCTTGTTTGCCTGTCCTTAGAGAGTTGAGCTTTCCACATTATTTGCGATTTTTGTCATTTCCTTAAGAGTTGACTTGCTTGTGGAGCTTTGACTGCCAATTGAAAAGGGAAGCAGCCTATCTTGCTTTTGTTCCTCGAGCATTAGACTTGAGCTTGATTTGGTAGCTAGATTAATTTTCCCTTCCACCTCCTGCATAGACTTTTCAATCCTAGTAACATACTCTTCATGCAAAAACTGACTAGTCACGGTTATCGCCTTGGACTTCGAGCTGGAACCTGTCTTGGTTTTTGTGGCCCTAATACCAAAAACTGTAATAATACTCTTTGTAGGGGAGCCACCATGGTTTGCTGGTGGAGATGCTTTTTTGACTTTCTGCTTCCTCAACTTGCTTGGGCCATCCATAGGATTAGGTGGCACTAGAGCTACTCCAAAAGATACCTTCTTGTTTCTACGAACGAAGGTCCTCATGATAAAACCAAATGATTGCCAAGCTAAGAAACTAGGTTACCAACTTGGAAGGACTAGAAGACACAGGACGACTTAGCACTCTGTAGAGGAGTAGGTGGGTAGGGGAAAGTAAGGAGAGGAAAGAAAAGGGGGGTAAAATAGGTGAATCAGAACTGAGGGGGTTAAGGGGAGGAGGTGGTGAGGTTGACAGAGGGAAAACAAAAAAGTTGGGAGAATTTTCTTTGTACATCTTGAAGAGAGATATACATACTTGTTATTAAATAAATTCAGTACTTTTCATATAAGATTACATGGTAGGTAAATACACTTTCTTGAAGTACAAATTATGGTTCAATCTTTAAACCAAACCGAACTAAACTAAAATTTTATGGTCTGGAATTTTGAGTTGGAAGGTTTGGTTTGAAGTTATAAAAAATTGAACTGTTATGGTTTGGTTTTGTTTGTTTTAGATAGAAAACCAAATCGAGCTAAACCACACTTATCTCTAATTATCTATGTTGTTTCTTTTTTCTTTTGGGTAATTTTAGAAAAAAATCATGAATAATGAGAAAGGACGAGAGGGAAAAAAGTTTACTTTTATGAAAGCATAAGTTGACTTACAATACCCTCAAGGGGTTGACTTAGTGGTTAAAGCTTATGATATACTCATGATAACTTATATGAGGTCTTGGGAGTTGGGATCAAATCCCACTACTGACATTTCTTAAGGTTACATACATGGTGCAAGCTATCCAATGCCATAGGGCTTGTAGGGTAGTTCATTTGATTTAGTAATAGATTGAGAAACCTTGAAGAAACATTTTGGCCCTTTTTCTTTAACCTGTGCAACCTATTTATGAATGTCTAAGCGAATGGTAACTTTTCTTCAAGTGGTCTCCGGTTATGGGCGACTCCAAGCAAAAATTGCATGGGATCAGGTTTGTAGTCCTAAGGATGGAAAATTGGGTATAATTAATGTAGTAGCTTGGAAATAAAGTAGCTCAATTAAAGCATATATGGGTGTTACAAGGCGATCTAGGAGATGGTTTTTGGACAGATTAGGTCAAGTCAATTATAATAAAACAAAAGTTATTGCCTTTTAAGACATATCTAAAGATTTTTTTGAGTGGGAGATGGGAATTTAATTTTCCTGTGGTATGATAAATGGCACTATCAAGGCCCTTTAATTGATCAGGTAGGTGAATGATCTGTCCTTGGATCAGGATTGCAGTGATTGCTAAGTCATGCCACTTTGTGTTCATTGATAAATGTAGAAAATTGGGATTACTGTGGTTGTGTTTGGGATGGAGTGAATTATAACTTCTGCATGGACATTTGATCCTGAGAAAGCTGCTTGGACGAGTTCGTTTGGGTAAGGTAGGCAAAAGGACATCTTGATACGAGAGGCTTTGAGTGCTTTGTCTGTTCATTATGGTGTAGAGCCTTAGGAAAAAGCAATATAATTTATAGGATGTATCCCTACACATGCCTTCATCTTCTGACTTGTGCTGCGAATGCTTTACACTCTGAAGAAGCATCATGAATGGGGATAGCCCAAGATGATCGCTGTTTCCTATGTTCAACTGGTCTGGACATTACTGATCAATCTGTTCAGGTCTTGTTGCCTCCCTGGGGATGTGTTGTTGATGGTGTGGTTTGAAGTTGATCTTGGACGGCATGTTTGGATTGACTTTATATGGGTAGAATGGAATACTATACCTCCCTTGCAAAGATATTAATGTGGTTTGGTTTGCGAAAATGGAATTCTTATTTCTGCCAAATTAGGAATTGCTATTCCTTATTAGGATTGAATGAGCCATTCCATGTTTTTCTTTGCCATATTTTTGTGCTCTGTTTATAAAACCTTAGCCCAACAGTTAAGCCATAGACTAAGCAGGGGTATATTGACACTTTGAGGTATATTTCCAATTTATTACTAATATCATTTTATGGTGTGACTAAATAAAGCAGTAGCTAATACTCATCTCTTCTATAATTCAGAAATTGTAATCATATTTCTATTTTATTCTGTTCCGCCAAACAAACGTGATGGATTATATACAAAACTCAGTGATGCAAGTTATAAGTGCTAACTGTAGTCTTTTGGATATTTTGCTGCTGGTATTTATTACGTTTGCAGAAGTTAGAGTGAATATACCTAGACTTGAGCAGAGGTGCTGGTGCGGAAAATTCTGTCATGTGTGCTGTTCTTTAAGTTGGCTGAAGATTTCCCAAGCCAGGAAGCTTGGTTGGTGTAAGAGAAATCTTGAGGTTCTTGCTCTTAAACTGTTTCTTTAGGCATCTCTCAAATGCTTTGGCTCTCAGTTGACTCTGTATGTTTTTTCTATTTAATGAAATCAATCCACTGAATTGTCAACCCCCAACCCCCCTAAAGAAAAACACAGAAAAGAAAAGAAACTCGAAGTTTAGTGAGAGAACAGATAAAAAGTGATTGTGCCGCCTAGTAACATTTATCTACTTGACCACTGAATCTGCTGATTCTAGTGCCACTGATTAGTGCACTATAATCTGGTAAGTGCTTCCATCATTATGTGTTATATATGACAATATATAGCTAAAGTTGTGCTGCTGCCTTATCTTAATTATGTTACACAAGTAGAAGAAGAAGGGGAGACACAGTCTAGGTTCTAGGGTGTCAGCTTTTGTTGGTCACCAGTTCCTTTTTTGTTTTGTTTTAGTGGTTGTTATGTTTCACCCAGAGGGATGTGTTGTCATTTTTGAGTCTCTGGTCGTTACATTAGCTTTTATGATTTTGGTTTGTTTACCCCTTGAGTGTGTCTTTGACTGTCTTTTCTTTACGAAATATTTTCTTTTATTGTACCATTTCTTTTTATTAATGGGGGAAAAATATTGCTTGACCCCAAAAAGAAAAGAATATGTTACACAAGAAGTTCTGACAGCAGAAGGAATATTTAGTAGGCATCTTAACTCTTCAGATGGTGACAAAAGGAATTTGAATGTGGTGGTTTCTTTGTAAAACAGGTGGTAAGATCTTATTTGAGTTGATTAGAGAAAGTCATTGGGAATAAAGTATTAACTGAAGGGCTTGAAAATTGGGACGAGAGAAATTCTGCATAAAGTTATCATGGTTGAATATGCAGATACTTGTAGGGGACAAATTTTGAAATTGTCTAAGCCTCGTTTAGCATATCTTGTATCTATTGGTAATCCATGATATGCTGTAACCACCTTGGCTTTGACTTTTACAATATCCATTGTGATCCTCCCCAACTGTCCCATTTTAATAGAAAATACAACCCTGTCAAATGGGATCCATACAAGAGCTCTTTTCCTGTTAGGGTTGGCTTCATTGCTTTTTAGAAGATGGGAGAGATTTTGGAATTTGGATCAGGTTCAGCAAGTGAGTTATTGAGTCGAAAAACCAGAAACCTACTTAAAATTTTGATTCTTGTTTAATTGAAACTCTCGTCACCATCAATACAGAGGCATTCATGGTCAGGAAGGAGAAGGTTTTATCAGTGGATGGAACTATAAGTTCACTTAAGAGCCTGGTGAGAGGGTGACCTGGTTCTTCATGGGAGTGGTGCTGCTTAGCCCCTTGCTTTTTATGGCTTACCTTCATCCCCAAGGCAGGTTTTACCCACCTATTCCAGAATGTATTCATCACACATCTCCCCCTGATATGACTTTGTATGAGCCTTAGGCCTTGCTTTGTATATTCCCTATCCTCTGTTCCCAAAGCCACTGAGCTTTACTTGGTCTGCTTGTCTGATGAAGCTTCATACCTCTGAGCCCTGTAATAGTAAGGCCAATAATGAACAGACAAATTATAATGTAAGTACTAGACCAACTGATGGATAATTTTGAAAATCATAATACAAGTAAGCTCGAAAAGCTTTTCTGGAGTAGATTCTGGCTAAAATTTGTAATGCTGAATGTTGGTACTTTTCCTGGTTATTTCGTTTAGTTCAGCAGCATAGACAAATTATACACAATCATAAAATTGTTAATTTGTATCTATGATGACCAAGTAATTACTAATATGTTACTGCTTGTGAAAGAAAGGATGATATTATGCTCTACAGTTTTCTTTTTTTTTTTTTTTTGGTCATTTTACTTTTATATTTCTGTTATCAGTTTCGTGTCATTGCTGTTATTAGTTAGTACTTTTAGATAATTCTAGAAAGCTTTTAGGTATAGTGAGTTCATCTTGTATAGAGTAGGGAGTCTATAAATAGGTAAAGGTCAAGTTAAAAATATATCCAGGTATTTTCTTTAGTTGAGTGAAAGCTTAAAGTGAGTATTTTGCTCATGTCATCCCTAAGTGAGCAACTTATGCCCATGGACCTTCATGACTGAAAGTGTTATTGCGTTTGTTTCTTACTCCAATTAATGAAATCAGTCATTTGATTGTGTAAAAAACCCATGCTCCACCAATTGTTGTTGTCTGTGGTTAGTTTTCTGTTGTTATTTTATAGTAATTTTAAATAATTTTAAACCTTTCTAGACATGGTTAGTTACTTCATCTTATATAAAGTAGGGAATTTATGAATAGATAAAGGTCAGTTAGTTGGAAAATATATCCAGATATATTTTTTTTGGGTAAGTTATATCCAGATATTTTCTTTAGTTGAGTGAGCTTAGGGTGAGCATTTAGCTCATGTCATCCCTAAGTGAGCAATTTGTGCTCAAGGACCTTCATGATTGAAGGTGTTAGTGTTCTCTTCTTAATCCAGTTAATAAAATTGATAATTTGATTAGTTGGCGCCTTCTGTGTGTTTATGTGAAGGAAGAATTCACCACATCATGCTGCAATAGCATGAAATCAGTAAAGTTTCTAGGGTGGCTATTGATGTACCCTTTATGGTTTTCTGTTATTTATTGATATTTACTTCTACATTGCTGTTTTTTGTTTTTTGTTATTGTTTTTATTAGTTAGTACTTATAATTAGCTAGAAGTTTCTAGACATGGTTACTTCATCTTGTATAGTTATTTTCTTTAGTTGAGTGAAAACTTAGAGTGAGTAGTTTGCTCATGTCGTCCCTAAGCAGCTTGTGTTCATGAATCTTCATGATTGAAGGAGTTTGTGTGTTATCCTCTTACTTACTCCAATTAATAAATGAGTCATTTGATTGTAAAAACAAACCCATGCTCTACCAAAGGGCCACATTGCAAACACATTATGTTAGATTTATTCATCATAACCATTTGATCACGAAATCCTTCCATTATCCTTTCTTGATTCTTTTTTAAGTGATGGTTTTACCATTAATTGAAGTATTGGATGTTTCTTATTAATTATGCCCTCCATCACCAAAAAGGCAGTTAATTCATTGACTATTGCCTGATACAGTGCTCATTGTCCTTGACAAAAGATAATTTCTGTTTCATTTTCACATACCCAGAACAATCTCTTAGAGCATCCTTGGGTTAATATCTTTGATATATGATGAGTAATGTCATTTTGCTTGTTAGAAAATCATATCATTATGCATCTGAGACTCTGTACTGTATGTATTTCCATTGCATCTAGAAGTAATGCTGTTAAATCTCGGTTATAGGCTCCTTTATCTTAGTAGGAAAAAAGGAAATGTTTTAGAATTATATTTGCTCAATTATTGTTATTGTGACTTATTTCTACAATTGGGAAAGTCTTGTTATTATTCTAGAACATGGAAAGTCTTTTCAGGCATGTATAACTACTCTTGTGAAAATTTTAGACAAGAAGTTTTTCATCATTTCATCTTAGTGGTTTAGTAGTAGTCTGAGTAATTTTATAGATTGGGGGCTTTTCTCTTAATGAGCCATCAAAAACCCTTGTACCACAAACCTAAATTCTTCATAGCTAAATTACGTCCATTTGCTAGATCCCTAACCTGGGTATGTAATAATTTGCTCTTCCTTGATTATTTATTTATTTATTATTATTATTATTATTTGCTTGTTTGTTTTATTAAAACTAGGTTTCATGTTGTTTGGAGAAAATTCTAATGTAACACCAGTTTGCACTCTGCATTACTCTTTTTGGATATTCTCCTCTCTTTAAGATTGTACTTCTTGTCTTTTATTTAAAGTCATAAAAGAAAGATCTTGTGAATACTATATCAATCTCCTATTTCTTCTCAGATATGTTCCATCTTTCATTCCACCTCCTCTTTCGACAAAAGGAAAAGAAGCTGACAAGAAGGTTGGTATTTCTCCACTTTTGCTATTTTTGTATTAGACCTGTTGTTTGCATGGGCCTTGAATATCCCATGAGATTTCTGCTGGAAATTTCAGAAGGAAGAGGAGAAGGTGAAAGAGAAAGAGAGAGGCAAGACAAGAAACATAGATCATTTTATGGAGGAGCTCAAGCAGGAGCAGGAAATGAGGGAGAGGCGGAATCAAGAACGAGAGCATTGGCGCGAGGGCCGAAGCAATGACCATTCTGCTGTAAGCTCCCTTCTGGACTTCTTAGATGCCATTATATTGACAGATAAATTGTTACCTTCTCATGTATATCTGGACTTCTTAGATGCCATTATATTGACAGATAAATTGTTACTATCTCATGTATATCTGTATGTATCTTATAGAAGACAAAATTTCCTTGCATACATGCATGCTGCTGTGTTGGCCTTGGACCTTTTAGTTATGTTTATACCTTTTTTAAGTTTTCTTTTATATATTTCTTTTTCTAGCCTTCTAGCCGATTTGATGAACTGCCTGATGATTTTGATCCAAGTGGAAAGTTTCCTGGATCATTTGATGATGGTGATCCACAAACAACAAATCTTTATGTTGGAAATCTCTCACCGCAGGTAGGTGCTGTATTGTGAATTCTTGAGCCCAAAGACTTGCATGCCTCTAATTATACATTTTCATGATGTGCCAGGTTGACGAAAATTTTCTTCTGAGAACGTTTGGTAGATTTGGGCCTATTGCCAGTGTAAAGATTATGTGGCCCAGGACAGAGGAGGAGAGACGGCGCCAAAGAAACTGTGGATTCGTAGCTTTCATGAGGCGTCCAGATGCACAGGCTGCAAAAGATGAAATGCAAGGTACTTATTTCTTTCTCTTTTCTTTTTGGTGGTGTGGTTGTTTTTCTTTTCCCCGGGGGGGGGGGGGGGTTGTGTTGGGTTGGTGTTGAGATGGTGATGGTAGGGTTTGGTTTTTTCAGTGGTTTGTTTGTGGGGGTTGGGGTAACTGAGCTTTTTCAGAACCTTTCCTCATTATTGCTCCATCTGATGCCTCATTGGTTTCTGTTTCTTGAGCAATCCTAACTTTAGTGTCTGCCTTCAATTTGAGTCTTTGACCATGCATTGTAAATGATGGTAGACTTCACAAAGGACTCCAAATATGGATAATAGTCAGCAGCATAATTTCTGTCGTTCCTTTTTACTCCATTTTGCTTAAGGTCCAGTACAGTTAGGCAAATGGGGTTCAGAAGCTATCCACTTGATAATCAGAAGGAATTAACTTCAAATATATTTCTATAACAGGTGTGGTGGTGTATGAGTATGAATTGAAGATTGGATGGGGCAAATCTGTTGCACTTCCATCACAAGCCCTACCTGCCCCCCCACCTGGCCAAATGGCCATCAGGAGTAAAGAGGTTGGCTTTATATTTTTGCTTCTATAGACTTTTATGTATTTAAGAATGTGTCAACAATTTTTCACTCTCATTTGAAGTGGCTGAACTAAATAATTGGGAGGAAAAAATTGTTGTTTACTTTGAATAGGTAAATGAAGTGAAGATATTGACACATGGTATTTCATGGTTTTCAGGGGGCAACTGTAGTCCTCTCTGGTCCATCAGGTCCACCTGTTACTACTGTCCCTAGTCAAAGCTCAGAACTGGTATCTCTCTCTCTCTCACTCTTCCCACCTCCCTCTCCCTCTCTCACTCTCATCTCTCTTTGTAGAGCTGAGTTTTGATATGTGGCATGTCAACAGAGTTATTATTGATGTAATAATCATAGCTGTCGAGAATCTTGTTGTTCTTTTCTTGGTGTGAGACAAGACTGTTTGTTTTATTAATTTTTCAGCAATAGGACTTGGAAGCTAAAATATATAAGAGGTGCAACAGTAGGCTGTTTTCAGTGCTTTAAGTCTAATTTATCAAATCGAGATCTTTAGTCATGATATTTTTTGGGGTTAGCCACAATGAAGCAATTAAAATGTCGAAAGTTTGAAAGAGACAAATAATTGTGGATGGTACTTTTTTCTTCTGGGAGGACTCCATTCTGGTGGAGTAGTAGGCACAGACGAGAATAAAGTATGCTGGAAGTCTTATTAAAGGAAAGTCTTTGTTGTTAGGAATGGTATATTTTGCTATCATAAATCCGTATTGGAAAGTGTTTTTTTCTGTGGAGTTGCTTATAACTCAGCAGTGGATCGTCAGCAGCACTTTGTGGGCCTAAGAACAAAATCCAACTAAGTTGTATGAGAGCTAAAGGTTATGCTAAGCCAAGGCTAGGAGGAGAACCTGTGCGTTAATGCCATTGTAGAGGCTCAACTTGAATGTGAACTATGGTTGAGATGAAGTCTTAAAGTGACATTGGATTTCCTGTTCTTGCTTTACGTGCTTTCTTTAGTTTTTCTCCCTTAAGGATTAGATAAACTAAGTGAAAAGTATGTTAAGACCAGATGCCCTAATGTCATAACGGCTGTTGCAGAAGACATTGAACAAAAACAAGGATGCAGTGGAATCACATGCTAGAAAGATCTCAAACAGCAGTGTTAGGAAGATGCCTAGACAGATCTCCAATAAAAGAAAATAAAATCTTGTTAATTCATATAATTGGAAAGCTTATATGAATAAGTGGATCCATTATATCAATAAACAAGCTGAAAAGATATTTAATTAGTCAAAATCAGTTCTTAGGATAGTTGTAACTTAAGAGATTGGAGGGTTCTCTCATGATGAGTATTTAACCCCAATTTCATCATAGGTCCTAGGGAGAAAGGATAAAATATTAATAGGCAAATCAATTATAATCAATAATCTTTTCATGCATTGACTTATGATTAGATCCTTAACTCGGGCTCATATCAATTTGGTATCAGAGCTAAGTGTCATAGGTAGATTAGAGCAAAGGTTAGGCAAGTGAGAAGAGGAAATGCAAAATATAGCTGATCTTTTGCTGAGTTATCCAAAAGGTGACTCTACTGGGGGCAGGATGGGAGTCTTCTGGTTGCTTAGGGAAGAGCAGCTTTGGAGGTGGCAGAAGACTCTATTAGATTCTGGGTAAGCCCAAGTAATGTTCAGGAAACTGACATGGGGAATCAAGAGTGTGGCCCCATATATGTGCGAACTAGGATGCATGACCACCAACCTAAGTTGTCACCTTATGGTGGTGTGTCCAAGGACGATTATGTGCAACACTTAGGCATGTGTGCTATCCCCCACTCACAATACCACAATGTAGGTTGCATTGCCTAATGGTGGTGCATCCAGCGACATTTGTGTGCAATACTTAGATGCACAAAACCATAGTTAGATCGTTTCATGGAGTGACCATGCATGTTTCCCTTAGTGCACAACCACTCATGCAATCTTGACCTCCTTCAATGTAGTTGCCACATGTCAACGAACAAAGGGAAGACTTCTTCAACCCTTATGAATGGCCAAATTTAGGATTCAATGGTCGACCCTACCTACCTTAGATGCATTTTGACCCTTGCTATTAAGCTCCGACGGATTTAGAACCCTTTCAGGCATGATTTGACACTTCTTCAACGACCATATTAGGAAGATTATTAAGCTCTTTGTACTTAGAACTAGGGTTTGATTAGCTGGTGGATGAGGAATTTGATAGAAGATTTCATCGGAAGTTTAACATGAGAGTTGATTTGAACTGTAAACTTACATATGGTTCCATGCTATATAAAACTTGGTTTCTTTGCTTTGATGGTTTTGACAACCCATTGTGCTAGTTAGACCTTTGTAAGTGGTTGTTTTGGGATTAAGGCGCGTTGGAACATAGCAACAAGCTTGGTCTGGCTTTCATTCTATGACTTGCAATCAGAGAAAGGCTTCTAACACAAGACAAGCTGCTTCAATGGGGTATCCTATCTTAAAACTAATGTTACTTATGTGCTATGGAGGAAGAAAACCATCAACACCTCTTCATCATGTGTGAGTTTACAAGATGCGTTTGGGCAAGAATTCAACGCCATTTCTTTCCCTCGTGGACAAACTTCCTTCAACCAAGTTCCATGCAATCTTTTGTAGAACATTTCAGAAAGATAAGATCTCAAGAAGGGAAGAGGATTCCATTAGTTGTGTTTTACATCATTTGGAAGGAAAGGAACTCTAGGCGACTAGGAAGCGCTCCTGCTCCAACAAATCTCTTAGTTAGGTCTATTTTGTCCTATTTGGATGTATAGTTATGAGCTTTTAGTGCTGTCTAAGTTTCTCAGCTACATTTTTGTGGACAAAGAACTTGGCTTCTTCTTGTACATCTTTTTTTTGTTTTTGTTATTAATACATTACTGACCTTACCCAAAAAAAGGCTGGTCTGGCTTTAACTCAATTTGGAAGTGTGAGTGTGTTTCTATAGGCTTGAGCAGATTTAGTGGAGCAAGACATAACATGAGTTTGCTCACTTGTGTGGACCACCCTCATGTGGCAACTCGTTTAGTGACTTTGCTAGATTGAACTATGCAGGTATAGTTGAGGATTATCAAATAAGCTCAAGTACTTGTTGGTTCAAACACTGGCCATCTCTTCTAAATTTCAAATTTCTCTTTTCATTGTGGGTTTGTCAAAGTTTATTTTAATAAATGTGGAGCTTTTATCCATCAAACCTAAAGATTGCAATGAGCCTAGAATTAATGAGAAGAAACAATCGGTGATTACTTATTGTGATATAAAATTTGGAGCAAGTTCAGCGCAGAATGTCATGTTGATAAATTTAGTTGCAGCTTTGGTGGATTTGCTTGCTAGGATATTGATACAACAATCTTTTTTGTTTTTGGTTGGCATTGATAAACTCAAATCCACAAAGATACAGATCTCGATTCGCCGTAGCTTGAGCTTGAGGACAAGCTTGTTCTCCAGTTGGGAAGAAATGTTAGGCAAGATAGATATTTGAAGGAAATGAATATTTATTTTAGTCAATTTCTTATTTATGGTGTAGTTTAGAAGATAATGTTTGATATATCCCTTTCTTTTATTCAGGGAACACATTATTGGGAAGTTTGTATACACACAAGAGATTGTACCATATCAATAAGCAAGCAAGAAGTGGCAAATGGTAGTAATATATCATTATGGCATGATATGTGGCACCTAAGGGGAGCCTTGGCTTCTTAGCTAGGTGAAAGGGCATTCATTCCTTTAGTCTCTCAAAAGAGGCTTGACTTTGCAGCATTATAAGTAACAGGAATTGGGATTGGCCATTAGGAGTGGTATGGGATACCACCAAAATGGAGGTCCAGAGTGCTTTTCATCCTATGGTGAATTGTGAAGATGTTTTGATTTGGAAAGAAAAGCCTTCAAAGAGGCTCTCTATTAAGGAAGCTTATGTTGTCCTTTGACAAGAAGGTTCTCGAGTTCCCTAGAGTGAATTGGTTTGGTTAAGATAGATTGCTCCAAGACATGCTTTTTTCCTTATGGCCACTGGCCCAACAAAGTCTTATCACTCTTGATAAATTGGTGCAATGGGAGTGGTTACCCGAAACTGCTTTTATCTGTGTAATATAGAAGAGGAAACTTCTCTCATCTTTTTTAAAAGTGTACTTTTGTTCTAGAAATATGGAGAAAGTTGGAAGAAGCTTTATTGGATGTGGGTCTATCAGCTTCAAGTGCTTTTAACATACCCGGCCTTTTTAATACAATTGATTCCCGCTTATCATTGACATGGAAGATTATGACAAGCTTAGTGATCTACTACATGTGGAAGGAGAGGAATGAAAAAAGACTTGAGCTTAGCTCACAAGTTGCTGTGAATGTGACCGTCCTATTCTTTTTTATATTTTTGCTTCTAATAGCTCTCTTTGATTTGAACTACTGGAATTTTGATCCAAGCACCCTTTTGTTTTGTTTGGTGCCTTGCTTGAAATTTTAGGTCTTGAGTGAGTGCTATCGGTGTCTTTTGTATTTTTGATTTTTTTACTCTTGTATTTTATATTAAAAAAAAAAAGAAATATCATTATCAATTGGACCAAATTAATTCTTAGAGTAGTTGTAACTTAAGAGATTGGCTGGTTCTCTCTAGGAAGAAAAGCCATAGAACAAGCAGTTTAAAAAAGATGGTTATTGAGCCGTTCTTGCATTCGGGGAGAATGGTGGACAGTTAGTCATCTTTGTTAGCCTCCTATGATTGTCCAAATGAATGAATAAATAAATATTGGCCATCTGATGTGGGGTCAATTTTGATAAAGCGTTTAACAAATTTAATTTTTTAAATTTTGAGGCTAATGTTACAAATATTCTTAGGGAGCTTCACCGTCTATTGTTAAAAACTAAGTATAAGTAAGAGTGGTTTGCTTAAAATGCAGCTGCCCAGGTGGCTTAGTGGAACTTATTATGCAGAAATATTCATTTCCTTCTTTAAAATAGTGAAACTGCTTGGGGTGAATCAAATCTAAGGCCTCATGTGTTCCTGAAATATTTGTTAAGTTAGTGCCTGAAGGTTTGGAACTATTCAGAGAATTAATGTTTCAATGCCTATTAATGATTTGCTGTAAGATACATTATAGTCATAAGTTTATCGTAAAAGGAAGCGGCACCCCTGCATAATATAAATAAATGATTTCACTTTCAATACAGCTATTGGAATAACCATAAACAAATGTTAGTACTAAAACTGAGTCACTCGTTGACCCCCTCACAGTTGAGAATTTAGTTTTTTGTGGTTAATAGATCGATTTGCTGGGCATTGGTCGAGAAGGATGATGTTTAATTCCATTTTTATCGCTCATGTGATGTGAGTTTTAAAAACACACCTAACTAAAAGTAAAATTTTAAGAATCCAATATTGATAATTGAATTTTTGGTTTCATTGAGGGCATTTCAAGTTTATGGTTATGCCACCAGATTAGAAAGAGCTCATGTTACAAGATAATATATGTTATATGGGGTTGTTGGTTGGCATAGAACAAAATTAGTCTCAACTTTGTTGTTAAACATCTTTTTTCCTCACTTTCCTGTTTTGATCACAATAAATTGAGCTTGTTAATAAAGAAACCAATGACTTTTTAACTAGCGCACAATTAAAGAATAAACCTCATGATATACTCATAATTTATGAATTCCAAATTTTTGGAAAAAAATAGCATACACCTTCTTTTAGTCATTGTGCCTCAAAGTACAGATGAAAGGGGTAGTAAATTCCTATTTTTAACTTTTTATTTGATGCTCCCTTAAATACAAGACATTTAACAACTGACATAAGGAGCCACTTTGACAACTATTACTACATACTCGCAATACCTCATCGTACATGAGACCCATCGCTGCATGTACACTACCACACACACGGCGCTACACATATCTAGCATTACATTTATACACAAGATTACACTGATGCGCACACTGCACACGTTCCTTGTAACATGACTCCCCCCATTGAGAGTGTGTGTGATGTTAAATTCAAAGTCAGGGTAACATTGACATGGTAAAATTGTTGCTTTTCTCATCACAGCTCTTGTTCTCCTGCATTCTTTCCCTCATGTGTCATCTATTTGCTTAAACTACTTCTGTTCCTCCATATATTCTAGCCAAAATAAGAGGTTAAATATGTAGCCAACGGTAAACAGCTCATTCACCATTAAAAATAAGAGGAGTATACTTGGTAGTTGAACTTGCCATTGTTGCTCTTGTTACCCTCCTAGCTCTTCTTTCAAAGGAACTCCTCTTCACCCATACAGATGTGCTAAACTTATTGCTTGGTTTAGATTGCTAGCATAATACAACTTGACTTTGACTGCATTATGATCTTTTAAGGCACTAACAAAGATTGCTGCCTCTTGCTTTGGAGTCAATGTGGTTGCTTAGGCAGATAATTGCTTGACTCATTGCTAATATCACCCAATTGACCAAAAGTGTTGCAACTTTAACAATCCCTTAAGGTCATTAGTTCTTAGGGGAGGTCCAAAATTCAAATTGCATAAAAATTTTAATTTGTTCCACTCCACATCAGGGTTATTGCTATAGGAATATTCTGGGTATCTTAGTTGCCCAAATGGAAGTAAGAATATCAATTAAATCATTTATAGGACTCCTGAAGTGAATCACACAAGATGGTGTTCTATTGATAAGAACGTTGGTTGTCAGAGTAGCTTATCCCCAATAATAGCATGGAACATTACGATGAAACAAGAAAGTGAATTGTATTGAGCAAGTGATAGTTCTTTCTCTCTGTCGCTCCATTTTGTGGTGGAGTATTTATACCGGAAGTTTCATGAAGAATGCTGTTGCTTTTTAAAAAAATGTGATATAGTATGATCTACATATTCCTGCCCATATTTAGCCTGAAAATGTTAGTGGAGATCCAAACTGTGTGTGCTCTTGGTTATAGAAGTTTTGTAAGAGCAAAAGGAACTTCAAACTTCTCCTTGAGAAGAAATAACCAAGTGACACTAGTGTAATAATTGATAAACACAACTAACTATTTTGCACCATTCACATTAAGAATGTTAGAAGGCCCAAGGACATAGGGTTGAACTAGATCAAAAGGTGATATGGCTTACTGACAACTGAGGAAAGGATTGTCTGTAATGCTTTGCAAGAATGCAATCATTTCATTGAAATTCAGAAAAAACTCCTGAAATAATGATGATAACATTATTCTTAGATAATTAAAGGATGGATGATCTGAAAAATGATGTTGAGCCCAAAGTTATGACACTTTGGAAGTATCTGACTTCATCAGTTGAGCCTTAGCAGAAATTTGATTGTTTACATCATCAAGGATATACAGTCCATCTCGGACCTTAGCAACTTGAATTGTCTTGCTTTAGGTCCTGGAAAACACAATGTGTGTCAAAGGATGTGGTTGACATTAGGATTTTTGGTTATTTGGTAATTGAATGAAGATTAGTTGTGG
The DNA here is from genome assembly GCA_024138005.1 of Lumnitzera racemosa. NCBI lineage: Eukaryota > Viridiplantae > Streptophyta > Magnoliopsida > Myrtales > Combretaceae > Lumnitzera > Lumnitzera racemosa. The sequence continues at coordinate 64,508,399 of JAMXBC010000010.1, read as the reverse complement.
TACTAGCAATGTGAAGAATATGTTCAAGTTGAGGATTAGAAGCAATACAAACATTGCCTTAGCCTTTAACAGGGGTAGTCAATCCATTTGCTATTGTAATCAAGTGGTTGTCTGAGGTAGGAGTATAAAAATGAAAGAAGTTGGAGGAATTTGTCTTGTTGTCTGTTGCACTAGAATCTACAATCCAAGCATTAGAATTGACTTTTCTAATATGAATGATGAAGAAATAAAATACTTGCTATTCTGAGTTAGAGAACTAAGTGCCATTATTTTTTGAAAGAGTGTCTTTTTTTAGACAATGACGATCTTCCTTTATTGAAATCAAATTATGGTTTGACTCCACGGGTGTTCTTGTGGGCATCTTAGAAAGTGGCAATGAAAGCTCGGGGGAAAAAATGATGGCAAAAAGTCTTCACAACAAATAAATTTTGAAAAGATTAAGATATGTCTGGTTGGAATTGAACCTGCATTGTACCATGTAAACAAGGGGAGAGAATAATTTCTAGATGATTTATTGATAGATAGAAATACATATGTACAGATCTGTTGAGGAATCTATATTAGGTATACATATTGATTTCCATAATCAATCCTATACCTATTAAATTTACATTCATTGATAACACTTTCATAGATCACATTCCATAACAGAGTTCTTTGACTGAGATACTTATAATATTCCGACAGTTGCACTCTAAGTTGTTGAAATGAAAATTGAGCATTATTTGTTAGAAGTAATGTTCACACTGATTTAGCCTAATCAAGGGGTCAATGCTACCATTGAACTTTTGGAAGTCCAACTTTGAAAATTTGGGGTCATAAATCCATGCCTAAGCCTGTTATCATGTCTGATCCCACATCTGGGTCCCCCCAAGATTTTCGCCAGTTTCTCCTTGTTCACTGTCATCCATTGCTTCATGCATCAGAGATGCTATTTGGTTGGACTGCCTATTTACCATTTTCACTCCTAATCTGACACAAATAATAACTGCTTCTAACTTTCCCAAACATAAGACACTTAATAACTGACGTAAGGAACCACCTTGACAACTACTACAGCATGCTCATGATACTAAACTGTGCATGAGGCACATCACTACACGTACACTGCACACTCGCAGTACTTCACATATTTAACGCTACACCAATATGTATACCTCACACGACATTGCACAAACTTTTTAACAGCTCATATTGATGGAATTTTTTTCTACTTTATCCCAAATTTTCATTATGGTCTAAAACTTAATTATATTGAATTTTAGTTTTTTGAGCTTAGAAACTAACCAATAATGCTTCTGAACTTGGCAAATAACTGCTTTTCTGTAGGTCCTGACACCCAACATTCCCGATATAACTGTTGTCCCGCCGGAGGATGATCATCTACGGCATGTTATTGATACTATGGCATTGTACGTATTAGATGGAGGATGTGCTTTCGAACAAGCTATAATGGAAAGAGGCCGTGGAAAACTGCTTTTCAATTTCTTGTTTGAGCTTGGGTCTAAGGAGCATACTTACTATATTTGGAGGCTTTATTCTTTTGCTCAGGTACTTACAAGTTAGTTATCTGGGGATAAATGTGTATATTTAAAAGAAAAGAATTTCACTGTTGAGGCATGTAATTGAGCTTATTGGTGTTGTATACCACACATCTTCAATACTAGTTTTGATTGCTGTGCTTGTACTGATTTGCTCGTATCTATTGGATTTATATTCAATTAATGCAGGGGGATACCCTTCAGCGTTGGCGTACAGAACCTTTTATCATGATAACTGGGAGTGGAAGGTAATCTACCATCGTCTTCTGTTTTAATGATCTCTTATGTAAGACTATTATGCGAGTTTTGTTGGTTCATTGGAAAGAAGAAATCACATGGTTTCAATTATGGACACATCGGTTACACAATTAAATGGATTTTCCAGATGGATCCCACCTCCTTTGCCCACAGTTAGAAGTCCCGATCATGAAAAGGAATCTGGAACAACATATGCTGCTGGAAGAAGCCGGGTATTTGCTTGTTCCCTTTAGCATCTAAACCCTCGTTAAAGATCTTAAAACCAAAATAATGGATACAAAAGGGGTAATGCTTGACACTAGTGGGACAAGCGCACAGCCATATATGAATGCTCAAAGTGTTTATTTCATTGTCTATGCTTTGCTGACTGCTTGTGCTTAATAGTAAACATCATTTGTTGATACTTAGTGCGGGCAATTAATGCTTTTGCGTTTTTTTTGTTTCTAATATTCATACCCTTTCTTTGTCGTGATCAACATATTACAGCGCATAGAGCCTGAGCGGACACTGACGGATTCACAAAGAGACGAGTTTGAGGACATGCTTCGTGCATTAACGTTGGAGAGGAGCCTAATAAAGGAAGCAATGGGTTTTGCTTTAGACAATGCTGATGCAGCTGGAGAGGTAATGGAGGCATCAAACTATCTATCTAATTTATTCCATATGCATGTTAGATTTTAAAAACCAAAGGTTTATTCAAAGGCCAGAGTAGTGGCTGGTTTGGTGGTTTGTTGTACTATGGCAAGTTTCTGCTGTACTTTATATCTTTGCTATGGTTTGCGTTTGCAGATTGTTGAGGTCCTCACAGAGTCTTTAACACTCAAAGAAACTCCAATTCCAACTAAAGTTGCTAGACTTATGCTGGTTTCAGACATCCTACATAACAGCAGTGCTCCTGTAAAGAATGCTTCAGCATACCGCACCAAATTTGAAGTAACTTTGCCTGATATAATGGAAAGTTTTAATGATTTGTATCGTGGTATAACAGGAAGGATCACTGCAGAGGCTCTTAAGGTAGTATTGATGAGTTTTTACTTGTTCCCTTGGTCAGTGTAATTTGTTAGTTCGAAAAGGTTCTTAAGAAATGTCCTGAATTCTTGCTGCGTACTTTGTAAAAAATGCTGAATTTTGCAGGAACGAGTTCTGAAAGTACTTCAAGTGTGGGCAGACTGGTTTCTGTTTTCAGATGCATATGTTAATGGATTAAGAGCTACTTTTCTTCGATCTGGTAATTCAGGTGTGGTCCCTTTTCACTCTTTGTGTGGTGATGCACCTGAAATAGAGAAGAAAACAAACTCGGAGGATATAGTTGATGGGATTAAGGTCAACCAGGATGCTGCTTTAGCAATGGGCAGAGGAGCTGCCATGAAGGAGTTAATGTCCCTTCCACTTGCTGAGCTTGAAAGACGTTGCAGGCATAATGGTTTATCCCTTGTTGGTGGGCGTGAAATGATGGTTGCAAGGTTGTTGAGCCTTGAAGAGGCTGAGAAACAGAGGGGTTATGAGCTCGATGAGGACCTGAAATCAAGGCAGAGCAATTCAAGTGCAGGTAGATATTTGGGTGGTCAGAGGGAAATTAGTGTTGAGTCAGAGCCCATAGGGCTGTCAGGATGGAACCGTTTCGGAGAGGATGAAATGCGCTCACAGGGTGCAGAGTCTATATCCTTGTCGTCAACAATTCCCATCCCCCAGCCTGAACTCAAACCCTTTGTAAAAAAGGACAAAAATGATCCTGTTTTGCCATCATCCAAATGGGCTAGAGAAAATGATGAGAGTGATGATGAGCAGCAGAAAGATTCTAAGGGGCTAGGTTTAAGTTATTCATCGTCTGGAAGTGAAAATGCTGGTGATGGCCCTGGTAATGCTGATGCAATGGACTCGGCAGCTGATGTGTGCATGCCTTTTCAGCCTGATATTGGAATGAATGAAGAGCAAAGGTGATATGAATCCAAGCTTTTGCTTCTTTTATTTGTTAATCTGAGATAATATGGCTTCCAGGGCTAGCTTTCCTTAGTTTGTCTATTGCACTGAATTTTTAGTTATGCAGCATATGGCTTGCTTTTTAATATTTGGGCTTAGGTAGTCAACCCTTTATGTGCCTTCAGGCAAAAACTAAGGCGTGTGGAGGCAGCTTTAATTGAGTATCGCGAAACTCTAGAAGAGCGGGGACTGAAAAGCTCAGAAGAAATAGAGAAGAAAGTTGCCATCCACAGAAAACGGCTACAATCTGAATATGGATTATTAGACCCTGCAGGAGATTCTAGAAACAGTAAGTGCATGCTGGGCATGTAAACCATTTCTATATTGCTAGGGTCATATTTATTTGCTTTGTGGCCTATTTCTCAGCTTGAATGTGATGTGTTCTATTTTGAGGTTTTGTGTTATGATGATTTACATTGTTAATGGCTCGATGCTGCTTCAAAGGGAAGCTTGTACTCTCTTTTTATCTGTTTTGATTGAAACAAGTTGGTTTGGAAGACCCTATCATTTTAACAGCAAAATGATTTCTGTGGATAAAGAAACTGGAAAATAGTCTCAATTTCCCCACTGTCGAAACTTTTTAGTTCACAAACTTGCTTGCTGCCAATGATGAATTTTGAGGGCCTGATCCTAGAGGACAGCATACCAGTGGTGATGATTTCTTGAGTTTAGCTGACTTGATTAAAATGAACATGTAGCAGAATGATTTCTGTGGATAGAGAAACTGAAAGTTATTCTTACCCTCGATAAAACCTTGGAAACTCAAATTTGCCTTGCTGCCAGGGCAAACTATTAACTACCTGTTTCCTAGACTAGGTACCTGTGATGATAATTCCTTGAGATTTTTACCTTACTGTTGGTTAAAATGAAGATGTTCCTTTACTAAGTTGAGAATCTCTTTCATTGCAACCCTGAGGATATCATTAATTATCCCCTGTACAATAGTTATTTACAGGAGATATCATATAAGTAGTCAATGGTGACCTGAAACTTAACAGAAATATTTATCTTCCAAACAAAGGATGCTGACAATGTAGGATCTAAACTAGGTTTTTCCCCCTTATCTCCCTCCTAGAACTCCCAAGCTTTGTAAGTTCACTCTCCTCTATTCTAGCCTGTACTGTTATGGGGTTTACAGTAGGATTTAGTCTTGGGTGAAATGAATTAAATACAGTTGAAAAAGGAGGTTTTAGCCACTTATCTTTGCATAAGTGTTGCAATTTGATGAGAGAGGGGAAATTATCAGTGTGGGAGAGAGAAAGGAGAGATCATAAGTAAGAGAAATTAAAAAAAAAAAAAGAATTTACATCAAAGAAGAAAAGAAAAATAAAAGAAATATTTTATTTGTCAAATGTAAATACTGGAAATAGATCAATAAAACGATCAATTATTATAGACATACACATCCAAATACTTACCCAAATGTATATATCCAAATACAAGCATAGATAACTTTCTCTATATGAATAAATATGTTCTTTTTAAATATCATATTTTGAAAACATAAATGTGTTAGTACTATATGTGATTATGTACTATATAAATTTTAAATATTTATCTTTGATACATGATTACACTGGGTGTAAATCATAGCAACCTCTTGGAACTTTTGTAATTACATAGACGCCTAATTTTATTTGTATGCTTAGATGGGCTTACCTTTGCAGAACTTATCAGGGATGTCCATGTACTTGCAAAACTTGATGAGGGAGGTCCGTGTATTTGATGGACTAGTTAGAGGTGCATCATTTTATGATAAGGTGTTAAGTTTACAACTTGAAAAACTAAGGGTGGTCTATACAACTTTTAAAGTTAGGGAGCAATCAGTTAACTTACTCCTACAGAGTATGTGTATTAGTAAACTACACTTTGATTATATGTAGAACAAGTACAATGAAGGTATAAATATGTATATGCTTGTGTGACAATTCTTCATAAAAAATGACTCAGAGTATTGCAACAAGATAAACAACAATTATTGCTGCATCATGTGGTATTCTACTTGTATGTGCGTACAGGAATGCAGGGGTTGTAAGAGAGAATACCCTAATATGAGAAGCCTCCAACCTCAATACCTCATGAAAACTAATTGCAATAACTTATTTATATAAAGATAGTGGGAACTTCAAATTTACATGGCCCTTCAAAAGGACTGGTCTTGCATTTGGTTAACTAGGATAGAATCACTATTCCCCTGTTTGGTTTGCAAAAAGTCAACCATAAGCAATGTTTATTCTCTATATTGTAGAATAGATAAGAAATTCTACGTCTTGCCTTTATCATTGGAATTGCTATTCCCTATAGAATATAATTTTCATTGGAAAAAATATCCATGATTATAAAACAAAATAACACTAGAGGAATTGTTGATTTTTTCCAGTCTTATTCATTTCAATGAACTAGGTGCAACATAAATAACTGGAACATATAAGATCTCTAAATATTAACAATAACAAAATCCTAACATCCCTACGCTCCACCTAAGCTTCCACATTACCACCAGCATATTTATTCTTAGAAATTTGCCTAACAAATAACGCTTTCCTACGATAGAAATACCAAAATAAATCATTTAGTAGTTTCCCATAGTGCTCCTAACATGTACCCAATAGATACCTATCAAATTACACAAGAATGACCAATATTATCAAAATTGAACTGGGGATTCTTTAACTGGAATCATACTCAAACATTAAATTTATTAAGTTATATTTATATATAAATCATGAACTTGGAAAACAAGAACAACATCACTATCTTTATTTTGTTTGTTGTTACTTTAAATCAATTATATATGGAGTGAGTTTGAAAATTATAAGTACTTTATATAGGACTTTATAAACCAAAACTAATGGCAGTAATGTGTTTGTTCACATTGATTAAGTGGAGCATTTCTATAAAGAATCTTCCACGATATCATTTTAGCATTGGGCCTAGGATCTACATTTGTCATGGTCAAAAGTTGCAGTTCAACTTTGACTTGTTATCAAACCTGATTGCTCTGGCTAGTCCAATTCCATGGTTCAACTGCTCAATTTGCTAGTGTGTTGCACATTTTTTATCTTTCTGGTTATTAGGCTTTAGCAGAACAGCTATTTCGGCCAGTTGAATGGGCTGACCGTTGATTCTGACAACATTGAACATGACTGAACATCTCTTGAGAAGGAACATTCAAGGAAAGATGATTGAAAAATAAGGCTAAGTGAAAAATCTTGTCATCTGATAGAGGGTCTTCATATTCTCAAATCCCTTTGACTTCTCCTAAGATTAGAGCCAGGACATTTTTCCACTTTGTAGGAATCCGTTGAAGCTTGTATATTAGTAGTCATGGTGTTGGTCTCCCTTAACATTTAGCAATAATGTTGTTCTTATAGGTATATATTAAATAAATTTAGAAAATTTCATTAATAATGTATAGTTTTAAAAAAAAAAGGTTCCACTCTAAAGCTCTAGTAAAGATTATGCTTCTCTGAAGATAATTATGATCAAAGCCCTACAAATTCAAAATAATCCAATCTAAAGACCTAATGGTGCCTAAAACTTTTCTGAAACTCCTGCAACCAAAAACTGTTGTAGCCCAATCTTTTAGTATTTCTTTCTTGTCAAGTGTAGTAATGTACAGCTACACATGCCTCCTTGTTCACCATGCTAAGACCATGGATGAACCTGCTAAAAGAGTTGCAAAATCCTTTTTCTATCAATGAGATGATGGGCATTTTAGTTCTTGTCCCACTTTATCTGACACTTTCTGTGCAACATTACATTTGGACAAAAATGTGATCATGTGACTTCCCTTCATTTTGATGAAGGAAGCAAGAGTTTCTACTAACCACATTCCATGGTGGGACATGAACAAACTGCTTTTATCAGGCATCGCTATATCTTTGACAATATTCTGGTTTCACTGGAGTTGGTTAAGACTACCATTGATCTTATTTAAGTCCTTGATGTGCTATAAAAGTGGATCTCCTGAAGGCCCATGATATGGTGAACTAGAGGTTCCTTTTTCAGGTCTTGTATGTCATGAACATTCCTCCAATCTTTATTAGCTGGTTGTGCAGTGTGTTTTCTACCCCAAAATTCCTATAAATCTAAATGGAGAATTGGTTGGTTTCTTTTCAAGCTTGAGGGGTTTAAGGCAAGGAGACCTGCTTCTCCGTACTTGTTCGTGTTGGTCATGGAGGGGTAATTTTGCCTATTAAAAGATAAATATTTGGATAGGAACTTTAAATTTCACTGGACATGCAAGGAGAAATTCACTTATCTTTGCTTTGCGAATTATCTTGTTATTTTTGCAAATGGAGAGGTAGATTCCTTATGTTTGGTGAAGGAAGCTTTGGTTGAATTTGATCTTATGTTGGGGCCTAAAGGCAAATTGCTCTAGGAGCAAAGTTTTCTTTTCTTTTCTTTCCTTTCCCAACACCCCCCTCCCTCCCTCCCTCCTCTTCTCCTCTCTTTTCTCTCTCTTTAGGGGTTGAATCCTTTGTGCAATCTCAGATTTTATCTTTATTGAATTTCCCATTGGGTTAACTACATGTGGTTGTTCCTTTGCTATCCACCAAACCTTCCAGATCTTCTTGTTTGGAGCTTATATCTAGTATTGGAGCTCGCATAAATCATTGGACTAGTAAGTTCCTCTCCGGCATCAGAAAGTTACAGTTGATTAAGAGTATCCTTTTCTCCATTCAGGTGTATTGTTTGTGGTTTTTGTGCTACCAAAAAGTGTTTTGAAGGATATTAATGCCAAAATGAATTGCTTTCTTTGGAATGGGAATGATGAAGAAAAGGCAAAAGCAAGAGTTTCTTGATACGTGGTATGCAAACCAAAATGTGAAGGGGGATTGGGCATAATAGATGTGGTTCAATGGAATTTTGCAGCCCAGTTAAAGCATGTGTGGATGTTGTGCAATGGGGAGGACTTGCTTTGGCTAAGTTGTGTAAAGAGTGAGATTCTTAAGGGCAAATGTTTTTAGCAGATTAAAGGACCCACAAATGCATCTTGGAGATAGAGAAAGCTTTTGCGTGTTAGGGTTAAGGCAAAATAGTTACTTTTTTGGAAAATAGGGATGGTAATGCTATCTCTATTTGGCATGACTTGTGGCACCCATATGGAGCTCTGACTGATTGGTTAGGTGAAAGAAGAATCTATGCTTTGGGATAGCCTAAGGAAACTCATGATTGTTCCATGATTCAAGGTGATACATGGGTTTAGCCATTGGGTGAAGTTTGGGATCTTCTGACAGAAGGTCTACCAGTCCATGTGAAACCAACTCTTTCCACCCGTGACTCCTTGTGTGAAAAGAACACCCATTCAAGCCTCTTACAATCAAGCAAGCATACTTCCTCTGCCATCCTGCTACTTCTAGAGTGCTTTGGACCAGCTTGATTTGGTATAAAGGTCACATTCCCTATCATGCCTTCATTTATTGGTTAATGTTTTAGCTGAAGTTGTATACGCTGGATAAAGTGATCACTTGGAATGTGGTTTCCCATAACTCCTCTTTTTTGTGTAACTCCGATGAAGAATCTCATGAGCACCTTTTGCTTCTTGTGCGGGTTCACTGGATCTCTTTGGGATAGAGTGGCTAGTCACCTTTGATGCAGGACATGACTAAGACCTTCTCTTTTCTTTCTAAATAACAGACACCTTGGTTTCAGCCTTCCTAGCAAGAGAGTTTGTACTGCTATTGTTTACTATATATGACACAACAAAGAAACTTGAGAAGACTTGGTTTGCATGAGATCTCTCTTGAGGATCTACTTAGGAAAGTGCTTTTTTGCTCCTATCTAGTATTTCTTTTTTGGGGGGAGTTTCTTTGAGCTTTTGATGTCCTAGTTTTTGTGCTTATAGTTTTTTGTTTTTTGTGGTTGTAATCCCTAAAACTAAGTTGCTTTGTTCTGTCTACTCTCAAGTGAGTAGGCATCTCCTTGTGCATCCTTTGCTTTTTAATGGAATTTTACTGATCTTTATGGGAGGAAAAGGGGGGAAAAAAAAAAAGAGGTTATCAAGGGTATATAATTTTTGCAATACCACTAGCTAAAAGATGACCATATGGCTTGGAAGTCCATTTTTGTACCAGCTTGGTATATTTCCATGGCACCTTAGGGCTTTGGGTTTGCCATTGAGGTGTATGCCTCCCTTTTAGGAAGAGGCTTTCCTAGGTTGTTTCTTCATTTTAAGAAATTAGTACTAGCAGAGTTTGGCTTTCATGACAAAGGGATGCCCTATTTTATTGTTGTTGCCTCACCCAATTCTTTTTTTTCCCCTACTGTATTACAACTTTAGGGGTTGGGGAATCGAATTTAGTCTATATCTTTAAGAGATCGGTGCTTATGCTACTAGACTATAATTGGTCTTATTTGCCCAATTAATTTTATGAATTAAAGAGCACCTTCTAGCTTCTTTTTATCCAAGTTGATTCATATATCTCTTTCTCCCTAATCTAATACAGAAGATGATTATGTGGATGCTGTGATGCCAATCATCATACCATACCGCGATGAGGTTTGCTTCATCTATTTTCCATCAAATAAAAATAAGTTTGGCGTTCTCTCTTAAGGTGAGGATATTTCTTTAGCTCTAAGACGAATTATTGGGGGTCTTAACATCTAAAAATCCTTCCCTTTAATTATTTTACTTTTCACCCAACTTAGCTATCGAGTGTCTTCACTTCCATCACAATGGTTCAAAATGTGTTTCAATTGAACAACCTTGTTTCACAAGAAGGCATCTACTAGATGAAGGCCACTTCACCCTTTCTCTTGCAAATCAAGGATTTTGCTAGTTTTCACCCACATAGCAATGGTTCTAAATGTGTTTCAACTAGACAACCGTATTGCACAAGAAGACATCTATTATATTAAACCAAGACCACTTCCACTCTTTGGCTTGCAAAGAACTTTCCACGATATTTTTTCTTTTGCTTTTGATTGGTCACTTTGATTTCAAAGAAATCTTTTCATTTTAGAAATTATTTTATTTCGGGGCATAGTTGGGTAGCACAAACATGGAAGACCAATAAACTTATAGGGAAAAAGGACACTTCTAATTGATTGGACTTTATTTGCAAAAGACAAGAATTTGGAAGTCCAATGTCTAATTTGTGAAGAATATTTGACTACTAGATCTTTGCAAGAGGTTTTGAAGATTGAAAGGACACAAAGGAGACCCGAGTTTTTTATAGGGAGTGAGCCCAAAGAAAAATCCAAGCACTCAACAATTTGACTTTGGATTTCATGTGATGTGCTATGAAGGAATATTTGACTTTTTATATTGTTGGTTTCCAAGCCCAATTGCCTCTTTAAACTCCCCAAGAGTTTCTTTGATAGCTGGGATAGAATCTAAATCCCCTTTTGAAAAGATTAAAAGATCGTTGATGAAGCAAAGATGGATTAGCTTTGAAACGAACCTCCAAGACTCTTGCATTCAGTAAAAAAGAAGGCCCCTTGATGACCAAACAAAGAGGTAGGGTGAACGTGGGTCTCATAGTCTGGGAGCTCTAAGAGTGGTGACACATTGGGCAGTCAATGAGAGTGAAGGAAACTTGAGAGAAGGAAATTCCAGCTTGTAATGTTCAGTTCTTTCAATTTTGGTCACTTATTTTCCAAATATAAAGCCCAAGCATTGGAAAGCTTCAAATGGAATATTCATTCCATTGCAATGATGTCCATTTCCATGTTTGTTATCGCTATCTTAACTGGAATGCATCCTAAAGGCTATTCCTAAACCATGAGAATGCTCTTTCATTCCTACTCTTTAATTTAATAATCTATTGGAGTTGTTCTTTGTCACATAAGCTAATACATAGTAGTAATTTTGATGAGTTTAGCTCCATAACCAACTAATCTAAAGGCTTAGTCTTGTAAATTAGTGTGGACCTTTTATATTTGTTGTTTACATTGTCTCTTTACTTGTTGGCTGAGACTTGATTAAAACTCTTCAAGTCAACTGCTTAATTAATAAGGGGTTAAATAACTGTGTAGGAATTCAGATTTAGGATCTTCTGCTCTTGTCTTAAGAAAACTGGAAGCATAAACTTTACCTGTCTCCAACCAGAATCGAATAGAACTGCAAGGAACAGGATGGGCCATAATCTTCCTGTATGCCATGAAATCAGGAATACCTATGCTTACTAGACCTAACTAGAACAACTAACTGATAACTGCTGTACTCTTAGATATAGCATGAAAATTCTCAGAAATATATTTTATTATCCTATTAATATAGGACATGTAACTGTAATACATTCTAGAAATGGTTTGAGTAATATTGTATTGAATTAGTGAAATATTTGAGCCAATACAATGACATTATTTATTAAATGAATATCTTTGATAATGCAACTTTGATGTACTCTTTAAGTTATTCTAAGATTAGTTCTAATCTAAATTTTAAAGTTAATTTGGCAGTTTTATGGTTATTTATCATGGCATTTGTGCTTTGTACTCTCCATGAGAATAATTTATAATTTATAACTTTCTACAAATTATATGTATTAAATATGTTAAATCTTGTTTCATTCCATTCCTTGCACAATTAAACCAAACAAAAGAATACTATTTGTTTCAATTCCTATAAATCTGTCCCAAATATGAGAATGGAATGTCCATCAAATTCTATTTGGTTCCATTTCATTCCCAAAAATTCTACTCTACCATACGTACCAGGGAATATAGTAAATTATGATTCTTTGTATTATAAGTTGTACTGGCTTCATTGGCTGGATCTTGATACCTGCTTCTTGCTCATTTGTAGTAAACAAAATCCATTCTTGCCTTTCTAGTTGTACGTTGATGCATGTGCAGAGCTCTCTTTATTCCTGTAATATATCCTGGATCATAAATGAATTTTGTGAAATTTGGATTCATGATTTTACTCTTTTTTTTTTTGTTTTTCTATTGGAAACTTGTTTGTTGAGATGTGATACAAAATATTTTCTCCTTTTTCTAGGGAAATCCTCAGCAGAGAGGAGAGATAAGAGAGACGATTCTCGTGATTCTTCAAGAAAACGTCATCGTAGTCAAAGTCCTAGTAGTAGTCCACCACGAAGATCATCCATAAGGGACAAGGATCGGGATAGAGACGGTAGGTCCTATCATCTAGAGGGTGAGAGAGGTCGGGAGAGAGATCGTGAAAAGAGTAGCAGCAGAGAGCGAGATGATTATGAGAAGGACAGAGGCAGAGAGAGAGATCGTGATCGTAGACGGCGAACATGATGAATCTTTTGAAGGTGGTTGCAGGTTCTGGGCCCATGGCAGGCGCAATTTTTTGAACATCAGGTTTCTCCTAATGTTGGGTGATGAGAGAATGGGAGCAAGTATGATAATTGCTTATACAAGAGTTCATCCTTGTGCATTGACAGAGAAGGGAACATATACGCTTTTCAGTCTGGTCTCTTATTGTTTTTTTAAGGGGGCTCCTTTGTGGTCAGTCAATATGTGCTGTAGTCATACATTGCAGATCTCTTGAGAGAGGAATGTCAGAATATCTAGGCCCTGTTAAGGTTAATTCTGTACATGCAGGACTGTGATAAATGATGACAATGAGCTGTTAAGAGTTATTTATATGCAAAAAAGTGTAATTGCAGTTTGGTTCAGGGAAGACCCATCAGTAATGTGAAATGGGCTTGATGGCAATTGCCGAGACTGTTGAAGAAATTCAGTTGAAGAGTAAAACCACTCAGTTCATTGCTATAACAGAATTTTTTTTTTTTTTTTTTTTTTTTTTTGTGGTGACTTGCGGTCATTTTTTAGAGTTGGTAAGGTAGGTTCTTTAAATATTCTTTTCCTCCAAATGAATATGCTGGTCTCTTACCTATCTTGCTAAACTGGGTTTTTTTTTTTTTTTTTTATCTTGTTTATGTTGCTCTTGATAACTTGATGCCGTACCGAGTTTCTTAGTGCTTAAATTCAGTTAGTTTGAAATTGGAAAGAAGGAACTTATGGTTCTTGAAATTTCCGACGTGCATGATCTGTGTGATGTGAGGTGACGATTGGATGGTTTTCCATTATGAGTGTCTTGTTGTTATGTAAAGAAGCCGAGACACCAAAAGAATTGGTGATGAGATCTTCACTCAGGCCAGGCAAGGCATGCCGCAAACAGATTGTTTTGACAGTAACAAACAACGAGGTGGCCATTTTGATCAGCGGGTATGGTTTAGTTGACGACGGACCAAATGTTGTTGATGACAGCTGATTAATTGGAGTCGGATCTCCTAAGTTTGGTGATGACACCTTGCTTCCCCATGGTGGAGAAAGAGAGCCAACGTAAGCAAGAAGGTTATCTCAAGAAAAGTAAGTGAAGACTGGGACTTCACCGATTACATTCCCAAGAGGTAATCGTGTCTAGGTGTGCATGACTCGATTTACTGTCGGAATAATCACATTAATATTTGTACTCCTTTAAATTTCTCGAGATCCTTCAATGGATGTGAGTCAAATGATTTTCGTCGAAGAGCAAGCAGATGATGTTACGAGAATAGTATCATACTATCTTGCTAGGAACCAGGCCCGACAGGTGAAGCTGATCATGGGGGGAACTGAAGTGTGTGCAAGCGAACATCGAGCCCATACCTTACACCATGATTTACTCGGGAAGCCATCTAGATACTCCAAGAAGGGTGCGAGCTATTGGAGGGCCTGTCGCTGTATTTCAACCCACTTGTCAAGTCATATGGTATCTCGTTCGAGTCGGGTTGCCCGGTCTTCGAGTTGGCATACGTCCATCACCTGGTATAATCTCAAAGGTCAGCCTAATCCCAATCAAGCGTCAATCGACCCTTTCCTTGATATTCCAACTCAACCTTTATTTTTAGTGCCTTCATTAATGAACGTTTGACATGTGGGGTATGATTAATATATTTGTTTATCCCTACAACTATTAGACCTTTGGGTAGTAGATTTGTTAGTTTGGTTAGTCATAGGATAGTCATCTCCAATGTAGCTCGGTTTCTACTACAAAGCGCATTGTTTATTAGTGGTCAGTATTAACGAACCTTAGATCACTATGTGTCTAAGAGATATATATAAGAAGTCCCAAGCGTTATGAAGTAAGATAGAACAATACTTTTTTCCTTTTACTCTCTGACAATTCTCTCCTCTTCCCCTTCATCTTCTCTCCCTTTTTCTTGCTCGATACATGTTATACATACCTTAGGTGAGCACTACCCCTTAGGTCTTGAAATCTCGCCTTCTTTTTTTTTTTTAGTTATTGTTATCTTTGCTAACTTAAGCATTGGATGATCCTTGTAGCCATATCAACCGAGAGCCTTTTGTGGGTATCATGGAGTAGGAGACGAAGTTTAAGTTCATCTATTCTACTTAATTCAACTATAATCAATATATGCTATCAAAATTTTCGATACTTTTTTTATTTTCATAGTTGAAGTTTGAATTTATTAAATAGTATATCTATTTAAACTTTTTTTTTATTAATGTTTATACTTGAAGTTTATTTATTTGGATTTTCACTTGTCAAGTTTACTATCTCAATTATTTTAAGAAAAAAATGATGTGATAATAAAAGTTTAATAATTTAGTAACTTTGGACTTATGTGATGTTGATATTGCCTAAGGGGATAAATACTTCGAGGGAATAAGAAATTCAAGGTCAAGCAATCAATTGAAAATAACTCTTCAAAAAAGAAGGCGCTTTCCTTTTTGATATAACTTAAGAAGAAGATGCATTTGAGAAGAGCGTTTTCTTCATATTTTAGTAATGAAAAAGGTGCCTTAAATTATATTATTGAAGAGGGTACTTGACCTACTTCACCTCGATTCAACATTCGTCTCGGGATTACTCATTTGTATGGTGTTGAGAAGTCTTAGAAGATTATCATATGATCTCTCTCAGTTACCATAAATGGCTTTAATAGCCTTAATCTTAATAGATTATACTCTTTTGTTGGTAACCATATACTCGAATTGTTTACTAATAATATTGCATAATTGAGAAATTTTTATATCAAGATCTTATTTAATGACATTTAGAAATTCTCCAGCCATTGTATTAGAATTCAACTGCGAGTAACCTTGTGTTATGATTGGATTCATACATATATGAGGTCTCACTAACATTGTCATCATAAATACGCTCTCCAACTTCTTCTTACATGCCCTTAGTCTCTACCTGCAACCATCCTCATGTCTAGTACACACAACATAATACTTACTCGTTTTGGATTCCACCAATTTAAAGTTCGCATGATACTTGATGTGATAGCACTTCTCGGCTCTTATAAGTTTATCCTTAGTATTGAATTTCGTACTTACGTAGAGGTTTTCACCATTGTATAAGTTGCTAAAGTCTTTGTTAACATCCTTGTCAAAATATATAGTCATCATCATCCCTATTGAAGAAGGGAATCACATCCCTAATAGCTAAGCTAGTCATATGAACCTCTAAAGGATGACTTGATGCCCATATAGGCTCCATTAAGCTTAAGCCTAGGGCATAAGGATGTGCAGGAAACATTTCAGGAACGTCTAGCACCCATTTTAAGAACAATTGGATGTATAAGAGGCATCTTAGCTTCAGTATCCTTATCAGTATTATCATCATCATCCTCTTCATCTCCCTTCGGCTCACAATTGTCATCATCATTGTTATTTAAGTCTTCCATAAGTTGAACCACATGGTCACATGAAACTTCCTTTTGAAATATCGGTCCAGCTATTTCGTTAGTTGCATTATCATCATCCCATGTAGGGAATAGAGCATGACTCGTCGTCATCCTTATTACTATTATTATCATCATCCTCTTCATCTCCCTCTTACTCTTAATTGTCATCATCATCGTTATTAAGTCTTCCATACATTGAACCATACGGTTACGTTGAACCATACAATCACGTTGAACCATGCATAGGGAATGCCTTGACAAACCCTTTGCAACAGTTTAGAAAAGTTTGCATTAGTTCTTACTTTTAATGTCTTTATTAGGTCCTAATCATGTTCTAGTAACCCTACTCACCATTTTCAACCTATCTAAATCATAAGGAACATGTTGGTTAGCACATCATGGTTTGTGCAATATGTGTTTCAATCTCGTACCATTACTTATAATCTTAACTAAACAATTTTCTAAGAGCCATTTTATCGAACACTTAATGTGCGAAGTGTTATACACTCAAATTTCAAATCCATTATGACTATACTATGTGCTAATGTACAATTTACCAGCACATTGTGTAACTACATGTTATAATTCTAACACTCACACAAACACAACATCAAAACAATGAAAATATACAAGTACGAAGACATGAAAACTTAGGGTAGATTTTCTATAATTTGCATAACTTTTAGAGATTGGTGTAAAAAATTAATGTAATTGGAGTATAGAGGTGTTTAACTTTGATTTTTGGTGAAGATTTCACAAAAAATCAGATGAGGATGTTGGAGTTATGGGAATTGTGCCACATAGTTGAGAGAAAAAGAGAGAAGAATGAATTTTGAGGTTGTATCTGATAACTAATCATGGAAAGGGGTAATTAATTTTGATGTAGTGAAGGCACTCTTGGGAAAAACACAATCTCGAATAATATAATTTGTTATGAAGATGCCCTTTAAAAGAGTGCCTTCTTCTTTAAGAAAACTAAAAGGTGTCTTTTTCTTGAATTATATTAAAGAGGAAGGCATCTTTTAGAAAGGTGCGCTTTCCTTACCCCATATATGTAATAAGTTTTTTTCTTACATTTTTTTAATATTTCTTTTTCGAGAAATGCACCTTCACTTAATATTACAAAAAATTGCTAACCCTGCTATTAGCAATGATTCGATGAATATGTTAGTTGATATGCGACTGTTAACAATGGAGTATGGACATAAGAAAAGAGCTTCGAACTTGGCTGACTACAAACTTGGGATTAAGACTAGAGCTGTCAATTGGGGAGTAATTGATTCGTGGAGAAGATACTCTTTTAAAGGTGCCTTCTTCTTGAATTATATTAAAGAGGAAGGCATCTTTCAGAAAGGTACGCTTTCCTTACCCCATACATGTAACAAGTTTTTCCTTTACCTCTTTTAAATTTTTTTTTTCGAGAAATGTACCCTCACTTGATATTATAGAAAATTGCTAACCCCGTTATTAGCAATGATTCGATGAATATGTTAGCTGATATGTGGTTGTTAACAATGGAGTATGGACATTAGAAAAGAGCTTCAAACTTGGCTAATTACAAACTCGAGATTAAGACTAGAGCCATCAATGTAGGAGTGATTGATTCGGAGAAGGCACTCTTCTAAAGGCATCTTCTCTTGCCTTTTTCAAGAATCTTTTTCGAGAAACACACTCTCACTTAATATTTCAAAGATCACTAACCCTGCTATTAGAAATGACTCGATGAATATGTTAGTTGATAATGTGGTTGTTAACAATGGAGTATTGACATAAGAAAAGAACTTTGGACTTGGTTGACTAAAGACTTAGGATTAACACCAGAGGCATTAGTTAGAGAGCAATTGATTCATTATTCTTATCGATATTCATTTTCATTCTAAATATTTCAAAAATGATGGGAGTAGCTCCAAATAATACAATTAATTTAATTAGTTTACAAATATTCAAATTATTTACAATTTTTTGGTTAATTTGTCATACACAATATCTTTATTTATCGTAGCACAACAACAATCAAATTCAAACAAACTTACCCATACAAGTCCTACTCTCTTAACTCATTGTCCTCTTATTTGTTTTCCTTAGGTTCAATGGTCTAATTAACCTATAGTTTTGATACCATCTAATTGTCATACCCCCAAAACCTCGAGACAATTACAATTTGTCATGTATTCGACTTAAGTAGAATAATGTAAGGCTTTTCCGCACTTTTTTGGGTTTTTAAATCAATTTTACTCTTCTAAAATTGTTCAATCAATTTTTAAAATTTATTAGCGATGATTGAAATGCTCTTGAACTTTATTTAATAGTTTATGAAATCTTGAAGAGAAGTTTTGAAAACATAAATTAAGAATCCTCTAGAGAATATTATATAAAGGTAAACCAAGTGATGGCCTAGGGAAATAGCTTCTAGGACATCGATTGATCAATTAAAGATGGAATTGAGCAAAAAATAAACCCAATTTTTAGTGAAATTATGGTTTAACAAATTTAATAGGAAAAGTATTCAATCCAAATAGATATGATTCATCGAATGACATGAGTTCGTTGAAGTTACTTTGATATAACTTACAAAGTAATGTAAACAAATAAGTCTCTACAATCATTTAGATCAATGTAGTATCTTGCCGTTTGAGTTAGTAATTTTTAGAATATGATAAAAATAGGGTAAAATAAACTCGTAAATTCCAATATATTTAAGTATGTGAAACTACATACGAATATTGATAGGTGTGTGTAGGACCTCCATCAAACTTAGGACTAAGGTGAAATTTATATTTAATAGTACTAAATTGTAACATGAGATCTCTAGAAATAAATAAATAAATAAAAATAATAACAACTAAAAAACAGTTATATATATTAGGAAAAAAATAATTTAAGTTAAAAATAAAATGAAACACTTGTGCGAAGTTAGATTTGTAAAGTAAATGAAATGTAATTAATATTGCTTATAAGCTAAAGTTTATCAGGTTAAATTTTAACTACCTTAAACATAAAGAATTGAGATTTGATATATAACATAATATTCCACTCAATTTAAAATCATTTGAGGGAAATTAAGGAATGAGGGATGTAAATGAAATTGCACTTGAAAAAGTTATAGAAACATGAACCTAGCTTGTGATTATCTTAATTTGTCTTGGGAAATCAATAAGTTGTAGTTGAACCTACATTCAAGAAGAAGTTGTAGAAGACACATCAAGAAACAGTAGGCGATATTGAGATTAATTATTATTTTCTTTTAAATAGGCATTTTTTTGTATTTTGTTAATGTTAAGACAAATTTAGAAAAAAAAACATAATAGTAAATAATCTTGTGTACACATTCATATATATATATATGTCTTTATGTGTATGACTAAATAATTAAATCATCAAATGAGATTATAAATACATATATAATATTGCAAACTGCCTCAATTGAGGCGATGAAAATGAAGACTATAAAGCCATAGGTCCCTAGCAAATTTGTGACCAAAGATCATGCATTCATATACTACTACAACATATATATATATATATAGAGAGAGAGAGATGGGAACCTAAAATCCTAAATTTGTTCAAACTGATAGCTTTAAACTCCTAAATTATCAGCTTTTAGTTTTGGATAAAAAAGCACCTTCTAAATTACTATCTGTTCCTGTACATATTTATGAAGAGATAGGGTCAGTTATGATGAAATATTGGCATTTGAAATGAAAACTAAGCCTTGTAAGATTTTCATGGAAAATGAAAAAAGTTACGCTTATTTAAGGATAAATATAAGAAGTTAAGTAACTACTTATAAAAAATCTTGCTGTACGTAGTTATAGGGTAAAGAATTAGATATCTATATCTGTAATCCATAGTTACTATTTATATAAATATTTTAGTAGATGATGCACTACCATACGTAAGCAGATTAAATAAAATAAAATTTATATTTTTGAAATTTACTATTATCTATTTGGTGAAAAATCATAATTTTTGTTGAGTAATAAATATAGATTTATTTTTTTCCCTATCTACACTTACTTTAGATCCTTTAGTTTTTTACTTATAAGTAAATCAAGATAAATCTATTCATGCTAGTAGACATTAATTATTATCATGGTTATATTTTATCGTATTCTAAATTTTTGCCATGCAATGTGTACAAGTAAAGCAAAGTGGGAGAAGATAGAAAGAAAGAGATCATGGGATAAGCACCATGTTGTATGTGGGAAGATAATGAAGAAAGTGGGTTTTGGGATTATAAGAGATTAATAGAAGAAAGTGAGTTGATATACTAATTTTACCCTTAGTATAAAATAACTTATTAAAATAATTATAGTTTTAATAAGTTATTTTTAATGTTGGTTTTTTTTTTTTTTTGCAATAAAATTTTAATTGGAAGGCTAAATGATGATGTTTAAAAGGGTGATTACTTAAGGCTCATTCCATTTTAATAATATAGATGTGTCTATATTTGTATAGGTGAATAATTTTGTAGACCATATAAATATCTATGTATATATATGTGTGTATTTAATTATGTATATGTAAAGCAAAGTATATTTTCTATCAAACTGTCCAATTGTATATCTAAGAAGTATAGATATATTACACTAATTTAAAAACAAAAGGAAATGAAAAATAAATAAAGATAGATTACTAAGAGGTTATGTGTATGAATGTTTACAGTCATCTATATATACACATTACTCACCACCTATGAACCTTTATATACACATATATTTTGTTGTATGTGTTAACCTATACAATATAGTGATAAATATAATATCTAAGGAACTACATATATGTTCTAACATATATCTATTTGTACATAGTTTTAATTATGCAAATGTGAAAAGCGTGTAAACATATATATATATATATATACATATACATACACGTATATGAAGTATATTATACCATGGTAATAAATGTTTAATTGATTCAACGATGGAGTTCTAAAACTAAAACATAACTTTATAAATAAAAGTTACATTTTATTACAATTGAAACGACATATGACAAGTAACAAACCACTGATATATATATATATATATGTGTGTGTGTGTGTATGTATATATACATGATAAATCACCTTTTATAGTATAAGCTAAATATATACATATATAGACAAACTTATGTACGATTCCCTAAAATTGCTATAAAATATAAATGAGAACTTAATAATTACATATTATAATAAATGCAAATGATGAACAAAGGAATAAATTCACTCCCTTAAGCTTTCGATTATTGACCATAATGATATATAATACGAGGTTTAAATCTTTAAGATGAATTAGAGACTTAATACCCATATATTAAGTTGTAGTTGACCAAGACAAATCAAGGGGATCATAGAAATTCATCATCTAATAGGCCTGCTTTCCTTGTAGAAACTTTT
This sequence comes from Lumnitzera racemosa, assembly GCA_024138005.1. NCBI lineage: Eukaryota > Viridiplantae > Streptophyta > Magnoliopsida > Myrtales > Combretaceae > Lumnitzera > Lumnitzera racemosa. The sequence goes on along the minus strand of JAMXBC010000010.1, from coordinate 64,486,620 downwards.
TACGTCTATCTTGCATGAATGTATGGATAATATCCATAAATTGCTTACTTTTTTTAATTGAAACATTAAGATGATGAAGTTAGATCCATAAATTTGATTGAGGCAATAATAATTATATTAAAGTACATATATATAAGGTAATTTGCTTTTAGCTTCTTAGACCCCAAGTTTCAAAACCAGCAGCTTCATTTATCTTTCCTTATTAGTGTTGCTTTCAATATATGGACTATTTGTAAAAGTTTCATACTCCATTTGTAAAGATAATATATATATATATAGTCTCCTGCCTAAATAGGAATTTTGTCGTATTATTTGTTATGCCCCAAACTCTAAGTGTCATAATAGTCTTACCTTATAAACTAACATAGGCTAAAAGCTATCCTTTTAGCTAGTAACATAGATATAGTTCACACAAGGCAAACAATAACTCAATCGGCTTTGAAGGAATTAGATAGGTACCTATAGCATATAAAACTTGTGGAGAGCACATAACAACATTTATATGCTTATACTTACAGATAGATCTGTTTATTACATTACCTTATGTATATTAAGAGTCTAGAGTTTTCAAAGAACTTTGCATCTTTACAATAAGACCTACATTACATAACTGCATAACAGTTAGCTAACGATGACTATAAGGCCTCCTAGGAAGACCTTATATCCTCCCATAAAAGAAAAACAAAAGAGACTTTGGCTTCTAGTCATTAGACTTCATTAACTCATTTCCTAACTTGACGTAACTAACCTATGGAAAGTTGTAACAAAGCATCTTTTGAAACTTACTTTACACCTACAAAACAATCTATTGGGATGTGAGCTACACTAGATCAATAAGAAGGGATGGAGTTATAAGAATAAATTACAAACATGGTTGGTCAATCATAATTAAATGAAAATGCAACAGTTAAATAATAATGCATCTCGAGGAGTTTCAACACGACACTATCAGACTAAGTTCGAGCTTATGCAAGGTGACACTTCTCTTTATTAGACAACATTTCAATCACGATTCTTAATCTTATCGTGACCCCCTCTTTGATCACTTAGTTCGACTAAGGGTGGGAAAAGGGATTATTTTTGCTATCCTTATTGAAATGTCGGTATTTAGTCTGATAACCTAAACGTTAACCCTATTAGGTTATCATGCATGTCAGGTTAGGTCTTTAATCAATTTAAGATTAGTCTAGTTTATCAAGTGAGCAACCAAATTCATATACTCAAGACATTATATGTTAATCAGAAAGTAGCACTTGGAGTTCAACTCCCAATTATCAATTAGTATCTCAAGTACAATTATAGCATATGCACGTACAAACTAATTACATCTATAAACAAGTATTCTTACTCCTCAAAGTATCCTGATATGATACTTCAATATGCTACAACACACATATCTCAACTTATCTAGTTTTACAAGTACCCTATTCTTGACAGTCTCTTCCTTGTTCTTCAATTGCCCCTACAAATATACAATAAATTAGTTTTCAATCCTTAATTCCTTGATCATTAGTTGATTTCTTATGTTTCTGATTGTTTAGTCATAAATTTCTTAAGTTAATTTTTCTTAAAAATCATGATTTCTTAATCAAAATATTGCAATTTACCTTAATTGGCTAAATCCTTTAAGTTATCATCTGAGTAGATTTAGGATGGTTTTCTTTAAGTTACAATCCTTTGAGTTTGGTTATGAGTAGTTTTATAGTACTTCTCTTTTGTCCCGGTGCTGGTCTGACTGGTGCCTTCTCTCCAACAGCTGCTTCAATCAATGTGAAATCTGACTACTTATTGAAAGACCGAACAGGAAATGAAAAGTCGTACTACAACAACTGTAAACATTCCTCCCCCCCCCCCCCCCCCCCCCCCCCCCCCCCCCCCCCCCCCCCCGCTCTGATTTTGATCGACTTGCCCGCTCTGACTTGGTCTTCGAATCGTACGTTTCAGCCCGTTCCCTGCCTCGCTCTCAGGTTGGCCCTTCTACTTGACTAAGTAGTATTCCACTCGTGCAGTGGGTGTATGGGCTAGCCCCCTCCTGTCGCAATGGTGCGGGGGGTCAGAGGCTGTTGCCCCGTGGCCAAGTAGAAGGGGCTGAAGTTCGACGCAGAGCTTTTTCGTTGTTAAGTTATAGCAGCACTGAGCAACATCCAAGAGCTCCAGTCCTTCTGGTTTGCGTCAGGCTTTAGGCTTTCGCGCTAGCGCGCTCCATCCGTTGCTTGTTCCCTCACTGCACACTTTCTATATATCTGTCTCCATCCAATAAAAGACGTCCATAGCAGCTCCGCTTTCTTTTCTGAAGCGGCTTTCTCGATACGAAAGAAAAGGCCTGGCCCAATGGAAACTCCGAATACAGGCCTAGATCGTTTGTTTGGGGTGCTAAGATCCAAAGTCGAGAGGGAAACAGCCCAGATCGTTCTAATAACTTTATTATTCCATGCATCTAGAAAGGATAAGGACTAGTTATTCCCACATTGAATTGAAATTCCAACTTCAGGATGAGAAAAGATTGCTAAGAAAACATCTTGGCTAGGAGAAAATAGTTCCAAATCTCAATCTCTCCTTCTCAAAAAGCCTCTGAGTTTGGTTCTAAGCGAATTCATAGTAAATTCCTTTAATTAGAATTCCTTTAAGTTTGTCTCTAAGCTATTTAGGAATTTATTCTCTAAGATATCTTTTGAACTTTTCCATGTTAAACTCTTTATTCAAAAATCCTTTGAGATATCCTTTGACCTATTTTCTATAGAAGTTTTAACATTAACATCCTTTGATTAAACCTTTGCCTCCACTGTTTTCTCATTTGCTTGATAATTTACCTTTGAACTATCATCTGATCATCAATTTAGTGTATTATCCATTACTAAGGGCCTTTGAACCATCCTCTGCCTATTATTAGTATCTTATAATTAGTGTATTTACTAACTTCCTTTTAAGTTATAATTATAACATCAATTGAAAATTAACAATATACCTCAAACACTCTTTTCATAGTTCTCGTTACATCTCATAACTTCATTTATTCTATCATAAATCATCAATTATATCACATTCCTTAAATTTGTCAAATATCAACTTCCATATTTTAGACTAACTTCCAACTTCTCATCACTTCTCGCTTTAACAGCCAAACTAACCCTTCCAAAATAGCTATATATACTCCAAATATTATTCCAACTCAATATCTAAATGAGATTATCAAAAGGATACGCATAATTTTCACTAAAATATACCCCCTTAAGCATTAATTTAACTCAAAAATCAAATAAAAATATGGAAAATAATATCATGAAAAAATTTGACACAACAATTTAGTATTAACTTAGGATAGTTTGTAAAAAAAATTTGATGTGGAAACTACATCATTAACCTAATTTATTTCAACTTCGAAAATTGTTTAATTTTGTCAATTTCTTAAGGATGTATGTATTAGTGACTAAATCTATACAAATTGATATTTTTCCTAGATTCTATACACAAAAATATGGAGGAATAATTTTTTTCATATTTTTCTAGGTATTTGTAGTTTTTTTTTTTTTAATTTAGCAAAATCAGATAAAATGGCTACCTATCGGAAACTTGACCTTTGACCACAAGTGACTACCCTTCCTTACTAATAGAGATAGATGGTCGTGGTGGCTCTTAGTGGTGTTAGTGGTGGTGGTGGTGGTCTTACTCTAATAACTCCTTAAGTTGACATATCCTCCAATAATCAGATTACACTCCTTTTTCCTTCCTTTGATCTTTAAACTCCCATTGAATTTTTTCTAATTCCTTATTTGCATATTGAATATATTGGAGAGGGTTTCTAGGTTTTTCTTAGTTGTTTAAGCTTGGATTATAAATCTTTCTCTCTCTTCTTGCATTTCTTTCATAAATATCACACTATATTTGCATGTTGATGAACTTTTCCAACTCCAACAGCTGTCATTTGCTTCTATACACCTAGTTACTAATTTACTAGCTACCATGATTTTTCCTATAATTTTTTAATGATTTTTGTTAATTTTCTTGGATTATTTTAGTTTATTAAGATATTTTGACTATATACGAGTATACGTACATGCTTAAAAATTATACATGATGCATATATATATATTATATATGTTATTTTATGTTTTAAATAAATTTTATTTATCTTAAAAAACTTATGAACTAACAAACCTTAATTTACATGATTACGGTGAATAATATGTAATATAGTTAAATTGTACTATTTTGACCATATTATTATTATTTTGTTATATTTTTAATATCTGGGCCCATGAGGTCTCTTTGTCTAATATCTCGAGCCTATATGTAGATTCCTAAGTTAATTAAATTAGTTTCATTGATATACTAAATTTATCTGCTTGATCCCTAATTGCCGAATACATGGCCAACATTATTTATGGTATTTTATTTTATCATAAAAATGGCATAACTATGACATATACTATTTGAAAAAAAAAAGAAAAGAAATAAGATGTTGTAATGCTCCATTATAAACATAATTTAATAACCTAATTGGGAAAGCTCATTAACCTAACCACATTATTAAGAATAAAGGATTGATTTAGCTAATCGTTTGCTACTTTGATCAGGTGAAAATTTTTTTTTAAATAAAAGTAGTTTTGTAATATATGTTAAAAAATGTGTATTAACATAACACAATATATGCCTATCTATTTTGAATTATAGCTTATGTTGGAGATATATATGTATATATGTATGTATAACTCTTTGTAATATAATAGTAATTCTAATCTTTACTTAATATGATGCTTATATTAGTCAAATAATTACATTGTAAGAGTCGAATACTAGTCTCCAATGCATAGGTAATATATGATGCATTAATGTTATAATAGGAAGAAATGAAAGAAGTATGTAAAGATTGGGGAATAATATTAATAATAAATAATACAAATGAAATAATAGTAATAAATCAATTATTTGTACCTGAATATACTATTAGGATATATTGAAGTTTACCTCCTATAAGTATATTAAAAAAAATCCTTATAAAATTTATGTTAACATAAGTTCTAAATATATATATATATATCTTTGTATTAACATATGATTCATGCAACATCAATAAGGTAACATAAATATATATATGTAAATCTATATATATAATATAATTATATAAGTATATTGTTTTTCACCATTTAAATAAATAAACCATATTATAACTATTTGATAATGACCTAATAAGTTAGGTTAGTGAAATACATAGAAGTCAATGTTTTCAAAATTCTTATAAAAATTGAATATGAGTTTTGATATAGGATGTCCAAGCCATCAAGAGCCTAATGTTACTGACCTACTTGAGTAAGCATCATTGTAAGTAAGTGGGATTGTGGAGACTGGAGTATATGCTCACTCGTGGTTGTAAGTGGTTGTTTGTGTGCATGCTATGCTTGTACTTGGTTACTGAAATGCCGATTAGTAGCTAAGCTACATGATTTACCATATTGATTGACCTTATTTAGTGTATTATAAATTGGTTGATCTTGATCAGATTAATTGAAACCCAATCTAAAACTATAAATGGACATGCATTGCGTCTTATTAGGGGATGGTTAGGTTTCTTAGGCTAAATTGCAATGCCTTCGACAAGGTTGCAGCAATTTGGCCTTTTCCTATCCTTGTTTAAACTAAGTGATGGAAAGGAGGTCACGACGAGGTTGGAGACATTAGGTTTGAAGGTAATCATGAGCAGAGCAGGAGCCTCTATTACACAAGCTTGGAATTAGCCGTGAGAAAGCCTCATGGCCTTTATAATTGGCATTATGGCCATCATGTAACTATTCCTCAACCTAGGTTAGAGTTGGTGTAATTTCTCTAATTTCATGACTAATCGAATAACATCATACAAATAGTATTGCTTGTTCATACATTACACGTAATAATTGATTGATAACTTGTTTGTCTTGCTTAGTTTGTATATGCTTTTTGCTTCATGCCCTTTACTGAGTTTGTGGTTCTTTAGCCCATTCCCTTATAATTTTTTATAGGTTAATGAAGTTAAACCATAGGAAGGGCTAGGATCTTGAGTGCATAAGAGTTTCTATAAACCTAGCAAGAGAACCTATGTTAGGATGAGGATGTAAGTTATGAGAGAAAAGCTAACTTTAGAATTGCTTTTACTACCCATTTTACTATTTGGTAGGAGATCCTGATTCTCTGCGATCCCAATGGTTTATATGAGAATAAAGAAATGCTTATAATATTTTTATAAACACATGCATTTATATTTTATTTTTATAGAACATCTAATAGATTGTGTGTTAAGTTAGAACCTTTATGATCAAACAATTGGTACAGTTGTTGCATCTTGAACTAAGTAACTCAGAGGATGGATAACATAGTGCTTGAATTCGGGGTGCGACAATTAAGTTGGATAATTGAGACTAAAAGACTCAAATTTTATAGTGTTTTTAAGTTGTAATTAGCTTAAGGGTAAACTAGTAATGAAAAACAACTAAATAGCAACATGTTAGACCAAAGCTCTATTGGTCGGCTGGTAGCAAACGTACCAAAAAGTTGCCATTTTGTTTAGAGGCTTTGATCCTTCTATCGATGGAACTACATTTATCAATTGATCAATTAACAATCCCTCAATTAGAAGTCTATATTGATATGAATTGAATCTGAGGACCCATTACCTATGCCCGAGCTTAGGGCTTCAAGAACTTAGCATGTCAGATCGTCACTCTTTGACTTAAACTTGAAGAGTATCTCTTGCTGCATCAACCTTACTCGTTCAGCTGCTTAAGCCATTACTAGCCTTACAACTTGCTGTGGAATGAAGTGCCTAACCAACTTGAGCTCCCAAATAACTCAACCATTTGTGCATCATACATACTTTTAAGCCAACATTAGCTATTCAACAAATGAGTAATTCATGATAGATATAGGAATACCTGTGCCTTCTAAAAGGATGGTAAGAAGATCACCTTACAACTAATGACCCTAGCTAAGTCAAGGATATGCATATGTAGTTAAGTTGAACTTCTAAGAAGACCTTAAATATGAATCGAGCTAAACTGGAATATGTACAAAAGTTAGATGGCTTGACTTGCTTATTGATAAAAAGATTGCTAGAGATGAAAGAGCAAATTAAATTGCTCACTGTAAGCCCCACAACTAACCATTCAAGGTTTCGATCAGTTAAAATACTCGATCAAATCTAAATTATAACGTAACGCTAAAAATATTAGTAAAAATGACCCCGTAAACTTAAATTTAAGAAAATAAGTAATAAAATAAGAGACTATAAAATTTTCAAATTTTAAGCATAATAAGTACTAATTACCGAAAAGGTAAAAAGTGCAATCTAATAACTAATAAATTACTAGAGATAGATTATATGTATACTAAAAATTTTAGAATGACCAAAATAATAATTAGGAATGTTCACATATACCCCATATGTATTTATATGTAGATAAAAATACGTGAAATTACCTAAATTGGCCAAAAACTAAGTAAATAATTAAATAAAATTATAAATTAATTATGGAAAAATCAGAAAAGGATAGAATGATCCAAATCAGGTCGTGGCAGGTCAGGATCTGCAAAATAAAAATTAACTAATTAGAATTAGACAACACAAAAGCCAAAAATCAAGGAAATTGGGCAAAGTCATGTCTAATTAACATATATTAATTACCAAAATCATCTATAAATAGGGGAAAATTTTTTCAGAACTCATTTGGGCAGTGAGGAATCAGAGAAAAATCGAGAGACTAAAAAATTTAAGAGAAAATCCAGAAAACAAAAAAAAAAAGAAAAGAAAACTGTGCAGTTAGGGCCATAAAGGAGAACCTAGACCCAACGGGAAGCTAGGAGTGGACGACCACCACTACCACACAGTGGTGGCAATGCCTAAGTCAGCCGACAAGACCACGGCGGCCGGAGGTGGCCGGAGACACCTATACCGGTGAGTCCCTCCTTTGCCCTGATATTGAATAATTTTGTAAAATTAGTTATTTTGCCCAGAAAATTATGAAACTTGTTATTCTGAGGTTTTATCGTATGTAGATTTAGGAAAAAATAGTGATTTAGTTTAATTATGTCTGAAAATATAGGGTCCTTAACAAATTGATCAAAACCGAGTATGATTAGAACGATAAATAAATAGGCTTAAGAGTGTAGTTTGGAGCCCAATTTTTTTTCTGTAGAATACTTATGTGATATAGAACAATGCTATGAAGCCATTTTTTTAAAATTAATTTTTGAAAATTTTATATTAATTTTTAGCCCTAAAATGATGAAAAATTGGGTAATTTTGGGTTAATTAGGTGATTAAAATACCAATTATTGATTTAGATAGTAATTATATGTTTAGGGATGTTAATCTCTGATGTAGAAACCTAATCCTAGCCTTTGAAGTATTAAGTATAGTTAATTTAGGAAATTAAGTAATTATTGTAAAAAATTAGTAATATGTGGAATTGAAAATTAATAAATCTAAAAAATTAGGATTATTTAGATAATATTATAGTAGAAATCAGAAAAATAATAAATCTGAAATAACATTTAATTTTAAGTAAATGTCTCAAAATCTAAGATTTTCTCACATCGGGAATAAATTCAATACTCTAATTAGGGTTAGTGTATATCGAATAGGTTATAATACTAAATTAAGACCCAATAGGATATTTGAACACTCGAGCTTAATGTGATTAATTTCACATTAGGATTCGAGCATGTTTAGGACTTAGAAATCAAACTAAAACCTAATTTAAAAATTGATGCGGAAACCGAACCCGAACCTAACCCCAAACCTAGAATAATTATAAAAGACTTAAGTTCTAGATAATTAGGTATATTAAACCCTAGACAAAACATAACAATAAGCTTTATAGGTTAAAATGAATCTATAATCGTTATATGAAAAACTGAAACCATGTTTGTGTTATAGGGATGATCGGCGATGGTCTGAGCAAGTTAGACCTCGAGTGAGTGAGCGAAAAGTCGAAGTAAGTTACGATTAATACAATGCTGTATTTTGGAGGCTTAAGATTATGCTTGGTTATGCTTGTTAGATAGTTGAATGTATGCATGTGTTTGATTATGGGTGATGCTATGATTTTGTTTGTTGCTCTTGCATGTATTGTATGATTTGTATGAAATGATTGATCACCCTAAACTGGACTTAATCAAATATACGACTAGTAATCATAATCGGACATGCATGGCAACCCGTTAGGGGAACTTAGGACTCTCCGGCCAAATACCGACCTCTTCGAAAGGGATAGCGCGGGATTACAATTGGTCCCTTCTTTATCCTTAACAGAACTAAGTGACAGGACATGAGGTTGCGGCGAAGGTGAAGTCAGTGGTTTAAAGGTATTCGCGGGAGGAGTGAGGTCTCCATTGCACAAGTCTGGGTTTAGTTGTGAGTTGTTGCATTAATGGCAACTCCTCAACCTGGATTAGAGCGGGCGCAATTTCTATAATCTCACGACGGGCCAGACAACGTCGTGCGATGGCATTTGCTTGCACATGCATTGGACCTAATAAGCTGATTGGAAACCTTATTGTGTTTGTGGTATAGTTTTAAGTCCTCCATCTTAACTTACTAAGCTGTGGTTGCTCACATCCCTATAGACGTCGTACAAGTGCTAGCTAAGAAGCGGCAAACAACTATTCTGAAGCTAGCAGCTGCTGGATCCTGAGGAGTGAGGAAAAACATTGAAGAATAAACACATACTTTTAAGGTCTAGGTTTTTATTTTAGAATTACTTTTCATTTCTGAATAATGTATAACTAGGAAATATGTTACGGAGAATTATTGTAAACTTTAATTGCAATAATTGAATTATAGTGTATATATATATTTCCTCACTTTCTTAGGTAAATGATTTGTTTAAATTACAAACTATTTATTTCAAAGCGGGTTAGTTGTGGACGCCTTGTGTAGATTAGGTCTAAGATAGTGGTTGTAAGGCCAACTTCTATTTTAGGATGGTTTTCACGGTAGGGCTGTTACAACTCTGCCACTTCGGGGCGTGATACTCACCAAAGTGTAAAGGATGATTGATAAATTCTAAGATCTCTTTCCCAAGAAGTTGCCTAAAGGATTATTGTCGTCTAGAGACATGGAATACTATATTGATCTATAGCTAAGAGCTACCTTGGGAAACAAACTAACGGGTGAAATAAACCATGAGTAAGTTTCCATGCTTTAGAGGTAAGTAAATGAGCTCTTAGAGTGGGAGTTAGTCCATGGTCCAATATATGGTCAATGTAAGGCTAGGGATTAGATGGTTATTAAAGCTTAGGGATCAAGTCCAATTATTAGATGAGGTTTAAAAGTTGATTGATAAGTCTAAGGACTTATTTCCAAACAAGTTGCCTAAAGGGTTACCACCTTTTAGAAGCATTGAGCATTATATTAACCTAACTAAGTGATACTTTGCTTAACAAGCTAGCTTACTAGATGAACTATAAGCAAGCAATCTAGCTTTAAAGACAAGTAAACAAGCTGATAGATTGCAGATATGTGAGAGAGAGTCTTAGCCCTTGTGTTGTGCCTACTTTACTCATACCTAAGAAGGAAGGAATATAATACACATATGTTGATAGCCAAGCTATTAGAAAAATTAATATCATGTACACGTATCCCATTCCAAGGCACAACATGTTAGATGAGTTTCATGGAGTATGGATATTTTCAAAAATTATTTTGAAGAGTAAGTACCATCAAATTAGAATTAGACTAGGCAATAAATGGAAAACTGCCTTCATGATAAGGCATGTTCTTTATGAATAGATGGTTATGCCATTTGACCTATCTAAAGCAATAGGTACCTTTATACAATTGATGAACCATGTATTGCAGGAGTTGATTAGTAAGTTTGTTGTTGCCTATTTTGATGATATTCTTGTATATAACCTAAATCTAAAGAGATATTGGAAGCACATGAGAGTTACATTGAAATACTTTGAGCTGAACGCCTATTTGGTAAGTTAAAGAAGTGTAGTTTTTACTAGGTTAAGGTTGTTTTTCTTTGGTCTATTGTGAGTAGAAGAGGAATTAAGGTGGATGAGAGAAGGTCTAAGCTATTTTTAAGTAGCTGAGTATTATGAGTACTGTTGAGGTAAGAAGTTTCCATAGGTTAGCTTCATTTTACTAATAATTCATCAAAACTTTAGTACTATTGTAGCGCCTTATACTAAATGATAGAGAAGTAGAGTTTAGATGGGGAAAGTAAGCTTAGAAGAATTTTGGTGAAGTGAAGGAGAAGTTGACATCTACCCTTGTGTTGGCTCCACCATACTTTGAGAAAATTTTCAAGCTAGAACATGATGCATTAGGAGTAAGCATCTAAGCTATGCTTATGCAAGAAGGTTGACCTGTTGTCTACTATAGTGAGAAACTCTGAGTAGCTACATTGAATTACTCAATACATAGTAATGAGCTGTATCCCTTATCTAATCTCTAACTTGTTTGGCATTAACACTTGTTTCTTAGAGAATTTTTCATATACACTGACAATGCGATGTTGAAGTATTTGATGAGCCAACCAAAGTCGTCCAAGTGGTAAGCTATGGATAGAGTTCATGGAAGGGTTCACTTATTTATGTGATAAAATGCAAGAAAGGGAAGACCAATGTCATTACTGATGCCATGTCACATCGACATAATGTATTGATCAACCTTCAAACAAGATCGATGGGTTTTTCTATGATTACAGGTTAGCATGCCCAAGACTCATATTTTAATCACATTATGGCCACTTATAGTAGAGGAATTACTATTGATAAATAATTTATGGAGGATAGATTTCTACTTTGAAGAGGGAAGCTTTCTATCTCCAACTGCTTTGTATGGGAGTTGTTAATACGAGATGCTCATAGTAGAGGGTCGTTAGGACATTTCGAAGAAGAGAACATATGAACCATTGAAGGCTTGTTTTGTTTGTCTGACAACGATGAGGAATGTTAATCAAGTAGTGGAGAGATGTACAAGGTGTAAGAAAGCCAAAAGTTGAGCTACACGGGGACAACATATGTCCTCACCAATTTTGACTAAGCTTTGGACCAATCTTAGCGGGGACTTTGTCCAAAGATTACCTTAAACTGCTCGAGAAAGAGATAATCATGGTTGTGGTCAACATGTTAAGTAAGATGACACATTTGAACACGAGCCATTAAATTGATGGTGTTGTCCATACTACTACTCTTTTCTTGTAGGAGGTTGTAAGGTTGCATAAAGTTCCTCAGTGTATTGTGTTTGATCGAGACTTGAAGTTCCTTAGCTACTTCTGGAAGACCCTTAGTGCTGACTCAAGACTTAATTGTTATTTAGCACTTCATGCCATTCATAGATAGATGAATAGATAGAGGTCGTCAATGGGATCTTAGCTTTTATACTTTGAGCAACCATAGAAAAGAACCTTACCGACTTGGACGTATGCTTACCCATTATCAAATTGGTCTACAACTGATCAGCATATAGTACTACTGGTAAGTCCCTTTTTGAGGTTATATATGGTTACAACCATAATGTGCCACTAAAACCAGTTGCCCATACTAAGCTTAAATGAGGAATATTGTGATAAAATTGAGAAGGCTTGAGAGCATTAGGAAATCTACCACAGGGTAACTAAGCACCTCCATAAGGTTGCTGTCAAGCTTTAATAGTAAGGCTAAGGAAGATGCATTATGGAGTTTCAACCTGGAAATCTTGTGTGGATACACTTTTGATTGCGTGCATATAGTGTAGGCAAGTGCACTTGATCAAGTTACACTATAGAATTGGATTCGAATCCGAATGTCAATTCCATGATGAATCATACATGTAAGTAAAACCTAATCATTTAGCAATAATATCACTAAAAATTCCCAATAACCTAACATTTACAATTAAAAGTGCAATTGGATAATTAGCAGAATAACAAAAATAATTAAAATAATAGAAATATAAACATAAACAATTAGAGTAAAGAAGCAAGCATATTCCTTAGTAAATTTTTGTGTTATTTACTACTTAGTTCTAAATGACTTTTAAATCTTAACTACGATATTGGAACATGGAGATTCTTATTATAAACTAATCGGACTCGCATCTCTAATTAATTTCTAATCTTAGGTATACTTTACTTGAATCGCTTCTATAATAGAATATCTCAGAATTGCAGTAAACCCTTAAATCCCACTATTAGGTTGCCCTAATTCAAAAAAAACCAAACTACTAAACATTTTAACAAGCTAGTATTGTCTAATTGTATCAGTTTGTCATTCTATAGGAATTTACGAACTTTATAGTAGACTCAAACAATAATTCAATTATTGATAAAATTGCATTAAAAAGCAGATTAAAACAATACAATTAGATCTTAATATGCAAATATCATAGATTGAAATAACAATATTAAAAAAAAATCAAGAGTCGTTATAGAACATAGAATTCAATAACAATTTACTAAGAAGATCTAAAATAACAACATAATGAAAGAAACGAGAACAAGAAAAGTAGAGGAACCCCTATAATTTTACCCTACAAACTCCATTCCAGAAGGGAAACCTAAGTGTAGACACCTATTTATAAGAACTGTATCTAGATTTACAAAGAAAACTTAACAAAAATAGAAGATTAACAAATTATGGAGCCATCATACTTTAGGATCATGGCCGTCGAGTTGGGGTGTGGTCTTTCACTTTGTTTGAAATGTTCAAATTTTGATAGAAATTAATTTTGAAAGGTCTATGTCCAGGCATCACAACAGTGTTCTTTACTTATAGTCTCTTCTAGACTTCATTCCTTGCTTAGAATTCTTTTGTTTCACTTTTTTTTTTTTTTTTATCAATGGTTCTCTTCAAATGAGCTCTAAAACTTGATAAAAATCTTTATAAATTCATTGAATACTCTTGAAGTACCAGAAAATGAGATTTAAATGAATTAAGCTCCAAATTGCTATATACATAATCTCGCAAAATTACCCCTAAGATTTGCATGCTAATTAAGTGTTATCAACTTGCAAAAGGAACGATTCCTAAATCAGAGGTTATGTAAACTTGCTCTTAAAGCAAATGGACCATTTAAAGTACCTTAAAAGATCAACAATAATACTTATTAGCTTGAATAGCCAGATGGCTATGGAGTCCTTGCAACTTTAATGTAGCCAACTCGAGCCTTCTCATTGTGGAGGAAGGAGATCAGTAAGGCATCTAACCGAATTTGATCTAAAATTCTTTGCAACTCAAAAGGGATGATATGAATCAACTTCTTAGTTTGGTTACACACTCTTCAACTTGAGGCGTAATGAACTTAGCACGCTAGATACTCGCTAACCAACCTACCAAAGTGGAGACCATCCTCTTGCAAGCATCCATGCTCTATAACCTATTGAGTTGTCTTGAGCTTTTGGCCATCTTACAAATTGTGCATTCAATTAGTAGACCATCTCTAACAGCTCAACAACGTACACCATCATCTCATATGAGTCATTTCTAATCGCTAGGAGCTACCTAATCAAGTTAGTAGACATCTAACTAAGCCCTAAATCCCTCTAGAATCATCTTGACGAGATAAGAAAAGCATCTAGTTGTTAGCTAACATGTGCCCTCTAACACTGTTCTATGCATATAATGTGAAGGATATTCTTTTTGTTGTTTTCTTACTCTTACCCTTTTGCGAATGTATCAGGAAGCATATTTTTACATCATTTTGATTATAACCTTTCTTTTCTTTTTATTGTTTTACTGTAAACATTAGAGGCCCTACTATAAATAGCTCCCTTATGTAACAGTCGAATTAATTAAGTTGAGTATTGTTACCCATATTTCTTTTGAGCTTGTGAGTTTCCTCTCTAAGTTCAAATCAACTCTTATCTGTTTTCTTTGGTAAGGAATAGTAGTGAGTGATCCTATTTTTCTATTTGTGCAGAATATTAAGTTGCAATCTATTTCATGTAGGGCTTATGGTGCATAATATCAATTGAGTGGCTCACAAATCAGCTAAAATCTCAACTAAACCCATACATTTTTTTGAAACATTTTCGGTGTTTTAGTAGATAGAGATGGAATTGTTAAAGTCAATGTTCCTTTTAGAAGGGAAAAATTGAAGTGTAGTTTTAAACTTATGGATGTAACCATTGAGTTCTATGGTGGCAAACTCAGTGGAGTTAGTTATAGTAATCCTGTTATTGTAAAAAAAAATATGTTAGACACGCTTAGGTAGGCGATCATAGTTAGAAAGACCCATTCTTCCTTAGTTTTCAAAGTGATATCCTCATTCATATAGATTCTAAGGCATATCGAAGGTAGCTTCTAAGAATCAATTTTCACTACTTGTTAGGATCTCTACATCACCTAAGACTCATTAATTAATTGACACTATTACAAACAAGCTTTTTTTTTTTTTAATATAATAGCATAAGGGTTAAGGGTAGAAAATTATGAGCAATATTCACATCTTATCTTCCATATGAACCAGAGTGTGGATGCAATTTTTGCCAAGACATCTTATCCTTGAGTTTCGCTTGATATGCATTGTTACATAATGGACATAAACCAAACATCAAACCTATTTATTGTAGTTGAATCGATGTAATATCTAAGCAAACCAAACCAAACTCTTTGAAGCCAATGACACATCAGCACTAAATGTTCAATTGACTCTTCTTGTTGATCAAAATTACATAATGAATCTTGACTATATTTTCTTTTAAATATATCCAAGTTACACACAAGTGCTTCAAAACAAACATGCCAGAGAAGGTGTTTAATCTTAGGCATGACACTCAAATTCCAAATTACATTCCAATATTTTTTTTATTGAATATAGGTGAAGTAAGCTCTATCCTAATCAATGATTTCATTTCCAACACCTTGCAACAACTTGTAGCCAAATTTAACTGAATAGGACCTATCCCTATTGCAAGGATGAATAGTCTATCATTAAGATTAGAATTAAAAATCTAAATATTTTCTATAGCCCTCTTTCCTTCATCTATGGTGATAAATTCTATAGCAGTTGTGTTTTATTTTGAAAGTTCTTCCCCTCCAATCTCATTTACCTTTAAGTTTAAAATCTCACTAGTTGGGAAAGATGCTTTGTCATTAGCCTCATCTATACTCAAACGATATCTTAGCGAACTTGGGATCCATGGATCTTTAAACAAACGAACTCCCTCACCTCTCCTTACTTACCACATGTAATCTTGAACAATCAAGTCTTTTACTACTAGAATGCTTTGCCAGCATCACGAAGCTCTACCCCCTTTTCTGATTCTAGAAAATTTGAATTTGGAAGTACTACTCTTAAAAATTTGAGTAAGAATTCTCTAAGCCAATTTTTTTTAGCAAAGATTTGTTAAAATCCATTAAGTCCTTTAAACTAAAACCTCCTTGGCATTTTAGCTTAAACATATCCTTCCTCTTTCTCTAGTAAATTTTCATATAGGAATCATCACCTCCCTACCAAAATCTTGCTATCAAGTTAGACACCTCTTAATACCAATTATTTGGAAAACTAAACATACCCATGGCATATGTAGGTATCATATATATTATAGATTTGATGAGAACCTCTTTTGTTCTAGGAGATAATAAAAGACCTTTTTAATTCTAAAGGGGAGAATTATAAAAAAGGAAATCAATGTTTGAGAGTAAGTTCAAATGGGAGATTAACGTTTTGAAACGTTTAAATAAAGAATCAATGTTTCACAATATGGTTTAAACAAGAGATCTAGTTATTCTAGGACTATAATTTAACAGTCATTCCATAAAATTATCTGAACCATTCTGTGAAACATTGATCCTTTTTTTTAAATTTTCGAAACGTTGATCTATTATTTAAACCACTTTGTAAAAGGTTAGTTCCTTATTTGAATTAACCCTCAAATATTGATTTTTGGAGATGATTTTTGACTATTTTACAACTTTTGACTTAGACTTACCTCATTTTGTCGGAAGGCCTAAGTATTTTATGATTTATTCTCCAAATTAATGCTAAGGATGTTAGAGCAATCTTGCCTAACTTGATCAATTTTACTTTTGCTAAAGAAGATAAATGATTTATGAAAATTTACCATTTGTTCTATGCCATTTCAATAATTATCCAAAATCTTCTTCAACTTATTAAAACTAAGTGTTGTAGCCTTAACAAAGAAGATGGAATTGCCAACAGATAAAAGATGGGTATGTTCATGATAATTCCTCATAAATTAGATTCCTTTTGGGTTCTCCATTTTTCTTTCTCTTTAAATCATCAAAGATAAAAAATTGGCCACTAAGAGGAATAGGTAAGGGGAAATAGTATCCCTTTGATGAACTCCTTTAGTAAGGATAAATTTGCCAACTTATTTTCCATTGAACTATAAGTTATAAGAAACATAAACAATACATGCCATGATCCATTTAATCTAATTGTCACGAAAGCCCATCTGTCTCATAATCTTTTCTAAGAACTGGCATTCTATCATCTCATATGCTTTAGCCATATCTAGCTTAAGAATACAATTATACTTTTTAGATTTGTTCTTAAAGTTTTAGAGTAAAAGACCTTATGTCAACTATTACATAGTCTTGAACAGATTGGCCTTGAATAAAAGCACTCTAATAGTAGAATTAATGCCATCAAGGAGATGTTTTAGTCTATTTGCTAACATTTTTGGATGATTTTGTATAAAAAATAACAAATGCTAATAGGTTAGAGTTTTGAAAGTTCTTTAGGTAGAGGGACTCTTCACATTATCACAATATTTAGCTCATTAAATGAAGGATGAAACATACCTAAATGAAAGAAGTTTCTTATTGCCTCCATGATAAAAAGATTCTTTTATACTTCAATGGATTTGATGAAAGAGACCATAGAAACCATAAAGACTTAGCTTTTGTCAACCTTACCTTAAAAATTGTTTGTTGTACTTCATCTTTAGTAACTTTCTTAGTTAAGAGTATGTTATCTTCTGCTGAAATAATCGGATGCTCATATTCTAAAACCCTTACCTCATTTCTTGGAAGTTGTGAATTGAAAAGATCTTTATAACAGTTTAGGATTTCCAAAGTAATCTCCTCTTCCTCTAACTAGCTACACTCCAGCTTTTATCTTGTATACAATATTTCGCAGTCTTGTTTACATTGTAGTTTGATGACAAAATTCCATATCCCATATGAAACTAATTAATTCATGACATTGGAACTAATGTAACTCCTATTGTAGAAATAGAGAATCTAATTCTTCCTTTATGCACGATTTCAAAATACAAATTGTTACAGGCTGCATCCTGATCTTGAATTACTCCAAGCTATTGGGTAAGTTCCTTCGTTCTCTTACCTATATTACAATTTTAATTTATACACCAAGCTAGTAACTCTTGTCTACAAAAATTAAAATCTTCTATCAAATCTATAATGTTTGGACAATGATTTGAAGCCTTCCAACAACACTCAATAACATCTTTATGCCCCTCTTCAATTTACCATTTTGCTTGATAATGAGAGATCTTAGTTCCCCTCTTATCTTTCTTCTCTATCTCCAACAATAGAGGAGAGTGATTGGAACTTTTTGCTACTAAATGAGAAATATAGGTATTCAGGTACCTTAATGACCACTCTAAATTTGCTAAAACCCTATCTCTAATAGTTCTTTATTAGTGCTGTTGAACTCGAGTTAACCCATATGGTTTAACCCGATTCAACCTAACCTGATTGTAAAACCAATTTGCTCCATTCTTGGTATAACCCTGGTTGAACCTGTTTCTACCCTTTAACCTTTAATCCTCTTATATGTCTAGGTTAATCACCTGGGTTAGGTCTAACAACATTATCTTTTTCCAATCCATAACCTTACCTTCCATTACTCTAGGTGAATTTCTACCCTATGAAAACCCATATCTATCAAGTTACCATCGTTTATCATATTGTCTAATGCTTAAAGTTGCTTATTGGGTTTCTCATGGTCTCTACTCTTTGCATGCTCAGCTGCAATCTCCTTCAAATTGCCAATGACTAACCATTTGTAGGTAATATATCTAGTTATGTTTGTCAACTTGTTCCATACAACTGAGCGATCACAAAAATCAAGGCAGGCATAAAGCCAAGATAAGTTGAGCTTCTCTCCATCTTCTTTGATTACTATAAAATCTAGTAGATTACTACAGTATTGCACTATGTCCACTTACAGATGGTTTCTCTACCAAAGGGTAAGTCCTCTTGACAATCCTCTAAGATCTATAAGAAAAAAATTTTCAAAATGCATCCTCCTTCTTGCTCTCTCTACATAGCTTGACATTTTCCTTATTTTCACCAATAAAAACAAAGTCGAGTCTATACTTAAAAATGTAATGTTGAAGCTCTCTTACTATCGAGGATTGACTCAAACCCTAATAGTGTCATGGTAAGCCAATCATAATGCCCGTGTAGTTGATCGAAGCTAATCACCATAGCCTAAATAGCAACATTATCAACTTATTCAACATTTACTAGAACCAATTTCTCAAAATCCAACTTCCCTTTGATACTTTTTTTTAGATATTAAGGTGAACACTTCTTTTCATTCTTTTTGAAACTATTCTTTTAGCCTCAAATTTTATAATAGGCTCTACTTTCCTTCCCCTTCTTTCTAAGAAAAAACAACTCATCCTCCTCCCTATCTATAGCTCATTTCATTAAATGACTACTTAGAGCCTTAGTAATAGGTTAAGGGATTTGAAGTTTTGAGGGGGCAATGGTGATGGTAAAGACAAAGAAGGCTTTAGGATAGCATTGTTCATTTGGGAACGTTATATCTTAGTAGTAGAGATTAGGTTAATAGGTTCATCAACTGTATTTGGTTTTGAATGGTGGTCATACTTACAAGAAAAACTTTCATTTTGACTCTCTTTATTGGCAGGTTGCAACTTTATATCCCTACTCAGTAGTGATTTGTCACAGTAAAGGTTTAATAGATTAGAAGGTTGGATTATAGGCCCTAAGGAACTTTGATATGTCTTTCAAAGGGGTTGCAAAGGTGAGATGGGTTGGGATGTAGCATTTAGGTCAAGGTTTTAACCAAGGTAGTAGTAGAGTTAACAAGATAAATTGGGTTAATGAGAGTCTAGGGAGGGGTATTGAAGTGTGAAGATGACGTGGCAAAAAAGTCGCATAATTATTCCATAGATAACTCACATTTGCTATTTAACATGCTACTTGATTCCATTTTTTTCTCTTTCCCCTTCTATAATGATTATATCACACACATAATATTCTCTTATCAAATTCGTAGGACTATTTAAAGAAAGGTTTTTAATATCTCTTTTTGCATTTTTATCATCTTCTTAGATGTCATAGTTTCCCTTAGATTGAGAACTTTCCCTCTTTGATCATCTTCTACTCCTTTCACGCAAGTAACGGCCACCCCACTAGATTTTTGGCTGGTTTCTAACCTTATTTTTGCCAATGTCTTAGTGTATGGAACCTTTAGACCTAAGTTTAATTTCTTGTGAATAAACTCCTCTTTGTTCTTCTCTAAGTGATGATTTTCAATATATGCCCAATCACTCCTTAAGCATAACAAAATCCCAAGAGATTCTCATATTGGATTGAGCACCATATCCTTGATCATTCGGATTTCAAATCTAAAATCCTTGAATAAGGGGCTTACTAATTTTGAGGACTATTCTAACCTTAAGGAATTCTCTTTTAATTGTAAAACATATCTTCAATTTCAATGACTTCCCCAATTCTTTCGCCAATTTTCACTGCATTAGTTATTGTCATCATAGCAAGAGGAGATTATGAATTCACATCTAAATGTGCATTTCATTATATCATAGATCTTCAATGTACTTACTTTCATCCAATTTTTGGATCGTAAAAATTGCTTCCACCATAGACCATAGTTCAAAATCTTTAATTTTTTTCCAAACTTCTTCCTTAATGTTCATGAGATTGACATCTTGTCTTTGTTGGTGGACACCAAAATTCCTAAATCTATCCTAAGCTCACTTAGCACATTTTGAACACCATTCTTATTTATGGCTTTCTTTGTAATTACCTCTCCAATCATATAACTATTGATGTAGAATTCTTGAATTTCCAACTCGATGATTTGTAGGTTTACTTGATCATTATCTTATAGTGTAATAGGTTCCATCACTAGAGAAGAGTATTGCAAAAAACTAAAAAGACAATGGAGAGAAAACAAATTAAGGATACAAAGATTATGAAACAACTTAGAATAAGGCACAAAGAAGGCACACAAATGAATAAGTCAAAAGGGAGTCACAACATAAAAAACCTATGACAAGAATAAAAGGACAGATACTAACTAAAAACGAAAAACCAGAATATAATGGACACAAAGACAATATAATATTGATAGAACAAAAGTAAAGATTTTAATCATAACATAACAAGGATATAGATGGATAAAGAGAAAACTGTAGAGGAAGATTCCCAACTGATACCATTTAGGTGTAATAGCATCTCATAAAGGGAAGATATGAATGTTCTACATTGTGGAATGAAAAAAGAAATTGCAAATTTGTGGAAAAGTATCATTTTATAAGAGATGATAAAAAGGAAATTCTTGGCAAAAAAAATCGAGGAAATTCTACAATTATGTTACATTACTGTAACATTTCTAATTTCAGTAAATTACTAAAATCGAGTATGATTTACTATGATATTATGGTGACATGATGTTGTCGTAGGGACTACCATTATTGCATGATCTAAAAAGAAAATTCCAAAATTAAAAAAAAAGAAGCAATATTATCAAATCCGACCTAAGTGGTTGACTCGAATGTCATGCCCTAAACTAGAGAGTCGTAACAACCCTATTGTATAAAATGATCTATGCTAGAAGCTAGTCGCCTTAGCCGCTGACGTTAATATAGCCTATATAAGGCGTTCACGACTCTACTACTTGAAAATGTCTCATTCAGTACTTGGTAGGAATCAACTTGTGGTGCAACTTTTCAAAATAGTTACTAAAAATAGTGTTATAGCTTAGATATTTGAGAAAAATCAAGTTTTATAAATAGAATGAAAAATTAAACCTTGAATTTAAATAAAATCATAAGAACTACATTGTTAGGAAAAGATAAAGTGTCCACTAAAATTTTACTAAAAACCATAGGCTTGCATAGTATGGAATAAATATAATTAATTTGAAAGCTAAGGGTCATCCAAGGTGATAGGGATCATGGACTAATCATACGCTCTCGAGCTCAAGGACTTACTTAGATGGTTTGTCGAGCTACCTGAGGCGAGATGAACGACAAGGAGTAGCGCATCCTTCAGTCCGACTTATCGAGTTACTTTAGTCTCCACATCATCTAAGAAGTTATCAAGGTAACTGGCTGATGTGTTGAGCCAACCCCCTCTACAACACCTATCTAAGCATCGAATCAAAATACTATCGACTTGATTTGTATTAAAGCCAAACTGACAACTACCAGGCTAACCTTTAAGGGTTGACCCAACAATAAGTTATTCCTGAACTAACCCCTTTTCTAGTCCCAACTATCCTAGCTATTGAGTTGCTAAACTATTGATGTCAACTTGACCTGATCAACACTTACCCTTGCTTGGTCAACAGTGTCATTGGGATCGTATAATGAGCAAATGGTATGTATACTATCTTTTTTGACATCCATACTATTCTTTTTACCACTGGATATTCTTTTTACTTGATTCACTTAGAAAAGAAAATGTTCCATACTAATGGATTCGAGTCCATAACCATCGGTTCCAATGTACGAGATCTTGTAGCACTTACCAATGAGGCCCTATCGATTAGTATTACACAGAAGAAATCAATTCTAGACACTAATGCAATTAGATCTGCTCTTCATAGACAAACTTGGGATTTACAATGTTATCCATGTAAATTATTTCCTTTGCTTTGTTAGTAGGAATTCTTTTTTTGTAATTTACTCTAACCTAAGATTTACTCTAATTATGACATAAATACTTGCATATTGTAATAGCCACAACATTCAATATATAACTTCATATTTAGACACATTTCTATAAGTTGAGTGTTTCTTACTCTCGACTACTCTTATCTAGGCTATTGAGCATGACTATCGGCGAGTGACCTCTGTCCATACTTATGTGTCATATCAAGTGTAACTCGAGCTCATATGAGGTATTGGTGCATCATATCCATTGTCAGTGCATAAGGACCCTCGGTTAACCTTCGACTTTCATTTACCTTTCAGACCGTCTTGAGGTTTGGACTTACCCCTTTGGTTCATGAGATACCAGATGTCGTGTGTTCATCTACATCGAATTGTATCATCTTGGTATTAAAGCGCTAGTTATGTTCGAAGCTAGTATCTATTACTTTATTCTCTGAGTAAATTATTATTGCTTTTGTGTATTTGAAGTTTTGTCGTTAACGTTGGAGTTTGGTAGGTGAATAATATTGGAGAAATTCTATGTTTTGTTTTCCTTTGTTTCTTATACGCAAAATAGAGTATGAATGTATACTTGTTTATTGTGTATAGTTGTCATAGTAGTAAGGGTATTAGTTTTTGTTCTGCTATTATTATGCAAAGAGGACTTCGAGTGGCATTTTAACCATCAATCTTTTGTGTTAGTTGACAATGTCAAATTTGAGTATTCAAGGAACTCTAGATAATTAACAGAGTGGTGCTCAGAATGGTTAAGGTCAACAAGGAAGCTTCATACTCCAATCAATGGGTGATCGATTGGACAAACTCACTAACATGGTAGCTAGTTTGGTGATTGTCACAAATGAAGATAGACAACATGCTAGAAATGGCTCATATGGAGGACGTGAATAGCTAGTTTGGTTGAGTTTATACCCCAATTCGACCATCCCAAGCTAAAGGGGTGGGTAGGGTTGCTAGGTATAGGCTAGTACTTGATGAAATTGAAGAGAAAGAAGAGGAAAGAGACGATGAAGCAGAGGAGTACTATGAACCAAAATAAAGGAATGTTCGAACCCTTAGAGTTGAAAGGTTGAGGATGTATATTCTAAGTTTTTTTGGGAGTGGAGATGCCAAGGACTACCTGGATTGGGTAGATAAGATTAAGAAGTAATTTGAATGCTACGAAGTCCTAGATAATGTAAAGGTTAGACTTGCTGTATTGGATTTTACTGGTTATGGTACCCTTTGGTTGAAGAACACATAAGCTACCCAAATAAGAGAGAGTGAATGTGAAGTTAGGAGTTGGGATGAGATAAAGAGGGTCATGAGAAGGAGATTTATGCTAAGCTACTATTTACAGGATGCCTTTAAAAAATTACAAGAGTTGAGATAAGGAGGATTGACTATTGATGAATATGTAAAAGAATTTTAGATGCTAATGATCTAATGCAAAGTCATTGAGCTTAAAGAACAAATTGTATCTCGATTCATTAATGGATTGAAATACGAGATATTAGATTGAAGATGTTCTAGAAACCATGGATATTGGATCACTTGATGATGCACCCAAAGAATTGAAAGGTATCGAATAGGATGGTTTCGATCCCTTATCAGTTGGCCTAGCAGTAGCTAATCTATTCTTAGTAGACTCGAGTAGATGGAACCAAGTAAGGTTGTTGAGACCCGACATACTCAAAATGCCTAAGCAGAGGAGAAGGAGATCTTAAGAAAGTTCGAGAAAGGTTAGAGCTTAGGACGAAAGATGAGTAAGATCAAGTGTTTCAAATGTCAAGGATTTGGATACATGACCACTTAGTGTTCGAATAGGAGAACCATAGTGATCTGAGGTGAAGTGACGACTGTTGAGGTAGATAGTACTGATGAGGAAGTAGAAGACTTGAGAGAGACCAGGTAGATCAAGTTGTCTAAGGAAGAGGAAGTCATCTATATCAAGGAATGTAATTTCATGATGACCACTTTAGTATCGAAGAGGACAATGAATGTAAGTCCTATGCCCAAGGACAGATAGAGAGAGAATCTTTTCTACATTATATGCAAGGTGAATGGGTTGTTGTATGCCTTAATTGTTGATAGTAAGAGCTGTACCAATGTAGCCTTTACTTTTATGGTCCAACAATTAAAGTTGCTGACCTAACCCCACCCAAAACCTTATAAGCTAATTAGTTCTGTGATAAGGGAGCCCTACAAGTAAATAAACAAGTGTTTATGTTGATTTGTATTGGAAACTATTGAGATGACGTGTGTCTCACATTCTATTTGTACGACCATGGATGTTTGATTAAATAGTGATGTATGATGGAAGGAGGAATGCATGTTCCCTAGAGCATGAGAGTAGGAGGGTGACGTTGAGCCTTATGACTACTGAGCAAGTAAAAATCATACAGACCTAATTGAGCTGAGTCCTAAAGAAATAGGTTTTGGTGATGACCCGAGTTGAGCTAAAAAGAGAGATGGAACTCGAAGTGTTGACTTATCTTTTGGTTAGAAGGTTACTAGAGGTAAGATCTGAGGAGGGAATGGTACCTGTCGAGGTAAAGATCTTATTGGATGAGTTTTTCGATTTGCTTGCAGGATAGCTACTGGAAGGTTTGCTTACCATCTGAGGCATCGAACATGCAATTAACTTATGGTCAAAAGCCACATTGCCGAACAAGCATACCTATAGGTTGAACCTTAAATAGGCTGCCAAGTTGTACAGACAAGTAGATAAGTTGATGAAGAAAGGGTATATATGAGAATCCCTTAGCCTTTGTATCGTACCGGCCTTGTTGGTACTTAAGAGGGATGGGTCATAGAGAATGCATGTAGATAGTCGAGCAATTAATCACATCACCATCAAGTACAGGTATCCATACGAAGGCTTGATCATATGTTGGACAAGTTAAATGGAGCAAGATTATTCTCCAAGATCAATCTCAAATTTGGATACCATTAGATCTGAATGCGTGAGGGTGATGAGTAGAAGATCGTATTCAAAACATGCCATGGGTTGTATGAATGGCTTGTGATGCCATTTGGACTATCAAATATGCCATTTGGACTATCAAATGTGCCAAGTGCATTTATGCAACTAATGAATCATGTGCTTCGAGAACTAATAGGGAAATTTGTAGTGGTTTATTTTGACGATATTTTAGTATATAGCCTTGATTTAGACACTCATCAAGAGCATCTTCGAGTAGTCTTTGCAAAGCTTTGATCTGAAAGGCTTAACGCCAATATAAAGAAGTATGAATTTTGCTAACCCAAAGTAATCTTCTTAGGGTTTGTTGTAGGTGGTAGAGGAATATGAGTCAATGATGAGAAAATAAGAGCGATCACCAAATGGCCTGTACTGACCACTTCAGTTGATGTGAGAAGTTTCCATGGCTGACATCATTCTATTTTTCCATAGCCGACATCATTCTATTGTAGATTTATAAGGAATTTTAGCACAATCGTGGCTTTACTCACTAAACTATTGAAGAAGAATGTTAACTTCAGATGGAGAAGGAAGTAGCAAAGGAGTTTTGAGGAAGTGATGGAGAAGCTGACTACAGCTCCTGTCTTAACTCTATCGAGTTTTGACAAAGTGTTCAAAGTAGAGTATGATGCATTTGGACTAGGTATAGATGCTGTGCTGATGCAAGAAGGCTGACCTATTGCTTACTTTAATGAAAAACTTAAAGGAGCTACACTCAACTACTGTATTTTTGATAAGGAGTTTTACTCCTTAATTTGAGCCCTAATTGTATGGCAATACTATCTACTATCTAAGGAATTTATGACTATACTAATCATGAATCCTTGAGATATTTGAAGAGGTAACCCAAGTTGTTTCGAAGACAAGCAAAACGTGTTGAGTTCATGGGGGGATTTTCTTATGTTGTAAAGTAATAGAATGAGAAGAACAATGTAGTGGCCGATGCCCTATTGAGACGACATTCTTTCCTGACTAAGTTGCAGACTAGGCTGTTAGGTTTTTCAATGATGAAGGACTTATGCAGAGGATTTATATTTTGGTCCCATCTATGCTAGATGTAAGGAAGGGTGGACATTTGATAACTATCATAGGGAAGATGGATATTCATTTAGGAAGATGATATTATATATCTCAACTTGTTCCATGAGAGAATTATTAGTGTGTGAGGCCCATGGAGGAGGATTAACAGGACACTTTGGCCAATACTGTACTCATGAGGTACTATCCTTAAGATTCTTTTGTTTAAGAATGATGAGAGATGTCTAATTTTTATTAGAAAAGTGTGCTACATACAGAAAAGTGAACAACTAAGCTAAGCAAGGGCATTATTTACCATTGCCTATTCCGACCAAACCATGGTCCGAGTTGAGTATGGACTTTATGTTGGGATTGCCGAGGATGTCTCAAGGGAAAGACTCCATGATGGTGATTGTGGATCGATTCAGAAAGATGATACACTTTGTGCATTGTACGAAAACTAACGGTACCTCAGCTATTTCTTTTTTTTTTTTTCTTGTCGAAAGTAGTCAAGCTTCACAGTGTTCCTAGAACCATTATTTCAAACTGAGACCCAAAGTTGATGAGCTACATCTTGAGAACATTATGGAGACGAATGGGAACCAAGCTATTGTACTACACGTCTTATCATCTACAAACGGATGCATAGACTGAGGTTGTTAGTAGAATAGTGGGAACTTTACTATGGGTTGCTGTTAGTTGGAACATTGTTGATTGGCATTTATGCTTGTCGATCATAGAGTTCGCCTACAATAGGATTGCCCATAGCATAACAAATATGTCTCCATTTGAGGTTGCCTATAGGTTCAACCTTAAGCTCCAATTGGACCAAATACCCTTTCCAAGCCCAAATGATAACTAATCAACTACAGAAAGAGTCGAGGCCATCACAACCATGTACTAGAAGGTCATAAAACAATTAAGTCGAACTGTTACCAAGCTCGGGAGATAAGGCCAAGGATGGAAGAAAAGAGAATTTCAACTAGGTAATTTGGTTTGGATCTACCTCAACAAGGAATGATTCCTTAACTTAAAGAAGAGCAAGTTATCTCCCAAGGTCGAAAGACCCTTCAAAGAGCTTGAAAAGATCAATCTTAATGCCTATAAGATTAAACTACCTGAAGAGTATAGAGCCTTAGACTCCTTCAACATTGTTGATCTCCACTCGTATGCTCCTGATGACGAGCAACATGGAGTGGAGCTAGATTTGATCCTAAATCTCAAATAGCTTAAAGGGGATGATAAGGTTCATGGACTAATCACGTGCTCTTAAGTTAAGGACTTGCTCAAATGGCTCATTGAGGTATTCGAGGTGAGTTGAACAACAAGAAGTAGCGTATCCCTTAGTCCAACTTGTTGACTTACTTTGCTCTCTACATCTTTTAAGAAGTTGTCAAGGTGACCAATCGACATGTTAAGCTAAACCCTCCACAACAGCTGTCCAAACATTGAACTTGAATATTGTTGAGCTGATTCATACTAAAGTTAAGTTGACAACTACTAGGAGTCGACCTCTAGGGGCCGACCTGACAATAAGTTATCCCTGAACTAACCCCTTTTCTAGCCCCAACTATTTGAGCTAGTGAGCTGTTGAACTACTAATATCAACTTGACCTGATCAAAACCTACCCTTGCTTAGCCAACAGTGTCATTGGGACCATAGAATGAGCAAATGACATGCGTACTGTCTTTTTTGACATCCATACTATTCTTTCTATCACTAGATATTCTTTTTACCTGATTACAATGTTACCTATGTAAATCATTTCCTTTCCTTTACTAGTAGGAATCATTTTTTTGTAATTTACTCTAACATAGGAGTTACCCTAATTAGGTTATACAGATACTTGTATATTGTAATAACCACAACATTCAATATACAACCTGATATTCAGATACACTTCCATGAGCTAAGTATTTCTTACTCTCAACTACTCTTCTCTAGGCCATTGAGCATGGAATAGTGGCGAGTGACCTCCAGCTACACTTGTGTATTATATCAAGTGCAAACTTAGCTTGTGTGAGGCGTTGGTGCATCATATCCATCATCGGTACATGAGGAACCCTACTTAACCTTTGACTTTCATTTGCCTTTTGGACCATCTCAAGGTCTAGACCCACTCCTTTGGTTCATGCGATACCAGATGTCTTGTGTTCATTTACGCCGAATCGAATCACGAGGAGACCCTATTAGTTTTCCAAGAGATTAATACAATTGATAAAACCAATAGAAATACAATCAAGTAGTCTTGAATTTCACCTACCCACCCTATTCTCTAATCTTTTAGAACTTGAAATAGTAATGGTGAATCTATTAGGGAAACTTGCAGAACAGTTATTGGGGAATGAGCGACAACTTGCTTAGTAAGTAGAATAGAGACAATAGTACATATCCAACACAAAGTAACCGAGGTTTTCAAGCAAATTTAATTAAATGTAATGCATGTTTAAGTAAATGCCATTTATATGATGTTGACTGATCGTTGTAAGACTAAAGAAATTATGCTTGCTTTAATCCAGGTTTTGAGGAGTTTAACGCCCCACACTCGTGAATTTAGTCACCAAATTGGGACTTATGCAATGGAGAACACTCTTCATTTGATACTACCTTCGAGCTATAGACCTCAACTTGGCCACAACCTTATCTCTTGTTAGTTAATTTAACTCAGGGTAGGAAGAGGATCATTTTTCTTATCCTCAATGAAAGGTTTGAGATTGGTCTACAACTCCTGGTCATTTTCCCCTAGTAGGTTGCAATGTAGGTCAGTTAGTAGTTAAGCTAAGTTTATGTTAGACTACTTTTAGGGTAATTAAGAAAATTCAAACAGTTTAAAGCATGTAATATCATAAAATAATCAACACATCAATTCAACACTCAAATAGCATAATTGTATTTAAGCATGTACATTATATGTGTACAGGCAATTAACTTACAACCACAAACAAGATATATACTAAGGTTTTCAAGTATTCTTAAACAATACTTCAAAGTGTAGTGAAACACTAATTTCACTTACCTAGATATTGATGCCCATTCTCTATGTGCGTCTCTCTTGTCTTTATTTATTATTCCTAAAATTTAATATGACATCTTTAGTTTCCATCCAATATATAATATATGTGTTCATTGTGAACATTTAAGTATGTTTTCAATTGTGGTAGGTGAGTTTTTTAAGGTATTTATTAGATATTTATTAAGTATGGTACATTTTGACCAAGCTTTTGACTTGATTCAAGTTACTACCTAATAATTTTTTACCAAAGTTCTGACTTTAGTAAATTCTTGAAGACATAATTAGGCGACTTTCTAATATACTCTTTGACTCCCAGTGATCTAACATTCAACACTAACCATCTTTAAAATCTAAGTTATTTCTATATTTTGCATCTTCTATCGAATTACTTTCTAATTGAGTTTCTAACTTAGATTCTAACCTAAGCCTTATGGTATAGGCTATTGTCTAAGCGACTTCTAACTCATGTTCTGACTCTGATAAAAATATAGTGTTTATATATATATTTTGATTCTCATATATAAACTTTGGTAAAATACTTATAAAACGTCCATTTTGTTATATTCTAATAATTAGTTTAATTATTTCACTAATTACACCGAAATGACATAGAAAGTTATTGTAAAAACACTTATATATATCTAAGATTCAATCTACTTTTGCATTAGTTTTTGACATACATTCTACTCATAAACTATTTCTCATATCCTTTTACTCTACATTATAATAGACCTTCTGATTTACTTTCTAACTTGTACAAAACTTACTTTGAATTCTCAAATCACATAACTCTAGTATTCATACCCCCTGCTTCCTCACTCTAGCACTCTAAACCAACACTTCAAATCTCAACTAAAGTAATAAACTAGCACTTGAAGACCCAAGCACTCAATTAAACACCAATTCAAGGAATTTTCAACAACATACATATTAATTAGTGAAAAACCCAAAAATTCAACTTTCGAATTTTTAAAAACTCTTTTCATGGAATCAAATTAGACATGTTGAAATGTTAATACATAAATTTTGGGATAAAAACAACATCATTTAAGCTACTAAAAATTAGAATTAAAGTTCATTTTAGCCTAGTTTCTTATGGAACACATATTTTAACTTGAAATTTGAAAAATATAGCTACATTTTTGGATTCTACACAAAAAAATTGTAATTTTTAGAGCTTATTTACTATTTTTAGAAAAATAGAATAAAAAATAGCAAAAATTGAAACTCACCGCTACTTATAGCTCCAGCCACTATACGAGGGTAGGGGCTTGTCTTCCTAAGTTGGTGCCACCTCTTCTATCTTTAGGTGGTGATTAATATAGAGAATTTGAAATTTTTTCATTTTTGCACTATTTTATCTTAATTTTTGTCTTAATGTTTCTCTTCTATTTCTAGGCTTTCTCCCATTTTTTTTGTACTTCAATCTAATGAAACATCATTATGAAATAGCTCCTAGAAATAGAATACCATCTTGGTCGGTTAGTGAATTTCAAGAGTGACAAACGTTACTTTTCCCCCTTATTTCCTATGTTAAGTTTAATAAAATCCTATTCCCATATTACACTAACCTTTCACAAATTGTGCCATGCCTTACACTTGCTTTCTAAGTTTTCTAGGAATTTTTTTATAATTTTCCCCACTTTTTATTGGTTTATTTAGTAATTTTACTCAATTTTGGACATTTTCGGTAATTACAGGTACATATATCAACATAATAATTATATCCAGTGTATATACATATCTTTTATATATTATTTTATGTATAATGTTAATTACATTGCCCCTATAATTCATCTCTATGTATTTGTTATTTCTTAAACCTAATGTTTACATTACCGATAATAATAATATAGGAAATTTATACTATTTTGACTATATTTTTAATATTTAATTATATTTTTAAATTTCAAGCCTACAAAAACTTCTCTATTAATATCACGAAACTCTTCGTATGTTTTTAGCCTATCCAGATTACTTTCTCAAATGCTTTAAATCGGCTATCAAATCTAATTGTGTTAGTACGAGTCTCTCATTGAACATATCAGAGAACTAAAGGATAAAGGGGATAAAATCGAGTTTAATCTGGATTCGGTTGGGATTTGATTGGACGGGATTAGTTTTATGATCAAGTTAGGTTAAATTGGATTGAACTATAGGGTTTAACAACACTGATAAAAAGCTATCATTTCTCATGACGTGATCTTAGGGGGAAATATAAATCACTAGAAAAATTCGAATAATATATTCTTGTACTTGGTAGCATGTGGTCAAGTCCTGCTTAATTGTAGGGCCAAAGGAGAAAGTTTTGACTGCTTAATTGTAGGGCCAAAGGAGAAAGTTTTGAATAAAATAAGGCGTGAGATATTATAAAGCCATTTATGTTTTAACATCTTTATTATTAAAGCTTTTGGAGGTTTAAGTAGCTGCTATAGTTAAAATTATTATTTAGATTGATATAAAATATTATTTAATAGAAAGACTAATACTAAAATAATATTATGAAATTATATATAACTTATATCATGGATGAAATTGTCTTTTCTTATAATCTTCATATTTAATTTCTCTCTCCCAGTCTTTAAATCTGTACTTTACCTTCTTTTCTTGCCCTTTTTTCTCTCTCTCATTTTCTTATTCCTTTCCTTTCACAATTTCCAATAAAGTTACTTTTTTTTTTCAAAATTTCCATAATTTTATTTCATTCTTGTGATTTTTGGAAAGAGATCATTATAAATTATATGAATACATTAGAAGTGAAATTTGTAATAATAAATGTAAAATATTTTACTATAAGTTTGAAATAAATATATATATTTTTATTAGATGCAAAAAAAAAAACTAATTTTTGCATGTGCAATGTGGTGTTTTGACAACTAGTTATAGATTAGAGTGGTTGTGTAGTATTTTACAATAATAACCTTGGTTTAATTAAAATTATAATTCAATGAGTAAATTTTTATTTTTTGGCCAAAAAATAATTAAATTACTGAGAATGCAATGACGATTCCTTAAATTCCAAATATAAAAATTATGATATGCATTAAAGAGATCAAAATTTGGTGTATGCCGTTTGATATTATAGATGACCTAAATATCTAAGGTGACAATGAATCACCAGCATAAATTGGCCGAGTTAATAAGATGGGCCATAATTTACCGGAAAGGCATGGTTTGAGCCCATTGTAGATGGTGAGTAATTAATGAATACTTTACGGTTTATGAAACTAGAGATATGCCTTAGTCCATAGTGGGAACCGGAGTCGAAACCACCTAACTTCTATCGTTATGAAAAAAGAAAGTGAATTTATACATATTTTCAAATCATATATGGTCATTTTACCTTTAAAATATAACACATTTTTTAAGAGAAAAATATAAGCCCTATTTTTTTATTTTTCCAATATTTTTCTATATACAATTTTGTTCTCACTTTTATTATTTATTATCTATATATATTAAAAGAGTAGTTGCTTATTCAACTCTTCTTAAAATTAGCTTATTATAAGCAAATATCTTTTAACATTCTATTTGTCATTGATGGAAAACTGTTAGAACTTTTTTATTACAAGGGAGGGAAACCCTTACAATCTACATAAAAATATAATAGATACGTTCCATATTTACTTGTGCACAATTGTAACTTATGGAAAATGGATAAAATTTCACTATATTTAATTAATTGCAGGAAAATGTAACCTCCTAATACATCGAAAACATTTGTCTCAGCTAATAATTTGCTAAATTTTCTTATTTATCATATTAGAAGAAAAATCCCTTTTTAATTATCCATAACTAACAACAATTAAATACTTTTTCATGATAAAAAAATGTTTAAACATATCTTACGATCAATTTTTTACTATCACTTAAACTATTTTCTCCACAATCAATTTCTATTACTACTTAAACCATTTTTTTAGTATATAAATTAAGTACATTGCATATCTATTAAAAACACATCTCATTATTTATATAGTCATATTTTCAATTTACAGTCATATATAGATTTAAATTTACTGTATATCTATAAAAAAGAATAAATTCCATTATGTATCCATATTTTTAACTTTTGGTGTATTTTTCATATAACATGAGTATACTATTTATTATTTGTCACCTCCAAATATTATTATTTGTTATTTTTTTTCTAATTTTTTTTCCTTCTTACTTTTCATAGATTTCCATAGATTTTTTTCTTTTTTAAAATGTCACTCAATCTAATTCTTTGTACACAAAACACAGTGCATCGGCTTCTAGTATTTATATAAAGAGAAAAAAATTACCATATGATTTATAAAGAGTAAGAAAGAACTTTTTAAAGATTTGGGATCTGCATTACCAAGCGCACAAATGGTCATAATAGAAAGGGCATTTATAACCGAAGCTTTATAGGTAAGGGAAATCATTTTCATATATGAAAATTTTGGTTCCTACAAATTAGTCTGTGCTTATTCTCGCAACGAACTATTCGGTCTCATTATTATTTTTTTTTATAATTTTAACTGAAAATTCAAAGGATTTTTATTTATTTATTTTTTCAACTACTATCCATTTCTTTTTCCAACAACATATTACAGTTCAGGAAAAGATTGACGATGATTCATGTTATTAGAAAACCACCGAATTCATCCTATTAAACAACCAAACTATGGCTTGTACTGCCTTTTCAAGAAACCGCTGGACAAGACAGAGGCAAATTGTAAATAGTTAAAACTCCCCTCGCCGTACCATATACAAATAGAAAGACTCTTGCCCTCTCTCTCTCTCTCTCTCTCTCTCTCTCTCTCTCTGTGGAGTCTGGGCGCCATTGATAGTGTTTTGAGAATGAACAGCCCAACGCCACACGAGGACGATGATCAGGGCGAGGTCTTCCTGGGCGACTCTGATATTCTCCACGAAGTCACTGTCGATGAAGAAGGTTCAGCTCTTCTCTCCCACTCTCTCTCTCTCTATCTTAAAGTCTCTTGCTTCTTTCCTTTCGCTGGAAAATTTAACTAACCTGTATGTATGTTTCAATTATTAATCGGTTTAGCTTTTGGTAATTGATGCAGACCTTCCTGACGTTGAAGATGAAGATGACAACGTTGGTAGTGTACACGTTCTTTCTTTTATACATCAAACTTTAGTAGACTTCTTTTTAACTCGTTTCTATGTTTCAGCATCGACTTAATTCAATTTACGAAGCTATCAGTAATTATTTGTTGAACTGACTTTGTTGCTGGTCTCAATATTGTGTTATCTGATGATGATTGATAATATGTCGTTGCTCTTACAGATGAAGATGATGATTCTGTCCACATTTTCACTGGTCATACCGGTACATACATGCTCTCAAGTCTTCATCCGTTTCAGTTTGGAAGGAAGTTGTCCTTATTTTCATTAGTATAGAATTTTCCCGCTAAAATTTATATGTTTGATTTTCATTGTGCATATACAAAACTTGATGGCAGCTTGCTGGTTCAATTTATATCTCCTAGATATCTTGACTGTTTGTTTCCTGAAAGATGAATGTGGTCTAGTCCCTTGCTCCATCTTATTATATTTCATTTTGTGCTTTAATTTTTTTGGGTAGATCATTTTGTGCTTCAATTTCCTGTGCCTAGTTTCGAAGTTTTACTTAATAATTTTATCGGCATTAGTTTTAAGTTTTACTTAATAGTTTTATTGGCATTAGTTTTTCTTGAGGATGGAGAAAGATAATGCTTATTTGTGATTTATTATGCTTGGAAAGAAAGAAATGAGAAAAGATTAAATCTGAGTACTAAAACTTCTGCCAATGTTACTCACACTGTTCTCTCATGATTTTTTTGCAAGCAGTAGTTCTCTTGAGCATTAGTGCCAAGATCTCGATTCTAGCACCCTCTGGTTTTTTGGGTAGGTGTTTGGCTCGAGATCCTATTGTGGGCATTGTTGCCCTGTCAAATTTTTCTTGTAATCTTCTTTTATATATAAATGAAAAGCAAATCTGACATTTTGTCCCAAAAATAATCCAAATTTCTGTACTATTAAGATCATGCTGTCTGGTGAAGTTTTATGACTTAAGGAGCCATAGGAAAGTTTCAGATTTTGGATGTTTTCTCCTTATGGAAATACTGTCTATATTGCAACATGTTCTATCCAGCTAAACATCATTGTTGATTGACCTCAGAATCAGCTTATCTTCCTATTTTCCTGTATTATTTTTCATCGATGAGCTGATATAGGATAATGAGTTTGAACTGTTTTCATGCTACTCTGTCTAACCATGACTTGTACACTTACTCTGTTCAAGTACAGCTGCAGCAAGACTAGAAATTTGATAGGTCAAAATGACATTGCAAAGTAGAGATGGAAAGATACAACTTTCATAACTTAATTTGTCCAGAATTGTAAATACGATGTTGCATTGGCTCTTCCTACTAGAACATTTAACTCCACATGATGTAGATAAACATGTTTGTACAACTTACACTTTTGCCTTATTTATACTATGTGAGGTCAGTTATATGCATCTAGTTTCGCCATTCATGTTTTTCGTTGATACTTAAAAATGTTGTATTATTTTCTATTACTTCCCTCCATGTCTTTTTTGTTATTCCTTACACTCACTTTATGTTAGACATCTTTAAAGTATTATAACATGTAACAGGTGCCCCACAATCATGCCTTTGTACATGGTTAAACCATCTCATTGTGCTTTCCCCATTGTTTCCTCTGTGAATGCTATTCCAACTTTCTCTTGAATACACTCATTCTTTATCTTATTCATCTTGTGTCACTGCACATCCATCTTAGCATTCCCATCTCCACTATGCGTTGACATCCATAAATTATAGCTGGTGTTATAACCGTATATTACAACTTATCTATACCCCAAACCATTAAAACAAAACAAAAAAAAAAAAAAAGGGAAAAGAAGCACACACACACACATACTCTTTTATATTTTGATTGCAATTGAAAATTTTCGGTGGTTTGTTGTTGATGAAGAATTTGAATGTGCTGCATATAAAGTTCTGTTATGACATGCACAAGGATGACCCTTCCTCAGACAGGCTCCCTTTCTTAAACTTAACAATGGAATTATAATATCCATCTATTTTATCAAAGTTTCAAAAGACTTGAGGACATCTTCTCTTTCACCATTTGATTAAGAACAAAACATATGCTTAGACAATATCAGATTTTCTGTTAAGATGCTATCCTTTTTACTTCCTACATCCTGTAACATTATAAGGGTAATTCCATTTTAATATGCTTCCACTTATTTTCTAAACATGAACATGTCTTTGTACACAGGTGAACTTTATACAGCTGCATGCAGTAAAACAGATGCATCATTAGTTGCTACTGGAGGTGGAGATGATAGAGGGTTTCTGTGGAAAATAGGCCATGGAGACTGGGCATTTGAACTTCAAGGCATGCCCATGTCATTAATTTTACCTTTTTATTTTTTGGGGAGTGGGGGGGTGGGGCAAATTCTGAGTTGCATGGCATCATAGAGGAAAAAAATCTTCCTATCAACATTTTCTTTCTCCAATGCTACTACTAGAAGTATTAAAGTGCTCTCCAGAATTATCCTTATGTGCATTTTGTAATAATTACATGGGGTTTAGTTTATCTCTATTCAGTTTTTGTATTATTTTGATCTTTGATACTAGATTTGAATAGAGGTTGGAGTTTTTTCTTTGTTTTTTGTACACCCCTTATGTACATTTTGAATAATACTATTATCTCATTTACCCAAAAAAGAGAAAAAAACATTTTCTTTCTCCTCAGTATAGTGCTACTCTGCAGGTCATAAAGATTCTGTATCTAGCATAGCCTTTAGTACAGATGGCCAGTTGTTAGCATGTGGAAGTTTGGATGGGATTATCCAAATCTGGGATGTGTCTTCACAAAATCTTAGAGGGACACTTGAAGGGCCTGGAGGGGGAATAGAGGTAGAAATGTTGAATAATTGGGCATTAATTTATTCCTTTTTGATCTGTGAGTTCCTGAATATATGTGCCTGCTCAGTGGGTCAGATGGCATCCTAGGGGACACTTAATTTTGGCAGGTTCAGAGGATTCAACTGTCTGGATGTGGAATGCTGACAAAAATGCATACCTAAATATGTTTTCTGGTCATGGGTGCAGTGTAACCTGTGGAGATTTTACTCCGGATGGTATGGAGGCATCCCTTTGATTGCTTGTTCTATCTTTATACCCTTAAATCTGTTCCCACCACCTTATAAATTGTCAAAATTTTACTCTTAAGTTTCATCACTCAATTGTTTTAAGGTAAAACAATATGCACGGGATCTGAGGATGCAACACTTAGAATATGGAATCCTAAGAGTGGTGAGAATATTCATGTTGTAAGAGGTAATTTCTGTCTTCATTCACTAGTAGCTTCTTGTTTAATCTTTGTTTTGTGCTCATCTTAGGCTATTTATTTCAAAGAGTGGGTCCCATAGAATCTAATTTAATAACGTTTTTAGTGAGAGCTTGACTGTTCTATCAGGATGGTGATTAAAAAACATAGGAGCTCGTGCTTCCAATTTCTTAAAATTTGATTTCTTCTTTTTCTACTAGGTTTTGAAATTCCAAGAAATTGGAAACTATATGCTCTTAGAAAATCAACCTTATAACAAGTCCAAACTCTCTTAAAAGAACATTAGTGAATTGGATTTATGGTGTCGTATACCATGGAATGAAACAATTGAGTTCTTATAGTTTTGTCAACCAATTGAAGTAGGAACAGGGAATTCTTATAATGGAAATAGTTATAGCTAAGAAAAAAAAATTGTATCTAATAGTCAAGTCGTTAATTATGGCCATCCAACAAAGCAGTTAGATTCATTTGTAGTATGTGCATAATAGGAAAATAGTTCATAATGCTGAATTTATATATGGAGTTCCTATATCCGATGGATAGTTTGGTCACTGGTCAGACTATCTCATTGCAGTTAATTTTCATATTTCCCAAGTAGGCAAAGTTGAAATAAGAATTTTTCCCATTGGGAAAAAAAAATCTGTCTGTTCTTTCCTAATAATTTAATAAAAAATTAACAGTAGATCTGCTTTTATGAAGATATCTTAAATATTGTGTTTTGTGATAGAGGCATGTGTGGTTCTTTACTTGCACTCTCTTGATATCTCATTTTGAGCTCCAAAACCAGAGCCAACGGACATCCAAAAAAGGATCAAGACAAATCCAGTGGACTCTTTCTTTAAAAAGTTTTAACAGTTATTGTTGAATGTATCTTCTTTTCAGGTCACCCATATCATAATGAAGGACTGACATGCTTGACAATAAACTCAGATTCAAATCTTGTTCTCACTGGTGCCAAAGATGGTTCAGTGCACATTGTAAATATAATAACCGGGAAGGTTTGTGTTCCTTAGGTTTTTTCTCAATTTCTTCTTTGTCTTCACATATCCTGCGACATTTCGTGGTTCAGCAAACAATTATGGAAATTTTAGTACAAGCTCTTAACTAATTGCTTCCAGATAGTAAGCTATTTTCATAATGATGCAGTTTTAATGATCAAAACAATTTAAGAAAACCAGTATGTCAACCTTGTCAATGTTAATCTTACACTATTAATTTTTTTTAAATATATTGGTTTTCTGTTTCCATATTTGAATGTTAGTATAATGGTTGATGGCGGGTATTGCCTGTTGGCAGTGGAGCTGGTGGTTGGCACATTAAGAAATGGTCAAGTGGAGGCTCTTACTTTAATCTCTTATTTCTTTCCCCTTCATCATATAGGAGTTTCTGTCAATATTTTCATGGCCAAAATTAATCCAATAATAATTTTTTATTGGCCATAGCAAGGTGAGCAGTATAGCTACCTAATTATTGATATAAAATTTTACTATGTCTGCAAGGACCATGGCATTGGAAGTGATGCAAATTCATGTTGAAAAGTTCTTATTTCTTTTTGTTCAAGATTTTGATACATTTTTCAGTCTCATGAATTGTGATCGCTGCTTTACTGCAACAGGTTGTAAGCTCTTTGGCAGCTCATTCAGATTCTATTGAATCTATTGGGCTGGCAAATAGGTATGTCATATAATATAGAACTTCATTTGTTCCCTTCCCTTATCCTGTAACAAGCAATGTGAGCAATAAATAATAAAATGTGCATGCTCATAACTCATCTTATTCATATAATTGTTTCTGTCATTACTATCTTCATATCCATTAAGCTGACTAAACCAGCATAATTAGCAAATCTCATCGACACATCCTTCTGCTACTTTTATGTCATTGTTTTTTCTGATATGCAATTACATCAATGGATTTTCGGATCTTTTTGTTTGACAAATGCATGTGGCAATTGTGGAGCTCCATCCACTTTATATCTCTTGGCCCGCTATCCTCTTATGGGAACAGTAGACATGAGAAGCAAAAGAGCAAAAATGATTTTATTGGTTTAATCCGACAGGATCATTGAGGTGTTCGGATCATATACTCATTTACTTAGATACCTTTTTTTAGTAACTCATGCAACATGTTTGAGAAATTTTTGGTGAACAAGTAACTGTTCTGTATTTTACCCTCAAGCATGCTAATTGTTTTTCATAGAGCTGTATAAGTCTTTTGTACATATCTGTAACGTGTTAGAACCACTCAAATATGTTTTGGTGTGTTGTAGGTAATTGTTTGTCTTGTTTTCTTCTTCTTTTCTCTTTCGCACCCACCACTCCACCCCACCCCACACCCCCGCCCACACCCCCCCCCCCCCCCCCCAACCTCCTCTTCCCCCTTCCTCTGGTGGAGGATTCTGTAATGTCTGATGAAGTGGAGTAAAATGCAATGAACATGCCGAGGGATGTGAAATGCTTTAGGTCAAACACTGTGGTTTAGGTATTGTTGCTTTAGTTGATATGCATGCAGTTTGCCAGTTTACTCATACAAGCACACTGCATACCCTTGACCAAATTTAGAAGTCCCAGAGGATAATTCAGCTTTTAAACCATATGGTATTTTAACGGCCAATTGATTTCACTGTACTTATTGATGTTGTGACCCTTGCTGTAGTGCTGCTTTGGCTGCAACAGGAAGCATGGATCAGAAACTCATCATTTGGGATCTACAACATTCATCTCCCCGTGCAACCTGTGATCACGAGGTTTGCTTAGTCTCCACCTCCAAACCAAACAACTAAAGCAGCATAATAATCTCAATTTGTTGACAATAACAATTGACAGTTAATTAATGTCAAGAGGATTGATTTGGTGCACTTGAGATATAAGATATAACAAATGTTAATTATAATTTTTCCCTCTACCAGGATGGAGTTACATGCTTGGAATGGCTCGGTTCCTCTAGGTACTTGGCTACAGGTTGTGTAGATGGCAAAGTCCGAGTATGGGATAGTCTATCTGGTGATTGTGTAAGAACCTTCAATGGCCATTCCGATGCAGTTCAGAACCTTTCGGTGTCTGCTGATAAGGATTTCCTCGTATCTGCTTCCATAGATGGAACTGCGAGAGTTTTCGAAATTGCCGAGTTTAAGTAGAGGGAAGGGGACGTATAATTTCTTTCTTGCGATGCCATCATTTTCAGTCTCGTTGAGAGCATATTTATCTTTGTAACTTTTATCCTAGCTTGGATACTCATCGTTTCATCAATCAATCATTTGTATACCTCAAACTAAACATCCAACAGTTGTAGGAACTTGTATAACTTTTAATGATAAATTCTCTCAATTGCTCTAAGATATATAATGAGTGGGTTTTTGCTTATATTGGATTTAATTTTATTTGTTGTTATTATTATTACTCTCTCTCCATATATGTGTGTGTATACAATATCCTTAAAGTAGCTAAGCAATCTAACATTCTTTGTTTTTTTTTTTCTTTTTTTAATCATTATTAGGCTGTAATGAGAGCAATCAGATTGTATCAACTGCTTGCTGAATTTGTGTTACTATTCAATTACAGCGATTAAGCATATATGTGCGTCATATCAAATCTACATGGGTGTGGACACCATTACCAAAGCAGGTACTCTGCACGGCTCTTTAGACGCAAAAAACCCAGCCATCGGTGCTTAAGCGTTGGTGAAAGGTGTCAATCTTGGCTTCTTAACACTGTTTGGTACAGAGAAAGAAATGAGAGAGAATATATATATATATATATGTGGGAGGAAAGGATATGGGGGAAAATAATTATAAGGATATATTTCACTCGATTAATGAAGAGAAGATAAATAGAAGGATTATTAATCATTACTAAAAGATAAAATGAAGTATAGGGATAGGAAATTTGAAAATGAATTTCTACTTTCTTTTTACTCTCCCTCTCATTTAGGGAGAAACTTCATATTGTAGGGTACGAAAAATTTTCTATTCTAAATTCATTCCTCTTTCCTTTCTTCTCTTTTCAAACAAGGAAAGTGTGTTAGAAATTGCATTTTCGTTCCATTTACCATCCGCTCTTGATTCCTTCCTTCTAAACAAAGGCTAAGTGTTAAA
The DNA here is from genome assembly GCA_024138005.1 of Lumnitzera racemosa. Classification (NCBI taxonomy): domain Eukaryota; kingdom Viridiplantae; phylum Streptophyta; class Magnoliopsida; order Myrtales; family Combretaceae; genus Lumnitzera; species Lumnitzera racemosa. Next base: position 64,444,335 of record JAMXBC010000010.1, on the reverse strand, counting down.
AAAAAAAATATATTTATGTGGTTGTAAAAAATTATGTAAAAATTCTTAAAATGTTGTTTTTAAAAACATAAATGATAAAATGCAAAGTTCCTTATAAGTTATAATTCTTAAAATATTGATGTGGTTGTTTAGGAACCTAAGATACAATTCTTTAAATTAAAGATTGTTGATAGGAGATTTTGAATATAGGTCCCTTGGGCTTATTTTAAATTGACTAAACCTTAGGTAAACTATTCTAGCCTATAGCCAATGTGTTTCCATCACCACTGATCTATCTCGACCCATAATCGACCAATTTGAAGCATCTTTTGACAGTAAATTGAATATTGCCCTAAGGCTAAGCTCTTTCCTTTAAAAGCCATCTACATTGTGCTTTGTTTATACTATCGTCTTGGAGAGCACAACTGACCTCTTTAAGTATGTGAGCTTAGGCTAAGGATAGAAGACTAAGGGTAAACTACATGTAACAATGGGTAAGGATCTTTGACTTGCTCAATAATATGGCCCTTAGATTCTCGGGCCATGGTCGCCACTACGACGCCCAATCCATATACTTAGTAGGTGCATATTTGCACCATCATAGGAATGTGATCCTAAATTCTTGTTAGTTCACCATTATAAAAAGAGACATCCCACCAACGGTAAACCACCTTCATACACTTACTGACTCTCGAGCTCTTTTGGACTCTTATGTTTTTACTTTCCTTTCTCTCGACTTAGGCATCAAAGTAGCTATACCAGAAAACATCCGAGTGCCCCTCATTGTACTTTGTTTATAGACCCACTTTTGGATACTTTAAGCCCCAACACTTCTCATTTTACTCTATTGGTAGAATCAAATAGATGATATTTGGTGTCATCTATAGGAAGCGACATCTTACATTGCAATTAACTCCCCTTCGAAACATGTTACTTCACTTTCCCATTAAAAATAACAAGACTAGGCAACCAAACTGAGAGTTACAATGTTAGTGATGGGAACTAGGCCTCAACTGGCATACATAGCAATTATAGTAAGGCAACATGCATACTCCCTACCCCCAACCCCTTCTTCTTCTTCTTCTTCTTCCCCTCTTCCTTTGTTAGATAGTTTTGATGTTAGGAAGGAGCAAAACCTATCGCCACTTAGGCAAGATGGGAATCGTGTCCCTCTTCTACCTCCAAGCGTGCAAAATTAGCAGCTATGATTTGTGACTTTTTGTGACCATACCCTTATTGGAAACGAGTAGGTTGCTGACTCCTATGTTGATGCTGCCTAATCTACGACTTGTAGGCGTTACTTGGTTGATGATGCCGACTTGAACGAGGTTAGGGAGATGGTCAAGAAGCTTTCTAAGAAACACAAAAGTAAAGCTATTAAAGGCGCTGGCTAAGTTCTTGGTAATAAGACTCCTTTCACTAAACCAATATGATGGTACTAGTGATTTAGGTAACCATTTTCTCTACTTTCACTCCCTGATGAAACTACATGGTGATGGGATGCCATTATATGTAAGGCTATCTTTGACACCTTAAGGAAGGCCCCCTAAACGTGGTTTAACTACCTTCCAAGCAATTCAATTTCTTTCTTCAATGAGCTTGATTGCCGATTCAACCTCCACTTCTAAGCTGGTAAGCCCTCATCTAAGGATACATTGTCCTTGTTTTGTGATATGCTATGAGGGAGAGACCTTCCAAGAATATTCTGCCCTATTCAACAATGCTGTGGTCGAAATCCCGCAACTAGGTGAGGGAGTAATTATCTATGTTGCCCAGTTAGGCGTTGGATTGTTAGGGGACTTCTTCCACTCTTTATCCAAGAGCAAATTGAAGACTATGGTGGAGTTCTAGTAGAAGACCTAAAAATATATGGACTAAGAAGACAACATTTACTCAAGGCATGAGGTTAACAAAAAAAAAAAAAGGGTAAGGAGAAGGATTGGGGGTTAGTGAAGGACCAACTAGGAGGTTGAGCATCCAATTGTAGTGATAAAGGTGGGCCAAAAGATAAGAAATGCTCGCTTCCTACCTTGACCTATGAGTAACATGTGCCCTTGAATTGACCTTTAGTAAACGTATATATGGAGGTTCGAGGAAATGGAGTCTTGCCATGACTTGTAAAGATGAGGGGCAACCTTAGTGTAGAAACTTCAACAAGAATTGCAACTTTCATGATGATTACAGTCATACAATCTGTGAGTACTTCCAATTGAATAATGCCATCGAGAACACTATCCAGCAAGGTTACTTTAGGGAACACATCGCTGGTGCTAATGGCCACATTAAGTGTCCTTAGAGGTGGCATACCAAGGAAGTTGATGAGGAAGGAAACAATAACCCCTGCAACAACTAAGGCCCTAATGACATCATTAACATCATCATTAGGGACGTTATCTTAAGGGCTGGTCAAGCTCTAGTAGCTTAGCTGATGCTTGTCTGATAGGAAAGTGATGGTAGTGTAGGAGAAGAAGTAGAGATGGGATAACTTTATCTCCTTTTCCGACAAAGACCTTAAGGGGGTTGAACACCCATGCCCTTAGGCAAGTGATGGTAGTATAGGAGAAGAAGTAGAGATGGGATACCTTTATCTCCTTTTTGATTAAGACCTTAAGGGGTTGAACACCCCCCTGCCTTCCAAACCCTTAACCAAGATGCCTTAGTAATTGGTGCTCGAATCTCAGGTGTCAAGATCCTTAAAGTAATGGTAGACACAAGTAGTTCTACTATCATTTTGTTCATATACACCTATGATTAGATGTAGAAGAAGCTACTGTAATGATTCGGCTGTAACTCTTCTCACTGAGATATTGTTCACTTTGGTGTCAGATGTTGCATGATTTTGTTCCTTAGTGTAGTAGTTTCCCAGTAGGTTACCTATCCCGCGATTGCTCCAACCTAAGTACGCTTATCGTCGGAGTTTTAATGTGCTCTGAGTTACTACATCAAATGATACCTCAATGATTTATAGTTCAATTACAGAGCACGTAAAGGGTATTACAATCTACCTCCCTTACAAAACTGACGTTCTCGTTAGTTTTGTTACATAAGTCCAAAATCACCACTAGGTAGGGCTTTATTCTTTTGATTGGTGGACTGCTCTGATACCACCTGTAATGATCTGGCTAGAACTCCATTCATTGAGGTATTATCTTCTTTGGCGTCAGACATTGTACGGCTTTGTCCCTTAATATAGCAACTTCCCAAAAGGTTACCCATAACGGGATTACTTTAGCTTGAGTATGCTTAACTTTGGAGTTTTAACGTACTTTGAACTAATATACCAAAAAGTGCTTCAATGATTTAGAGTTCAATCACTTAGCATGTAAGGGGTATTACATTGTCCTGCTTGATGGGGCTTTACCACTATGAGCTTATAGGTTTCAATGGGGGGAATGTCAGATCAAAGGATAACATCACTGTTGATATGGAGCTTAGCAACAATGACAATGTCATTAGGTAGCCTATGGAATTTGCAATGATGGATTGTCTCCCTCCACTACTTCAAGGTTAATTTTCCAATGCTTATTGGGGTAGATATTTGCAAGTGTGACCAAAAGCTCTCTCAAGAGCTACATGTAAAAATAGTTAGGATAGACAACATCTTCACTTTGGACACTATATTTGGACGAGAAACCAGTTATTGGGGGAGAGTTAGATGAGATAATGATGGAAGTACAGATCAAAAGTATCTTTAATTAAACCATATAGTTAAGAATGTCGACACTTATCAAGCTCAAGGAAGACATAATCCATCTCCTTTGGTCCAATTTTGACCAATTCATTTGGTCTTTCTAAGACATGTTATAAGCCCCGCAATAAGGTATTTGAGGTTCGGTCTATGAAATTTAAAGTGGTCAGGTAAGTTGTTTGATAGAGTCTAAATTTTATAACGAAGCTAAAAATATTAGTAAATACAATCTTGTGAGTTTAGATTTAAGAAAATAAATAATAAAATAATTAATTATTATAATATTAAATCATATGTAAATTTTCTGTTATTTATCGAAAATGCGTAAAATAAATTTCGATAACTAACAAATCAATTGAGATAAATTATATGTGTACTAAAAATTATAAAATAACTTAAATAATATTTAAGAGTATTTATTTATATCATATATATATTTACTTGTAGGTAAAAATAAGCAAAATATGTTAAAATATCTTAAGTATGTTAAAATAATACTAAATAATTAAAGGAAATTTATAAATAATTAAATAAAAAAAATAGAAAAATGAAGAAAATTTCAGAAATGAAGCATGGCATGTTGAGAATTGAAGAAAGAAAATCAACTAATTAAAATTAGCCAAATAGAAAGTGGAAATGAAAAGATGATAAGGGATACTTCACCCTCTAAAAATCAAAAGAAACCTTAAACCTCTTCTATAAATACCTAAACCCATTCTAAAATTCATTTTGGACTCTTAGAAATTCAGAAAAAATTGAGAGAGTTTAAGAAGAGAGGAGAGAGTATTTTTAGCAAAATTAAATAAAATAGTGTGCATTTAGGGCTTATAAAGGGAATTCACATCTAACGACTACTTGGAGAGGAACGAAGACCACCACTAGATAGTGGATCCCACTCCTGGAGTGTTGACAATAGTAGAGCCACTGCTAGTGGTTAGAAGCTTGTCAATTAGGAGTTTCGATTTCCTTTTTGAATTTGTTTAATTTAGTAGAAATATCAAATACACATGAAAAATTATAAAATATGGTTTTAATAGGTATTTTTACATGAAGAATTAGAATATCAAACCAGATTTTTAAAATTAGAAGTAATTATATAGGTCTTTTAAGAATAGGCCTGATTCCAACAAATTTTGTATAAATTTTCAAAAATAGTAAACGTTGTTTTCTTAGACTAATTTTTAGTGTACATATTCCTTATATGATATATTTAATTTACATAAAAATAATTTTTGATAAACCATATGTTTAGTATTTATTAAAATTACTTTTATTGAATCTACCCTATTTTTCATATGAAAGAAATAATATGTTTTTAATTAATTTCTTAATGAATCTAATTTGTAATGACTTCTAAAGCTTATTTATGATTTTTGAAATATTCAATTTGAATATTATAATTTTATTTGGTTATTTACCTAATTTAAGTTAATTTTAAGCAAAATTGGACCTAAAATTGATATTTCCAAAAATAATATATATTAAAATTTCTTAATACTTCTCACGATCAGAATATGACAGCTATAATTTACTGAGTATAATATATTTTCTGTAGCTTTAGTGGAGTTTGAGGTGTTAGTTGTATGTATTATGCATAATATGTGCTAAATGTGTAGGTAAATGGTATATTTTAAATTAATTTTGTAATTTTGGGTTAATTAGATATAATTTCTAATTTAGGATAATTAGACATTTTGATTTGTTATTGGATGATGAGGGATGATATATGTAGTGTTAGAATTGTTAGATAAATGATATAAGTGTATAATATGTAATAATACATAATATATGTATATATGAATTAAATTGGTAGAAAATATTAAGTAAAAAATTATTGGCATTATAATATTAGAAATATAATATAAATCTAATTTGGAAGGTGAATTTATGAAATTATATGAAAAATATAGGTTATTCTCACTTTGAGAACTAATTCAGTAGTTTAATTAAGAATATAATACACTGTACCAATCAGAACATTGATTAGGAGCTAAAACGGAGATTTAATATACTTAAGTGAAATGTGACTAACTTCACGTAATGATTCGAAATGAGTTCTAAGGGTTTGCATATAAAACCTGTAATCGGAAATTGAATTAGAACCTAATTCAGAAGCTGAATCGGAATCAGAATAAGAAGCAAACTCGAAACCTAACTAAACAAGAGAAGTAATCCTAAGAAACTTAGACCTAAATCACTAAATATAGTAAGACCCTAAACTAACAATAATCATAATCAACATTATAGAATAAAACCTATCTACAGTAGTTATATGAGAACTAAAACAATATTTGTATTATAGGGATTATCGGAGATGGCCTGTACGAGTCGTACTTTAAGTGAGCAAGCGGGGAGTCTAAGAAAGTTGAGACTAATACATTACTGTACTTCGGAGTATTGATTTCTAGTACTCAGAGGCTTAAGATTGTATTTATTTGTATCTGTTAGATAGTTGACTGTATGTATGCCTGTATATGTTTGTTTCTAAGTTTGGTGATATAATTTTAGTTTACTATTTGGGTTTGTATTTGTATGATTTGTTTGAAATGATTGAACATCTTAAATTGGACCTAATTAAATATATGACTTGCAAGTTTAGAACGGACTTGCATAGCAACCCATTAAGGGAAATATTTAGGTTATTTGGCTAAATAGTGACCCCTTTGAAAGAGATAGTATTTGATAGCATAATGGGTCTTTTCTTTATCCTTAGTTGAACTAAGTAATATGAAAGAAGGTTGCAGTAAGGGTGAAGTCAATGGTTCGAAGGTAGTCATAGGAGAGGCGGTGTCTCCATTGCATAGGCCTATGTTTGGTTGTAAGCTATTAAATAAACATGGAAACTCCTCAACCATGATTAGAGTAAATGTAATTTCTTTAATTTCACGACAAATTGGATAACGTCGTATGATGACATTTGCTTATATATGCATTACATCTAACTAATTTGTTTGATAACCTTATTTATGTTTGATATATAATTTTAAGTTTCCGTCCCAACTTACTAACCTGTTGGTTGCTCAAATCCCTATAGATGTTGTTGCAAGTGCTAGCTAAGAAGCGGCTATATAACTACCATAAAGTTAGCAACTATTAGATCCTGGAGAGTAAGGATAAAAACTTGAGAATTAATTACACTCCCAGGTTTAGATTTCTATCTTTAAAGATTTAGAATCAATTTATGTATTTCTCAAGTAGATTATGCTTAGGCTACTAAATCTTTTAAACATACTAGGATTATTTTAGTATAAATATGAATTTTACATAATTTCATAGGTAAATAACATATTTAATTTATAGATTATTTACTTCAAAGCGAGTTAATCGTGGATGCCTTGTGTAAATCGTAGATGCCTTGTGTAAATCATGTCTAAGATAGCAGCTGTATTGGTTGTTAAAATTGTAAGTCAAAAATATATTTTTTTGAGTTTATGATTTTATGATGTTTTTCTTAATTAAAATGGATGTAAAATCATTTATGTGTATACTTTTAATGAAGTTATGAATTTTCATATACGAATCTATAAATTTATGATTTTATCGATTTTGTATGATTTTATATGGTTCTATCGATTTTGTGTATTCAAATGAATATCAAAACCACGATTTTGATAACCATAAAGGTCAACTTTTACCTTAGAATGATTTGCATGATGGGAATGTTACGACTCTACTACTTTGGGGTATGACACATGGAGACATCTTCCTTAAGTTGGTGATGCACAACCTTAAAATTAATGAAAACATCTGATTTGTCAAACAAAAGAAAAGGCACTTAGGCCCCAAGTAGCAGGTCACCATCGAAAAGGTCTAGAAGTCACTCAAAATCGGCTTTGTGAGGGAAGAGAAGTACTTTACTTGGCTAGCTAACATAATGCCATTCAAGAAGAAGAGTGGGAAGTGGTATATGTGTGTTAATGATATTGAATTAAATAAAACTTATAAAAAAATTGCTTTCCCTTCCTAAGGGTTGAGCAGCTGGTAAATTTGATGTCGGGTTACTCTTTACTAAGCTTCATGGATGCCTTCTCAGGTTACAAGTAAATCAAGATAAACCTAAAGGATGAAGTACATACCTCCTTTATCACTGACTTTGGTACCTATTGCTATATGGTTATGTCATTTGGCCTTAAGAATGCTAAGATCACCTATCAAAGAATGATGAGGTGCTTTTAAACCTCAGCTTGAGTGGAACATGGAGGTATATGTTGACAACATGATTGTCAAAAGTAAACAATACGGGGACTATATAAAAGAATTAAAGAGGCCTTTGATTGAATGGGAGAATATGACATGAAGTTCAACCCCAAAAGTACATCTTTGGGGTGGCTTCAAGCAAGTTCCTAGGTTATATGGTCACTCAGCATGACATTGAAGTAAATTTTAAAAGGATTAATGCCATACAAAGAATGAAACCCCCTACCACAATAAAGGGTGTACAAAATCTCATAAGGTGCATTGATTAGATTTGTACCTCAAAGTTTGGACAAATTTATAGAGTTCTTTAAGATACAGAAAAACCTTGAGGGATTTGAGTAGATATCACAATGTCAGGGCACCTTTGAGGAATTACAGTGGTTCTTGGACCATTTACCAGTGCTTTTGAAGCCAGTCCTTAAAGAAGATCTATTTCTGTACTTAACCATCAGTAATCGAGCACTCTCCTCAGTATTGGTCGAGTTAAAGGGTGGAAGCACAAACTTGTGTATTATGTAAGCTACATCCTCTAAGGACCTAAAGTTAGATATAGTAAGTTGGAAAAGTTCACCTTGGCAATGGTGACCTCGACTAGACGACTACGACGTTACTTTTAAGCTCACTAGGTGATTCATCCTTATAGATCAACCGCTACGTACAATTTTATAGAAGCTAGATACATTGAAAAGAATGGTAAAGTATGAGTTAGAACTTAGTGCTTATGGAATTGAATACCTATTGCGTAAGGCTTATAAGCCCTACATCATTATGGAATACATTGGAGATGAGGAGACACCACTAGAAGATGATAAATTGGTGTAGATTGTCCTTGTTGACTGATCATCCACCTTTGAGGGAGATGGAGTAGGATTGATGTTCAAAGGTCCACATAGGACTAAGGTTTGCTACGCCTTGAAATCTAGGTTCAATATAAGCAACAAAGAAATTGAGCACAAGGCCTTGATAGCCGGTATGAAGTTAGCACCAAACGAATGGAGATTTTCTCAAACTCCATACTTGTCGTGTAGTAGGTCGGGGTGGATATGAAGCTAGGAGGAAGTCCATGATCAAATACTTAGAAGTAGTCCAAACGCTCCTAATTGAGTTCTCTTCATAGAACATTAACAAAATTCCTTGAGCCGAAAACTCGATAATCGATAAGTTGTCCTCATTTGCCTTCATAGGTATACTGAAGCTTGAAGATAGGGACAAGAAGACCTTCATAGAATACTATAGGATAGAAATATTAATAGAGACAACGTGAAAGTCTTCAAGATCAACACTACGCCCGTAGAGCCATGTTAGATAGACTCTATATGGGATTACTTGAAACACAGCATTGCACCAACCGACCAAAAGATGGTAAGGAAGCTGATGTACAGTGCTAATAACTATACATTGGTGGATGATGACTTGTATTGAATACACGTGAATCTCCCTCTTTAGAGGTGTCTCTAGCCTAAAGAGGCTAACATGTCATGGAAGAGTTGCATGCTAGTGTGTGCAACAATTAAATTAAGTGTTAGGCTCTTTACATCCAAATTGTTAAGCTCGAGTATTAGGGCCTATCATGAAGCAGGATGCTAGGAAGGTCACCTAAAAATGCATGCGTTGTTAAAAGCATGCCTCGAGCACCCATACTTTGAGTACCAATTTCCAACCATTAACTAGTGATGGACTTTTGTGCAATGGGGGATAGACATTTTGGGTGTTTTCCTTAAAGCTTGAGGAGGATAATAGTTCATCATTGTAGTAGTAGACTACTACATGAAGTGGGTCAAAGTTGAAGTCATAGCCAAGATCATGGAAAGGAACATAGAGTTCTTCGTCCTCAAATAACATCCTCTCTAGATTCAGGGTCCCTTACACGCTTATCATGAACAATGGACATCAGTTTGACAACTCGAAGTTAAAAGATTCTTGTACTTATCATCACATCAACGCTCATACTTCAGTAGAACACCTTCAGTCTAATGGCTAGGTTGAAGCGACGAGCAAGGCCATCTTCGACAATATCAAGAATAGGGTACATTGGGCATAGGGTAAATGAATGGATGAGCTCCAAAACATATTTTAGGGATATCACATTACCTATTGGACACTGACTGGTGAGACTCCCTTTTAACAAGCCTACAGTTTGGAAGTAGTGTTGCCTATTTAGCTGGAACTTCCTAATATTAGGATTCAGTCCTTTAACATGATTGCAAATGAGTTTATCCTGCAAGTCAACGTAGACACAATAGAGGAAGTGTGAGACTTAGTTACTACTTGGGTAGCCACCTATTAGCATAGGGTAGCTCGATATTATGGTAATAAGGTCAAGCACATGGAATTCAAAGTTTAGACCCAACTTACCAAAGGCTACAGGCAACGGGTGCCCATGAAAGGTAAGGAAAGCTAACCCCTAACTAGGAGGATTTGGTTAAAGTTAGAGAGAACTTAATGAACGAAGCATACAAATAAAGAGACTTAATGGTGAGCTTATATTAAGAGCTTGGAACATCAACAACCTTAGGTTATATTTTGAATAAAGTCTATGTATCATGTCTTCATATACCACTTATTGAATTAATGACAATGAAATTATTTTGCAAAGTTATGTTCACACTTATTTAATCAATCTAATTCCTTTTATCTAATGTGTGCTGAAAGTTGCCCTTTATTTACCATCAATTCTAAATTCCTTTTAATCTTAAATTGTGATGAGTGAACAGATGCCCTATATTCTCATAAGAAAGATTCCTAATCACCATGCCTTTCTAAGCTCAAGTAGGTTGGAACACCACTAACCTAGTACCTTCAATAAACTCGATAATAGGGTATAAACCAACCCCTACCCCACAGATAAGGAACTCTTACCTCTACTAGTTAGAACACCACCAACTCAACCTCATAATGACCTTAACTATTGACAATTAAATGATCTTCTTAGAAGAATAACTCCAACTCTTCCCTTAATGCTCAAGCCCTTGAATAACAAAAACGTACAAAAGGTAAAAATACGATGGTATAATCAATGCATGCAAATAATTGAAGAAAAAAGTTCATTTCATTCACTTAAGTAGAAATCTATACATTTATGGCGAGTCAATGTACCAGCCTGATAGCTTTACAAAATCAAAAAAGAAAAGTTAACTAAAAGTGTTGGTCCTATATAAGATATCAAGAGAAGAGGAGGGGTAGGGGGAAGGGTGGTTGTAAATTGATATCTTTAGAAAATTTTAAAACTTTTTCAATATGAATGAAAATTATCCCTCTTAATAACTTAATTTGGTGAACAGTAATACTTTAATAATTCAACACACTAATAACATAAATAAATAACTTAAAGTAAAGGAGATAGGGAAGAGAATATCAAGCTTAGGATTTTAAAGAGCTTTGACCTTCTTCTTACTATTCTCTTCCAACTTCACTACTGAGGACCCGATTTTCTTTACCGGTGCTATTTCACTTAATCCACTATATAAAAAAAAAAATCAATAGAAATTTACAAATATCTACTACACTTGGCCTTCACAATTCTTTACTTTGCCTATCTAGACTCTCTACAATCTAGGCAAATTATAGATTTGCAAAGTACAATGAAACTTCTCTTAAACAACACTTAAATAATAAACAATGTTTACAAAACAGAAGTGAGAATGACAATATTAATCTCAAATAGATTAGTACATAAATAGAAATGAAGATAGTTGAATATATAGTTTTAGTTCAACTCTTTGAAGAAGTCTTTGAAAAGTGTTTTATACTATTTTAGATTTTCAAATAGTAGAAATTGATCATGATTAGAGTGTGATGTATATATTTTTTCTTCTCAGAATCATACTTAATATTTTGAAATGCCTCTTCTTTTATACTAGAGTCTTCCAATGGCTAAAATGTTGATGATTATCTCCATCGTAAGTTTATCCAATCCCAATGTTTAAAAAATGATTTATAGATATTTGGAGAAAATCTTGGAGTTTGAATTTTAATCTAATCTTATCTCGGTCTAATCTCCTTTATGGATATACTTTGATCACCAACTCCAGATAATCTTGAATTTTGAATTTGATATCCCATAAAATTCAAAATCATCCTTATCCTTATCCAACTTAGATATTTTCTTTTTGTTTAAATATTTTCAAAAATTATTTCTCTTAAAAATAATCTTCGTTAATCTTAATTCCAACTTAAATGAAACGGTCTTAAATGTATTTTCTTAATATACCTGATCTAGTAGAGTTAGGCCTTATTCACTTCGAATTTGATGTCGTGCTATTTTTCAGAATACTTTTTTAGACCAACTATCTAAATAACCTTTTGAAGATATTTTAGTTTACTTATGTTCAAAGACTTTGAATAATTTTCTTAAGTGTTGTACCAATTCTTCTTATATGAGCCTCTAAAACATTCTCTTGTTTCTTTTCAATTGAATCAGACTTTCTGAATAAGTCTTTGATTGAAACTTAACTGAAAATTTAAACAATTTGAAGAATAATCTAAATACTTGCATACTTGTTAGTATATTAGCATTCTTCTCTTTTTGTTACTATCAAAATTTACGAAAGATATCTAACAAAAAGAAAAAGGAAGGTGTGACATCTACTTTAGATCAGCTAAATCAGATAAATCAACATAGTCCAAGGCTTCGATTTGCTTAGAAGGATCAAAAGCGGTTACTGTTGGAGGGGCTTCAATCTCAGAAAGGTAGGGAGGATTGTCTTTCTTGCCTTCACTACCCTTAGTTGTTGATTGAGTAGGCAAGTTTGAACCCTAAACCTTATAAAGAGCAGTAACCAAAAGTATCTCTTTAGTTACAGGAGAAGGAGGAACATCTTCACTTGGGACGACTTTGGCGAGTAGGTCAATGGCTAGATCCTTTATTGCATGGAGCTCTTTCATAATGTTAGTTACCTTAGAGTATGGCTGCTTAAAGTGTTCAAATGTTTTAAGTATAAGACCATTGAATTGTAAAAGGCAAGTTGACTGTAACATTAGATAAATGTTTACGAAAGAAGAAAAATGAACATGACTATAAGGATGACACTTAACTCTCAAGTCAAGGCTTAGAGATGACCTGTAATATCATCCATATAAAAAAAGTCGTTCAAAACCATTCTCGAAGACTATCCAATTTACGGAGGTATAGGACCCTAGCATTGCCTCATAGCTGAATCCTTGGTAGGTAATAGTCACATTGCTAGCCCATACGGACTATATTAACTGAAGGAACTTGCTAAAATCTACTTTGCAGCATCCCCTTGGTCTAATATGGTGTTCCACAAGATGTAACCTTAAACTTTTCTAGGACACCTCCCCTCACCCCCCAAACAAAAAAGAAAAAAACACTTGTAAACATTCACTTACTTTGGTGCTGAGGTCATCCCTTATTTGCTCGACAACTTAGTAAAGATGACCTATGGGGAGGTCTCTTACATGGTCAAGGGTAGCTAACCTCTGAACTTCGTTAGGGTCTTTCTTCATCTCCAACATCACAAAATCGAGATACTTCTTGGAAGAGTCCCTCTAGGTTTTCTTTAATGACTACTCAGACATAACCTCCTTTACCATAGCCTTGTGATTTTGCTTGGATTAAGGTCATCAATGTCTTTTGTGGCCAATAAGAGCTCTTGCCTTGTGAAACAAGCTAATGACCACCCTTATTTAACAAGAGGAGCTAAGGGGATAGCATCCAGAATGATCACGAGCTCTTGTTAAGGCTTCTTCCCAATAGGATGGACCTTCCCCAAGGCCACCTGTCTCTTGGCTTCCTTTGGGGCCTCCTTCTTGCTTGGGATATCACTGCCATCCTTATGGGCCAGCTTCTTACTTGTAAGACAAACAAATGAATGTTAGTACAAGAATAGAAAATGGTTGTATACCAACCTAGCTGTGCTAAGTACAGGCAATGAGGAATCTTCTACCTTATGAAACAAGCTAAGGACGACCCTTGTTTAGTAAGAGGAGCTAAGGGCATGGCATACACAATGAGCATGAGCTCTTATTGAGGCTTCTTCTAATAGGATGAATCTTCCTTAAGGCCACTTGTCTCCTAGCTTCTTAGCGGGCCTCCTTCTTACTCGAGATATCACTGTGATCCTTATGGGCTAGCTTCTTTCCTGTTAGACGAACAAATGAATGTTAATACAAGAACAAAAAATGGTTGTATACTGACCTAGAGTATGCTTACTTAAAGTGTTCAAATGTTTTAAGCATAACACCATTGAATTGTAAAAGACAAGATGAATGTAACATCAAACAAATGTTTATGAAAGAAGAAGGATAAACATGAATATAAGGATGACACTTACCTCTCGAGTCAAGGCTTAGAGATAACCTGTAATATCATCCATATAAAAAAATCTTTCAAAGCCCTTCTTGAGGACTATCCAATCCACCGAGGCATAAGACCCCAGCATTGCCTCATAGTTGAATCCTTGATGGGTAATAGTCACATTGCCAACCTATACGAACCATACCAATTAAAGGAACTTGCCACGAATCTACTTGGTAGCATCCCCTTAGTCCAACATGGTCTTCCATGAGATGTAGGTGACCTTAAACTTTTCTAAGATACCCTCTACCCCCTTAAAAAGAAAAGAAAAGAAAAGAAAAAAAAAAACACTTGCAAACATTTACTTACTTTGGTGTTGAGGTCACCCCACATTTGCTCGACAACTTAGTAAAGATGACTCATAGGGAAGTCTCTCACACAATCAAGGGTAGCTAACCTCTAAACTTCACCAGAGTCCTTCTTCATCTCTAACATCACAAAATTAAGGGACTTCTTGGAAGAGTCTGTCTAGGTTTTCTTTAACAACTACTTAGACATAACCTCCTTTATTATAGCCTTATGCTTTTGCTTGGATTAGGGTCAGCAATGCCCGTTGTGGCTAATGAAGGCTCTTTCCTCATGAAACAAGCTAGGATGACCTTTGTTTAGCAGGAGGAGCTAAGGCGATGGCATCTAGAATGGCTAAGAGCTCTTGTTAAGGCTTCTTCCCAATAAGGTAGACCTCCCCCAAGGCTACCTATCTCCTGGCTTCCTTGCGGGCCTCCTTTTTGCTCAAGATATCACTGTCATCCTTATGGGCTAGCTTCTTGCCTACAAGATGAACAAATGAATGTTAGTATAAGAATAGAAAATGGTTGTATATTAACTTAGTTGTGCCAAGCACATGCCACAAGGAATCCTCTTCCTCAATTGTGATGATTAGATAATCTCTTCCAAGTTACTTTTGCATCATTGCTTTCATCATGTTTAAGAATATTTTATTGATTGACTCAAAGAAGTGCTTATAGACGGGGGACCTTTGAGTTAATCATCTCTTTAGACCATAATCCCATAAAGGCCTCAATCTCTAAGGCAACCTAAAAGTTGTAGGCACTAAGGCTATTAATGGCTTCTGTGTAAATGAAGGGAGTTTATCTCGTTTAGAAATATACCTTGATAGAAAATTCAATGATCATGAACTTCTCTTTCCATTGCTTTATGAAGGAGTCCAGACCAATAAACATCTTCATGCTAGGACAATTTTTCAAGTACATTCATCTATCCTAGCTGTTCTTCAGTAAAAATAGATACCTAAATAGCTACAGTGTTGCCCGTACTATTAGGTACTTAGATAGGGCCTAAAATCCCTTGATCAGCATCTACCTATTAGGTGTAATTTGGAAAAGGAAACACCGGTGGTAGTTGAACAACTAGTTTTTGAATTCGGTAAAGGAAAGGTGCACTTAAATTTAAAGAACCTTTCAAAAACATAAAAATTCCTTTGCAAAATCAAAGTGACCCAATTGTGCAAGCCGATCATGCACAACTCCACACCAATTGGGTCTCTGATGATGTAGTTCCTCTAGCATTAACTTACATCTCTTTCTAACATCATACTATAATAGTCACTAAGGAAGAGATTGATGGCTACCCTTAAGTAGTTATCTACAGCTAGGGAGTCATCTTCCTTGTCGTTAGGATAAACATCCTTAGGAAGGCACTCGATGAGAGCTACTCTATCTATCTTCGTGTCTAAATCCCCTAGAGAATGATCTCGACACCTTAGAAGGCCCTTTTGCTATTGTTGTTGAAGGAGTGGGATCCTTCTATACCTTTGAATTTGAGGAGGTAAACTCATAATTACTTGAGCTCAACATTGTGCTTAGGTAAGAGCTTGAGAGAAGTTAGAAAAAGTAAAGAAACTTTGGAAACTTAAAGCAAGTTTGCAAGCAAAAGATAAACTTCTAGTGTAGAAGGATGCAAAAGTGGAAGAATGAATACTTTGAAGAGTATTTATAGGTATCAAGGAGAGGGGGGGGGGGGGGGGGGGTTGGAAACGAATAGGTGGTTATTCAAAACTAAAAGGATGTGATATCATACCATCTAGATTTTGCCACGTAGCCTTCAATTGTAACACTGTAACAGCTGTTAAGTCCCATTAAATGTACATCAAAATGAGCACCAAAATAGTAATTTGAAAAGTTTACCTTCTCAAACAAGCTTTGAGGTTCGATGATGTCCCCCTCCTAAAGTCAGATCAGCTTAAGAATGAAACAACCTCTTATATCCAGATAGGTTAAAGTAAGGGAAGGGAAAAAAGAAGGAAGAGGAGGTGGGCTGGGGGGGGAGGGGGAGGGGTGGGTTTGGGTAGGTAAATTAGGATGGGGTTCGCAAGAAAACCTTACATGGCTTAGACTAAAAGAATGAGTTATTTCTTACAACTACTCCCCATCTAAGCATGAGCCTCATCAAGATGGCTTGCTTGCTCCACAAACTTAGCACTGGCCTTAGTTAAAGAAACTCGCCTTTACAACCCATTCAGGACGGGTAACATTTGAACAAGAAGCTATACCTGTACAACCTACATAGGATGGTTCTTACGTAAATACAACAACTTCTTGGCCTAACTTTCCTAGAGTAGGCTAAGGTCAAACTCGATAGCTTACCTAATCCAAATTAGCTTAGCTCGAATGCTTGAGCAAAGAGACTATGAGTTTGAATGAAAGCATTCAAGACCATTCCATTGATGTAAAATTTTCGATCCTTCATAACAAGAATGTTCGGTGAGAGGTTGAAGCTCCTGCTGCTTGCGATAGTTCAGTAACTTAACCAACCTCGGGGGATATGGGTCCCTTAGGCTCATTCTAACTTGAATAAGCCTTTGGTCAAATTGTTCTAGCCCATCACCGACGTATTTCCATAACCATCGATAAGTCCTGACCCGTAGTTCACCTACTTAATGCTTCTTTTGACGATAAATTGGGTATTGCCCTAAGGCCAAGCTTCTTCCTTCAAAAGCTATCTACATCGTGCTCATATTGTCATCTTAAGGTGTACAATTGACCTTCTTAAGAGTATTAGCTTAGGCTAAGGATAAAAGACTAAGAGCTAGCTACGAACAACAATGGATTATGATCCTTAACTCGATCAACAACACAACCCTTAGATTCTTAGGTTACGATTGCCATTACGACACCTACTCCCTATACTTAGTGGGGGAATATTTACACTATTAAGGGAATGTGTTCCTTAGATTCTCATCTACTCGACCTTATAAATAGAGATACCTCATCGATGGTAAACCAGCTTTACACATTTATTGACTCTCAAACTCTTTTACACTCTTTCGTCCTTACCTTCTTTTCCCTCGAATGCTTTTTTACTTAAGTATCATAGTAATTACATCAAACAGGAACCAAGTGTCTCTTTTGTGCTTTGTTTTGCAGGCTCACTTTTGGATACTTCGAGGCTCAACACTTCTCATTCCACTTTATTGATAGAATCTTGTAAACAATAAAGATGATCTTCGTATGTCTAATCAATATAAAATTGTTTAGGCTAAACCTTTCATTCTCCCTCGTGCAATTTTCTCTTTTTTTCGTATCCTTTCATGCGAATTTTTAAAATATTGATATGATGTGATAAAATTGGAAAGATTATAAAAACATGATTGAGTTATTTAAGTACTAATATTAGTTGGTGGATATTCAACAATAAAATAATATTATTATATTAATTTAATTATTATGACCCATTAAAAATTAATGCATGGTTTTTTTTTTACTAATGATAATATTTAGTTGTGAGTTTTTCAAAATAAAAAAGTAAAAATCTATTAGGATTCACGTCACGACTTTATAATTTTTCCTAAAATTTATTATTCTATAAATTAACAATATGGAAGAGAAAGAAAATGAGAAATTCAGAACAGAAATGCATCCCACACGAATCGAAGAAAACAAGAAAATGGGGTAGAAGAAAGGTGTGTCATTGGTTGGGGTGGTGGACAAAAGGATCCACGTGTCAACTGTTAGTCAATTGAAGATAAGTGTACTACCCATCTTGCTCCCTGAGATGGATAACACATCCTCTACCCACCTCTGAATCTGCCCTCTCAACTCCATCCATCACCTCCTCATTCTCATTCTCATCTCTCCTTCTACAAAATACAAACGCCGCTGCCTCTCTCTTTCTCTCTCCACTCGAGTTCGAGTTTTGGTGTTAACAATCACATAACACAAAAACCCAAAAAAAGAAGAAAAAAAATGGCAGCTCTTCAAAACACACCCATCTCTCTCCGGTCCGAAATTCCCCAAACCCCAACCCCCAGAACTCATTTCCTCCAAAAACCCTTCACCCTCTCCTTCTCTTCAGCACTCTCTCCTCTCAGACTCCACTACCACTACCCTACCCTCCACCTCCGCCTTTCCTCCTCTTCCCTTGGCGCCAGGATGTCCGCCACTGCCCCCTCCAGTTACGCCGCTGCGCTTGCTGATGTTGCCAAGGCCAACAACACCCTCGACGCCACCTGCGCCGACATCGAAAAGATCGAAAAGGTCTTTTCCGACCCCCAGGTCTTCGAATTCTTCTGCAACCCCACTATCGAGCTCGATAATAAGCGCAAGGTGATAGACGAAGTGTCCACATCCTCCGCCCTCCAGCCCCACACCTCCAACTTCCTCAACATCCTCGTCGATGCCAAGCGCATCGATCTCATCAACGACATCGTTAAGGAATTCGAGACCGTCTACAATAAGCTAACCAACACGGAATTGGCCATCGTGACGAGCGTGGTGAAATTGGAGCCTCAGCATCTGGCCCAGATTGCCAAACAGGTTCAGAAATTGACGGGGGCTAAGAATGTGAGGATCAAGACCGTCCTGGATCCAAGCCTCGTGGCCGGGTTTACGATCCGGTATGGTAATTCAGGGTCCAAGTTGATTGATATGAGTGTTAAGAAGCAGCTTGAGGATATTGCTGCTCAGCTTGATTTGGGTGATATCCAATTGGCTGTATGATTTTATAATTCTTAATTTTTTTTCTTTTTTTTTTTTTTGGAGAAACATTTTAGTAAGATAATTTTATGTTCTATTTTGTTAATTTTTTTTCTTTTTTAATTTAGTTATATTATTTTCTTTCTTGGGGCTTTATTTATTATTATGTAAATGGGCAAGTAAGTGCTTATGATGTAAGTCACTGAAATTGGTGTTTTGGTGATTTTATAATCGTTCCAATTGAAATTGGGAAGCCAAGATGAAGGTGGTGCGCAAGTGCAATGGTTAATGATGTCTTGTTCTCGTGCAAAGATAACATTTGTATTTGATTTATAGGGATGTTCCCGTTACATCATAAAAAGGATTATTCTGTAACCTTGAAATGGGACTTTGTATTGTTACAATCTATGGGGATGTTCCCGTTACATAACATTTGTATTTGATTTAATGACCATGATGATCATAATTCATAATGTAAAAGGACCATTTACGCCAGTTAAATGACTCTCTTGTAACATGTAGGATTTTGTAAAAATTTCTATAGGATTATATAGCAGCAAGCAGCAGCTCAACACATAGAAAATTGATTTAAATTTGTAGCGTTCTTCTTTGCATAAACCAGTTCATGATGATGTTAGTCTTATCTTCGAGATAGGAATAGAATATATGCATCAGCAACGTAGGACGGCGAGGAGTTGGTTAATATTGGAAGAAATAGAAGGATGGCTTCCATTTCCTTCTTGCAAATTCAATAAAAAAAGCTCCATAAAATAAAACTAAACAAGCTAATAGCTTATCCACTCCACAGGGATGAGATGAGACCAACGGTTCCCAATCCAATCTGAATCCTCAAAAGAGGAAACCCAGGATCACCTCAAAACCGTAGCCAATTGAGATTGGGAGTTCAGTTCATATGCTTCTAGTTACATGTTCAAGCCAAGCAGCAGCTGTACTAGTTAAGAACAGTAGAATGAAAAGTCTTTGCAGCTGGTCCAGCGATCCCAATCAAAACCTTTTTATCATCAGTTCCTCACATCACCAATTTCATACGACTAACACATCATCAAAAAGTCCCGTTTGTTCCATCAGACACGGCAAGTCTTGTTACGTCAATTCAACATTAATATGAATGCTGCATATCCTAATGAGATTTCATTTTCTAATTACTAGCGTTAATTAACACCGAAAATGAGATCCGTTACTTTTAGGTACATGGTAACAACTAAGAAATCTTGAGATGCTCCTACAAGAAAATTTTACTTCAGCTGCTTCTGAAACTTAATCAAGCGGACATAAACCCAAGATGGAAAAATATAACACAATTTCAAGAGATGCAGATTGCACTGGTTCATCTTAGGATAATGGGTATCTAGCGCTCTATTCCAGCCTCATCAAAATTCCAGTCTCTCACAAGATCTCTTCTGACAGCATGGCTCCTAACGAGCCGTGGAGTACCAGTCATTCCACCATCATTTGATATGGCTGGATGGGGAGTGACTTTCGATGATGAAATAGCAGATCTAGCTGGTGGCAGGGGAAGAGACACCTTTCTAGTTAAGCAATTAGCAATGGCCGAACATCTTCCTTCATTGTCCGAGCTGGACACCGAGTAGCTCCTAAAAGAATGTGACGGACTTTCAGCACTATGACACGCCAGGCACGCCAGACTCATGTTGGGTTGCAGCACTATCAAACCCTAGATGGTATACTATACTGCAAGACAATATACCAGAGAGCAAATACATGAGATATCTAATTTGATAATGGCAGTTCAAACTGCTAGCGAATAAAAGAGTGTCAAAATGGCCCCTACAATCTGCATCAACCAAAGAAAACATGTGCTTTTTGAATTTAAGAACATGTAATGATTTTAAGATCTGTTGCAGAAAGACAGTTTACATGTCTCACATATTGTATGCATGAATCAAAAGAAAACAAGGCATCAACCCAATAATTTGAGAAGATTATATTCACAAAATCAAAACATAAACACTGGAAACTCAAATTGAGCCGTAAGAAAATCATCATAAGGCATACACAGATTTTCAAATCCAGTTTCCCTTTAATACCCTACTGTTATGTGCTACCACTCTTATAAACATAGATCATGGTGGCAATACAGTCTGTTGCAGTATACACAACAATGATAAGAGGAGTTGGAATATAATGGAAAGAGATAGACATCATACAACGGAACCAAACTCAAAACAAGCAAATCCACTATATGGAATGCCAATAAGGTGCTTTTGACCTTCCCATACCCAATCCAGTTGGTTCGCACCATGGGCCAACTTGCCATCCCGACAGCCACTGGAAAAATTGAAAACAGAGTGATAGTTTGCAAGTTTTGCCCATTTCAGGTGAATATAAGAGGCACTGTTAAATTGGATTTCCGGCAATTGAGTCTAAATCCCCTACATCAAGCTAAACTTGTTCTACTTAATTTTCTAATTATTTTTTCAACTTTGTTGAGTTTCAGCAGTCTTGGACCAGCAGGATTTTACAAGGAAGTTAAGGAGAGGATGAACAAAGGGATAAGCTCATTTAAATAAACCCAACTAGACCAATTTGGTATGCCTTTGGTGAAGTTGGGTTCCATCAACTGACCCAACTTGTGTTCGTGTGGCCAAGTACATCAGCATGTTTAGTGAAACTGTGGGTTATGGTAGGGCATACTAACCATTTAATTTCCATTCCTAATCTATTCCTCACGTCATTTTTTCAGCCCAAACAGAGGAAGTATTATGCTACTCCTTGTCTATTATGTAATCCTCATATGGAAGGTATGTCACTCCTGTCCTATTCCATGTGTTGAACAAGAAATCATGTAGAACTTCTGTCTATATGAGATATAAAATTCACAGCACATCCAAATAAAGAATACTGCAGAGCATGCCACTGGACATTTTCTCTTTCATCTGCATCATGTTCCTAACTAAGATAACTATATCAATTTACCAAGTTCAGTAATGTCTAAAACCATGTCAATCTCACAAGATAAATATTGACTTCCTACATGCTTTTGTGATCACAATTGAAATCAGTAAGAGAGGCTAAGAAGGTTGCTTTGCTCCTAATATGCAATCATATATAGGGAACTGATCAACAAATATTCAGAAGATTATGTCAGTTGAAAGTGAACACAGGCAGGAAGATGTGAGGGCATGCATGTGCAGAGGGCAGAGGTATCACGTGCACATATGTGACACATATGTATAAATAGAGAGAGAGATTGATCACATGACAGATTGCACCTTGCAGGAGAAATTCATCCATCAGAGGGCAGTCATTTGAACTACAATTTGGTAACTTGAAATGAGAGAGATCATTTCTGAAAAGTTTTCACAGCTTGAAGTTTCACTAGAGCAGGCTCCAGTATCTTATGCATTGGAGGTACTGCAACATCTCCATGGATATTGGTGAATCATTATTTTCATAACAGCTTTAAGGGCTAGAGGGTTCATCAAAGAGAATCACCCAGTAACCACTTGGTACTGGTTAGGGCCTAAGTTTGAAAAGCCTACAGAGAAGTCTCAAGTTTGAACAGCCTATAAGCCCAATACTGAGCACACAATCACACTCTACAATAGTATAGGACTGGAAGAATTTTCTACATGATAAGAATGTGAGATCGTTTATCAACACTCTCAACAGGTTCAAGACACAGAATAAATGCAGGACATTTTTAGCTAGAATCAATTTCTTTGTTCTACATCCATCTCAGTTGACCACTCATGTCAAAAGCACAACTTCAAGGATGTTTTGGAGAGCTACATATACAGTGCTTCACTCTGGATTCTCAATTTGATAAGCACCAAAAACACCAGTAAAGCAGGGAAGGGGATAAGGGCAAACAAAGTATCTGTATTTTGGAATTCGGGCAATTTAGTACCTAAAGTTTCATTCTTTTGCAATTCAGTGCATATATATTGCAAAATCAGCTTACCAAGTATCTTTGTTAGGCACTAAATTATAAAGGAATGAAACTTTAGGCATTAAATTGTCAAAATCTCAAAGTACAAGCACTTGATGTGTCGTTTTCCCACAAGGCAGTATAGAAGATTTGACACGGAAAATATAAATTTGCCATGACTGCTTTATGTACGTTTCTAAATCACACAGATGCGCATCCAACTGAAAATGATTAGAGAAGTTCCTGCTCAACTGTGGTTTAACATATCGGGGATGGGAGCAACAAAAAGAATTGATACATTAAGATGCCAACTTTAGATGTTGCCTAAGACAGGAATGGTTATAATCACTCATCTTCATGAGACAGTGACTTCAGATTTAATATACACCAAGAGGAGTGCCCAGAGGCCAGACTTTTGCAGTCTGTGGTAGATGACCCTTGTACGGTATAACATAACTACTCCCTATGATCAGACCTCATAAAATCTTGTTCAATTTTAGTCTATAATACAGAAATCAACCCATCTGCAATCCTACCTCATGCCCAAAATAGAAGGAAACATACGAAAGAACACAAACGTAACGTCAACATCAAGCCAAGAATACCATTCTATCAAATACCCACAGCATTCACACTCTTATTTCATTCGTTCAAATTCAGAATCAAGTGAACAATGCAGCTGGGAGTTCTATTACACCTACCACCAATCAATCGAATGACATGCATGCATAATTAATAAGCCTCGAACTTCACATAACAACTACTCGACAAAGCCAATCGAGCAAACTATTGCACTTTTCTTTTTCAACGCAGGAGCATGGATGGTAATGGTAGCACTAACAACACCTAACTCACAACAAATTCAAGAAGCTTTCTGATTGACGTCAATAGTCAAACGCAGATCGCAGTGAGAACTCAACAGCAAATTGACCAAAAAGATTGTATTTTTACATTCAAGTGGATCGATGGAACACCGACAGTACATTACAAAAGGATCCTCATTTGAAATAGGTTTTTTCAATTGCTCATTCCAACATGTAAAGAAATTCGGGATCTGACAAGTGCAGAAACTTACCCACTTTCTGTAATTGTTGATTGATGATACGAGGCTTGGTTTCTGGTTAGATTGTTTCGGAAGGGAGATTCCTTTCCTACGGTGATAATAGCGCAATGCAACTGTTGATGTGATGTGAAGTGAACTGCTAGTGTATGCAAGTGTGCGTGCGCGCGCGTGTTCGTGTGATGAGTGATGACTGATTAGACTCAAATCACTCAAAGTGCTTATATTATATTCCAGCAGGCACATTGATCGTGCAAAAATTTTTATCGGTTAAATTAAATTATTTGTTTGAATTAGATATAAAAAATGAATTTTTATATTGGGGAAAAAATATATAAAAGGAAATTGTAGCACACGTCTCCACCGAAACAACCCTATCTATTTCACTAATATATGACTCAATCTTTTACTACTTTTTTTAATTTATTAAACAAATATAAATATAAATACATAACACGTCAAAAATTGTTAAAAATGTCTTCCTGGTTTTAATATTATTAGTGGATGATGTATCCGGGTTATATATGAAAAAAATATAAAAAATATTTGAACTAAAAAAATATAGAAGAATGATGATAATATATGTTAGTGAAATCAAAATTATGATATTTTTTTAAAAAAAAATTCTTTACAAATTTTGGTAAAATAAAAAATTATAATAATTTTTCAAATAATAGCAATGTTAGGTAATTAAAATAAATGACAAATAAAATGATAGTAACCGATAGAAAATAATAACTATATAATTGGATGCGGTAGTTAAGATTTTCGTGAGAAAGGTTTGGTTTCTTTTAGTAACTACTCTGTAAATACATTTAATAATTAAAACTATAAGATATCAAATTATTAGTTCTAGTTTCTTTTTTAGGGGACAAGGTAGATAGTTAGAAAAAGACTTTCCCTTTAATATAATAGAGTAGATCAAATTATTAGTTATAGATAGTGTTTATTTTAATAAATTAGGTAGTTAAAAAAATTTTCCTTTAATATATAATAAATAAAATTTATTTTTTATAGTAATATTTATAAACAAGTACGGACAAAACAAACTAGCACTTTTTGGGATGTTGACCATCCATTCATAACTTCTCTTCATTCCAATCAATACTTAGACTCGATAATATTGACCATCCATTCATAACTTCTCTTCATACCAAAACAAACTAGCACTTTATGGACTGCGGGGGCCACTACATCATTAGACTTAGGATTTTGAAAATACAATTTGTTGTTCATAAAGGAAGTATATTGTATACAATCTATATATATATATATATATATATATATATGGTTTTGTTTTGACTTAAGCACAATAGTGCAAATGAATTAAAACCTAAGGTCTAGAACCCGGATTTTAGTTTGGGCCAGTTAATTATCTCCAAACCCCAACTATAGGGGGTGTAATTCTAAGTTGCATATAATTCCTAAGTCACTACATGTATTGTTTGGCATATTGATTGATCATGCATTCATATATTTATGCATTGAATAAACTTTTGTCATGCGGTATTAATGAGGGGGTTCATCTCACTAAACGTAAGCTTACACCCCGATAGTTCTTTTCCTTATAAGTTGATCAATAGTTGGGATAGGGATAGGAATAGGAACCGAGCGCAGAGTACTACCATTGAATAAGTATGATGAGAAGCTTGTGTAGTTAATTTAGAATGCTCTGGAAAACAACTAATATCTTAATTAAGTTTAGTATCTTTAGTAAGTTTAGAATTTTTTGGAATTGTCTATCTTATTTCACTATTTTGGTAGGGGATCTGATTCTCTACGGTTCTAAGGAATTATAGAAAAATGGATGTCTATAATTATTTATATTATATAATGAGCCAATGAACTAAAATTGAAGATCCTAATGATTAACTATTTAGAGTCATACAATCTCTGACTTGTAAGGTGGTTTTCTTATCATGGGTATACACGTGATATGAAAATTTTAGGCAATAATACTATTAAGCCCCCCCCAGGTCCTTATAGGATACCTATTAGACTATTATGTGTTATGGTTGATGTTAATGTGTCTAAATATATTTTAGTTGTATTTGCTAGATTTAGTCTAGTTGACTTATGTATTAGGTTCACTTTTAGTGATATATCTATTCAATTATTGTATTTGTGATATAAGTGAGACACTTTAGAGCCACTTGGTATTGTTGACATTTGGAAATATGTAGTAATTATATGTTTGGAAGGTTATATAGGTAGTTTGTGGATTTTAGATAGATTTTGAGCCTTTATGTGTCCTTTTGAAACAATGACACATGGTAGTTTGTTATGTCTTGAGTTTAAGAGCCGTACATGTTATCTATTGTTCTAAAAGCACTAATTAACATGACTAGCAACACAAAAGTTAAACATAAAGATTAATTTGGTTGTTTTAAAAAGTTGAAAGATAGAAAATAAGGTTAGAGTCTTATAGTGAAAATAAAAACTTATATCAAGTAAACCGAGTTAAATAAGACATTCTTTTTTGGTTTGAAAAATTGTTCAACTTAAAAACTAAACCAAATTGAAAATGTGTAAGTTATGTACACTAGTTTATATAGTTTATCATATGATATACACAAATGATATATACATAATTATTCATTGAATACCATATATTACATTGTATAAATTACAAATTATGTATGTAGACTTAAATTGAGTGTTTGAGTGAATCTATGAAGTATAACGAGTTTTATATATGGTTAAAAAGGTATCAAGACTAAACATTAAGTTGAGAATTTGATGCAATAAGGAATCATTTTAGTCTCATGTGTGGGATTCAAATGAAATAGGGAGATGGAATTGTGGGTAAGTACTTTGTTTACATTTCATTGTGACATTTGAACAAAGTATATTTCCTATTTGTCAATGTCCATAAAAGATTGAAACTTATTTCTCGTATCCGGTTAATTAAGGACTTCATTTTGAATCTTACTTGTGTGACATCTAGACAATGTCTTGCTGAAATTTATTAGATAAAGCGAAATAGACACCTCATTTAGGTGAAGTGTTTGGTATGCAAATGTAACATGTTTCTGTTGATCTTTATGTATGCTTAAAGATAATGTTAAAGATAATGATTTTTGCTAAAAAGAAAAATAAAGCAATTAAAATGTGCTTTCTCATCATTAGACCTCTAAATCTAATTGTAACTATCCTTGATTAAATTTAATGAATGGAAACAATTTCAATCATTAAGTTGAATAGTGATAACCTTTAATAGTGATATGAATTATTGTGATATTTTAAACTGTATAGGACCTATGTGTTTGTTATTGGGGAAAAAAAAAAGTCATGAACATTTTGAAAAACTCTTTTTCTCTCATTGTCCAAAATATTAGAAAAAATAGGAAAAATTTGAACTAATCTTAGTGTGGTACTTAATAGTAGAGGATTGTTATATTCACATATGAATACTTAATTGCATCTTCAAATAGATATACACATCATAGCATAATATGTATAATATTTATAAAAATTTTTAAGTAGAGAAATTATACATACCTCTAAATTTACATCTTTTCCCTAAATATTTTTAGTGTGTATTATAAATAATCGTAAAGAGTTTTTAGTCATTTAAATGAAACAAATGTCGTACTAAAGCTCATAAATCAAAAGTTTGTCAATGTTCATATATTTGATCGAATTAATTTCAATAGATAGAAGAAGAAAATGATATTTCTTATTTTGATTTTCTTGTACTCTTGATCCATAGACTCAATCATTTGAAGATTAGAAAAAAAAAAGAGATTAGGCTATAAGGAGAGTCCAAGACTGATACTATGAAGAAAAAGAGGCAAGAATATGAATTTATGTATTGTAGTTGTGTTCTTACACTTTATCCAATAGCCTCTTCATCCTTTGATATTTGGAATATACTTGAAAGAAAAATATAATATTAAGTGTCAAGTTATGAAGAAGTTTCTAATGATAAAATATTTTAAGTGAAACGGTTGATAAAATTCTAATCATATGAAGTGTATAAAATTCAAGTTTTAATGAGTTTGAATTGTTAATCATTATGCTAGTGTCCTAGCAAGTTAGTGTGCCTTAAAAAACATTGAGGCATGATCTTGGAGCATAGCAAATATTGAAATATGTGAGAAATGGATTTTCAGGCTTTAGATGATAGAAAG
The DNA here is from genome assembly GCA_024138005.1 of Lumnitzera racemosa. Lineage (NCBI taxonomy): Eukaryota > Viridiplantae > Streptophyta > Magnoliopsida > Myrtales > Combretaceae > Lumnitzera > Lumnitzera racemosa. Next base: position 64,416,115 of record JAMXBC010000010.1, on the reverse strand, counting down.
AATGAATTTTTATTAGCTTTTGATGTTTATCAAGCAATTAAAATAAAAAATAAAAGGTGCTAATGATTATTGAATTATGTGTTGCGTACTAACTCAAAGAATCAAATTGATTATGAAATTGACATGAATCATAATCTATAACTAATTGAAGTTGACAATTACAATATAGATGCGATGCTTGGTAACTAATAATGATGAAGTAGTTTGCATTAATCTAAGTATTAGATTGATTAGAATAGTTTTGAAAATAGATGTTATTTAATATTGAAGAGAACATAATCGACTTGTTCGTAATATAAAAGATATCTCTTTTATTAACCTTAGGAATTGCTAAGGATACCCTCCTTCTAAATATATATTGAAATGTAAGATGGAGCATTGTGCCAACCTTAAGATAAGGATGAGGCCCATTTAAAACTTTTTAGCCTGAAACTTACTCTTCTTGATTTACAAACATTTCATAATATCTATAAGTCACTAATTTGATCTCTTGTTCAAGAATCAAAAGTGTGCATATAAGCGCTTACTAGTAATTAAAACCCTACACATTACTTATTGTTCCAAAATTTACACTTAGCATCAACACTTGCTCCATAAACATACACATCAAACTAGCCATTAATAGAACTGTTTAGACCATAAACCCATCCATATCTTTAAAGTCTTAAGTTCAAAATAAGTATACTTACAACATGTTTAGGGTTTATCATAGGAATCAACTCCGCAATCCAATCATGCAGTCTAAAGCTTAAAGGTTGATGAATTTCATATATTGAGTTCATGCCTTCTAAAGAAGGAGAAGTTTTTCTCTAAGCACTCGACCTATACTAACTACTAAGCTTCCATAAACCTCTCCCTCTTTCCTAGATAGTGGAGTCTAACTAGCTATGCCATTATATCTAGAGATCTTATTAACTTGTTTTTGACCCATTCATGGTTTTAGCTAATGTAAACCTACAAATTTTCTAAACAAAGGGTTAGAAGTTAATAAGATTTCTCTAAAGATACACTTAGAGTTAGCAAGATAGTTAACCTTAAACTTAAGAGATTATGTTTAAAAACCCTAACTCAAACTCCTAAAACCTTAGTTGGCAGCTTCGACTTGGTTTGACCCTTATATTCAAAGCCTTAAAATCTTATAAACAAATGCCAATAATTAATGTTAAATCCTAAGATCAACATAATTTAATGAAACCAATCCCAAACCTTAGTGGGAAAGAGACTAATAGTTGAAGCCCATGAGAATTCCTTGAAACAGATAAATGGATAAACAAAGCTTAAAATGAATATTGATATAGACAACCCTAATAGTGAATTCAAAACTATCACATCTCAGCTTCGCACATAATGCACCATTACATAGGAATATCCGTTACAAACTTAACTCAATCTTCTCATTCATCAAAAGACAACTTTATTTATGTGATAATAGGAGTATTACAATAGAGTTTAGCTGGATATTTGGCTATAATTTATATGTATAGCATAATATTTATATCAAAACATGAACCATCTTATTTTTTCAACTTAGTAAGGCTTTCGACTTAGTATGGGTTTCATCTAAAAGCCATTAACTCCAACTAACGCTCTTAGTATACATCCTTCTTAGTGTTGAGCCCTTCATGGTGCTATTAACTTGAGAACAAAACATTTTATTCCTTCAACTATTGAGGATGAGTGAGAGTGAATATTAAACAATACAATATTGACAATATCACAACTCAAACATTTTAATCATAACCAATATGTTTAACTTCACACAGATATTAGCCTAACCAAGCATTTATTACTAGTAATGCAGCATTGTATACTCATGTACGTAGCACGCATTGGTATCAATATCCTATGTCCTTCTAATATACTCATTCGGTTAAGACATACTTGAACATCTGGATATAATGTTCAGGAACCTAAAGGCAATAAGGAGCTGCCTGGGAATAGGACCCCTTACTTTGCATTTACTAAATCTGACCACAAGGAGTCGTCATCCTATACCTAGAGGCAACAATAAGTTGCTTAGGAGTAGGACACTCGACTTTGTTTTACCAAATTAGATTGCACATTGTAGTCTATAAAATCAAATTGCCAAAGTAATTAGGTTACTTAGGCAATGAGAACCTATATGCTTAAAAAAAAAAAAACTAAGTTCATGAAGCCATGGTTTTTCTTGATCACTTGGAAGCCTCATTTTGAAAATTTTCACTCATAGGTCCCTTTTTATGCCATGCAATAACAACTCAAGTATATCATTTAACACAACCAGCCTTTAAGTTTTATTCAACCTAGCTATGTATGTCTAGTTTTCAACCTCTCCTTAGTGGAAATTTAATATCTTACTTAGGGTTCACTTAGGTGAACACCCAAAAAATTATGTTAGCAATCACTTAACTCTCTAAGTTAGTACAATCATTCATAGACACCCCATAATATTCAACATAACAGTATAACAATTTAACCAAGATATAGCTACCATCATTAAAAATCATTGCATTATCATCCATTATAGCATATTAGTTTAATTAAGATATAGCCATATTCAATTAACACTGTGTCAAACATCACACAGTGTTATGAGTAGCAATATATCTACTATAAGTGTGGGTTAGATCTACTTACCTAGGCTTAATAGCAATGTAAAATCCTAAACTTTGTGACATGGTCCTTCCTCACTTGTTACACTTAGGAAGATATAAACACAGTTTTCAAGTTAACTACAGGATGAAAATAAACTCTTATAAGCTTTCATTATTACGATTTTAAACTTTATTTGATTGTATCTTACTCATTTTTTGTTCAATTTTAGTAATCTTTATATTGCTACAATTGCCATTTCGAGTATTATTAATATATCTTAAGAAATGAGATTGGTCAATATGGTTACAATATTGAAAATACCTTTTCTTGCTATCGACTTGATTGTACATTATTGTTACTTTGTGATTAACCTGAATAAGTTTTTGTTCTAAACTGAAACCCTAAAAATTATACTTTCCAAACTTGAACAACATCTATTTTATACCTAAAATACAAATCTTATACTATCTTATCAATTATCATAATAGTACAATTTACTATTTTACATAGTAGGTCAATATATAAGCTTATATTACGAAAATATGGAATAAATAGTATGAGTCAGATTAATTTCATGAGAAATCCTATAAACTAACAAAAATATTTAATTTAATTATTTACCATTAATCACACTAAACTATCTATTATTTATTTTTACCAAAATAAAGGTTTTAGCTTGAAATTATGAAAAATTAGGAAAAATAAACAAATTTAGGTTCGAGATAAAAACTAAGTGTTTCAAATACCCTTATAAACTTCAAAAAATTAAAACATGTAGGGATTATTCATTAATTACTCAAAAACCAATTATTTCAAAAATTCGGTAAAATTGGTAGTTTTATCCAAAATAATTATAAAAAATAGTAAACAGATTTATTTTTAAAAATTATTACTACCACAATTAATTATATTTTTTGGGTGTATTTTGTACAAAAATTGAGCTTAAAACAACATCATCTAATATTTCTAAATTTAAATTAATTTTTACCCAAACAAGGCAATTCCTTAATCACCCTATATTTCCACTAATTATTTAATTAAAATAAAATTACCATATTAATCTATACATAAAATTTCCTCAAAAAAAAAATTTCATATTTAAATAACACTATTTGATATTTTTAGAAAATTAAATAAGTTACGGGTGAAAAACTAATTTACTTAAATTGGTTGCCTCTGGTCACCCTTTAGCCATCGAACCTTATCAAAAAAGCTGCTCTAACCAGCTACTTTTTAACCCTAATTGGCCACTATAGTAGGATTTCAATACCCTATTGAACTAGCTTAAACTAGATCATACCTTATTTTTGTCCTATTTTTCTTTTAATTTTATGATTTTCTCCTAATTTTTCCCACCTGAATTTCATTTTCTGAAATGTCTAATATCTAGTATTGAGGGTCTATTTATAGACTTAGAGTTGGTTGGATTGATGAGTCATCAAGCGACATGTCATTTTCTTAGCTAAGGTGTCAATTTATATTTATTCTAATTGCTAAGTGTCATTTCCTTATATTTTGGCTTTTGAATCATAATTTCTAGTTGGTCTTAAGCTGCCACATCATACTTAGATGGTTTGGTGACTCATCAAGTCATTTTTAATTAATTTTCCATTATTTTATATTAATTTCCCTTAATTTTATAGTTTATTATTACTATTATATGTATATATTTAATACATATAATGTATATTCATGTATATTATATATAATTCAGCTTCATTTATTGTTTTTATAAGTTAAATAACTTATGTTTAATATCTTGTTATATCTCAATGCTCAAATTTCATGTTTTTTGTAATTATCGACTTTATCGATAAATTAAAATTTTTCTCAAATTAATCATTTTATATAGTTTATTTTCAGAAATTGACTTTATTATTGTACTTCTTCTAACTTTTTTAGCCTTACTGTAAAGTTTCGACTAAAATGGATTACGTTACCCGATATCGTAAATTTAAGGGCTTAGATCTTAGGGTTATTGTATTGGTTAGAAACCCTAGGGTATTATATCTAAGGCCCCTTATAAAAAGTTTTGTTCTTGAAACTTTCACAATTCAAACATTCCTGTTCGTAACCTAACAATGCTCTTTCATTGCGTAACTCTAATTTCCATATCACAGCACATTACATTATAATCATCAACTATTATTAAGAGGTGAAATCTTTCAATACCAACTCCTATATCTTGACCTCAAATTTGTTAACTCATGCACTTTTTGTTTTGACTTACATGTCTTATTACTTTCTTTATCTTGTGTTTCTAACCTATACTATATAAACTTAATATAGTTGGTCCTATTTCACTTATCCTTTGTGTTCAAGTTGTCTTTGCATATCAGCTAGTCCATTACTATAACTTCGTTAGGTTCTTATCTAAATACCATAACCATCGTATTATTGTTTATGATTTTACCCCTTACCACTGTTCATATCAAACTAGCATGTTCTTGTACCATTCCTTTATCACCATCCAAACTAGTGTTTCCACTTAATGCTCATTTCATTCCTTTAGTTAGTTTAGACTCCCACATTAGTTAGTCTTGTAGAACATATAGTCATCTCTTCTACTAATTCATTATCTATCCCATAGCTTGTCAACATACATTTTCAACTTATCCTTATCACCAATGCATCATCTAAGTCCCAATTTCCACTTAAGATGAATATAAAAAATTCAATTTCTCTACATTTACAAGTCCTATATTGTAGTTGTCGCTTAATGGTTATAGTTAAGATCTTGGGTATTTTCCATAGTTAACACATATATCAATAAGAATGAGTTTGGTAAATCTGAATTTTTCACCAACTTGTATGCTAAGGAGATAAAGAATGACTTAGACTAAATAGACTCGACTAGATTCAACATACATTGACATGACTCTTAACGAACAAGACTCACAAAGACACTAGACACTTTTCTAGTTGACAATTGATACGATAGGACTCATAAAATAGGAAATTTTGTCATGAAAGACATGTGAGTCATAACAAACATGAGTTTTGACAAAAGAGTCATGAAAGTCATAGATTGCCATACTGTTCTTGCTTATTACATGTGCTAAGGGTACATAGAATGTATATATCTCATATTGTTGTAGTTATATACCTTATTAACTTCACATGCTTTATCACATTTGACTCCTTAATCTCATAATTATCTATTACCTTATGAATCACAATCTCACTCTATATAAGATCAATCTCTAAATTAGTCTTTGATTATATTTCCAATAAAAAATTTGATTTATTATTAGAACTCTCTCCTGATCATTTACTTTCGACATTTCTTATTATTCCATCAACAACTTTAGCTTGTCTCACTACAACATACATATCATCCTTGAGATTTTCTCCTAAATGCTTACTTTTGACTCCTCCTTTACAAGTTCTTTTTTTTTTTTTTTCTAACAACGTCTCTCAACACTTGAGTTTTTATAAATCTTCTATAATTCCCTTCTCATTAGGTCTCTTAAATGCTATTATCCTTTCCTTAAAGTCAACATTTACTCCATGCTTGCCTCTAGTATTACATCTAATCCTTTTATATTTAGGATAACCAACTCAAGAATCATCTCATGAGTATTTAGATTCACATTCCCCATCCTTCAATTTATGTTACATTGTTTGATCTCCATCAATAGGGATGGTACCTATTAATTTTAAAGTTTCTATAGAAAGTCTATTTCTATCAACATAATCTTTTGAAATATACGAGTGAGTTGCCTTAGTATTAAGGAGAGTATATGTATAGGCATAATTATCTCCTATACAAACCAGTCCTAAAACATTTTATGATAACTATATTATTACTTTCAAGTCTTTCTTATTTATTTATTATTAGCTACTAGGTACATAAACACTCTAAGTTATTAAGTGTAGAGGTCATACCTATCACAACCTGGTCATCTCTAACCTCATCTTGCCGAGTAGCATAAGCATACACTTTACCTTGCTCCCTAGGCTTGGGTTCCTCCCCCTTTAGGTCGTTTATTCCCATTACCCGGTCCTGGTCTATTAGCTTAGTTTTGTTGTTGAATTGGTTTATCTTATTGTTGTCTTACATAATGTTGAGCAACATGCCCTCGCTAATGGCTTCAATAATAATATATACCTCATGAATTAGGATTTTCACACCACTTGGCTAAATGTCTAGTTTTATTGCACCTATAACACTTCCCCCTCAATTATGAGCATTCCTAACCTCGATGCTCACCATTACACTTTCAATAAGGTTGTATTTTTGGTAGGGGCCTTCTACTTCCTTTTGCGGATTGCATGAACTTCTTTCCTTTAGCTAGATTACTTTTACTACTAGAACCAACATCTAACTTCCTTTTCTTATTCTCAATTTCATCTATGGCCTGTTGAAGATTATGAGCTTATTCAATCAAATGAGTTTCATTGACAACACCAATGTATCTTTTTACCCTACTCCTCTTTACCTCTACCTAGTAATAAAGATCAAGTTTGGCCTTAAGTCGTTTAACTTTATAAACCTCATTGTTTTGTACAGCTTTTGGAGCAAACTTTAGTAACTTATTGAATTACCTCTCATACTCTTCAATTATCCTGCCTTGATTCCTTAGCTTGTAGTGTTCTTTGCACATTTGTTCCCTTATACACTCAGGAAAATAATGTTCCAAAAAAGTATCTTTAAATGAAGCCTAACCAAAAGGTTTTGCTAAATTCCGTCTCTTTGCCTCCCACCAATTATTTGCACCTTTGTCTAATAGAACAATAACTATCCCAACTTTCTTATTATCCTCAACCTCATGAACTTCAAAAGCTTTCTCTAGTAGATTAATCCATTCTTTTGCCACCAAAAGATTAGTGTTTTTTTTTTTCGTCAAATGGTTTCACTATTTGCTGCACCCAAGCTAACTTATTTGCATCTCCATCAACTCTTGCTAACGTAGTCGTAAACTGTTATTCCAATTACTCCATATGTCATGGTTGCTTAAGGTTAGATTGAGGCTGTTATGGTAATTCCTCTCTTTACTCCTTAAGTACTTGGTTCATTGGTGATCTTTCGCATTCCTTATGAATCATCTTTGTAAATAAACATCACATAAGATTCTATTAATAACTATTACACTCGTTTTACTAAACCATAACTCTTTATTACCTAACTACCCTACATATCTCACATGTATCTTATGGTCTCTAATTAATACTCTGATACCATCTAAAGGATGTTACATCCTGGCTTAGCATGGAATGTACTATCACATAGGAATATCGGTTAAAAACTTAACTTAACCTGCTCATTCATCAAAAGACAACTTTATTTATGTGATAATAGAAGTGCTACAACAGAGTTTAGCTAGATATTTGGCTATAACTTATATGTACCGCATAATATTTACATCAAAACATGAACCAATTTTTTTTTCAACATAGTAAGGCTTCCGGCTTAGTATCAGTTTCGTCCAAAAGTTGCTGACTCTAACTAATGCTCATAGTATACATGCCCTTAGGTGTTAAGCCCTTCATGATGCTACTAACCTAAGGATAAAACATTTTATCTCCTCATTTGTTGAAGTAGAGTGAGGGTAGATAACAACCAGTACAATATCGACAATATCACAACTCAAACATTTTAATCATAACTAATAGGTTCAACTTCATACATACATCAGCCCAACCAGGCATTTATTACTAGTGATATAGCATGCTATGCTCATGCATGTAGCATGTATTTGTACCAATATCCTATGTCCTTCTAATATACTAATTCAGTTAGGAAATACCCAAGCATTTAAATACAACATTCAGGAACCAAAAAGCAATAAGGAGCTACCAAGGAGTAGGACTCCAAACTTTGCATTTACTAAATTTGACCACAAATAGTTATCATCCTATGCTTAGAGGCAACAAGGAGTTACTTAACAGTAAGATCCCTAATTTTGTTTTACCAAATTAGACTACACATTGTAGTCTACTAAATCAAACTACTAAAGTAGTCAGGTTGCTTAACTTATATGCTTACTGAGTCATAGGTTTCTTTTTATTACATGCCATTCAATAACAACTCAAGTGTGTCATTTAGCATAACCAGTCTTTAAGTTTATGTGTGTCTAGTTTTCGATTGCTCCCTAGTGGAAATCTAATATCTCACTTAGGGTTTACTTAAGTGAACACTTAGAAGATTGGATTAGCAATCACTCAACTCTTTAAGTTTATACAATCATTCATAAACACTCCCTTGACATTTGACATAGTAGTATAACAGTTTAACCAAGATATAGCTACCATCATTCAAAATCATCACATCAGCATTCACTATAGCATTTAGTTCAACTAAGACATAGCCATATTCAATTAACATAGCATCAAATTGTACACAGTGTTACGAGTAGCAATCTATTTACTTTAAGCATGGGTTAGATTTACTTACCTAGGCTCAATAGTAGTTCAAAATCCTAAACTTTGCAACATAGTCCTTCCTTACTTATCACACCTAGGAAAATACAAACACAATCTTCAGGTTAACTACAGGTTGAACTTAAACTCTTATAAGCTTTCACTATCGCTGTTTTAGACTTCATTTGACTATATCTTACTTATTTTTTTATTCGATTTTAGTAAATTTTATATTGTCATGATCATTATTTTAGGTATTATTAATATATCTTGAGAAATAAGATGATCAATATGGTTATAAGATCAAAAATATATTTTCTTGCTATCGACTCGGTCATACGTTATCATAACTTCATAATTAACATGAATAAGTTTTAGTTCTAAACTAAAAACCTTAAAAATTATACTTTCCAAACTTAAACAATATCTATTTTATACCTAAATTACTAATCTTACTCTATCTTATCAATTATCATAATAATACTATTTACTATTTTACATAGTAGGTCAATATATAAGCTTATATTAGGAAAATACAGAATAAATAGTATATGAATCGGATTAATTTCATAAGAAATCCTATAGACTCAGAAAAATATGTAGATTAATTTCTTACTGTTAATCACACTAAATTAGTTATTATCTATTTTTACCAAAATAGAGGTTTTAGCTTAAAATTATGAAAAATTAGGAAAAATAAACAAACTTAGGTGATAGATAAAAACTAAGTGTTCCAAATACCCTTATAAACTTCTAGAAGTAAAAATATGTTGGGCTTATTTATTGATTTACTCAAAAATCAATTATTTCAAAAATTCGATAAAATTGGTAGTTTTATCCAAAATAATTATAAAAAATAGTAAATAGGTTTATTTTTAAAAATTATTGTTACCAAAATTAATTATATTTATTGGGTGTATTATGTACAAAAATTGAGCTTAAAACAATATCATCTAATTTTTCTAAAATGTAAATTAATTTTGACCCAAACAAGACAATTCATTAAGTACCCTATATTTTCATTAATTATTTAATTAAAATAAAATTACTATATTAATCTACACATAAAATAACCGTAGAAAACTAAATTTCATAATTAAATAACACTATTTGATATTTTTAGAAAATTAGACAAGCAACTGGTAGAAAATTGGTTCACCTAAGCTGGCCATCTTTAAGCACCCTCTAGTTGCCGCACTTTGTCGGAAAAGCTTCTCCGATCACAACTGGACTTCAATACCTTATTGAATTCGCTTAGACTAGATCATGCCTTGTTTTTATCCTATTTTTCTTTTAATTTTTTGATTTTCTCTTAATTTTTCTTACCTAAATTTTGTTTCCTAAAATCTCTAATATTTGGTATTGAGGGTTTATTTATAGATTTGAAGTTTGTTGGATTGATGAGTCATCAAACCACGTGTCATTTTCTTAGCTTATGTGTCAATTTTATATTTATTCTAATTGCTAAGTGTTATTTCCTTATATTTTGGCTTTTGAATCATTATTTATCGTTAGCTCTAGGTTGCCACATCATACTTGGATGGTTTGATGACTCATCAAGTAATGTTTAATTCATTTTCCATTATTTTATATTAATTTCCCTTATTTTTATAGTTTATTATTACTATTGTATGTATATATTTAATACATGTAATGTATATACATATATATTATATATAATTCAGCTTCATTTATTATTTTTATACGTTAAATAATTTATGTTTAATATGTTGCTATATCTCAATGTAAGCCTTACTTTTAGTGGTTCTAAGACTTGATTAAGAGTACTTTTTGAACGTTCCCAAAGATCAACTAAACAAAAAACTTAAGTTTATATTTAGAAACAAATTAAATTTTTCCAATAAAAAAAAAATAATTATCAATAAAACCCGAGCTTGAAGAACTGCAAGCTCTAAAGTCACTTAAAACCCTAAACCCTAAAATAATTAAGGAATTTAAACCCTAAGTAATTAATCGATAATTTAATTTGATTAATTTCATTCAACTTTAGAAAATTTCACAATTTTATAAAAATCAAATCATAAATTACAAAACAATGCGAGATGAAAACCCTAAAACAATTTCCTATAAGGCCATACCCTTATCTTCATGTATAAGCTTTACACATAAATAAGTAGACCAACCAATCACCTTAGATAACTTATCAATTGAGAGTTAGAATCATTTATTAATTGATAACTTACCAAAATCTAGTGATAAGATAATTTCCTTATCACCGCTTCACTTATACTACATATGGACAATTTCTCACAAGATTTCATGAGCTTAACTTTAATAAATGAGACAAGACCACTCCATGGCCCAAAAAGACTTTAAATGGCAGATTTGGACAAGGGAGAAAAGGGGGGGGCCATACTCTTGTCTTTCAACAATTAATAACTTTTTCTTATATATCACTATTTACCCCTTAATGTTTACATCATCAATAGTTGCAATTGTTGACTTTTATGTGTCAAGCCTGATTTTTCGGTTTTTGTTTAAAACTGATTTCTCATTTCTTGATTAATACCGAACCCTAATCCATTTAATATTAATCCTTGACTAAAGAAATTAAGAAATTCCGGTTTTTTATTAAAAAGAATTTTTGGAGTCGTCACCTGACCGAAGTCGGGAAAAGAAAAAGAATCCGTAACTAATTGGGTGGATTGGTTACGATTTAGCTATCGGTCTTTGATTTCAAATTTAATAAAGAACCAAAGAGTTTCGAATTTGAGGGCTAACCTATTAAACCCTAACGGTACCACTATTTATTAACGAAACTAGGATTATTTTTCTAATTATAATATTTTAAAAAATGAATAAATAAAAAAAGAACCAAAGTTTCTACATATTTTATTATTGCCCCGAAGGTGCCTACGTACCCGCTAGCCGGGATCAGACGATCGTAGTTCTTTCCGAAAACTTTAATGTGTTGGTTTTTTTTATAAAAAATGATTGGTTGAATTTACGTTTTTATTAACCATTTTATTTTTATTAAGAAAAATCCCTAGAAGCCTAATTTTTATTCCTAACATTATATATAAAAAAAAACCTAAAAACCTAATTTTTGAAAAGTGCCAAATTAAAATTTTTATTTAAAAATAACTAAGTGATAATTTTTTTATTTTCAAGAAAAACCCTAAATATTTTATGAAATATGCAATATTCTACACGATGAAGCTTTTATATAGAAAAGATGCTTAAAACAAAAAAAAAGGAAAGAAAAAAAAATTTTCTAATCATAGAAAAGATGCCTTAATAATAGAAAAGATATCTAAACTATGAAAAAAAAATCTGAATCATAGAAAAGATGTCTGAATCATAGAAAAGAAACCTAAACTATGAAAAAGACATCTAAACTATGGAAAAGACATCTAAACCATGAAAAAGACATCTAAACTATGAAAAGACATCTAAACTATGGAAAACAAGCCTAAACTAATATATATACATATCTATTTACATACCATATTATAAACTTAACTAAATAATAATAATTTAATAAATAAATAAATAAACAAAAATCAAACCTGACTCGATATTTGGTAAAGGACAGTGGAAGTATGTGTGTAGACTGCGTCGCGTTGGTAATCGTAGTTAGTTACGTATGCTGCTGCGAAACTGGTTGTTGAAGAAGACTGTTATTGCAGGTGGGCCGGATTATGTGCAGCTATTTGTAAATTGCCGATAACTGTTGTGCATCTGTGGCATTGGGCTGGCGGTAGACTGGCTATTGGAGATTCGGTGTATTCGGGGCTGCGAGCATCGGTTGCTTGTTCGGCGAAGGACATGGACGTACGCTATTTAATCGGTGCAGTTTGGATTAAGGGCACGTTGATCGTGTGTTCACCGTAGCTGTCGTAGCGCTATTACTGTACTGCGTCTGGAATCGTTATGCAATGTTGGCGTGGAGTTTGATGCTACTGCGTGGCTTGTTCGTGGAGATGCTGCTGTTGCGTGGAATGATCGTGGAGATGCTATTCCGCTACTGTTCTGGATTGTGGCTGCGGTTCTGCTGTTGTTGTGTGGCTCTACTGCTGCTGCTGCAGCTGCTATTTCTATTTCTCTCTTCTTCTTTTTTTTTGGTGAATTCTATTGCTGCTGTAGGCGTATGGATGCTTATATAATCTGAATCATATCATATTATATTTTATGTAATTATATCTGATTTGTTAATTAAATTAGATTCAAATTTAATTCAAATTCGATTTAACTTATATTCATATGATTTGATTAGATATGAAACTAATTTTTGTCTTACTTCTGCAAAGTTAGAAAAATAAAGACATAGGTGTTTATTGAAACTCGAACCCGTAACCTCCAACTAAATCCACCCAAATACTTCGCTACTTATCTGTTAGGTCGTTGGTTTGTATCTTAACATTAATTACCATTAAATTATATTTAAATTATCCGATTCCCTAAAATAAAATTTTTAACTAAACTAGAATTAAAACTAACACTAAAACTAATTATTCCTAATATAAATTACTTCCTAAAAATCTACGAAATTTTTATAACTTTTCCTTTTCTTATTTGATTTGATTTGATTTTTGGTATTTTCATTATTTGTTAATATCTTTTATTATTTTTTTTTCTTTTTTGAATTAGGACCCTTTTTTGTAAAAATAAAAATTATGGGCAAAAATTAGGAATCTACAGCTGCCCCTCTTTGTGGTGAAGTTTGAGCAAAACTTTACTACAAAGACAAAAGAGACACCTTTTTTGCCTCAAGATGACTCTATCCTAAGGAATTGGAAGTGCCTTTGTGAATTGGTAAAAATCTCTAAAAAAGAATAACGAGAATCTTGGTCGTGTCCTGATGAGCTGACTAACCAAGGTGGTCAAAGCGCTCCTTGAGTTGGCTAAGACCTAAAGACAGTAAAGAAGACTCGGATCGTGCCCTCAATGAGTTGACTCTCCAAGGCGGTCAAAGTGCCCCATGAGTTGGCTAAGACCTAAAGATAATGAAGAAAACTTGGATCATGCTAAGACCTAAAAAATTTGAAGGAAAACTTGGATCGTGCCCTTAATGAGCCGACTCACCAAGATGGTTAAAGCACCCCATGAGCTGGCTAAGACCTAAAGATAATGAAGAAGACTTGGATTGTGCCCTTAATGAGCTGACTCTCTAAGGCGGTCAAAGCGCCCCATGAGTTGGCTAAGACCTAAAAATTTTGAAGGAAAACTTGGTTCGTGCCCTTAATGAGCTGACTCTCTAAGGCGGTCAAAGCGCCCCATGAGCTGGGTAAGACCTAAAAATATGAAGAAGACTTGGATCGTGCACTTAATGAGCTGACTCTCCAAGGTGGTCAAAGGGCCCCATGAGCTAGCTAAGACCTAAAAAATTTGAAGAAAAACTTGAATCATGCCCTTAATGAGCCGACTCACCAAGATGGTTAAAGCACCCCATGAGCTGGTTAAGACCTAAAGATAATGAAGAAGACTTAGATCGTGCCCTTAATGAGTTGACTCTCCAAGGCGATCAAAGCGCCCCATGAGCTGGCTAAGACCTAAAAAATTTGAAGGAAAACTTGGATCGTGCTCTTAATGAGCTGACTCTCCAAGGTAGTCAAAGCGCCCCATAAGCTGGCTAAGACTTAAAAAATTTGAAGAAAAACTTAGATCGTGCCCTTAATGAGCTGACTCTCCAATGCGGTCAAAGTGCCCCATGAGCTGGCTAAGACCTAACAAAATTTGAAGGAAAACTTGGATCGTACCCTTAATGAGCTGACTGTCCAAGATGGTCAAAGCGCTCCATAAGTTGGCTAAGACTTAAAAATATTTGAAGAAAACTTGGATTGTGCATTTAATGAGTTGACTCACCAAGACGGTCAAAGCGCCTCATGAGATGGCTAAGACCTAAAAAATTTGAAGAAAAACTTGGATCATGACCTTAATGAGTTGACTCTCTAAGGTGGTCAAAGCGCCCCATGAGCTGGCTAAGACCTAAAAAAATTTGAAGGAAAACTTGGATAATGCCCTTAATGAGCTGACTCTCCAAGGCGGTCAAAGCGCCCCATGAGCTGGCTAAGACCTAAAAATATCTGAAGAAAACTTGGATCGTGCCCTTAATGAGTTGACTCACCAAAACGGTCAAAGCGCCCCATGAGCTGGCTAAAACCTAAAAATTTTGAAGGAAAACTTGGATCGTGCCCTTAATGAGTTGACTCACCAAGATGGTCAAAGCGCCCCTTGAGCTGGCTAAGACCCAAAAATATCTGAAGAAAACTTGGATCGTACCCTTAATGAGTTGACTCACCAAGGTGGTCAAAGCAGCCCTTGAGCTGGCTAAGACCTAAAAAATATGAAGAAAAACTTGAATTGGGATGACACTTTCTGAGCTTGCTAAATCTCTTGATGAAATTTTGAGTCGGGTAATGTTATGTGAGTTAAACGATTGGGAGTTTAATAAACTCTGGATTAGGATTACGCTTTATGGGTTGGCTAGCTCCTTGGAACTGTGTTTTGGGAGCCAGCCTGAAGCTTAAGAAATTTTAGATTAGGACTGCGCTTTATGAACTAGCTAGATCCCTAAATGAAAATATGAACCAGATAGCACTCCATAAGTTGATTGAAGTGTTAAAGAAGATATGGATAGGAACGGTACACTATGTGCTGGCTATATCCTTGAGAAAACAGATAAAGGGTAAGAACCCTTCGGATTCGCTTAAGCTCTATTGAGAGTTGAAAGTAAACTGAGGAACATAGCCAACTTGAAAAGAAAAGAAAAAAAAAAAAACTCTTGATTTGAGAAATTTACAAACGAGGAATTTGGTGAAAATTTTTTTATAACATGAATTGAAAATTTGGCTACTATGGATGAAATGGATTGGAAAAAAAAAAAACTTGTAACAAGCCTGCACTTTCTCTTTCTCCTCTTCATGTCTTTTCATTTCCTTTTTTTTTTTCTCTTTTTCCTTGAAAGTTTGCTAACAGATATAAATTCCTATTTAAAAAGCAATTGCTATAATCATGTAGGGTATCTCATATCCACCCTAGTTTGTAACCTAAACAATGAAGGGTATCTCATATCCACCCTAGTTTGTAACCTAAACAATGAGGTTCTTGGATAAGCCTTAAACATTCATTTCGTAAGGAAAAGGTAACTCACGATTAGTTTAGTCGAAGAGGACTTCCTTACGTACTCTCGGTCTGGATTTCACTCTTGATTACTAATCCAGAAATTATAATCCAATTTGTAAATGATACGTTATGATCGATCTATTAGGTCTTTTTGGGTTCAATATTGTAAATTGGGCTTTTAGTCAAATGGTTTCAAAAGAAGTTAATTGAGAGGGCTTATTTTAAAAAAAGTGCTTTCATCCAACCTAGGGGGTATAAGTCAAGAACCCTAGGAATGAACTAGATGTGCGCTTGCCCCAGTTTCAAAAATAATTTTTACCTTAGATAAATTATTCTTCAAAATTGGAAGAGCTTTGAGTAGGGAGGTATTGTGGGTGGGAAGGTCTTGTGTTTGAGAATTGAGTGGGTAGAAATGGTTTATGTTCGTGATTTGGAGTATGATTTTGAACTAAATATGGAGTTTTTGGTTTGCAGTTGAAAACATGATCTTGAATGACTATGAGGTTTTGTGTTTTTGGTTAGGAATGCGATTCAAGGCCATTTTGTTTTTTAGAGCAACTTGGGCCTTTTTTGATTGGAGATTTGCTCAAGCTGGATATTTAGGTACTTCTTCATTTTCCTTTTTCCTAGCTTTTTTCTTTTTCTTTTTTTTTTTTAATTTCGTTTCATTTTTTTTTCATTTCATTTCTTTCTTTTCTCTCCCAAAAATAACTATCTCTTTTGTCAAGTTTTTGTCTTTGGATGAATCAAGACCCTAAATCCATAGGTATAGGTTCAGAGTGCATTGGCTTTGGAAAGGTATATGTCGCCAAACTGTCGAGTCTAATTTTTCGATTTTCTATTTAAAATTAATTTCCCATTTCCTGATTAATGCTAAACCCTTACCCATTTAATATTAATCATTGATTAAAGAAATTAAGAAAATTTCGGTTTTTTTATTGAAAATAATTTTTGGAGTCGCCACTCGACCGAAGTCGGGAAAAGAAAAGAAACCGTAACCAATTGGGTGAATTGGTTACGATTTGACTATCGATCTTTGATTTCGATTTTAATAAAGAACCAGAGGATTCCGAATTCGAGGGCTAACCTATTAAACCATTAACGGGTACCACTATCTATTTACCGAAATTATGATTATTTTTCTAATTATAATTTAAAAAAATAAATAAAATTTAAAAGAAAAAAGAACCTAAGTTTAACATATTTTATTGTCGCCCCGAAGGTGCCTACGTACCCATTAGCCGAAATCAGACGATCGTAGTTCTTTCAAAAAAATTTTTAGTGTGTTGGTTCTTTTTATAAAAAATGATTGGTTGAATTTGTGTTTTTATTAACCATTTTATTTTTATTAAGAAAAATCCCTAGAAGCCTAATTTTTATTCCTAATTATAAAAAAAAACCTAATTTTTGAAAAGTGCCAAATTAAAATTTTTATTTAAAAATAACTAAGTGATAATTTTTTTATTTTCAAGAAAAACCTTAAAGATTTTATGAAATATGCAATATTTTACATGATGAAACTTTTGTATAGAAAACATGCTTAAAACATTAAAAAAGAAAGAAAGAAAAAAAAAAGAAAAAAAAATTCCTAATCATAGAAAAGGTGCCTTAATCATAGAAAAAATATCTGAACCATAAAAAAGATGTCTGAATCATAAAAAAGAAACCTAAACTATGGAAAAGACATCTAAACTATGGAAAAAATATCTAAATTATAAAAAAGACATCTAAACTACGAAAAAGACAACTAACCATATAAAAGAAGTCAATTAAAGATTTTTTTTAATTTTATCAACATCAAAATGATTTTTTTAATTTAGAAAAATTACATATTTTATCGTCGTCCCGAAAGTGCCTATGTACCCGTTAGCTGGGATCAGACGATCGTAGTTCTTTCAAAAAAAAAAAACTTTAGTGTATTGGTTGATTTTAATTTTGAAAACTGACTGAGTTTACGTATTTAACTGATTTAGTTTATTCAAAAATAAATAAATAAAGGGCCCTAACCCACAAGTGATCAAAAGACTCCTTAAAACACTATAATCTTTTTGTAAAAAAATTTCCTTTTGTTAATTTTTGTTGCTAAAAATAATTTCCTATATGAGAATTTCTAAGAAAAACTAATTCTAAAGGAATCCTAGACGAATGTATATATATATATAAATATGCATCTATACTATTTATATTTAACAATTATTCTCTTAAGTGAATTAACAATGTCAGGGAATATACCTAATATAAAAGCCAATCTAATGTATGTATAATATTAAATAGCTGAAGATTTCCTAAACTAAGGCAATCATATACATATACTATATTAAATAAACAAGGAACTAATAACATGATAATAAAAACAATAATAATCATAATCAAATAATAAGTAATAAATAAAATAAAAAGCTGACTATCTAATTAATGAAACTATCTAACTAACGAAACTCACCTGATCGTATAATAAGGGGAGTGCTTGTGTTCGATTTCAGATCAGTGGGGGGCTGACCGTTCACTAATTGCCGTTGTCGTGTTGTCGTGCCTGTCGCAGTGGGCTACTGATCTGCTGTTGTGTAGAACGATGCGTGGAAGGATCTGATGCTGCGTGGAACGATCGTGGACTGCTGCTGTTCGTTAGAGGGTGGGGATTGTCGATAGTGTGTGGATTGCTGCTGCTGCTGTGGGGCTTCAATTAAATTGAGGATGTGCGGTTAAATTGACGTTCAACAGTGAGGATTGCGATTATTCGGATGTCGTAAAGCACGCAGAACATGGCTTGCAATTGTCTGGATTTTGGATTAGCTTCATAATTATTGGACATTCGATCAGCTTCGGATTGCTGCAGCATGGAATTGTCGTTGCTGCTTCGTAGCTGATCGTGGATGGGGACTTCAGAATTTGGAATTCGGATGGCATCACGTTGCTTTCCTGCTGACGATCGGATTTCCATTGGATTTATTTTTTAATTAAACATGGAGGAGCTTCATTGGCTTCGTCGAGCTCAGAATCTTTGATTTCAGAATTTGAATAGAACTAGTTGGCTTCGTCGAGCTCAGAAAACGTTAGAAAAATAAAGACATAGGTGCCTGCTGAGACTTGAATCAGTGACCTTCAACTAAATCCACCCAAGTACTCCGCTACTTATCCGTTAAGCTGTTGGTTTGTGTCTTGACATTTATTACAATTAAATTATATTTAAACTATCTGAATTCCTAAACTAAAATTTTTTAACTAAACTAAAATTAACACTAACATTAAACTAATTATTCCTAATATAAATTACTTCATAAAAATCTACGAAATCTTTATAATTTTTCCTTTTCTTATTTTTTTTGGTATTTTCATTATTTGTTAATTTTTATCATTTTTATCTTTTATTAACTTTTTGTTTATTATTTTTTTGAATTAGGACCCTTTTTTTGTAAAAATAAAAACTAAGACTATGGAAGGGCAAAAATTAGGTATCTACAACTGCCTCTCTTTGTGGTGAAGTTTGAGCAAAACTTTGCCACAAAGACAAAAGAGACACCGTTTTTGTCTTGGGATGACTCTATCCTAAGGAACGTTAAGAAACTTCACGAGGGTTAGAATGACAATGGGAAGTGCCTTTGTGAAAGAATAACGAGAATCTTGGTCATGCCTTTGATGAGCTGACTAACCAAGATTGTCAAAGTGCACTTTGAGCTGGCTAAGACCTAAAGATAATGAAGATGACTTGGATCGTGCCTTTAATGAGCTGACTCTCCAAGGCGGTTAAAGTGCCCCATGAGCTGGCTAAGACCTAAAAATTTGAAGAAAAACTTGGATCGTGCCCTTAATGAGCTGACTCTCCAAGGCGGTCAAAGCGCCCCACGAGCTGGCTAAGACCTAAAAATATTTGAAGAAAACTTGGATCGTGCCCTTAATGAGCTAACTCACCAAGACGGTTAAAGCGCCCCATGAGCTGGCTAAGACCTAAAAATATCTGAAGAAAACTTGGATCGTGCCCTTAATGAGCTGACTCACCAAGACGGTCAAAGCGCCCCATGAGCTGGCTAAGACCTAAAAATATTTGAAGAAAACTTGGATCGTGCCCTTAATGAGATGACTCACCAAGACGGTCAAAGCGCCTCATGAGCTGGCTAAGACCTAAAAATATCTGAAGAAAACTTGGATTGTGCCCTTAATGAGATGACTCACCAAGACGGTTAAAGCGCCCCTTGAGCTGGTTAAGACCTAAAAATATCTGAAGAAAACTTGGATCGTGCCCTTAATGAGCTGACTCACCAAGATGGTCAAAGTGCCCCATGAGCTTACTAAGCCCTAAATCCATAGTTTGGCGACAGTTTGGTCAACCAGAGATTCTAGGTTTGTCCCCAGTGGAGTTGCCAAACTGAAGTGGAATACCAAGGCGATGCTTGAGCGCCCCAATAGCAAGCTACTGTAGTGAGCACTCCTCTTAGAAAAATTAATTTAATATCATGTGGGCCAATGGCCCACGTATCAGATATTAAACCGATAAGAGCAGATACTACACTTGATATTAGCTAAAAGGCTGAGAAAGGTATGTGTGGCCTTTGGGGTATTTGGAAAAAATGTGAGCTTCTCTTCAAAGGGAACAATTTATCGAAAACAAAAATTATCCTTGAATTGTTATTACTGCGGTAAACACAAATCAGTTTTATCCTTTTCTCCTAATCAATGACCCTAACCTCCGAATTGCCTCACTGTGGGGGTAGTTCTTGACAAGGTTTACATTTGAAATGACTCCAGATCAGTCCAATGGGGTTATCAAAGGATAATTGTGTTTGGGATTTGAAAATGAATGCCTAACTTCATTTCGATTTGCGTATCAAATTCAAAATGGACCTCCTTTAAGGAATGAGTCCAAAATATCCTCACCATGATGTCTCTTAACTCTCAAAGTGTTTAAGGGTTAGTGTATATGATATAGCTCGCCTCTTTTCATTCAAAACCTTTTAAAAGTGAGTTACCAATTCTTTACATAGGGATTAATTGACCTTAGGGTACTGACCTTACTCCCCAATTCCTTGGAACATGCCCCAGTTATGAAATTTCAAAGACTAAATGCCCCATGCTCCAGACTTATAGGTCTTAAAGCCCTTAAACTTCCATATGTTACTTTGGGTTAGGTTCTTTAGTGTTCGAATGGGCTGGAACTAACAACTTTTGAAGTAGAAGGGACTAATGAATTGCTCTTTTTGTTTGTATCGAGGATCAAGCTTAGGATAGTGTTTAATGGGTTTGTGTTTTGGTTCGGTTCATGGTTTGGACTTGATGGCTTAAATCTCGAGTTAGTTCAACCATCTTGATGGGCTAGGGTTCGGGTTTGGTTCGTTATTTTCTCAAGCCAAGTGGGTCTGTTTAGGTTATCTGCCTTAACAGGCTAAGTAATTATGTTTGTCCTGAACCCTATAAGGATTTGTAACCGTTAGCAAATTTCTTTTCTTTTTCTTTCCTTTCCTTCTTTTTTTCTTTCTTTTCTCTTTCTTTCTTTCTTTTTTTTTTTTTGAAAGAGAGAGAGAGGAAAAGTTAGGGCTTTTATGTTACAAAGACCAAGTGATGGAATTGTAAATGGATGATTATAGAAGATTGCTTTCATGGAAATATATACAAGCCGAGAACAACATTACTGAGAGTCTATATACAAATGCGGAATTCTAAAGAATAAAAGACAAAACAAAGAAAATATCTAAATCTTATTTATTCCAAAAGGCTATTTGCAAAATGTTGAATTTACCTAAAAGAATGAATGCTTGTAATTGGTAGAATACTAGGTACAATGATAACTACCTATTATTTTACAGGTTTGATTCTTTTCGTTTTGTTTCCTTTTTTTATATTTATTTTTTGTCTTCTATTTACTCCGTGAGGGTTGGGCTTAGCTGATGTAGGCCCAAATAAAAAGCGATAGATTCGGGCTCCCATAGATATACTAAGGCCCACACTAAGGTAATATTTATAAGGCTCTTCTATAAGGGTAAGATAAGCCCAGTTTGTTTATAATAAATTCTTACTTATTTGGGTTAAAATGTTAGAACCATATCTAGAGTATCTTTTAAGGTCAATGAGGTAGGTAGATGTGGATCTGTTTGGAAGCCCTTCGACTCGATCCAACCACGACTAATCAAAATCAAAATTAAAATTACAATTACAATGTAATCTAAACTTTACATAAAATTATTACAAATTATTTATAAGGAAATATTACAACTATAACTTCACAACTGCCTTTGTCCATTTAGGTTTGCCACATCATAGGTTCTTGTGATTTTTTTTTAAAAAGGTTTTGTGTAATGCATAAGGGTGGGTTCTAAAGGTTCTCAAATTCTACAACCACTACGTTTTTTCAAAGTAACGATTCTATGGTCGCATCTGAACTTGAGTGGGGTAGCCTGATCAACCCCGGAAGGTGGTTGCCCCACAACATCCTAAACTTACACAATGACCCCCCTCCTAAGGTCCTAAAACGGCCTGGTTTTGACCGTATCTACCATGCATTTATAATGCAGAAAACAAAATATCAGTAAACCCCCAAAAATCACCCTCTTAAATTAACTGCAATAACAACAAAAAAATTAGTAAAAAATAAGTAAATAAAATAAACAAATAAGTAAAATAACATACCCAAGTTCTTTTTTTATTATTATTTCATTTTTTTTTGAAAAATAATCCTATTTTCGGCAACTTCTAGTGGCTAGCCCTCTAGCGGTCCCTAGTGGAGTCGCCAAACTGTTGAGCCTGATTCTTTTGTTTTTGTTTAAAACTGATTTCTCATTTCTTGATTAATACTGAATCCTAACCCATTTAATATTAATCCTCGATTAAAGAAATTGAGAAATTCTGGTTTTTTATTAAAAAGAATTTTTGGAGTCGCCACCCGACCGAAGTCGGGAAAAGAAAAAGAAACCGTAACCAACTAGGTGGATTGGTTACGATTTAGCTACCGGTCTTTGATTTCAAATTTAATAAAGAACCAGAGAGTTTCAAATTCGGGAGCTAACCTATTAAACCCTAATGGGTACCACTATTTATTACTGAAATTAGGATTATTTTTCTAATTATAATATTTAAAAAAATGAATAAATAAAAAAAAGAACCAAAGTTTCTACATATTTTATCGTTGTCCCGAAGGTGCCTACGTACCCACTAGCCAGGATCAGACGATCGAAGTTCTTTCCGAAAACTTGAATGTGTTGGTTTTTTTTTTTGATAAAAAATGATTGGTTGAATTTACGTTTTTATTAACCATTTTATTTTTATTAAGAAAAATCCCTAGAAGCCTAATTTTTATTCCTAACATTATATATAAAAAAAAACCTAAAAACCTAATTTTTGAAAAGTATCAAATTAAAATTTTTATTTAAAAATAACTAAGTGATAATTTTTTTATTTTCAGGAAAAACCTTAAAGATTTTATGAAATATGCAATATTCTACATGATGAAGCTTTTATATAAAAAAGATGCTTAAAACATAAAAAAAAGAAAGAATTTTTTTTCTTCTAATTATAGAAAAGATGCCTTAATAATAGAAAAGATATCTAAACTATGAAAAAAAAATCTAAATCATAGAAAAGATGTTTGAATCATAGAAAAAATGTCTAAATTATAGAAAAGATGTCTGAATCATAGAAAAAAAACCTAAACCATGAAAAAGACATCTAAACTATGGAAAAGACATCTAAACTATGAAAAGGACATCTAAACTATGAAAAAGACATCTAAACTATGAAAAGACATTTAAACTATGGAAAACAAGCCTAAACTAATATATATACATATCTATTTACATACTATATTATAAACTTAACTAAATAATAATAATTGAATAAATGAAGAAATAAATAAATAAATAAACAAAAATCAAACCTGACTCGATATTTGGTAAGGGACAGTGGAAGTATGTGTGTAGACTGCGTCGCGTTGGTAATCGTAGTTAGTTACGTATGCTGCTGCGAAACTGGTTGTTGAAGAAGACTGTTATTGCAGGTGGGCCGGATTATGTGCAGCTATTTGTAAATTGCCGATAACTGTTGTGCATCTGTGGCATTGGGCTGGCGGTAGACTGGCTATTGGAGATTCGGTGTATTCGGGGCTGTGAGCATCGGTTGCTTGTTCGGCGAAGGACATGGACGTACGCTATTTAATCGGTGCAGTTTGGATTAAGGGCACTTTGATCGTGTGTTCACCGTAGCTGTCATAGCGCTATTACTGTACTGCGTTTGGAATCGTTATGCAATGTTGGCGTGGAGTTTGATGCTACTGCGTGGCTTGTTCGTGGAGATGCTGCTGTTGCGTGGAATGATTGTGGAGATGCTATTCCGCTGCTGTTCTGGATTGAGGCTACTATTCTGCTGCTACTGCAGTTCTGTTGCTGTTGTGTGGCTCTGCTGCTGCTGTTGCAGCTGCTGTTTCTGTTTCTATTGTTGCTGCAGGCGTATGGATGCTTATATAATCTCAATCATATCATATCATATCTTATGTAATTATATCTGATTCGTTAATTAAATTAGATTCAAATTTAATTCAAATTTGATTTAACTAATATTCATATGATTTGATTATTCATATGATTTGATTAGATATGAAACTAATTTTTGTCTCGCTTCTGCAAAGTTAGAAAAATAAAGACATAGATGCTTACTGAGACTCGAACCCGTGACCTCCAACTAAATCTAGCCAAATACTCCGCTACTTATCTGTTAGGTCGTTGATTTGTATCTTAACATTTATTATCATTAAATTATATTTAAACTATCCGATTTCCTAAAATAAAATTTTTAACTAAACTAGAATTAAAACTAACACTAAAACTAATTATTCTTAATATAAATTACTTCCTAAAAATCTACGAAATTTTTATAACTTTTCCTTTTCTTATTTTATTTGATTTTATTTTTGGTATTTTCATTATTTATTAATATCTTTTATTATTTTTTTCTCTTTTTTGAATTAGGACCCTTTTTTGTAAAAATAAAAATTATGGGAAAAAATTAGGTGTTTATATTGTGTAAGCTACAAGATAATTAATTAAAGCTTCTTGCGTACACTTCTTTCCTCATTTAAAATCTGCCACTCTCTCCCTCTTTCACTCCCATTTTCAAATCTTTTTCTCTCACTTTAAACACAAATCAAAAGAAGAAATCAAACTCCACAAATTCCCAACATTGCCGCCACCATTTTTGCTTCCATACTCATGGAAATTTCTCTTCTTATTCTTTGTCATTTTATTTCACCATCTAAGATCTTTTAGAACCAATAGAACCTTCTAAAAACCCCATTCCAAAAGGCCAAAAGATTCAGGTTCCGAAAGGTTGCAAAAGAGGAAGCAAAGTTAAGAGCTTAAGTGGAACCTTTGTGCACAACCACCATAATTTGCTTTAAGGATAAGTAAGTATTTCTTGTGATTAGTGGGTTAGTATTTATGTTAAGAGACTTTGATTTCTTGAAGATATAAGTATGATTTAAGTTGTGATAATGACAAAAATCATTTTAAGAAATAAACTCACGAAACCCTTACATGAGGTTGAAACATGAGCATGTAAAGTTGGTATTTTGTAAAGACACTTGTTTAACACTTTGAATGGAAGATTTTAAGTTGAGAAAGTCTTAAAATAAAAACTTGAATGGAGGATGAGCATGTTGGACGTGAGGATTCCATAGTCATTTGGATGTTGATTTTGTTTTCATTAAGTTAAACATACTCAAATATAGACTTAAGTCAAGGAAAAACCCATCACATGAAGTTTTATGAAAAAACCAACTTTGTATGACATGAGCTATGATGTGGAGGTTATATTAAGTATAAGATCTTTTATGTCTTTGTGTGGAGCATGAGTTAAAGGATCATCTTATGGAAGAAAACTTAAGTTAAGATTTGGATATAAGTAGTTTAAGTGCATAATCTACCACCTAAACTTAAGGAAATAATGAAACAAGTTGAAAAACCAAGCAAGAATCCCTTGGAATCATCATGAATAGATCTGGAACGTGGGAAAAAGAAGCTTAAAAATATGATAAAAGTGAATGAACAAAGTGAAATAATCAACTAAAGCAAGTATGGTAAGCATACAAAGCCTAAAACTCAAAACCGAGCCTAAAAAACTCAAAACGAGCCTAGAACTCTAAGTTGGGCCTTCAATAAAATTCTAACCAGCACCTTATAACATTAAGAGATGGTGTTTTGAAGCCCATAAGAAATTCACCTAAGGCACTATAAGCCCACCAAAGTCACTAACTTTAGTTTGAACAAAAAACAAGCCCATTTGACAACTTAAGCTCACTAAAGGGCCCATGAAGTGGTTGTTAGCCTTAGGAATATAAATCAAAGTTGTAAATCTGATCTCAAGGAGTATTTTAAGCTTAGGATAAAATCTTAAGACCAAGCTCAAAGGATTTCTCAAGTTATCAAAAAGCCCATTTACCATACAAGGCCCAAAAGCACTCCAACACATGAAGAACGCTACTGTTCTGACCAATGGATAGAATTGTATGCCTCATTTCTAAAATATAACCTCACTACGTTAAAGTACACTCGAAAACAATGAAGATTGACTATAAGATCATAAAAATTGGATTTAAAACGAAAAAGTTATACGCTATTGAACTTTTAAGTAAAACCGGAAAAATTTATGAAACCAAGTCCAAAGTATAACTTAAAGGGTTTTAGCTTAGTTTTCTAAGTTTTATTTGAAATCCTCATAGTATCGCATTTACGATGTCCAGGGGACCCGGCTTTGGGGAGACGACCTATCCCGGATTATTTTGATTGATCCGCATGGTTGAGTGAGTAAATTCTCGATGACTCTTTACTTGACTGTGCTTGTAAAATAAATGCACCTAAACTTATATATATAAGTTTGGATGCTTATGGGATATGGGAGATGCATATGTATGGATTTATGGATGAATGTGATGACTTGTTAATTATATATATAATAATGGGAATTGTTTGTATTAATATATACATATGAATTGTATGAAATGAAATTGTTTGATCACCTTAAAAATTGAGTTAATCACTTATACGATTAAGAAATCAAAATGAATCATGCATTCCCCATATTGCATACGGATAACACCGACTGCCACTTTACGCCGAAGATGGGAAGGGACTCACAGGAATACGAGTTTCCTGCAGGATTGGGCACTAGTTATGTCATCGTATATATTGAGTCCCTGTCCTAAGCTGATGGGCTTACTAAGCTCTAGGAGACGCCAACTGTCGGCGAGGGGCCGAGTCTTGTGGCTTTTGCTTAGGGCGTGTTTTTGTGGACTGTGAAGGCCACCACACCGCTAGACTTGAGATTTTAAAAGATTTGATTTTGGTAAAGGAAGTATACATATATATATATATATATAGAGAGTTTTGTTTTGGCATGAGCACGATAATGCAAATAAAATAAAACTTACGGTCTAGAACCTAGATTTTGGTTTGGGATTATCTCCAAACCCCGACTTCAAGGGGCATAATTTTGAGTCTTATGCAGTTCCTAGGTCACTGCATGCGTTGTTTGGCATACTGATTGTTCATGCATTCATATGATTGTGCATTTAATAAATTTCTGTCATGCGGTATTGATGAGGATGATTATCTCACTAAGCGTAAGCTTACACCCCAACAGTACTTTTCCTTGCAGGTTGATTGATAGTTGGGAATGGGATAGGAATCAAGTGTAGAGTGCTACCATTGAATTAGTATGATGAAAAGCTTATGTAGTTAATTCAGAATGCTCCGAAAAACGACTAATGTCTCAATTAAGTTTAGTATCTTTAGTAAGTTTAGAATTTTCTAGAATTGTCTATCTTATTTCACTATTTTGGTAGGGGATACCGATTCTTTGCGGTTCTGAGGGACTGTGGAAAAATGGATATCCATAATTATTTATATTATATAATGAGCCAATGAATTAAAATTGAAGACTCTAGCAAATAACTATTTAGAGTCTTGCAAACTCTGACTTGCAAGGCGATTTTCTTATCATGGGTGCACACGTGATATGAAAATTTTAGGCAATACTACTAGGCCCCTCCTAGGGGTCGCTACACTCAAAGCTTGGATTTTATAGATATTTTTAATAATTATTGGCTTTATCGACAAATTGATATTTTTCTTTAATTAATCTTTTATATAAGTTATTTTGAGAAATTGGCTTCACTAAAGTACTTCTAACTTTTGTAGTCTTATTGTGAAGTTTAGACTAAAACGGATAATGTTGTCTGATTCCTTAAATTTAGGAGCTCCAATATTAGGGTTATCATAGTAGCTTAAAACCTTAAGGTATTACAAAAACCTTAAAACAAATACCAAAACTCTTAAATGAACCTTTGAATCCTAAAACTTTTACTAGAGCCCCAATACGTGAGAGCCCTTAAAAATGATTCTAAAACCTCAATCTATTGTTGAAAACCTTACTCTAACTATTGAACTCTAATTCAATAGTAAAATTATTCTCTAATCGTAGACTAATGCTTTATTGCCCTAAAATCTTAATTTACCCTCTAAAATATACTATAGCAGCAATAATTGGTCTAATTGCCTAAACTAATTAGGCAAGATGAGCTAATGGGCTTAACTAACTTAATTTGATACATTAAACCTTAAACTACACCTAATTAATGTGAAGTGTACTAGTAATTAAGATTAAGAAACTTAATTACACCTTAATCTACTGATAAGGTTTTACATCATATTTAACTATAAGTCAAGAGTAATTAATCATATGAAACCAAAGTAATATATAAAAATATCTCCTTAATAATGCAAAACATTGCACTTAAAGAGAAAATGTGAGCTTTGCAAACTTAGATTAGAATGTAAGAGTCATCGAATAATCTCTAGATCCACTCATGATATAATGATAAAGCCCATAAATTAAATGAATGAACCTTAACTAATAAGTCACAACCCCTAAACAATAAGTCAAAAAACCTTAAAACCCAAATTGTATACATAAAACCCTAAAAATCCAAATACGCAAGATACTCTAAAATGATTAGAAAACATTAATAGACTAACTAAAACCCCAACTGGAAGTTCAAAACCCTAATTTAACTAATAAATTCTAAGTAAATCCTTAAACTTTTCGCTAATCTAAAATAATTGTCGAGCCTGGTTTTTTCTTCTCGGTTTTTATAAATTAGGTCTTCTTTAAACCGATTAGTACTAAACTCTACCTGTTTAATACTGACACTCGACTAGGGTTTAAAGAAAACTGTTTCTTTTATATTTTGAAAATGCTTTGGTGTTGCCACCCAATTAGAGTCAGAAAAGAAGTTAAGTTATAACCAATTGGGTGGATTGGTTATAACTTAGCTATTAGTCTTAAAGAGAAAATCAATTTTACAAAATGGTTTTCTAAAACGAGAGATCTGGATCAAGGGATTCTATTAAACCCTAAAAGGATACCACTTTTTAACTTTCTAATTTTAAACTTATTTTTAAATAATACCATTTTTTAATTTTTAAATGAATAATTATATTACATGCAACTAATTTACTTAATTTACACAAATATTTACAAAGATTGAAAAAAATAAAGCTTTCCATATTTTAAGTAGCCTTGTCCTTACGTACGAGTGCCTACGTACTCGCTATTCAGGATAAGATTTTCGTAATTCCTTTTTTTTTTGGAAAAAAATTTAGTAGGTTGAGTTGATTTTAGTTCAAAAAAGTCGAGTTTATGTTTTTTACCTATTTTGATTTATTTAAAGAAAATTTTCTAAAGGTCTTAAATTAGTTTAATTTTTGGAAATTCTAAAGTGTTCTAATTTGGAAAGGATCCGTTTATTTTGATTCATTTGGAAACTCACTTTTTCTAAGTGTCAAAATGATTTTTTATTCTTTCTATTTTCCTAATTTAATTACTTTTTTATTTTCTTAATAAAACAGAAATAAATAAATAAATAAATAAATAAATAACTATACTTCCTCCCCATTTCCTTTCTTTTTCTTTTTCCTTCTTTTTTTTTCTTCCCTTTTTTTTCTTTTTTTCTTTTTCATTTGTTTTTTTATATTCTTTTTACAATTGCACTTACAATTACAAATAATAATAAATAAAGACCGAATTAAGTAAAAAATAAAATAACTAAATAAACAAAAAAAAGAAACAAAAAGGAAAATAGGAATGGATCAGACTTGTAAGAATACGTAGGTCGGGTCGTTGGGTCTTGGAGCGGTTTAGGTCGGAGTTCCTTCAATTTGGATTTGGGTCACAATGAAGGTAGAGCCAGATGGTTAGGAAGGCTTATTGGAGGCGATTTTAAGCTTTTTTTTTTTTTTGAGGAAAAAGTGTTTCGTATGCATTTGATTGGGTTTAGTTGGTTTAAAGGATTACTGCAGCCTATTTTAAACGTTTGGGTAGTGGTTGAGTTTAGGTAGCTAGAGTTAGAGGGAGCAGTATTGGACAAGGATGGTGACTCTCATCATGTATGGGTATATGTTAAATTGAGGGTTATAGGTGGTCGGATGTTAAGTTTGGGTGGCATATATGGCTACTGTAGTGAGAGAAAGAGAATGGGTTCTTGGGTTGTGGTGTTGGGTCAGTAGTTGTTGCTATGTTGGCTCAGGTGAGGGCTGTAGAGTGGTGGTGTGCGCATCGTGTTGTGGTTCGTGAGAGAGGGTTAGTCGAGAGGGAGAGGGTGGAGCTTGGTGAAATGATGCAGGGGTAGAGGTCGAGTGATTGTGTGTGTTTGGTGATGTGTTTGAGTTGTGTTGCAGCTTATAGTAAGAGGGTGGAGTTGGGTCGTAGTGTTGATTGGTAAGAGCAAGATGATGGGTTGTAATGTATGGTTTGTGTATGGGTGAGTGAGTTGGGGTTAACGTTGGTTTAGTTTATGCTGCCGTTGGTGTGAATAGTAGGCGGTGATGCACTGCTTTAAGGGTGGCTGTGTTTGTGTGTTCTCAGAGAGAGAGACGGCCGAGAGTCTAAGAGAGGTCAATAGTAGTGTGTTGTGTTTAGAGTTTAGTTGTAGGCAAGAAGGAGTTAGTCAAAAGAGAGGGTTTACGAGAGAGTGTGATGGTGTGTTCAAAGTGCACCCTCATCTGTGTATGTGTGTGTGTTTTTGAAATGAGAAGCCCCCTCGAGATCTCTTCCTTTTTTCCATTTTTGAATCCTGATATGAATGAGTTAATGGACGAATCTGACCTTAGTTTTAGATTCAATTCATAATAGGATATGCCTATTTTACAATTTCACCATTAATTTGGTGAAACTGCAATAATAAATTGTCTAAAAATGATGCTAAAGTTGACTGACTAGAAGGGAAAGTGTAGGATTTGTGGAGAAAATCAGGGAAGAAGAAAGAAATGGAAAGAAAGGGTGCTAACGTAGTGCTGATGTGGCGCCACATCAATAGTGTTAATCAATGAGGAAGTGTTACATGTCTTGAAGATAGGTGGCAATGACGTGACAACATGTATTGTGCTACATGGCGACTAGTGTCGTGTGGTAGTGCTATATATCCTACAATGGACACGTAACGTAATGATACCTTGACATGTAGCAGTATGTATTCTTGAGAAAAAAAAAAAAGCTTTCCCATGTTTCTACTAAGATTCGAACCCTTGATCTCCGATCAAACCCATATGTCAAATTTATGTGTTTATCTGTTAGGTCGTTGGCCTATGCTTTGTTTATGTGTGTAATTAAATTGTACATATAAACAAGATTAGCTTGGGTTAAATTCAAATTTAAACCTAAGTTTAACAGTTCTCTCCTTATTTAAATTTAAAAAATCTATTCTATTTAAACTATCTAATAATTATTATCTTCTAAATTCCTTAAATCTTCTATTTTTTCAATTTTTTCTATCTTCTATGATTTTTTTCAATATTTCTAAATTTTTCCTTTTTTTTTTTTTGCATTTTATCTAAATTTGCTATTTTTTTTGTTTTTTCGTATTTTCTTATTTTTTTTATATTTTTCCTGGATTATTTTTTTATTCATTTCCTATTTTTTAATTTTTTGTATTTTTCTAAACTTCTTATTTTATTTTGCATTTTCTTTAATTTTCTAATTTTTGTATTTTTCCTAATTTAGGACCCTTTAACCTATTCTAAAAATTTTAGAAAATGAAAAAAGGGGAGCAAAAATGAGATTTCTACATTTTCCTCTTTTTATGGTGAAGTTTGAGTAAAACCATGCTACAAAAACAAAAGTGATACTATTTTTGCCTTAAAGGTAGATTTCGTCCTAAGAAGCACTACAGCTAGCTAGCTATCTTAGGGCCTATCCACTAAGGACTTTGGTGAAGAAGAAATGAAGTCTAGTCGCGCTCTTATGAGTTGACGAATTAAGGTGAGATAGGTAAAGTGCTCCTTGAGCTACCTAAGGCCCGAAAAAAATAAGAGAACTTGATCGTGCCCTAATGAGCTGACTAACCAAGGTAGGCAAACTACTCTTAGAGCTGGTTAAAACCCTAAACTAAATGAGAAAACTTGGTCGTACCCCAATGAGCTAACTAACTAAGGTAGGTAAAGTACTCCTAGAGTTAGTTAAGACCCTAAATTGAGACTTGGTAGTACCCTATTAAGCTAACTTACCTAGGCGGGAGTATCTCTTAGGAACTAGCAACCTTGACTTTTGGAATCGATTCAAGAAAAACTTGGATGTGCTCCTTTGAGTCGATTGTCTTTGATAGGAGCGTCTTTCGGAGACTAGCTACCTTAACTTTTGGAATCAACTTGACAAAAACCTGGATGTGCTCTTCTGAGTTAGCTATCCTAGGCAGAAGCATCTCTTGGGGACTAATAACCCTAACTTTTGGAATTAATTTGAGAAACACTTAGATGTGCTCTTCTAAGCTGACTATCCTAAGCGAGAACGTCTCTTGAGAACTAGCAATCTTAAATTGGGATCGATTTAAAGAACCTAGTCATGCCTCTTTAGGATCATTAACCTAGGTAGGAGCGTCTCTCGAGGACTAATAACCTTGAAGCTGGGATCAATTTGGAAAACCCAGTAGTGCTCCTTTGAGCTGACTAACCTAGGCAGGAGCATCTCTCGAGGACTAGCAACACTAACTTTTGGAATTGATTCAAGATAAACTTGGTAGTACTCTTTTGAGTTGACTGACCTAGGCAGGAGTATCTTTCAGGGACTAGTAACCTTAAATTTTGGAATCAATTTGAGAAAACCTAGATGTACTCTTCTGAGTTGACTATCCGAGGTAGGAGCGTCTCTCGGGGATTGGCAACTCTAAACTAGGATCGGTAACTCTAAACTGGGATCGATCTAAAGAACTCGGTCATACCTCTTTAGGTTCACTGACCTAAACGGGAGTGTCTCTTGGGGACTACTAACCTTAAGCTGGGATCGATTTAAAAAACTTAGTTGTACCTCTCTAGGCTCATTAACCTAGGTAAGAGCATCTCTCGGGGACTAGTAACCCTAAGCTAAGATTGATTTAATGAACTTGGTTGTGCTTCTTTAGGCTCACTAACCTAGGCGGGAGTGTCTCTTGAGGACTAGCAACCCTAAGCTGGGATCAATCTAAAGAACCTAGTCATGCCTCTCTAGGCTTATTGTCTTATGCAGGAGCTTTTCTTGGGGACTAGCAACCCTAACTTTTGGAATCAATTTAAAACTTGGTAGTGCTCCTCTAAGCTGACTATCTTAGGTGAAATGGGTGAAGTGCTCCTAAAGCTAGCTAAGACCTTAAATTGAAACCTGGTAATGCTCCTTTGAGTTGACTAACCAAGGCGGGAGCATCTTTGATAGACTAGTAACCCTATATGAAATCAATGATGAGAGAAAGTGCCCTTAAGGCTTACCTAAGAGGAATTAGTAAAAGAAAGTGCCCTATAGGTTCGTAAAAAGGAATCGATTAATGAATGGGAACACCTTTTGGACTTGCTAAGAGGATTTGATGAGGAAAAGTGTCCTATGGGCTTGCTAAAAGAGAAATTAATGAAAGAAAGCTCTTAACAGGCTTGCTAAGAGGAGTTAAAGAATGAAAGGAAGCACCCTTTGGGCTCGCTAAGAGAACTTGGTGAGTAGAAGCACCCTATAGGCTTGCTAAGGGAAACTGAGGATGGAAGGAAGTGCCCTTTTGGCTTGCTTGAGAGAATTCAATGAGGAAAAGTACCCTATGGGCTTGCTAAGAACTGGTTGAAAAGAAGTGCCTGTGGGCTTACTAAGAGAAATCGATAAACGAGGTATGAATGTTTTGAAAGTTGGCTAGAACCTTAGCATGATGGGGGCAATGCCCTAAAGGAATGCTGAATCCCTAAAAAGAATAGAAGAGGGGATAACACTCTAAGAGCTAGCTTGAACCCTAAAAAGAAAAGGGGATTGCATTCTAGATGCTAACTAACACTCTAGAAAAGATTAAAAGAAAGAAGGGATAGTACTTTAAGAGCTGACTAAAACCTTAATGAAAGATGGTACAGTGCTCTAAAAGTTGGCTAAATCATTAAAGATGAATTGAAGAGTAGGTTAATGCTCTAAGGGTTGGCCTGAACCCTAAGGAGAATTGATCAAAGCGAGGGTGGAGCTTTAAAGCTAGCTAGCACCCCAAAAAGAAAGACAGGACAACACCCTAAAGGCGGACGATAACAAAAGAGTGGGTTAGTGCTTTAAGAGCTAGCTAGAACCCCAAAAAGAATAAAAGAGTAGGTCAGGGCTCTAAGAGTTGGCTAGAACCTTAAAAATGGAAGACAAGATAGCGCTCTAAAGGCTAGGTAGAACCCTAGAAAGAACAAAGGAAGGGATCAACGCTCTAAGAGCTAGTTAGAACCCTAAGAATGAAAGACAGGATAGTGCCCTAAAGGCTAACTAGAAACCTAAAAAGAATAAAAGAGTGGGTTAGTACTCTAAGAGTTGGCTATAACCCTAAGGGAAGATGGGATAGCACCCTAAAGGCTAGTTGGAACCCTGAAAAGAACAAAGGAGTATATCAGAGCTCTAAGAACTAGCTAGAAACCTAAGGGAAGATGGGATAGCGCCTTAAATGTTGGCTAAAACCCTAAAAAGAATAAAGGAGTGGGTCAGTGCTCTAAGAGCTAGCTAGAACCTTAAGGGAACAGATGGTATAATGCCCTAAAGGCTGGTTAGAACCTTAAAAAGAATAAAGGAGTGGGTCAATGCTCTAAGAGCTGGCTAGAACCTTAAGAATAAGAGACAGGGATAGCACCCTAAAGGCTGGCTAGAACTTAAAAAGAGCTGGCTAAAACCCTAAGAATGAGAGATGGGACAGTACTCTAAAGGTTGGCTGGAACCCTAAAAAGAAGAAGTAGTGGGTTAGTGCTCTAAGAGCTAGCTAGTACCCTAAGAATAAGAGATGGGATAGGGCCTTAAAGGCTGATTAGAACCTTGAAAAGAATAAAGGAGTGAATTAGCACTCTAAGAGCTGGCTAGAATCTTAAGGGAAGTTGATGACGGATTGAAAAAGTAAAGTAAGGAAGGCACTCAGTTTTAAAAAACTTCTTAACTTAGAAAAGTATTTACAGGGAAATTGTTGAAAAACCATTTATGGAAAAAGGCATTAGGGATAAGCCACTTGACTTGAAAAAGAGTTAATGGACATTAAAAATTGCAATTAGGGAAGAATGATCTAGACTACTAAGGTCAATTTAGATAATGTAACAACCTTGAAAAGGAAGTAGATGTTGAAAACTTCGCTACTTGAGTTGATATGGATTAGACCAAAAATCTTGTGACAAGCCTTTACTTTCTCTCTCTTCTTCTTCTTTTCTTTTTTTATCTTGAAAGTTTGCCAACTGTTATAAATTCTTATTTAAGGAACAAGTTTATAACCACCCTTATCCTTGGTAATCATGTTAGGTTTCTTAATGCCTGTGACCCTAGAGCTTTCTCATGGGGCTTTTGTGATTTCAAGACATTCCTTTCTTAAGGAAACAGTAACCTAAGATTAATTTAGTTGAAGAGGGCTTCCTTATTAACTCTCGATCTAGATTTTGCTCTCGACTACAGTTCCAAAAATTGTAGTCCACTTTGTAAGTGACATGCTTTGATCAATCCATTAGGTCTTTTTTGGTTCAACATTTATGAATTTAGGCTTTTGGTTTAAAGGTTTCAAAAAGGACTAAGAGGAGGCTTATTTTGAAAGAAATATTTTCCCCAAGTGTATAAGTCAAGAATCTTAAGGAAAAATTAGAAGTATGCTTGCCCCAATTTAAAAAAAAAACCTTTTATTAAAGATATATTATCTTTCAAGATCGGAAGAGCTTTTACTGTATAAGGGTAGTATTGTAGATGGGAAGGCCTTATGTGATTCAGCATAGGTAGGAAAGACTTTAGAGTAAGTATAGAGATTTTGGGTTTCTAGGCTTTAGAATATGGTTTTGTGTTTCTAAGAGCTTTTTGGGCTTAGATTTCCTACTTTTTGATTCAGTTTTGTTGCTCTTATTAGGATGTGAAATATTTCTTAGGGCTTTCCGTCTTAAACTTAGGCTCAATTTTTCGGCCTCTTCTCTTCTTCTTCTTTTCTTTTTTCTTCTTCAATTGCTTTGCTCCATTATCTCTTACAATTCTATCTCTTCTTTAGGCTACAAGAGTGATTGTTTCCATTGCTGAGCTTTTGCTTTCTAAACCCTTCAAGGCCCTAAATCCATGGATTTCTAGTGTATGGGCTTAAGATGCTTGAAAAGGAAATTAGCTCTTATTCATTTCAAAGAAAAATAATTTATCGGAAATAAAAGTCATTTTTGAATTAATGTTACTTAAATAAGCATAAACCAATCTTACCCTTATTTCCTAATCAATGACCTTGACCTCTGAATTGCCCCATTGTAAGGTGGTTTTTGATAGAGTTTAAATTTGAAAATTCTTCAAGTTGGTCCAACAGGGTTAATAAGGGGTAATTATGTTTGGGATTTGAAAATGAATGCCTAACTAAATTTTAATCTATGTATCACATTCAAAGTGGACTCTTTTAAGGAAAGAGCCCAAAGTATCCTCATTCTTATGTTGCTCAACTCTCAAAGTGTTTTAGGTTAGTGTGTGGAATATAGTTTGACTCTTTTTATTATAAACCTTTTAAAAGCAATTTACCGATTTCTTAAGGAGGAGTTTACTTTTCATTCGACTTTGCCGTTTAGTTTCTCAAATCATGCCCTAGTATTTGACTTGGTCTGAGTTCGAGGCTTTGGGTTATGTTTCGGCTTTATTTATGATTAGGCTTGGCTTTCTAAATTGACTGAGGGTTTTGGCTTAGCTTGGTTACCTTTATAGGCTAAGGATTATGTTTAGGTTAGCTGCCGTGATGGCTTGTGGTTTATGTTTGGATTGGCTGCTTAGCCAAGTGGCTTGTGTTTAGGTAAGTTGCTTGAATGGGCCCAAGGTTGTTTAGATTGAATGGGCCAAAGGGCTAGTTTTTAGGTTAAATGGGCTAAGAAGCTCGTGTTTGTGTTGAATGGGCCAAGAGGTTTGTGTTTGTGTTGAATGGGCCAAGGGGTTATGGTGGCTTCCTTAATAGGTTGAAGCGCTTCATCTGGGTTGGAAACTAAGTGTTTAGGTTGGTTACTCGAGTGGGTTAAAGGCCTAAACTTGTATTGACTCCCTTGACCTATAAGGATTTATAGCTGTCAGCAACTTTTCTTTTCAATTTTATTTTTCAATTTTTGTTTCTTTTTCTTTTTCTCTTTTTTTCTTTTTTTTTTTAAAGAGAGAAGGATAAAGTTTTACTTTATAGTAAACAAGAAAATTTTTTACAAATAAGGATGATGATTTTTAGGGTGCGATTTTCAAGTCTATGGATTTTATTTACATTTCCTTAAATGAGAAGGAACAATTATTAGATATATGTTTATGGAAGGAGTATTCACAAAGAAGGAAATATTAGAGAATAAAGAACAATGAACTAAAGAGGACTTTATTAATTTGAAAAATCAAAATATAGAAGAGAAAGGCAAAGAACCTAACATTTATTTTGAAACTTTATTCTAAGCTCTTTAGATGTGAATTGGAAGAAACCCTACATTAAGTCTCGTATATGAGCCTTAAGGTCCTCTACCATCTCATATATATCCCCAATGACTGATGCCAGAAGGGCCTGGTTGTAAGCTTTGGAACACTTTACCTTTTCTTTTAGATAGGCAATCTCATCTCTTAGCAACTGCTCACGAATCCTGGGTATGTCCTGTAGCCTATTATTCCCATGATTGTTTACTTAGTTGTTTGCCATTCTAGGTCTACATAATTTTGAATAAGAACCAATCATCAATGCAAAAATGGAAAGTACATGGAAATATGCAAATGTTAGGATCATTTGGGTTAATACATTACTCCTTAAGTTGCAACTCTACTGTAATTTTCAAAAACTTGATCGCATTAAAACCCTTGATCAATTAGAAGGGTCACAACTTCTTAAGTGTAGTGTATTAACTCAAGCTCGAAGGGGAGTATATACAATTAAGGTAGATTCTAAAAGGTCCTTAAACGTTATGACCTCACTTGTTTTTAGAAAATACTTTCATTAGTCACATCAAGCTTAAGTGGGGTGGTCTAATTAGCCTTGAATAGTGGTTACCTCACTACGCTTGGAGCTTACATAATGGCCCCCCTCCTAGGGTCCTAAGACGGCTTGAGTCTGATTACATTTTCCTTACATCTTTGATGCAACATGAACCACCCCATGCCTTGGTGTATGTTATATGTAGAATAAACATGATAACTAAAACAAAATATGTGCATGAAGTCAATAACAAATAAACAAATACATATACAAATAAATAAACAAATAACTAAATAACATAGGTATTTTGAAAAGCAATTTTAATTTTGGAATGTTTTTAAGCAGCTAGCCTTCTTGACTTGATTAATGGAATCGCCAAACTATCGAACTTAGTTTTTTCCTCTTAGTTTTAATAAATTAGGTCTTTTTTAAATTGATCAATACTAAACTCTACCCATTTAATACTAACCTTTGACTAAGGTTTAAAGAAAATCAGTTCTTTTATATTTTGAAAATGCTTTGGAGTCGCCACTTGACCGGAGTCGGGAAGGATTGGTTATACCTTAGCTAGTGGTCTTAACGAGAAAACTAATTTTACAAAATAGTTTTCCAAAATGAGAGATCTGGATTTGGGAGCTATTTTATTAAAGCCTAAATGGGTACCACTTTTTAACTTTCTCATTTTAAGCTTACTTTTCAATAATACCCTTTTTTAGTTTTTAAATGACTAATTATATTACATGCGACTAATTTACTTAATTTACACAAGTATTTATAGAGATGGAAAAAAATAAAAATTTAAATATTTTAAGTTGCCCTGTACTTATATACGAGTATCTATGTACTCACTATTTGGGATCAGACTTCCGTAGTTCATTTTTTTTTTTAAAAAAACTTTAGTGGGTCAAGTTGATTTGAGTTCAAAAAAGTCAGTTTTAAGTTATTTAGCCAATTTGATTTATTTAAAGAAAATTTTCTAAAGGTCCCTAAATTGGTTTGATTTTTGAAAATTCTAAAGCGTCTTAATTTGGAAAGGATCTGTTTGTTTTGATTCAATTGGAAGCTCACTTTTTCTAAGTGTCAAAATGATTTTTTATTCTTTTTACTTTACTTATTTAATTACTTTTTTTATATATTTTTAATAAAACATACAAAATAAATAAATAACTATACTTCCTCCCCTTTTCCTTTCTTTTTCTTCCCTTTTTTTTCTTCTTCTCTTTTTTCTCTTTTTATTTTTATTTATTTTTATTTTTTGTTCGTTTTTTAACATTCATTTTACAATTGCATTTACAATTACAAACAATAGTAAATAATAAAAAATATCGAATTAACTAAAAAATAAAACAACTAGATAAACAAAAAACAAAAAAAAAAGAAACAAAAAGGAAAACAAGAAAGGGTCGGACCTATAGGAGCATACGGGTCAGGTTGTTAGGGGCTTGGAGTGGTTCGAGTCAAAGTTCCTTTGGTTTGGATCTAGGTCATAGTAAAGGTAAAGGTAGACTGTTAAGAGGGCTTGTTGGAGGCGATTTTATATCGGATTTTTTTTTACAGGAAAAGGGCTTTCATGTGTATTCGATTGGGTTTATTAGGTTTAGAGGATTGCCTTAGCTTAGTTTAGACAATTGTGTGGTGGTTGAGTTTAGGTGGCTAAAGTTAGAGGGAGCGATGTTAAACGAGGATGGTGACTCTCGTCATGTATGGGTATATGTTGAATTAAGGCTTGTAAGTGGTTGGATGTTGGGTTTGGGTAGCGTGCATGGCTGTCGTGGTGAGAGAGAGAGAGAGAATGGGTTTTTGAGTTGCAGTATTGGGTCGATGGTTTTTATTGTGTTGGCTTGGGTGAGAGCTATAGAGTGGTAGTGCGTGCGTCGTGTTGTGGTTCCAAAGAGAAGGTCAGTCGAGAGAGAGGGGGTGGAGCTTGGTGAAATGATGCTGGGGGTACGACTTGGGGGTATAGGCTGAGTGGCTGTGTGTGTTCGGTGGTGTGTTTGAGTTGTGTTGTAGCTTGTAGCAAGAGGGTAGAGTTGGGCCATGGTTTTGATTGGTGAGAGTGAGATGATGGGTTGTAATGTATGGTTCGTGTATGGGCAAGCGAGTTGGGGTTGATGTTGGTTTGGTTTGTGTTGCTGTTGGTATGTGTAGTGGGTGGTGATCCATTGTGTTAGTGGTGGCTGTGTTTATGTGTGCTCAAAGAGAGAAACAATTGAGGGTTTGAGAGAGGTCAATAATAGTG
The DNA here is from genome assembly GCA_024138005.1 of Lumnitzera racemosa. Taxonomy (NCBI): domain Eukaryota; kingdom Viridiplantae; phylum Streptophyta; class Magnoliopsida; order Myrtales; family Combretaceae; genus Lumnitzera; species Lumnitzera racemosa. The sequence continues at coordinate 64,375,445 of JAMXBC010000010.1, read as the reverse complement.
CGTTGTGTTTAGAGTTTGGTTATAGGCGGGAGGGAGTTAGCAGAGAGAGAGGGTTTGAGAGAGAGAGTGAAGGTCTGAGAGAGAGTGTGAAGGTGTGTCCAAAGTTCACCCTCCTCTGCGTATGCGTATGTGTTTTTGAAATGAGAAGCCCCCTAAGATCTCCTCCTTTTTTCCATTTTTGAATCCTGATTTGAATGAGTTAATGGGCGAATCTAACCTTGGTTTTGGATTCAATTCATAATAGGATATGCCTATTTTGCAATTTGGCCATTAATTTGGTGAAATTGCAATAATAAATTTCCTAAAAATGATGCTAAAGTTGATTAATTAGAAGGGAAAGTGTGGGATTTCTGGAGAAAATAAGTAAAGAAGAAAGAAAGAGAAAGAAAGGATGTTGACGTAGCACCATGTCAGTAGTGTCAACAAACGAGGAAGTGTGACGTGTCTTGAAGATACGTAGACAAAATGTATTGTACCACGTGGTGATAGGTGTGCTACATGTGTCATGCCATGTGGTGACATGTATTGTGTGGTAGTACCACATATTTTATAGTAGATACGTAACACGATGATACCTTGACTTGTGGCACAGGTGTTGTGGATGATGTGGCGGTATGTATTCTTGAGAAAATAAAATAAGCTTTCCCATGCTTCTACTGAAATTCGAATCCTTGATCTCTAACCAAACCTATGTGCAAAGTTTATGCGTTTATCCGTTAGGCCATTGGCCTGTGCCTTGTTCATGTGTGCAATTAAATTGTACAAATGAACAAGGTTAGATTGGGTTAAATTCAAATTTAAACCCAAGCCTAATGATCTTCTTTTTATTTAAATTTGAAAAATCTATTCTATTTAAAGTGTTTAAAAATTATTATTTTTAAAATTCCTTAAATCTTCTATTTTTTGAATTTTTTCTATCTTTTGTGATTTTTTTTATTTTTCTAAATTTTTATTTTTTTTTTTGCATTTGTTTTCTAAGTTTCCTATTTTTTTGTTTTTTTTTACTGTTTTCCTATTTTTTGATATTTTTCTTAGATTATTTTTTATGCTTTTTCCTATTTTTCTTTTTCTTTTTTGTATTTATCTAAACTTCTTATTTTTTTTTTCATTTTATTTTATTTTATTTTTTATGTTTTTAAATTAAAAAAAGGGGGAAAAATGAGGTATATATAATAATTTCTCTAATAGCTCGAAAACCTCAAATTGCTAGTCTCATTTGTAGTCTAAAAAGCCTAATTGGTCTTGAATATTAAAAGACTTTGACAAATAAAATAATGTAGGTCAATGAACTTAATTAAAGTGATAAATATGGTAAAATCCTAATTAGGCCTAAATTGCTAAATTGAGTATAAGTGTAATTAATTAGCTTAATTATTCTTTAATCCATCTACTAACCTATTCTTCTTAATTAAGAAATGGATAAGATCAATTAAAGAGACAAAACAAAAAGGTTAGTTAGACAAAATGGTCAAGGTACAAGTGGTCCTCCCTTGATCTTTGTACCTTCTTAACTAGCTAAAGCAATATCTTATCCCCCTTACCCCATATTCACGATCTTCCATTTCACCGCACTAAAACCCTTATTTAACTTCATTCTTCATTGTTAGGAAACTTTATGAAACACTCCTTAGAAATCTAAATGAAAATCAAAGAAAAAAGGGAAGAAAAACATGAGGAGCTCTCGGATGCTCCTATCCACCTAACCACCTTTAGCCATTACCACTACTATACAGCTTCAAATCACAAACCACTATTGCCCAAAGGTCACACAAACATTCTAGTATCCTGCCAACAAACATTCATAGCCAAAGAGATACGTTTTGATTTCGTTTTTGAATGGAAAAGTTGGAACTAATGCAAATTAGCCTAAGGTAAAACTTACTAAACTTGAGTTTTTTATTCACATAAGTTATACCCATTCTAAAACCCCTATTCCCCCCCCCCCCCCCTACCCTTTTATTTTTAAAAATTTTTAGAATAGTGTAAGGGTCCTAATCTAGAAAATAGAAAATTTATAAAGATAAAAAATATAGAAAATATACAAAAGTAAAAAAATAAAAAGGAAATTTAGAGAAAATACAAAAAAAAAAAGAAAATAAGAAAAAAAGATTTAGATAAATTGAATTGAATAGAAAATTTTATATAGTTTTAACACTTTTAGGTTTTAGATACTAAAATAATAAGGGATATTTTTTGGCTTGGCTTCAACACTTCAACCCAAGAGGATAAGAGATCACCATTAACAAAATCAAACCCATTTTATCGGTTCCCGAGGTAAAAATTGAGATCAATCTAATTAGGGCCCTAACCAACTTCTGAGAACTCGAGAAAGTATCTTTTCGAGTTAGGCCTCACCTAATTAGTCCAACACTCAAAGAGTATACCTAATTGCTTTAAGCTCCTTCCTTAGAGAATATATACACTCCAAATTTAGAAGTTAACCCAGTGAATGCATTTTCAAGATTCCTTGAAGTTAGAAAAGTTGAAGTAAACAAGGCCTTAAAAAACTATAATGGAAACTGCTTTAAATTAGAAGACCTAAAAGCCTGGTTCACCACTGAGCCCAAATCTAACAAATGGGGAATTTTCTATGGCAATCCTAAGGATTAGGGACAAAACAAAATGAAAGCTTTTATCTTAGCTGCATTTAGGACTCTCCTATTCCTCAATAGAAAGTTCTTCATCTATTTTAGGGTCACTAAATTAGTGGCCCAGTTTTTTGAAGGCAAGTCGTATGTCTTAGCCCTCTTCATAGAACAAATTAGAAGCCTAAACATTTTAAAAGAATAAAAATAAAACAGTGCATTAAACACCAACATGGAATTACTAATGATTTTGTTTGCATGCCATATGAAGTGTTTTGGGCTGGACTTGATCTGAGGAGAATTTGCCTATAAGATTGATTTAATCGATTCCTTTGTCAACAATGTCTATCTCCTAAAAGAGAAGTCAACTTTTTGTTAGGTGGAAGTCCTGTAAAATTTCTAAGTTACTGATATCTTATGGAGAGCTAAGTAGAGTAACTTCAAAAGGTTAATCTTAGTCTATAAAAATTATCTAGCAATCCCCCTAATTAGGATAAAGTGGTGCATAGACTATTACCCTAACAACATGATTAGGCAATTTAGGGGAATTCAAGACATAGTCTATGGGCCCTCATTAGATATTACGACCATGGATTACGAGGACCTTTAAATTCCAATGCCACAAAAGATATCCAAACTCTGGGCGATTAAGCAACTATGGGAAATGAGGACTAGCAACCCTAACATTGATTTAGGAGAATGGTTGGGAGAAGTGGAAGAGCATAGGGTTACTAAAGAATATTTGTATGATCAAGTCCATAAGGTTAAGGAGATCCAATATTGAGCGCTAGAGGTTATACAACCTGCGTTAGCTGAACCAAACTCTGAAATTAAAACCTACATAGACTAAGTATAAGCTTGTATAGAAGTTATCTATGAAGAGCATGACATGTGGGAAGACCTCTTTCGGGAATCTAGATAGTGTTCCTAGGCCTTATAACATCAATTGAAAATGATTTAGAGAAAGCTCAAAGAACTTAAAGAAGCAGATGAGCTTAGCTCAAGAAAGAGGAAGGAAGCACCAGTAGGATCTAGCAAACAATAGAAGGGAAAGCCAGCTAATCACCAGAGAAATGTTTAGAAATATGAGTACTTTTTAAAATGATGTATTTTTTCTTTAATGTAAAAGGGAACTCCAAAATTGCCATCTTGCTGGTTAACCAGCTTTGTTTCTTTACATCTATGTACTAGATGTCTTTGCATTGTTGTACATTTATTTATTTATTTTTTTCATTCATTTCGTTTCTTTAAAATATATGTGTGCTAACTTATTGAGAAGTAATCTTAAACCAGGTCATAAAGATAGTTCCCAAACGTCAAACCTTCTAGACAAGTCCTATCTAAACTTGCTCTCAAACCAGGATGTCTAACTAAGGAAAACATAACATTAAAAACAAAAGCGATAACAACATGACTTTTGAGCTGAACACTTATTCATTCCTGATAAACCTAGAGCCAGAAGTCGACTAAGATCGATTAAAAGAATTAGAAAGATGGTTGACTTAGTAGATCACTAAAAAGATGAAAATGCTTGAAGGTTATGATGGTTTTGAGTAGGTTGGTATTATGGACTTCTTAGCTTATGACTATGGAAGCTTCCTTGAAAATTCAATTTACTAGACTTTAAGAAGTACAATGGGACTGGTTGCCCTAAATTACATACTAGATTGTATATATGAAAGAAGGGTAAGTATGTATAATATGACTAGCTTATGGTGTAAACTTTTCAGGACAACCTAATGAGTCTTACTTTGACCTGGTATATCCAATTAAACCTGACTTAAGTGAACATATAGGAGAAACTGGCGAGGGTATTCTTTGAACAATATAAATTCAATGTTGAAGTGGTACTAACTATGATGGACTTAGTCGTACCGTGAAAGAGGCACAATGAATCATTCAAAGAGTATGCTTAGAGGTAGAGATCCATAGCCGAAAGGGTATCTACCTCCATGATTGAGGAAGAGCTAACTTCAACTTTCATCAATACTTTTGAGAGACCCTATTTCTTTCACTTGATTGGGTAGGCTTCCTTTAGTTTTGAAGAGGTAGTAGTAGTAGGTTATTGGATTGAAAGTACCATCTCCTTCAACAAATTATAAGAACCATTAGATAGAAGAGCACCCTCTGCTAAACCTATCATTAGCAAGCTTAGAGAAGCTACTATCACCATAGTTAATTCAAACACTAGGCCTAATGCTTGGGTTTCTTTTGGAACAAATCCCTTACTAGTTCTATAATAATTTAGGAACCTACCTCAAACCAATAGGGCCACCAGACAGTTCATTAGGATATCGGTTCCTCTCGACCAGGTCCTTGAAAAATTAAAGAAGGATAATTTGATCCATTTCAATCTTCCTAATGAAACATTTAACCAAAGATTTTCAATCTTAATGCGAAGTATCAATACCATTTGAGGTAAGTAGGCCATTCGACTAACTCATGTTGGAGATTAAAAAGTAAAATTCAAGACTTAATTGATGAAGGTTCGATCTAGCCTAACTTCATAGAAACTCCAGTTCCAAACATCAACAACAACCCCTTGCCTAACCATGATCCCATCATCAACATGATATTTGATGACTCAAATCTCGCCATTAACATGATCGGTTCTAATTGAGAACCTAAGGTCTACAGATTTTACGAACAAGAAGAAAAGCAAGCTTAAAAGACTAAAAGGTACACTTTCCATGTACCCTTAGCCTCTGAAAACTACAAAATTGGCCCTCTCAATTACTAGACAATTAACTAGGGGCAGTCAAGTTCACCCGTAAGAGGGATTGCCTACTTCGGTAGAGGTTATGACCTGAAAGAGGACCTTAAAAGGAAGAATGTGTTGGAAGAATCAAGTAACAAACCAATGAATACGAGGAAAGATTGATTGCCTTCACTAAGATGATCAAGTCTAGTGAGTACAAAATAATGGACTAGCTCGCTAAGACTAACATAAATATCTCTTATGAGTTTGTTAATGGCATTAGAACTACATAAGGAAGCTTTATTCTGAACTTTGAGGGAGGTTAAGATCCCTTAAGAAATATTAGTTGACAAATCAAATTTCTTTCCCCATTAAAGAACTGGGTAAGGAAGGTAATCAACATATTAAGTCGCTCTTCATAATAGTAAGGGTAAACAATATAATCATGTCCAGAGTCCTCATCAACAACAGGTCTTCACTAAATGTTTGCCTGCTTGCTACCCTGGATCTATGGGGTATTGATGCAACCGTAATTAAGCCGAGGCTTTCGATGGATCTAGGAGAGAAATTATTGGGGAGATCGACTTACCAGTTAACAGTAGCCCATAGACTTTCAACATTTGATTTTAGGTCTTAAACATTCCAAGGACTTTTATCCTCTTATTAGGAAGACTTTGGATTCATTTAGCATGGGCTATACCCTTAAGTTTACATCAGAAGGTTAAGTTTATCTCAAATGGCAAAGTTATAACAATTTTAAGTGATTAGGATTACGAAATATATAAAGAAACGACCATACTCTACATTAGCGTTAAAGATTAAGAGGATTTTAGGCTCTTGATGTTCGAACAAGTGTGTATCATTATCGATTAGAGGAAGGATGAGAGGCTAAAATTCAAAGAAGGGTAGGTTGGTACCTATGGGCTAGACTATATTCTAACTCCAATGAAAGAGTTGTGAAACATGCAAGCAAGGGGCAAGAGAGGTGACAAATTGTATCATGCCCCGATGACCTTTCCACTACTAACTAAGACATTCATCTAGGTTAATGTTTAGATCCCAGAATTTGCTAAAGAGGACACTGCTAACAAGAATGAAATAACAGGCCCATCCTGTAAGCTCCAGCACCTAAATAAGTGGTAAAGGATAAATAGTGATAAGTCTTCTCTAAGGTAAAGGATAAATCACAATTTAGTATTTCATTGAGTTTTGTAAAATAACTCGTATTCTACTGTACTTGAGATAATCTCTTTTAATTTAGTAAAATTTAGTCTCCATTCTCTTCACTCATTTTTTACTTATACCCCTTTCTTTACATACTTTTTAGCCTAAAGCCAATGCTTAGAACAAAAGACAAGGATATCGAGCGCAGATAAGAGATGAAAATTTTGATATCACTACTAACCCCTATTAGGTCAGTAGTTAGGAGTGATGTTAATGACCATAGTAACGTATAAGAAATTTGGAAAATACATGAGATGGGTAGAATTTCCATTGATGAGCCAACCGAGACAATCAATGTTGGGACTAAAGATAACCTTAAGAATCTAAAGATTGGAGAAAATTTGAAAAAAGAACAAAAGGTAGAAATGGCTATACTATTATCTAAGTATCAAGATGTGCATGGTCTTATAAAGATATGCCCAAGTTACATCCATTAGTTGTAGTCCACCACTTACCCACATAAGAGGATATCAAACCTAAGAAGTAGAAGCTAAGGAGATTCTGATTAGATATCTTGTTGAAAATTAAAGAAAAGGTCAAAAAGTTGTTGGAAGTCGGTTTTATTGAAGTGTTTGATTATCCTGAATGGGTGGCTAACATTGTGCCAATGATAAAAAAATAATGGAAAAGTTAGAGTGTATATGGATTTCAAAGATCTCAATCAGGCAATCCCTAAAGATAATTTCCCTTTGCCTTACATTGACATCTTAGTGGATTATACAGCTAGGAACCGTCTCTTCTCCTTCATGGATGGATTCTCCAGATATAATCAAATTCGAATGTCTAAGGAAGATAAAGCCAAAACAATGTTCATTATAACATGGGGTACGTTTTGTTACAAAGTAATGGCTTTTAGACTTAAAAACGCTAGGGAAACTTACCAAAGAGCTATGGTTGCAATCTTTCATGACATGATGTATAAAGAAATTGAGGTATATGTTGATGATATGATTGCAAAGCCTAAAGAGGGAGAAAATCACATGGATAACATGAGGAAATTGTTTGACAGGTTGAGGAAATTCTAATTGAAGTTGAACTTAGATGTTGAGTTTAGTTTTTCTCTCAATTTTTATAAATTATTTTTTTTAAACTGATTAATATTAAACCCTACTCATTTAATATTAACTCTCGACTAAGGTTTAAAGAAAACTTGCTCTTTTAACTTTGGAAATATTTTAGGGTTGACATGCAGCTCCAGGTTGAGTCTAGAGTGGACTTTACGTTAGGCTGCGCACGATTCGAATCTTAAAGCAATAAGAAGTAGAGTAATGAATCAAAGGCTATTTCGATGGCCAAAATGAAAGGGAAAGGCCACTTTTGTGGCTACTCTATTGGAGATTAGGGGGTAAGAAAAGTGTTGAGACAATTGGTGGTAGGTATGGTAGTTTTTGTAGTGGGGCGGTCAGTGGTTAGGTGGTAGTGAATGACATGTGCAGTGGTGAAGTAGGTGTTAGATCTTCTGATTGTGGGTAGTAGTGCTATTGGTTTAATTGCTGAGCAAGCTATGGAGGATGATTGGGGTTCAATCGATTGGGTGCACTCGGGTTGCACCACAAAAAGAAGCTATCGATAGTGGTAGTAAGAGAAATTATGGGGAGATAGACTACTACTCGTAATGATTTGTGCAAATTTGGGGTAGACAGTGAGTAGTAGAGAGAGAGAGGTCCAGATTGCTGTATGTATGTAGTGGTTCCATGGGTTTGTGGTTTGGTGTTAAAGTCGTTGTTAGCTGTTTGTCGAGAGAGAGGGGGAGCATATCGGAGAGTGTCATGTAGGAGAGGTTTGACGTGGTGAGATTGAAAGAGAGGGAATGGGTTTTGGGTTGCTGTAGAGGATGGTTAGAGAGAGAGGGGTTATGGGTTGTTTGGTAGGTTTCAAGAGGGAAGATGGAATGGCCATAGCTTATTGCTACTACTATATAGTTAGGCATGCCTAGGTTGTTTTGCGGGTCGTATCATTGTAGACTTGAGTATACTTGACTACTATACAGTAGGTCCGATCGAGAGAGAGAGAGAGAGAGAGAGATGTGGTATGAGTTTTGTCTTGTTTTTGAGTGAGAAAAGGAAGGAGAGAAAAGGAAAGAGGAGAAGGAGAAGTGAAAATGTATTGTCAAGGCAAGTTACGAAGTGCTATGTGTTATGACCGGATACGTAACTTAGTGATCCCTTGACATGTGGCAGTGCATTAAGTGTGGAAAAAATAAAAGCAAAAGGTATTCTTATGCCTTTAATAAGGTTTGAACCCAAGACCTCTAATCAAGGCCAATGCAATGCTTAAGTTTTATTTGTTAAGCTGTTGGCCTATGCCTTGTTTATATGTAAATTAAATTGCATATATAGATAAGATTTGCTTAAGCTAAATTTGAATCTAAGCTTAGGCCTAGTAGCCCTCTCTTTATTTTTATTTAAATTAAAAATTCTATTATATTAAATTATCTAAAAAAAATTATTATTTTCTAAATTCCTTGAATCCTCTATTTTTTCAAATTTTTTTTTCAATTTTTGTGAAATTTTCAATTTTTTTTATGTTTTTCTAAATTTTTATATTTTTTCTAAATTTATTTATTTATTTTTTTCTTTTCTTAAATTTTTTGTTTTTTGTTTTTTTTTTCTAAATTTCTTATTTTTTGGCTTTCCTAAATTTTCTTTTTTTTTTTTTGTATTTTTCTAAAATTAGGACCTTTTATCTTAGTCTAAATAATTTTGAAAAATGAAAGGAAAGGAGCAAAAATTGGGTGTCTACAGCTATCCTTCTTTGTGGTGAAGTTTGAGCAAAACTTTGTCACAAGGACAAAAGAGATTATTTTTACCTCAAGGGTGGAATTTGTCCTAAGGAGCGCCTTAGTAAGCTATCCTAGGTTTGGTGTACAGGGGATTTTAGTGAATAGTGAAAGGGAGAGAACGTGCTCTAAGAGCTAGTCGAGTGAGTCTAGAAAGGTTTAACGTCCTAGAAGCTGGTTAGAAACATCATTTTGAAACTTGGTCATGCTTTTCTGACTTAACTAACCTAAGTGGGAGCATCTCTAGGAGACTAATAACCCTTAATTAGAATTGATTTGGAAAACCTAGTCGTGCTTTATTTTTTCTCACTAACCTAAGCAGGAGCGTCTCTAAGAGACCATTAATCTTAAGCTAGAATCGATTTGGAAAACTTAGTCATGCTCTTCTAAGCTCGTTAACCTAAGCGGCAATATTTTTAGGAGACTAGCAAACTTAAGTTGGAATTGATTTCAAAAACCTAGTTATGTTCTTTCGAGCTCACTAACCTAAGTGGGAACATCTCTAGGGGACTAACAATCCTACGCTGGAATTGATTTTGAAAACCGAGTCATGCTCTTTTGACCTCATTAACTTAAGCGGAAGCGCCTTTAGGAGACTAGCAACTTTAAATGGGAATCGATTTGGAAAACCTAGTCATGCTTTTCTAAGCTCACTAGCTTAGGCGAGAGCATCTCTAGGGGACTAGTAACCCTAAATTGGAATCAATCTTAAGAACTTAGTCATGTTCTTATGAGTTCACTAACTTAAGCAAGAGCATCTTCAGAGAACTAGCAACCCTTAAATGAACCGATTTGGAAAAACCTAGCTGTGCTCTTGCAAGCTCATTAAACTAGGTGAGAGCATCTCTAGGAGCCTAACAACTCTTAAATGAATTGATTTGGAAAAACTTGGTTATGCTCTTTTAAGCTCACTAACCTAGGTAGATGTATCACCAGGGGATTAGCAACCCTAAAATGAATTGATTTAGAAAAACCTGGTTATGCTCTTCCGAGCTCACTAACCCAGGTGAGAGTGTCTCTAGGGGACTAACAATCTTGAACTGGAATCAATTTCGAAAAATTGGTTGCACTCTTCTGAGCTCACTAACCTAAGTAGGAGTGTCTCTAGAGAACTATCAACCCTTAAATGAATTGATTTAGAAAACTCGATTGTGCTCTTATGAGCTCACTAACCTAAGTGGTAGCGTCTTTAGGGGACTAGAAATCCTTAATTGGAATTAATTTTGAAAACTTGGTTGTGTTCTTCTGAGCTCACTAACCTAGGTGAGAGTGTTTTTAGAGAATGGCAACCTTGAATTATAATTGATTTGGAAAACTTAGTTATATTCTTCTAAGCTTACTAACTTAAGCGAGAGCATCTCTAGGGGACTAGCAACCCTGAATTGGAATCAATTTGTAAAATCTTATTGTGCTCTTCTAAGCTCACTTACTTAGGCGGGAGCATCTTTAAGGGACTAGCAACCTTAAATTTAGAATTGTAAAAGCACCTTATGGGCTTGCTTAAGAGAAATTGATTTAAGAAAGTGCCCTTGTATGCTTGCTAAGAATTGGGTGAAGAGAAGTGGCTTATAGGCTCGCTAAGAGAAATCGATGATGAAAGAAAGCGCCCTATGGGCTTACCAAGAAGAAATTGGTGAAGAGAAGCGCCTTATAGGCTCATTAAGAACTTGGTGAAGATAATGACCCTATGGGCTTACTAAACCTTAAAGGCAATTGATGAAAGAAGGGGTAGCACTTTGAAAGTTGGCTAGAATCTTAAAATGAATAAAAGAGTGGGTCAGTTGTAAGCCTTAAATATAAGCCCTATCACCATAGGATCGAACTCAATACATAAAGTTTAAAGCAATCAGTTAAAGGATTTGATCAGTCTAAATTATAAAATAAAGTTAGAAATATTAGTAAAAGTAACCCCACAAGTTTGAATTTAAGAAAATAAGTAATAAAATGATAGAATATAAAATTTTTAAATTTTAAGTATATTATCTGTTATTTATCGAAAATGTGTAAAATGCATTTTGATAATTAACAAATTGCCAGAGATAAATTATATGTATACTAAAAACTATAGAATAACATAAATAATATTTAGGAGTATTTACTTGTACTCCATATGTATTTACATATAAGTAAAAATTCGTGAAATTACTTAAAATGCTCGAAAATTATTAGAAAATTTCTAAAAAATTAAAGAAAATTATAAAAAAATCAAGGAAAAATAAGAAAAAAAATCAAAGAAGTAAGGAACAATCCATATTTGGGTCATGGCAATTGGGGGATGAAAAAAATTTGGACCAATTAAATTCACACACTTACAAGGCAAAATGGAAGTAAATAATGTAATTATCTAATCGAATTAATGTACCAAAATTGCTTTAAATATCTTTAAATAGCCAAATTTTTACTAAGGCTCATTTGGTTAGTTTGAAACCTTAGAAAATTAGAGAGCATCGAAATTGAGAGAGAATTAGGGTTTTTACCAAAATTTACAAAAATCTGTATAGTAGGAGCAATTAGGTCAAACCCATACACTGCCACCACTTGAAACTAAATCACCACCACCACTCCACTCCAAATTGACTGTCTGGACTGGTTGACCAACCCTAGACTGGCATTGGTGGTCAAAAAGTCTACGAAATAGGTAAGTCTAAATTTCTAACCGATTTTGTAACAATTATTAATTTTGTCTAGAAAATTATGAATTTTATTTTTCTAGTGTTTTATTGTATGCATATTTAGGGAAAAATATTGATTAGGTTTAATTACATCTATAAATATAAGGTACTTAAGAAACCAAGCAAAACCAAGCATATTTTAAATTAGAAATAAATAGGCTTAGGAGTATAGCTTTAAGCTCTTTTTTTTTTTTTGTAGACTACTTAAGTAGTATAGAATAGTGTTATGAAGCTACTTTTTTAAAATTAATTTTCAAAAATTGTAAGTAATTTTTAAGCTCTAAAATGATGAATAAAATGAGTAATTTTGAACTAATTGAGTAATTAAATGAATAATTACTAATTTAGTATGTAATTAGATGTTTAAGGATGTTACTTTTTGATGTGGTAACATAATCATAGCACTTAAAGTATTAAATGTAATTATCATGAGAATTATATAGTAAATGTAGGTAATTTGATAATATGTGAAGTTGTAATTATAATAGATATAAAATAATAGGTTAAATTGGATAATATAATAATAATATTAATGCGTATTAAATCTGGTACAAAACTTAATTTTAGGTAATTATATGAAAAATGTAAAATTTTCTTACATCGTGAGTAAATTGAGTGAGCTATCATACTGATTTAAGACTAAGCGTAATATTTATGATACTCGAGCCCGATGTGATTAATTTCACATTAGGGTTCAGAACATATATTAGGATTTACTCATAGTTAGAACTGATTTAGAACCTGAACCGGAATTGGATTTGGAAACTGGACCCAAAATTAAAGTAGAATGAATTAGTAGTAAATAATATGTATATATGAAGAATTGAGTTAAATCATAACTTAGAATATACATATAAAATCAAAGTATAAATACTAAAGAGCATATTTAATTATAAGACATACGAAGACAAGTCGATCTGCAACTAGTTGAGTGAGTGACTTAGGATTTTAAGTATGTTGTGTTTAATACTTCGTCGTATTTCGAAGTACTATTTTAGAGTACTTGGAGACTTAAGATTGTATTTGATTGTGTTTGTAAGTAGTTATGTACGCATGTGCTTGAGTATCTAATTTCGTGTTGAATCCTATGTTGTGTTTGGTGATTGATGTGTACGACTTGGTGTGAAATTGTTTAGGAGATCATTATGATTCTCTAATCAAACATCGATACCTTCGAAAAAGATAGCGCTGAATAGTATAATGGTATTTTCCTCATCCTTAGCCAAACTAAGTGATAAGAGATGACGTCATGGTAAGGATGAGGGCATTGGTTCGAAGGATAGTCTTAGGGAGAAGGGTGTCTCTATTGCATAAACCTGGGTTTAATTATGAGCTATTGCATTAATGGAAACTCCTCAACCCGTATTAAAGTGGGTGAAATTATTTTGATTTCACAACGGACCGGACCACGTTGTGTGATTGTATTTTCTTATTTCATCGCATGAAATTAATTGCTTGATAACCCTGTTGTGTTTGTTATACTTTCATAAGTCTCTAATTCAACTTACTGAGCTGTAGTTGCTTATACCTATATAGATTCTCTTGCAAATTTTGATTTCTAACTAATATGCTGTGTTACAATAATCCTAAGGTCAGTTCTCTTTTGAAGCTACGTGGGGTGAGGAACAAATGACTATACGATTGAGTCTATTTAATATCTTGATAATACTTTAGGTGTATGAACTTAGGTATGAGATGTAAGTTAGTGATAGATATAGTATGTATAATTTCTTAGGATTTTGAGATAATATGGATGTATTTATATACATATGAATGATAGTTCTAACTATTATTTAAATTTTAGATTAAATTTTAATTGAACTGTTTACTTCAAAGCGAGGAGTCATGGAAGCCTTATGTAGATTACATTTATGATAGGGACTGTGAGGTCAACTATTGTCATAAGTTGATTTACACAGTGGGACTATTGCGACTTTGTGGCTTCAAAGCGTAACATCAGTGCTTTAAGAGTTGGCTAGAACTCTAAAAATGAAAGACTAGATAGTTTCCTAAAGGTTGGTTAGAACCCCCCCCCCCCCCCCCCCCCCCCCCCCAAAAAAAAAGAAAAGAAAAGAAAGAATAGGGTATAGTACTCTAAGAGCTAGCTTGAGCCCTAAGAGGAATTAATGAAAGCGAGTATACACTTTAAAACTTAGCTAATACCCTAAAAAGAAAGACGAGATAGTACCTTAAAGGCTAGTGAGATCCTTAAAAATAAAAAACGGGATAGTGATTTAAAAGTTGGTTGAAAAAATGAAAACGGAGATAGTACCTTGAAGGTTAGTTGAATCCCTAAAAACAAATTAAAAGAGGGGATAATGCTCTAACAGTTAGCTTGATCCTTAAGGAAAGTTGATGAAGGATTGAAGAAAGAAAGAAAGGAAAGCAACTAGTTTGAAAAACTTCTTAACTTAAAAAAATATTTATGGGGAAATTGTTGAAAAAACCGTTTATGAAAAAGGAAATAAGGATAGGCCCCTTGATTTGAAAAATAGTTAAAGGATATAAAAGACTGTTATTAGGGAAGAATGATCTAGACTACTATGGTTAATTTAAAAAAAAAATACCACCTTGAAAAGGAAACAAAAGACGTGAATTGAAAGCTTAGCTACTCGAGCCGACATGGATTGAACAAAAATCTTGTGATAAGCCTTTACTTTCTCTCTTTTCTTTTTTTTTTCCTGTCTTTTTTTTTTTTGAAAGTTTGCCAACGGTTATAAATTCTTATTTAAGGAACAAGTTTATAACCACTCCTTTCTTTGGTAACCATATACGGTTTTTCAAAGCCCCTAACCTTGATGTTAGGCTCCTTTGTAGGGCTTTGTGATTTTAAAGATTCCTTTCTTAGGGAAAACGGTAACTCATAAATAATTTTGTCAAAGAGGACTTCCTTACTAACTTTTGGTCTAGATTTCGCTCTTGACTATAGTCCTAAAATTATAGTCCATTTTGCAAGTGATACGCCTTGATCAATTCGTTAAGTCTTTTTCAGTTCGACATTATGAATTTAGGCTTTTGGTTAAAGGGTTTCAAAGAGGATTGAGGAGAAGGCCTATTTTAAAAGATTTACTTATTCAACCTGGGTGTACAAATCAAGAACTTTTTAGGAAAAATAAGAAGTATGCTTGTTGTAGTTTCAAAAGTAATTTTTATTAAAGATAAATTATCCTTCAAGCGGAAGAGTTTATTGAGTAAGGGTGGTATTGTAGGCGGAATGGTCTTTTGTTTGTGGCTAAGGATGTGTAAGGGCGCTTTGTGTCTTATGATTTGGGATGGATATGTAGGGCTCTTATTTTCAAGCTTGGCATGAGATTCAGAATGGGCATAAAGGCTTTGTATTTCTTGGGAATGCTTGGCCTCTAATTATAGGCCTTACATTTTCTAGGCTTTCTTCAATTGGGGCTTTTCCTTTTATACACAAGTTTTATTTTCAAGCTCTTCTTTTTTTTTTTTTTTTATTATTCTTCTTTCTTTTTTTTTTATTGCCGCCTTCTTTCCTTATTTATCATTTTGCCCCATTATTTCTTACTCTTCTCTTTTCCTTTGGCCTAAAGAGTGAATATTCATATTATTAAGTCTTTGCCTTTGTGAGATTCAAAACCTTGACCCATGGGTTCTGAGTGTATGGGCTTGGGTGAGGTATGTGTAGGCTTGAGGTGTTTGAAAAGGAGTTGGTGTCTTCTTCATTTCAAAGAAAGATAACTTATTAGAAATAAAATTCACCTTTGAATTAACATTACTGAGGCAAACACAAACCAATTTTATCCTTCTCTCCTATTCAATTAGCCTAAACTCTAAATTGACCCATTGTGGTGTGGTTCTTAACAAGGTTCAAATTTGAAAAATTATTGAAATTGGTCCAATAGGTTTAACAATGGATAGTTGTGTTTGGGATTTGAAAATGAATGCCTAACTTCACTTTAATCTACATATTAAATCCAAAATCAACTTCCTTTAAGGAATGAGTCTAAAATGTCCTTACTTTAATGTCACTTAACTCTCAAAGTGTTTTTAGAGGTTATTGTGTAGGATGGAATTTGCCTCTTTTTATTCTAAATCTTTCAAATGTGAGTTATCAATTCCTTAAGGAGGGATTTATTTGCCCCAATGGTAATTACACTGTGATCACTAAAAAGGGCAATAAATTAGATTATATTATTCCAGCTATTTAAAAATAGAATTTATTGGAAACAACTTGATTTTTCTTTGCCCTTGCCTTAACTTCCTCCATTTAAGTATCTAACTACTTAATACAACCTGTGAGCATATCAGAAGGCCTTGGCATACTCAAAAGAAATGGAGCTTTATATGACTCAATTGAATTACCCTCATGACTTAAGGAAATGCTGACTTGTTGTAGCTCTAGCTGAATGACCTTTGCATCTATCAGGTCTTGAATCTTATTCTTTAATCTCCAACATTTTTTAGTGGAGTGCCCCTTTTGACCCATATGATTGTCGCATTGTGCTTCTGGGTTAAAGCTGTATAGTTTGTAATTTGGATTAAGGGCTTCATAGGCTATAATTCTTACTTCCTTTATATGATGAAAGATTTGGGTCATTGAGATCTTCAATTGAGTGAATTGTCTCCTTTGAGTCCCTTGGGCTTGTTTTTTATCAGTCTACCTTGGCTCTTTTCTTCTTGGGCCTCCTTCATTATTTGGGTTTACCAATATTTGATTAGTATTGAACATCAGGTGTTGAAATCTTCTAAGTATTAGGCCCATTGCCATTTCTAAGATTGTAATGCTCTTTTGTAGCGTAGCTACCTTTTCTTCTAAATTTGAGAGTCTCCTTCCTAAGTTTGAATCTTGAGATACTTGGAGAGTGGATTGGGAACAAGATTTGCTACTGTTGGGCCATTTGATGTACCATCTTTTCTAGGGAGGTGATCTTATCATCAACAATGTGAACCTGATTGGAAGAATTCTTTATTAGTTAGTAACTTTTCTTTTTTCTTTATTTTTTTTTATGAGAGAGAAAGATAAAGTTTTATTTTACAGAAACCGCAAATTCAAATTAGAAATAAAGATGGTGATTTTTAGGGTTTTATTTATAAGTTTACAAGATTTATTTACATTTCCCTAAGAGAGAGAGAATGAATGGTTAGATAAATGATTATTGAAGTACTTACTTATAAAAGGGAATATTAAGGAAAGAAGAGTCATACACTAAAGATAACCTTTTATTATTTTGAAAAATTGAAGTACAGAAAATAAAGGATGACAACCTAACATTGATTCTTAAAACCTGATATTTATTTTAGGCTCTCTAGACATGAACTGGGAAAAACCCTAAACAAAGTCTCGTAGATGAGCTTTAAGGTCCTCCAACATTTCATGGGTTTCCTTAATGACCTATCCTAGAAGGGCCCTTAAGGCCCGATTGTGAGCTTCAAAGCATTTAAGTTTCTCCTTAGATTGGCAATTTCATCCTTCAATAGTTACTTGCAAATCTTAAAGAGGTCTTGTAGCCTATCAGTTCTCTGATTATCTACTTGGTTATCTGCCATTTTATGCCTAAATGTTTCATAAACAAGAATCAGCTACTAATAAAATAAATGAATGTACATGGAAACATGCATATGATTAGAACCATTTGGGTTAGTACATTATTTCCTTAAGTTGCAACCCTATTGTTATTTTCAGAAACTGATTGTGTTAAAACTTCCGAAAATTATTAAGGTTACAATTCTTTGGAGTATTGTATTAACTTAAACTTGAAGGGAAGTATATACAGTTGGGGTAGGTTTTAAAAGGTCCTTAAGTTTTGTGACCTCACGCGTTTTTAGAAAACGCCTTCATTGGTCACATTTTAGCGTAAGTGGGGTGGCTTAATCAATCCCAAGTGGTGGTTACCTTACTACACTTAGAGCCTATACAATGGACCTTTCCTAAGGTTCTAAGACAACATTGGTCTGACTACATCTACCTTGCATCATTGATGCAACAAATGACTCCCCATATCTCAAGTATAATGTATGCAAGATGAATACGGTAATTTAAAATAATATTTACATTAAATATATAAATAAATGAACAAATAAATAAATACTGTGGGCATTTTAAAAGGCAAGTTTACTTTTGGAAAGTTTTTAAGTGGCTAACCCTCTTGACATCCTTAGTGGAGTTGCTAAGCTGCCAAGCTTGGGTTTTCTCCCAATTTTTATAAATTAGTCTACTTTAAACTGATCAATATTAAACCTTACCTATTTGATACTGACCCTTGACTAGAGTTTAAAAAAAATTGAAAATATTTTGGTGTCGCTATTGTAGATACCTAATTTTTGCCCCCTTTTATTTCTCAAATTAGGTTATAGGGTCCTAAATTAGAAAAAGTTCAAAAAAAAAAAGAGAAATTAAAGAAAGCCCCTAAAAATGAAGAAATTTAGGAAAATAGGAATTCTAGAAAAATATTAAAAAAAAAATCACAAAAAATAAGAAATTTAGAAAATAGAAAAAAATATTATAAAAAAAATAAAAAATATGAAATAATAATAAATAAATAAAAGATTCTTAAAAATAACATTTTGTTAGATTAAATTTAGGTTTAGAAGTTGGGCCTTCGAACTTGAGCTTAGATTTAGATATGGCCTAGGCTAACCGAGTCCAATTGCACATATGAACAAGGCATAGGCCAACGGCCTGACGGTTAAGCATATGGATATAATACTAACATTAAGCATGAGGTCTTGGGTTCGAAACTTAACAAAGGCAGGGATGCCTTTTTCCTACTTTTTGTTTTTCGTACATTAGAGACTGCCACCTGTCAAGATTGGATTAGAGGACCTTTGTTGACATGGTGCTACGTGTCAGCTAAGTGGCATGCCACGTCAGCTGCCACGTGTCAGGTGTGACACGTAGTAGGTCGAGGTTTGTCGAGTCGGTTGACTTGGCGTCACGTCAACACTTTCCCTCGGTTTTCCTTTATTTTCTCCCGATTCTCCTTAATTTTCCTTCTCAATAACAGCTCACTCCTTCTACTTTAGCTTCAATTTCTGCACAAATTCCATACATAGGCTCATGGTTTCTTACATCAATCTCGCACTAAACATAGCCTATTATGAATTGGTACAGAAAACGCATCCAAGTTCAGTCAATTGCACATTCAAATCGCGCTTCAAAGATTGGAAAAAAAAAAACTGAGAATTTGGCCATTTCCATTAACTTTGATCCGAGGTTTCCTTTGTTGCTAGGATGAAATTCAAGTATAAATAGGGATGTTAATGAGTAGAAGATCCATCTTTGAGCTTCAGAATCAACTCTCAAGCTCTCCCTCTCTCTAGTGATTCTCTTTCTATCTTTAGCGAATTTTCTCTCTCTTCGCATCTCTCTTTTCTAAGCCTACCACCACAACCCAATGCTATGGCCGTGATCACCACTCCATTAGCTCCCAAATACAACTTTCCACAACCTCTGCCGTACCCCCTAGCAGTGCCGCCCAAGCACTACCGTTGATTACTACCTCCGATAACCGCCGAACGACTACCCTAGGCCACGGTACTCGGCCTAGCCCCCCTATTCCCAATCCAAAATTCACAAAAGACTCCTCACCCCCTCACTTTGGCCATTAGAACTGGTTGAATAGCCCTTTGCTACTATTGCTATTGAAGGCATTGAAGCCTGACCTGGAAGCAGTGGAGCGACCTGATCCGACTCGCCTAGGTCCGACCCATACATCCAAATTTGTCTGAAGCTTTTTCTTTTATTTATTGTTGTTTTTTTATTTATTTATTTTATTTTATTTATTTTTTTTGTTTAAATGTAATAGAAAATTTAAAAAAAAGGAAGAAAAAATAAAAAAAAGAATAAGGTAATTTTGTTTTATTTTATTAAATAAGTAATAAGCAATAAGTGATGAATAAATTAAGAAAAAGAAAAAAAATTTGAAATAAAAAAATAATAAATAGGTAAATAAAAAGATTATGATTTCTTTTTGTCACTTAGAAAAATTAAGCTTTCTAAAAATAAGTGAAAATAAATAAACCTTTTTTTCCAAATTAGGACTATTTTTAGAGTTTCCAAAAATAAAACACTAATTAGGACTCTTTAAAAGAATTTCCTTAAATAAATTGAATTGGGTAAAAATGTAAATGCGACCCTTTTTCAACAATTAAAATCAAACCACCTACTAAAGTTTTTTTTATAAAAGAACTACGTGTGCCTGATCTCAAATAGTGGGTATGTAGGCACCCGTACATAAGTATGGGGCGACTTAAAATATGGAAAGTTTTATTTTTTCCATTTTTAGATATTTATGTAAATTAATCAATTTAGTCGCATGTATCATAATTAGATGTTTTTGGAAATTAAATGGCATATTTGAAAAGCGAAATTAAATTCGAAAAGTTAAAAGTGGTATCCTTTTAGGGTTTAATAAATTAGCCCTTGAATTTAGATCTTTAGTTTTCAAAAAAGCCATTTTACAAATTGGTTTTTTAATCAATAGATTGTTAGCTAAGTTATAACTTATCCCCTTTTCTTAACCCCGGTCGGGTGACGACTCCAAATTTTTTCAAGTTGGAAAAAATGATCTTCTTTAAACCCTAATCGAGGGTCAATATTAAACGGGTAGAGTTTAGTACTGATCGGTTTAGAGAGGACCTAATTTTACAAAAAGAATTGGGAGGGTGAAAAACTAAGCTCGACAGCCACTTGACCATAGTCGGAAAAGAGAGTTAAGTTATAACCCGTTGAGTGAAATAGTTATAATTTAGTTGTTGGTTTATCGATGAAATTAATTTTTAAAATGCTTTTTTAAAATTAGAGATCTAGATCCAAGGGCAATCCTATTAAACCTTAAATGTGTTCTACTTTTAACTTTCTAAATTTAATTTTGCTTTTCAAATAGCCTTCCAATAATGTTTATTTACAAGCGATAACTTAAATTATACCTATTTACAAAAAATGAGAATTTAAAGAATTACTTACTAATGGGGGAAAATAAAATTTTCTTATATTTTAAGTTGGTCACATATACGGGTGCGTATTTACTCGCTATTTGGAATCACATTTCTATAGTTCATTTATGAAAACTTTAGCGGGTGAGTTGATTTTAATTTTTGAAAAAAAAAAATGTGTTTACATTTTTACCTGGTTTAATGCTAATTAAGGAAGTTTTCTAAGGTCCTAATTTTGAAAAAGGATAAATTACTTTTATTTTTCTAAGTGATAAAATATTTTTATTTTATTACTATTATTTATTTATAAAACTAAGATTTTCTTTCTGTTTTTTTTTTCTTCTTTTCAATTTTTTCTTTCCTCTCTTCTTTTTTTTTTTCTTCTTTTTCTTTTTCTTTTTCCTTTTTCCTCTTTTTTATTACAATTACATTTATAATGTGAAAATAAAATAATAGTAAAGAAAAAAAAAAGACAAAGTACAAAACACGTGGTTAGGTTGCTTAGATTGAGTTAGCGCACAGCTTTAGGTTAAGTCTAGAGAGGACTTTGAGTCAAGCTGTGCTCAATTTGGATCTTGAAGCAGTAGGTGGTGGAGTGGTGTGTAGGAGGTTGTTTCGACTGCTAAAATGATTGCGAAAGGCCACTTTTTTAGCTACTCTATTAGAGATAGGCAGTAGGAAAAGTGCTGAGATAATTAGCTGCAGGTATAGTGGTTTCTGAAGTGGGCGGTCAATGGTTAGGCGGTAGTAAATGACGTGTGTAGTGGTAAAGTGGGCGTTGGATCTTTGAATTGTAGGTGGTGGTGCTACTGGGTTGTTTATTGAGTAGGCTATGGAGGACGGTTAAGGTTCGGTCAATTGGGTGCACTTGGGTTACACTAGAAGGAGAAGCTATCGGTTATGGTTGTGAGAGAAATTATAAGAGAGAGAGATTAATATTCGTGGTGATTTGTACAGGTTTGGGGTAGATAGTAAGGGGCTAAGAGAGAGAGGTACAGATTGTTGTGTGTTTGTGTGTGGTTTCATAGGTTGGTGGTTTAGTGTTAGGGTCTTCGTTAACTGTTGGTCGAGAGAGAGGGGGAATGTATCGTAGAGTGTCACATGGGAGAGGATTGACATGGTGAGATTAAGAGAGAGGGAATGGGTTTTGGGATGTGGTAGAGGATGATTAGAAAGAAAGGGTTTGTGGGTTGTTCGATGGGCTTCAAGAGGTATGATCGTGTGGTGGTTGTGGCTTTTTACTGTTGCTACTATGCAGTTGGGTACGCTTGGGTTGCTTAGTGGGTTGCATTGTTGTGGACTTAGTAGGGTATGCTTAACTACTACATAGTAGGTAAGAAAGAGAGAAAGAGAGGTGGTCTAAGTCATGTCTTGTTTTTGAGTGAGAAAAGGAGGGAAAGAAAAGGACAGAGGAGAAGAAGAAACGAAAATGTGTTGTCAAGGCCAATCAAAAAGTACTACATATCATGACTAGACATGTGGCCCAGCGATCTCTTGACATGTGGTAGTGAGTTATGTATGAAAAAAATAAAAGCAAAAGGCATTCTTTTGCCTTTAATGAGGTTCAAACCTAAGACCTCCAGCCAAACCCAATGCAATGTTTAAGTACTTATTCATTGGGCTATTGGCTTATGCCTTGTTTATATGTGCAATTAAATTGCACATATAGATAATGTTTAATTGGGTTAGATTTGAATCTAAGCCTATGCTCGATGGCGCTCTCCTTATTTTTATCTAAACTAAGAATTCTATTCTATTAAATTATCTAAAAAATTTATTATTTTGTAAATTCCCTAAATCCTCTATTTTTTCAATTTATTCTATTTTTGTGACTTTTTCATTTTTTTATGTTTTTCTAAAATTTTGTGTTATTTTTATTTTTTTTCTATATTTCTTATTTTTTGTTTCTTTTCCTAAATTTTTTATTTTTGTATTTTTTTCTAAATTTCTTATTTTTTTTAATTTTCTTAAATTTTCTTTTTCTTTTTGTATTTTTCTAAATTTAAGACCTTTTATCCTATTTTAAAAAATTTTGAAAAATAAAAGAGGGAGGGGGTGTAAAAATGGGTTGTCTATACCAGAGAAGTAGGCCTTTGGAGTAACCTCAAGGAAATTATTGAGTTTCGTAATTAGCCAAAGGAGCATTGAAATGGATCATGATAAAGTCAAAAGAAATTGTTGACTTACCCCTTTACATATACTTAAAGAAATTGGAGGCTTATTAGGTCGCTTAAACTACATATCCTAGTTCATATCTCACTTACAGATAACTGTTGTTCTTTGTTTAAGTTGTTGAAAAAGAATGCCAACATAAGTTGGGATGAAGAACGCGAGCAAGCCTTCACAACAATCAAAGTGTATCTTATGAACCCTCCAATTCTGGTAGATCCTAAACTTAGGAAGCCATTTTTTTTTTGTACCTTACAATATTACTGGAATCCATGAGGTATATCCTCGATAAAAAACATGAGGAAGGAAAAGAGCGAGCCATATACTACTTGGGTAAGAAGTTTATAGAAGGGGAACTGAAAGATTCAAAAATTGAAAGAATGTGTTGTGCTTTGGTCTGGGTAATGCATCGGCTTAGATAATACACGTTCTATTGCTATATTGAATTATTGACATAGCATGATCCCCTGAAGTACTTGGTAGATGAGCTGACCCTAATTAGTAGAATCTTAAAGTGGCAAATGTTGATGTCGGAGTTTGACATCATGTACGTGCATCAGAATTTAGTCAAGGGGCAAGCCTTAGCAAAAAATCCCTTTGAAGGTACCCTTCAAGAGGTACAAGCTAGGTTCCCAACAAACCCCAACGAAGACATCTTAGTAACTAGAGGTAGTTTTGACAATGAGAAAGACAATATGCCCTCGAAATGGAAGATGTTCTTTGATGGAGTTACCAATGTGTCTGGGTGTAGAATTGGGGCAATATTGGTGTACCCAAAAGGTTCGTAGTTCCTTATAGCTGTAATGCTCATTTTCCCATACACTAACAATATCGCTAAATACGAAGCATGCATCATGGGACTCAAAATGGCCTTAGATAAGCATGTTCAAGAGATAGAAGTGTATGAAGATTCCTCACTCATTATTGGCCAAGCTTAGGGAGAATACAAAATGAAGGATCCTAAACTAGTACCCTACCACTGGCATTTGACTTAATTAATGGAGAGATTTAAAAAAATCACTTTTGATCACGTATTGAGGACTCAAAATCAATTTGCTGATGCATTAACTACCTTGGCATCATGAACCAAATATTTAGTGGAGTCGAAATTAAACCACTCACAATTGAAGTTGAATAAAAGCTTGCCTTTTGTTTAGCAATTGAAGGTATACATGACAAAAAGCCTTGGTACTATGATATTAAAATGTTCCTCTATTAAGGTATGTACCCCGATGAAGTTGAGAAAAAGGAAAGAAAGACAATCAGGAGATTAGCTACACAGTTCCTAGTAAGCGAATCTACCTTGTGCCAATGATCATTTGATGATATTCTTTTAAGGTGTGTAGACGACAAAGAGGTTAAGATTTTGATGGAAGAAGTATACAAAGGAGTATGTAGGCCCTACATGACTAGTTACTTGCTAGCCAAGAAAATTATGAGGCTAGGATATTACTATTCTACAATGGAAGGCAATTGCATCAAATATGTCCAGCAATGCCACTTATGGTAAGTTTAAATAAATAAGATAATTGCCCTACCTCAAGAATTACATACAATTTCTACACCAGGGCCATTTTCAATATGGGGTATAAACATTATTGGCCCGATTACTCCAAAAGCATCCAATAGGCATCACTTCATATTGGTCACCATTGATTACTTTAGTAAGTGGGTTGGGGCCTCATTCTATTGATGTGTTACTAAAGGTTAGTAGTTAAGTTTATCAAGAGGGATATCTTAGCTTAATATAGGGCATCGGAAATGATCATTACAAAAAATGACACTAACCTTAACAATAAGCTTAAGTCGAAATTGTGCCGGTGATTTTGGATCGTCTACAGGAACTTCACCCCTTATTGACCCTAAACGAATGGGGTCGTCAAAGTAGCTAACAAAAATCTCAAAAGGATAATTGAAAAAATAGCTATTACATATAAGGATTAGCATAAAATGCTGCTGTTCACACTCATGGCTTATTGGACTTCCATCAGAACATCAATAGAGGTAACGCCCCACTCCTTAGTATGAGCATTGAAGCAATATTACCGGTGGAAGTTGAGATCCCCTCTCTTAGAGTATTGTTAGAAACTCAATTAAATGAGGTAGATTGGGTAAAGAAATGCGTTGAGTAGTTGAATATGATTGATGAGAAAAGTTTGATAACCCTGTGTCATAATTAATGTTACTAACAAAGGATGGCTTGAGCTTTTAACAAAAGGGAATAGCCCTGGAACTTTAAAGAGGATGATATGGTGTTGAGAAAGGCTCTCTCTAATATACATAACTCTAAAGGAAAATTCGCTTCTAATTATGGAGGCTCTTATATCGTGAAGTAAGTGTTACCAAGAGGGGCTTTAATTTTGTCTTAGATGGATGGTCTAGAGTTGAGAGACCTTATAAATCCTGACATTGTAAAGTTGTACTATCGATGAAAGTCAATGGAAATTTTTACTTAGAACACAAAATACCAATTGTCTTAAATATTATTATGGTCTAACTTTCATCTTCTATAAGCAAAGTTGGTATCCTTAGCGGTTGTCGACACTCGAATGATCTCCATCCCTTTTTCCTACTCCATCAAAAGATCCAATTCCCTTACTCCATTTAAATGAACCCATAAACTGAAAACACGAGGGAAGTTGAAAGTGAGATATAGAACATTGGTAATTAACAAAACTCTTTAAAATACTTTATTATAGATTAATCCCCCTCGATGGGGAGTTTATTGTCTATTCTTTAAGGAAAGGTAAGATCTAAATGGGTAAACATCTCATGGTAGATATTTACTGGTTAGGGATAAGAGGTTCGGTTCAAAAAAAATCTGAAAGGAAATCAATTAATGAGTAGAAACAGTGGATGACACTTTATATCGGATTAATTCTTATAACCTCAGTATAGGGCCAACAAAGTCTTAGAGGCTCTATATCAAAATCAGTTAGGTTGATGATGGGGCATTAGGGATGAATTAGTTAGTTTTGATAGGACCTTTTTTTTTTTAATGAAAGGTTTGGTGGTTTAGATGCTATCAATAAAATTGGGTAAGTACTCCTACATAATGTTAGCATATTAGGTTCTTTTTTTTTTTTTGAACATTGCATTGGCATTTAGACTTTATCTCTTGGGATAGCAACTGTTATTCATGATACTTTCCTTCTAACAATCTTTTGAGTGTTCCAGCTGATCCATAAGACTTTATCTTAACTCCTTTTTAGCTAGCCCATGAGGCGCTTACCTTTTGTTCCATCTTTTAGGTCCTAACCATTAATCAATCCTCCTTTAAAAGTTCTTAGAAAGCTTGTAGGGCACTTCCCTGTCCATTAATTCCTCTTAAGGTCTTAGTAAGCCCATAAGGCACTTCCTTTCATTAATTTCCCTTAAAGTCTTAGTGAGCCTGAGGGTGTTTTTGCTAACCTAATTTTAAGGTTATTAGTCCTTAGAGATGCTCCTACTTAGTTTAGTAAGCTCAAAAGAGCATGACCGGGTTCTCAAATCGATTTCAGTTTAGTGTAGCTAGTCCCTTAGAGATGCTTCAACCTATGTTAGTGAACTTAGAAGAGTATGACTGGATTCTCAAATCAATTTCAATTTAGGGTAGCTAGTCCCTTAGAGATGCTCCCACCTAGGTTAGTGAGCTCAGAAGAGCATGATTGGGTTCTTAAATTAATTTGAATTTAGGGTTGTTAGTCTTGTAAAAACTTTTCCGCCTAGGTTAGTCAGCTTATACAAGCATGATTAGATTCTCATTTAATGTCTCAGCTAGCTCAAGGAGCATTTTGCCCATTTACCTAGGTTAGTTAGCTTAGTGAGGCACTAATGGTTTTCAATCTTTCATTTAAGGTTTAATCAACTAGGTTTTTCAAATTCTTTAGGGTTCTTACCAACCTATAGGGGCATTACCCTTTTTTAGTATCTTTTATGTCTCAACCAGCTCTTAAAACACCTTCTTTCTCTTTTGCCTTTCACCATCCACTGACCAAGCTTAGGATAGCTAGTTGTAGCACTTCTTAGGATAATTCTACCTTAGGGCAAAAATAGTGTCACTTTTGTCTTTGTGGTAGAGTTTTACTCAAACATCACCATAAAGAGAGGTAACTGTAAACACCTACTTTTTGCAACCCACTCCCCCCTAATTTAATTTTAAGATTTTTTAGTATAGGGTAAGTGGTCTTAGTTTAGGAAAAAACATAAAAAAATATAAAATGTAATAAATGTAAAAACTAGAAAAAATAAAAAATATATATATAAATAATTTCTTTTGGGAGCAATGGATTTTTAGTATGCTTATGCAAATTAGTTAATTATGATTTCATTTTAGGCTTAGTGTTTAGTTTATAGAAAATAATATATATATATATATATATATTAGAGAAGAATGGGGATCGAACTAGGCTAAAGCTTGGTATACGAAATAAGGCCCAAGGTCCTTTGTTCAAGTTCAACTGATTGCTTTTTATTTTTTTTCCTAGTGCATCCTATGCGCTCAACACATGCTAAGCTATCCTTGTCCTCTTCCTTCTTCTTCCCCATCCACAACTCCTTCCTAGTTTTGCTTAGCTTGATAGCTTATGTTCGAGTTTGATTTTCTCATGTCTTCTATATGATTCCACCTTAATTTTTAGTGGAACCATGTACTAGGCATAGCTTAGTTTTGAACCTATCTAAAAAAACCATTTAGATTTAGTCATTAAGTTCTTCAAGAATTAAGTCATATTTTGGAAAAAACTTGTTCAACTTCGATTTTTTCCTTCCTTAATTCAAGTTGTTAATAGAATTTTGAAGCTTCCACTTGATTTTTTTGGCAAAAATGAATATATCGGATACGGTTTTGACTATAATACAATCTCAATTCGTGCTCAATTCTAAGATTCAAGCCAAGTCATCCTTCCCCATTTAACCTTCGATTATTGACACTTTTATCACTTTCCATCCTCAATGTGAGCTCCAACACTATAAGTTGGAGCTCGAACAAGCACATGAGCATAAGAGAAATCCTTCCCTAACTTTAGAGCTTTGGCATTTCGATCTCTCTCTCTCTCTCCACATCTTTCTCTCTCACTGCATCATCTCTCTCTCTTTGTAGCCTTCTCTCCGATTGTCGTTGAGCTAAGCCACTACCACCAATAAGTCCCCCTGGACCTTAGCTCTCTAACATAACCCTCCCCAACCTCCACCTTACCTCCAATAGTTGCCACCTATGATACCCAAAAACTACCATAACCACTTATCTCTAATAACAACCCGAATAGCTTTCATTCACCTCGACATTGAAACTACCCCTCATTCCCCAATATAATACTCATTAAAAAGACCTTTCCCACTTAATTTGGCATCGAAATCAACTTGAAGCATTCCCTTAATGGCTTGAAGTACTTCTTTCTTCTTCCTTTAGGTTATGTATAAGGTATGTAGAGTCCAACCCATACTTAACAACCCGCAACAGTAGGCCAACTCGACTTGGCGACCGCTCTTAACTCGCGTAAGACCTATTTTCTTTTGTGTTTTGGCTTTTGTTCTTTTTATTTCATGTATTCATTTTATTTTTTTGTTAAATCTATTATAAATGTAACCCTAAAAAAAACGAAAAAAGAAGAAAAAGAAAAGAAGGAAAAAGAAAAAGAGGAGGAAGTATAGTTATTTATTTATTTATGTTTTATTAAGAAAATGAAAAAAAAAATAAAATATGGAAAGTAAAAAGAGTAAAAAAAAAAAAACACTATATCACTTAGAAAAATCTATTTTCCAAATAAATAAAATAAAATCAACCCTTTTTCTAAATGAGGACATTTCTAGAACTTTCCAAAATAAAACTTGGATTTAGGACCCTTTAGATTTTTTTAAAATTGAACCTACTTAAAATGTAAACTTGACATGTTTTTTCAAAATTAAAACAAATCCAACACATATATATTTTTGGTAAAAGAATTAAGTACGTTTGATATCAAATAACGGATATGTAGGCACCTCTAGGGCGACATAAAAACAAAAAAAAAAAAATTAAAATTTCCACTTTAGTCACTTAATTTAGTAGAGACAAAGATTTTCATTTTTTTTGTGTCAATTTTTTAATGGTGATTTCAAAGAAGTTAAATTCTCAATTTGGAAAGTTGATGGTACTCCTAAGAGTTAAAAAAAGCTAACCCCCAGACCCAATCTTTTGGTTTTCAAAACTGTTTTAATAAAATTGGTTTTATTAAAAGACTAGTAGTCAAGTTATAACAAATCCACTTAATTGGTTATAATTTAACTCTTTTTCTTGACTCTAGTTAGGTGGTGACTCCAAAATATTTCGAAAATAAAAGAATCAGTTTTCCTTAAACTTTAATCGATGATTAGTATTAAATAGGTAGAGTTTAATGTTGATCGATTTAAAGAAAACTTATTTATAAAACTGGGAAAATATCGTGCTTGATACCCATGATGTCTTGAAAGTTTTGGATTAGAAATACTAAATAAACATGTTATAATCATGTACATGACATTTTAGAGCTATATAACCATGCATTTATTTATGTACTTATCTAGTTTGTTACTTGCATTCTAGAAGTATAGAAGATAGTTTTACGTAGATAACTTGAAAACAAGTTGAGAAAACTCCATGATACCCTAAGTATCATGTTGCCTCTTCATTAACAAGTCTCATTTTTCTTTTTCATCGTATTACATAATGTTGTTAGCTTAAAATAAGTAGAAATGTGATTAAAATAAGGAAACACTCTAGAATAATTGTTAACTAGAAGAAGTTAAAGGAAACCCCATAGAAGAACCCTACTTAGTCGCCACTATTAATGGAGTTAATAAGTAATGAGCATTAATTAATTAGTGTAATGACATGGTTCATTAGCTTAAAGAATAATTTAGGATATAATTAATCAAGTTAAGTTAGATGATGTTAAGTTAATGGCCTAAACAAGCTTAATTAATAATTAAAGCCTTGGAAATAGGATTAGAAGCCTATTGAGCCTAAAATTGGATTTCCTATTCTTTTTAGCTTGATTTAAATTAAATCTCATACTTATTTAATTTAAAACCTTGACATAAGTCAAGAAAAAGTTATTTCATTTGGTTTTATAAAATTGGAGTTGTCACTCGATGAAATCAAGAAAACAAGTAAACTAAAACCAATTAGGCATATTAGTTTTAATTTATCTACTAGTCTACGTTTGAAAATCCTTTTGAAAAAAATTTTAATAAACTAGGTAAACTGAATTCAGGGGTAAACCCATTAAAACCTGAAAGTTATCACATTAAAATACTATATTGGACCTTCACTTTCAAAATACCTCTGAAACTTGAAAGAAACAATTATTTTTATCTTTTCATTTTTTTATTCTTTTACAATTTTTTTAATTTTTGACTTTTTCTTTTTTCTTTCTTCTTTTTATTCTTCAAAGAAAAGAAAGGGAAAATAAAAATTTTCTATTTTTTTTATGGTTACTTTACAGGTGCCTACATATCTTTTATTTAAAATTAAACAGCCGTAATTCTTTTTTGTAACACTTTAGTGGTTTGGTTCATTTTAATTTTTGAAAATAAGTTTGATTTACATCTTTAATTAGTTTATTTGATTAAAAAAAGCTAGAAGATGCCCTATTTTATTCATGTATTTTTGAAAAAACTCATATTTTTTAAAATCTTTTTTTAAAAGAAGTCATCGAGTTTTTTATTTTTCTCTAATTTTTTAAAGTGACAAAAGTTGATTTTTTAGAGAAAAGTCCTAATTTTATAAATTTTGTAAAAAGGATTTATTGATTTTTCTAAATAAGAAAACACTTTTTCTTTTTTTTTTTCAATTATTATTTTTTTAAGTTTACTACTTTTGAAAGGCCTAAAATATTTATTTAAAGAAAATGAACTTTAAGAAAAAAAAACCCATTTTTTAAAGCATTAATATTTTATTTTTTAAAAAATAAAATTATTTATGTTATTGTTTCATTTATATTATTAGTTTTTTTAGGAAAATTCTAATTTTCTAAACATGAAGAGATGGTTTATTGAATATCTTTTTCTAAACAAGTGATTTTTTTTTTATAAAGAAACTTTTCTTATAAAAAAAACCATAAAATAAGTATTTACAACAACCTAAAAGTGTAATTTTTTTAATTTTTTGTTAATTTAAAAAGTGGGCCCTATTACTCTAAAGCATAATTGTTACCCTATAACATCCTTTAGGACTACAATGCTCTTTATCCTAAATTATCATTACTTTTTTATTTATTATTTAATTATTTTTATTTATTTTGATGTTAGCCTTACTCATCTCTAGGAGATGATTACCCCACAACTCCTAATGACTACATATGCTCCTATCCTAAAATTATTCTAGCAATAAATAAGATAAAATAAGGAAAATAAATAAATAAATAAATAATGAAAAAGATGAACCTTATCAAATGGAGTCAACATGCGATTTTAGGTTAAGTCAATGGGTCAAATCAGGTTAGCTTTAGAGCTCTATGGATTTGTCATATGCTTGTCACATGCATTATGTAAAGAGATAGAAAGCGGTTGTGATGGGTTACCTCGAAGTGCTTCATAAGGTTTTCAATGATGAAAAGTCAGTTGGTGGTGATGCCCCAACCTACAGTAGTGGTTTTGGTGGTGGTGTAAGGTGGTCGGAGTGGATTAGAGAGAGAAAGTTGAGATAAAGCTTAAATGACAACAAAATGAAGTGAGATGGGAGTAGTCTCCTAAGTTTTGGGGGTTAAGGAATCATTGGTGATGTTATTTTTTCAAAAAGAGGTGGTTTGGATGATGTTATATGGTGGTCAAGGGTGGATGACAAATTTGAGGTGGTGGTGGAGCTTGTTTAGTGGTGAATTGATGTGAGTCGATGGTTGTTTCCTAGATTTTTGAGTATCGCTAGCTGATGATGGCATCGGTTTTTATTGAAAACTTGCAACATGTGGCCTTCTTTAGAGAGAGAGAAAGTAGTTGGATTAGAGAGAGAAAGGGATCATGGAAGCTTATTGGGAGCTTTTAGAGTGAAGCTTTTTTCTTAAATACGAAGCTTAACTCCTTATTTATAGTTTTCAAGCTTGATTTAAGCATGGAAAGATTAGTAATAGAGGATCACGAACACATGGGTTTAAGATGTCAACCTTGCTTGATTGGTTTCTTCAGGAAATAATAGTTGATTGATAGATGATGGAATGTGAGATGAATACGAGATTTCTTAATAAAGCCTCAAAATCTTCCATTCTTGCCACAAAATACCAAGATTTTTGTGTTGGACAAAATGCGATTTTTTACTATTTTTGCCTTTTCAAGCTTGTTTTAAATTTTCAAACATTTGTTTTTAGACAAAAAAATTAGCCTAGATTCAAAGAACTCCATGCCTTCTAATGATTTTGCATTTTATGTGGTTTAAGTTAACAAAAAATGTGGTTAAAAATGATAAAAGGCAAGGGATTAAGGGATATTTTCTTCCATTTTTCTGTGCATTTAAGCTTCATCAATAGATTCTCTTTTAGGTTGGCCAATAACAAGTCAACATGTGTCACTTGTGGAGGAAGAAAACTACTCATGATCTTCAGTTTCCTATACACTAGACTAATGCCTGGACTGTTAAACCAATTTTCTTTCTCTGTTTGACCTTACATTGTAATATACATATGCAATTGGAGGCCTACTAAACTTTGAGCATTAAAAAGAATAGTCCAAACCTTTCGAATCATGAAACCAAAATTTTTTTCACTTACAATTATTAAATCTAATGGACATACGTGAAAAATATTTAAAAAATAGATCAATTCAATAAAATTATAGTTTTTGTTTCGATTAGCACTTGACCACACTTAACATTTGAATTGCTCATAAAATATTCAATTTAAGTTCGATTAAGGCACTTTTTGAAGCCATGATCAACTTAAGTTGTTTATTTCCAAAATAGTAAAAATAAGCTAACCTAACTTAGTTTTAAAAAAATTAAATTTCAATAAAATGCCTATTTTTTCCAAGGAACTATAATTTTATCAAATAATATATGCCTATTTGATTTCTAATTGAGCCCTTTGACCTTAAAAAACTAGAAGACTCTTAAAATGAAACCAAATGACTCTTATTTCTGTAAAATTCTATAATTTTGTATTTTTTGCTGTTTTCTTATATTTTAATATTTTTCCAATTTTTCTTTTTTTAGGCATTTTTTATATTTTTCAAACTTTTCTTTTGTGTATGTTTGTGTGTGTTTCTAAAGTAAGGCCTTTCATTTAAGAACTTTAAAATAATACGAGGGAAAAAATAGAGTGTCTATAAAGCACAATAAATAAAAAGAACCAAATTTGAATCCTAATAGGAAATGGACTTATCTTAGAGTTTTTGGTGGGCTTAGGCCTAAAGAAACAAGTAAGATTGAGTTTAGGGCCTTAAGAAGTGAAATGGGCCCAAAAACCCCTTAAAAAAGGAACAATAAGACATAATAATTATAGGACTAGATCTGACCTATAAAGTATTATATTAAAACCCCCTATGTTAATATACTTGTAAAGTATTATATTAAAAACCCATTAAGTCCAAAAGCCCATTCAAACCATCCTTTGTAAGCTCTTTACTGAAATGAGGCTTAAAACTATTCAAAAGGGCTCATTTAGGTCCATAAGAGTTAAATTGAAACCCAATTAAAAACTTTAGGAGATAAACTAAAAGTTTATCTTAAAAAGACTTAAATAAAAGGCTAATGGCTAAAGTATAAGGTCCAATACCCAAAATTAAGCCTAAAACCTAAAACTAGACCCAAACCTTCAAGTGGTCAAACTAAGACCTTTAGCCAACGAAATTTTTAACCTAAGCCGAAGCCTTATGAAACTACTCTTTAAGTAGACCTCGCTAAATGAAAGACACTTGAAAATGATAAAAATCAACTGTAAGAACATGAAATTCTCACTTCAAACAAGAAAGTTATGAGAAAAATATGAATAAAGTAGAATTAGGGAGTTATAGTGAGGTTAGTGTATTGATTAAGTCTAAGATGAGTCTTATTCACATTAATTACCTTACTCAAGTGATTCGAATATTGAGTTTGAGGCTACTTAGGACTATTATGATTATTAAACTTTATGGTTGGCTGAGTACATTGACCCTTGTTATATCTTGTTTGTACTTGTAGTATAGTGCACCATTAAATTATATGATTAATGTAATCATAAACTAATCTACTTAAGGTGCTTAGGAAATCGTATGTGTTTGTATTTGTATGCCATTGTGTGATAAGATACTATAAAATATTGGAACACTACTAGTTGTTGCATTAGTTAAATTTTAGGACATTAAAGTGTTAGTATATATATTGTTTAGTTACTTATGAACCAGACCTAATAACTATCCAACTTTTAATAAACTAATCATGTATTACATCCTTCTGCATTAAGAAAAAAGGGTGTTAGCACTACTCAATAGAACAATGGATCATGCTTTATGGATACATAATCCCTATTATATGACGTGCATTAATTTCACATGTTGTATTCGTATGATATGTTCTTGTTTGACCTTTTGGGAACTAAGTAGCTTTGGGGAGTGCTCCCGACTATGTGAGGTAGAGTCGTATCTATTGCCTTAGGTTTATACAAGAGAACTGTTATTGGATTAGATGTAAAGACTTGGGTATTAAAGTGCCCAAACACTTCCTAAGAGCAATGGTAAGCAAAAAACCATGTCTTATATAGTCGTTGACAACTTACTTATCATGCATTCATATACTTATTGAATAACTTGCTTAAACATTTTTTTGTTGGTAAGATAAAAAGGTCATTCACTAATCTAGATATAGCTTACCACCCTTCCCTTTACCTTTCTTACCCCCAACCCTACCTACCGAGCTAAGGAATAGAAGGACATAAGGAAGATAGTAAACTATATTAGTTAAATTAAACCTTCATAGGTTTTAGTGACTTTTGTGTTCATTGTTTAACTACCCTTTTCTTATTGTTTAGTAGATGATTTGGACTCTCTACGGTTCTGGTGAACTGTAGATTGTTAGTTACCAATAGATATTTTACATTAAACAAAGGTATGTAGTAAGATTACATATGAATAGAAACATAGAGTCTTGTAACCTTTAACTTGCAAGGCAATGTTCATATTATGGGTGCACATGTGATATAGAGATTTTAAGCAATTTTACCAAGCAATCTTTTAGGGCATTACAACTAAACTCTTTGAGGATTGTTTGAGGTTAGTTACTTTTTATCTAACCACCAACCTTCAATCTCTTCACTCGTGCCCATCTCTTAAGCCTACAGTCTCTTGCTAAAAGGATTATCTTTTGTTAGTCCGTTGAGGATGAGAACCACTATGCCAAAGAACAATGGGTGAACTTTCTGAAGTTCCAGCTAGAACGCACCCTACTCAACCTTGACCCCCTACCCAGTCAATAACTTGTTGACTATTAAGGCCGATCTGTTGAATGTTGAGGCTGAGGTGATTACACGACAAACTCTTCTCTCCTAACATACTGAGTTGTTGACTACCAAGGCTAACCAGCTATGTACTAAACCAACTTGACAAGTGTTAAGGCTGAGTCCCCTATATGCTAAGCTCCACTTACTCGACTTACTAAATAGTAGTATTCTTTATCCATCTCAGCAACTTTGAGTACTCTTTATTGAGCCTAGTTGTTTCCTCTCAGTTTTTTTGAAATTAATCTTCTTTAAATCAATCGATATTAAATACTACCCGTTTAATATTGACCCTTAATTAAGGTTTAAAGAAAACCGGTTTTTATTTTGAAAATATATTGGAGTTGCCACTTTATAGGAGTTAGAAAAAGAAGTTAAGTTATAACCAATTGAGTGGATTGGTTATGACTTAGCTATTGGTCTAACGATAAAACCAATTTTATAAAATGGTTTTAAAATCAAAGATCTAGATTTGGGGGTTAAGATTTTTAAACTTTTACGGGCATCATTAACTTTTCAATTTTAATCATAATCCTAAGAATTTCTATAAAACAGAACTCAATTATTGGTTAATTGAATTGGATAACTTAAGTGATCTAAACTAAACTAAAAATGGAAATATAAGTTTTTTTTTTTTTTTTTTTTACTATCCTCCCATAAGTGCCTACATACCCATTATTTGGGATTAGTAGTTGTAGACATCTCATTTTTGCCAATTTTTGTTAATTAAGTTAGGTTAATAAATAAATAGAAAAAATAAATAAATAATAGAAAAACAAAAATAAAAAATAAAAAATGAAAAAAATAGCAAAAAGAAAATCAAGTTAGGTCATAGGAAGTTGAGTTAAGAGTCAAGTCGTATCAAGTTAGGTTACATTGAGATGTCAGATCAGTTATTGAGATGGGCTGAATCCATTAGTTTTAGGGTAAACTAATTTAGGGGCTTAACATCAGAATTTATTAAATTGGATTGGGCTAGGCCTTAAAAGAAAAGCTCGAACTAGCTAAGGTTTCTAAAAGCTAGGATGAATCTAGGTTAAATCACAAACAAATTTTTCATATCTTTGATACGAAAGATTTGATTTTGGAGTTTACAAAAATCATGTCGGTTAGTAATTCGAGGAGGCTTTTCTTTTTAATCACATATACCCAACAAGAACACTTCACATTCCCTCACCCACCTTCACACCCCCCTCATTCACCTTCATGCTTCCTCACGCGCTACCACTAGTACCTCACGTGTTACCACTAACACCATACGCGTTGATATACCCTCACTCACCTTCATTCCCCCTTACGCACCACCATAGCATCATCTTATACCACTGCTACAACATCACCTTGCATCACCGTCATACCGCCATAACCCATCGACCATGCCATTGTCACCTTAGTGCATGCCTAACACACCGCCCGTGATTACCCATCGCTTGCCTACGCCATTGCTTAGACGCCTACCGTGAATCACCCAATCGCTCGCCCTAGCTCTCACCTGCAGTCTCACTTGCTCTCGCTCATAGTATCACGCCCTCTCGCTTGCAGTATTGCCTAAGTATACACCTCTCACTCACTGTGCATCACCCAGTCACTCACCCTAGCCCTCGCCTATAGTATTGCCCTAGCTCTCGCCCAGATCTACGCTGCACGCTTGCCCAGTCGCCTGCTCGCATACGCCCAGGCGCTCTCCTCTTCTCGTCCGTAGTGTCGTCTAGCATCACCTAATACTAATCGACCTGACTTAGGTAATTTTTTTTTATTTTCTTTGCTTATTAATTAGTTATTTATTTATTTTTTTCATTATTAATTTATTTATTTTTATTTAAGTGTAAGTTTTTTATTTATTAATTATTATCTTGCAAATTTTTTATTAAATTAGGTTTTTTTGAAAAAATAAAATTTTAAATAAAAAATCAATTTTGACACTTAGGTCTTTTTTTTGTGGAAAAATAAAATTTTAATTGAGTTTTTTTAGGAAAGATAGTTAGTGTTTTTTATTAAATTCTAAAAATTAGATTTTTTATGTTTTTTTTAAATAATAAATGGATAAAAACGTAATTCTAGCTCGGTTTTCAAAATAAAAATAACTCACCCACTAAATATTTTATAAAAAAAAGGGAATTACGGCCGGTTTGATCCCGATTAAGAGGTATATAAGTACCTTCGGGACAACCATTAAAAAATAAAAACTTTTTTCCCCTTTTCTTAGAAATTCGTAATAAAAAATCATTTTTAGTTATTTTTAATTCTTTAGATCTATTTTTAGTATTTTTAGAAAAAATTACAAAAATAAAACCCATCAAATTTTTTTAAATTTTCACATAGTGACTTAGTCTTAATAGGTTAGCTCTCGAACCGGGTTTTTTTTATTCAATTTTCTAAAAATTAAAAATTTTAAAATACCAATTGGCTAGTGATTAAATTAAGGTTTTCCCACCCGAAAACCCTAATTTTAATTTTTTACTGGTAAGTGACTCCAATTTTTCAAAATTTTTTAGGAAGAGTATTTTCTTAGTTTAATGTTGAGTAATTTATATTAAGCGGACTAAGCTTGATATAGGTTAAACTAAGGAAATCGAAATAGGGTTCGAAAGAATTGATGACTCCATTGGGAACACTTATGAGCTAGCTATGTAAAAATTAAAAACTTAATTGATGAGCTTTTTTATTATTTTCTTATTGTATTATAGTAGTACTAATTATTTTTTTAGTAATGAAGGCCTAAGAACAAAGCGTAGCTTAATGGGCCTTCTAGGGTGATTAGGAGGAATATTTTTTTAATCATTCGTGTGTTTAGATATGGTCGGAACTGAGCCATCTTAAGAACCTAAAATGGGCCACCATTGTATAATCCTTAGGTCGGTGGGGTCATTACCCCCGCCTGGCGGTAATAGGTGAGCTTACTCAAGCTTCAATGTAGCCCACTAAGCTTCTCATCAGAAAGCCTTAGAGCTACAAAGCCTGAAAACTGTAGACCTTACCCTTTTGCATTATCCTTTTCAAAAAAAGGGATAATTTTTAAAATTATAGGAAAAGCCTGATTTATCTACAGTCAGTTCATTGTCCATTTAAAAAAAAAAATTAGTAACCCTTATATATAAATACATGGGAATATCATTTTTTTTAAATCGTATTTTGAATATACTTATATATAGGGGCGTTCTTTGACCATGGATTTATCATAATTCCTATAATTTATTAATTACCATCCTTACTGCATTGCATCTGTATGTAACATATATATTAGATTATGCTTGTTTCTCCTTGAATATCGTATTTCCTTATATTATGTGTATTTTATTTTTTAATTGCTTTTTAGTTAATGAAAGGCTGCACAATTTCTATGAAAATCTTTGAAAAAGCTATGAAATTATTAACATCACATCTAACTTTATTCCAAATTTAGTGTTCTTGTCGTAAATAGTCGATGCATCTTTATTTCATTTATATCTTATTGTAATATAGATATGGAGACTTAGGGTAGTATTAATCTAAAGCTCATCTGTGAAGTCCAGTTGGATAAGTACTCCTTCCCTGAAGCCATCTTGAAAAATTGGTTGAATTAGCTTCCGCTTGCAAAGCAAAATTATGTCTGCAAGAAGATCAAGCTGGTCATATCCCTTATGTGGGTCTAGCTCCACTAGCCTTTAATTCAGGCCCTCATCCATTACTGTGATCTAGAATCTGCAGCTTTCAACTTTTGCCCACATGTAATGACACCCACCATAGAAGAATACTTGCAACTACATAGTGCCTCACCTCTTGAAGTAGGCATAACTATCCCTGATCTTAGAGTCTAGCCTAAGAAAATCTTTATGACGTTGTTGGGGGTCAAGAAGTCAACCTTAGCTCTATTCTTATCTTTAGAGGGCCAAAAATGTCTTAGTATCTTAAGATTGGTGGAGTGGTTTTCAAGCCCAAATGACCATCAGAAATATCGCCAAATCTTCTACGACGGATATGAATTGTGGGCTAAAAAGAAGGTCAATGCTTTTATTGTAGTAGTGTTTAGAATAGTGTTGTTTCCCTTTAGATATGGTTAGGTCCACCATAGGGTTGCCAAGTTAGTGACTCAATTCCTAGCTAGTAAATCTTATATACCAACGCTATTAGCAGAACAGTTCAAGACTCTTACCTACCTAAAGAAGCAGTAGTACGGTTATTTCATTGCTAACCTTACAATCCTTACCATATGGTTTCTCAATCATACATAATGGTATGGAGGGAATCTTCTTAGAGAGTTCTTAATAGAGAATATGAACCTGATTGACGAATTTGCCCACTACCTTAAGGTACCAGATGAAGCTTAATTTAAGGGTAGGTGTCAGTTATTAGCAAATTGCAGCCAGCAGACTTTATATAGATAGTTAGATGGAGCCATTGCACTTAAGCTGTCTTAGGGTACATCGATTGTATAGGAGTTCCCTTTATTGTTATTATAGGCTATGCCGAATATTTCCTAGCTTGTGTTACTAGACAGTTGGGCCCATTGCAAGAGATAGCTTACAAAGACTCCTTGGATGTCATCACAGTGAATTATTAAGATCCTTATCTACCCATGGCTACTTTAATCCAACAATTAGCAAAACTCGTGAAGTTATAGGAACGAAGAGAAGTAAAGAAGATAGTCAATGTAGGAACTTTAAGGGGCAAAGTTAGAGAACACCAAGCCACTAAGTAGTTCATTTATGACCAGTTAGAGAAAATTGGAAAGAAACAATATGAAGCTCTAGATGTATGTAGGTACGAGTGGGATCCAGTATGTCTTTCACCCGCTAAGTGAGCCTACCAAGACACCATACGAGACAGGGTTGAAGCCTAGTTCCAGGAAAGTAAGAGGATTGTTAAAGAGTTAAAGTTAGAAAATGAGATATTGCTAGAGGAAAATCAATTCTTAAGGAGTAAGATTTGAGAAAGGGATGTTACTGTACAAAGACTTATGAGGGAAGTTGATGAAGTTCATCTCAGCTAGATCCGTTGACTCTTATAGATACAAGATTTAAGTTTTTTTTTAGAAAATTAGTTAGGATTTTTTCTTTTCCTTTCGCTTAGTCTGTTGTATAAGTTGAATCTTATGATTAATAAATTTGCGGCTTTAGTAAATACCGATTTTCATTGATTGCATAGTCTCTTACTTATTATTATTATTATTTTTTTTGACTCTTAAAGAAAAAAAAAACACAAAAAGAGGCAAATAGTAGAATAACAAACATCACAAAAAGAAAAACAAAACCTTTAATTTACCAAAAAAGTCTAAAACTTGGGTTTTTGCGTAAGATTTTGAAGATAACATCCAAATGAGCAAACTCAACTAGAAGCCCGATATTCACTCATTCTAAGGCAAGGATGTTGACTTAGGCTACTGGAAATGTCAGTCAAACTGAGCCCAATTCGAGAGTAGTGACTCTAAAAGAAAACATGAACAAGATGACCAAATAGATTTAAGCTCTCACTCAGGCTATTAGGATCCTTAACGATAGATAAGGATCTCAAGTGAACCCAAACCGGAATGTAGAAATGACCCCTCCCCCTGAACTGGAAGATGAAGAATCAACCCCTAATGAGGAATAGAGGAAGGAGATCGAAGAAAAACACCGTGAAATGGAAAGAAAAGTCATGCAAAAGCTAACTGAGAAGATGAAAACTCTAGAAATGGTGAATAGGTTTGAGTAAATGGGAATGATCAGTTTGCCGACCTATGAAGACAATGACTTCTTAGAAAGATTTAAGGTATTGGAATTTGAGAAATACGATGGGACTGGTTGCCTAAAACTCTACACCAGGTTGTACATCAGGAAAATGGGGAAATACACGAAGTATGACAAGGTAGTGGTCTAGACTTTTTAAGACAACTTGACGGGGCTCGCTTTAATGTGGTACGCCTAGTTGGACTTGAATGAAATTGATACTTGAGATAAGTTAACACGGGCTTTCTATAACCAGTATAAATTCAACATTGAAGTGGCTCCATCCATGAGGGATCTAAACAATTTACGAAAGAAGACCAATGAGAATTTTAAAGAAATGCCTAAAGATAGAGGGGTATGGCAGCTAGGGTGACTCTACTCTAAACTGAAAAAGAACTGACTTTCGCTTTCATTAATACGCTTGGAAGCCCGTATTACCAACACCTGATTAGGTACCCTACCTCTAACTTTGTAGAAATTGTAGCCTTAGGAAGCCGAATTAAGGAAGCCATTGCTACTGGGAGATTCCCTAATCCTAAAATAGTTGAAAAGAAGACACCTGTCCCAAGATTTTCCAACAAAGCCAAGGAAACCACTATCAGTGTTGTCAATACTAGCAACCTTGTCAGACTCACAACGTTAGTGGCTATGATTGGAGGACCTAATCCCCCACAGAGTCCAAATCAGAACAACTGCCCACGGAGAAGACAGTTCATACATATTCCTATTCCTCTAACCTAACTTCTCACTTGATTAAGGAAGGAGAATCTTTTGACATTTGAAATATCGAGAGAAGGGCAAAGACCAAGAGATTATAACCTGGAGTTTCAATGTGATTATCATCTAGGGCAAGTGGGGCATTCTACAGACTAAAGTTGGAGACTGAGACATAAAATCCAAGATCTTATTGATGCCAAATTGGTTCAATTAGATTTCATCCAGAATCTTACTCCCAACGTAACTAACAAGCCTTTGCCGAATCATGGACATTCGATCAATATGATCGTTGTTGAGGCTTCTAAACTAGAAATTGACCTAGATAGTCTCCCTATCACTATTGAGGAGATAGTGTGGAATTTGAGGAAGGTTGGCTACTTACAGGATATGAATCTCTGGGATAGGACTTGAACTAAGTTAGCAATATATCGATTACTTAAGGAAGGAAAGATAACGAAAGTCGATATCATAGCTATGACAATTGTAAAACCGTGAAAGAGAACTACTTAAAGGGAGCTTAGAAAGAGATATAAAGCCGGAGATTTGACGATTGACACCCTAGGAGAACCGACAAGGAAGTTTGAGTATTTGGTGGACTACGCCAGTTTACCCACCATATACTTTGATGCCTAGCCCACTGGATAGGGTCCAGAATTTGAGGAAGAAGACAGGCTCATTGCAGAAGCCAAGAAGGCAGCTAGGATGGTTGGAATGATTGGAGACAGGCCCAAGCCATTGATTTTTGAATTTGATGGAAAGACTAAGAAAGTTATGGAATCGAGAAAGCCTAAGAAGATCGCTTTCGATGTCCCAATAGCCCCAAAGAATTATAAAGTAGCACCTTTGGATTACAAAGGAGTAAACCAAATGACTAGGGCTTCATTACCCATGGTTGATGGGCTTACCCACTTGGGATGAGTTTATGATTAGCTTAAGGAAGCCAAGAGGAAATCCACTATAAAAGAAGCTTCTCGAAAAATGTTTGAAGATACGGAAGATAAAGATCAAAATGTTGCTAAGAAGATAGTGAAGGCCAGTGAATACAAGATAATGGATTAGCTAGCCAAGGCACTAGCCCAGATTTCTTTAATGGGTTTGCTATTATCATCAGATACTCATCGAGAGGCACTGATTAAAATTCTAAAGGAGGTCAAAGTACTTGAAGGGATTTCTATGGAAAAACTAGGGCTAGTGGTAAACTCGATATTTGCGATGGATCAGATCTCATTTTCGATAAACGAGCTAGGTAAAGAAGGAGACCAGTAACAAAGCTCCTCTTCACAGTGGTTAAGTGCACAAGGAAAATAGTTGCTCAAGTTCTAATAGATAATGGATCATCATTGAATGTGTATCCATTGACGATGCTAAATCTACTAGGTGTAGAGGAGAATGAGATAAAGCCTAGCTTGATTTTAGTAAGGGCTTTTGATGGATCAAAATGGGAAATAATTGGAGAAATCGAGTTGTAGGTCGAAATTGGCCTGCAGGTGTTTACTATTCCTTTCTAAGTTCTTGACATCCCATAAACTTTCAATCTTCTACTAGGAAGATCGTAGATTCATTCAGCAGGGGCAATTCTATCTAGCCTACATCAGAAAGTGAAGTTCATAATTGATGGATAGTTAGTTAATATTCTTAGGGAATAAGATTATGAGATTTACAAAGAAATGACTATACCCTATATCAAGGATGAAGAGTTGGAAGAGCCAAGGTTATAGATTTTCAACGAAGTTAGTATGATTGAAGAAGTAGGATAGGGGGTACGGGGTCATTTGAAACAGCATAAGCAATAGATTGGATCGTTCAGGCTTGGATATGAGCCCATCGAAGAGTAGATTCAAGAAATGAAGGCTAAAACCAAAAGTACAAGAGGGGATCAGCTGTACCAT
The DNA here is from genome assembly GCA_024138005.1 of Lumnitzera racemosa. NCBI lineage: Eukaryota > Viridiplantae > Streptophyta > Magnoliopsida > Myrtales > Combretaceae > Lumnitzera > Lumnitzera racemosa. The sequence goes on along the minus strand of JAMXBC010000010.1, from coordinate 64,331,735 downwards.
GCTCATATGTATTTTTCGGATATCCATCAGACATTCCCAACGCCAGTTGATGTTCAAGAACCTAAAGTAGCCAGTTTATCTAAGGCTTTGACTCATCAATGCAACATTGGTCCAAATGAGAAAGAAGATGTCGATGTACCAGTTTCTTTATGCAACTAGTTTTTTGTTCCCACGAATAAGTCTCTCTAGAAACGCAAAATTAGATTAATTAGGAGGATTCAATTTTGATAATTAGTCTGATTAGTTAGGTCTTTTTTGTCAGACAATTTGAATTAATTCATCCAATAATATTTGTTTCTTTCTTTCTATCAATTTTTCCTTGTTATTTATTCATTATCTTTTTTTTTTTTTACTCCTCAAATCCGATAAAAACGATGGACATAATGGATATCTCGTACATGTAAACGATGAAAGTACCAATATTACCTTTGGCCCTATTAGGTCAGACATCGGAGATGATATTGAGACTCCAAATGAAATTTAGGAGAATGCATCAACATGAATAGGGTAGAGTGATTATTGATGAACTAACGGATGTGATTAATTTGGGAATAGAGGAAAATCCATGAAAGTTGAAAATTGGTGGTAATTTAACGGACAATCATGAGTAAAAGTTGTCACAATTGTTATTTGAATACTTAGATATAATTGCTTGGTCTTATGAAGATATGTTCGGTTTAGACTCATTTATTGTGGTTCACAAACTGCCAACCAAGAAAGAAATTAAACTAAAAAGACAAAAGCTTAGATGGTTTAGGCTAGATCTACTCCTCAAAATTAAAGAAGAAGTCAAGAAGTTGTTAGAAGTTGGATTCATAGAAATATTGGATTACCCTGAATGGGTGGCTAATGTGGTGCTAGTTTTGAAGAAAAATGGGAAAGTTAGGGTTTGTGTAGATTTTCGTAATTTAAACCAGGTGACACTGAAGGATAATTTTCCTTTGCCATATATGGATGTATTAGTGGATAACATAGCGGGGAATCATCTTTTCTCATTCATGGATGGTTGCTCATGGTATAATCAAAGTAAAATGGTGGAGGAAGATAAAATTAAGACAATGTTTATTAACACCTAGAGAATGTTTTGTTATCGCGTGATGCTGTTTGGGTTGAAAAATGCTGGGGAAACTTACCATCGTACTATGGTTACCTTATTCCATGACATGATGCATCAAGAAATTAAAGTTTATGTGGATGATATGATCGCCAAATCCAAAGAGAATGAAAACCACCTAGATTTTTGTGCAAACTATTTGAGTAATTAAGGAAGTTTCAACTAAAGCTAAATCTTGAAAAATGGACTTTTGGAGTAACTTCAGGAAAATTGTTAGGTTTCATAGTCAGTAGGAGAGGGATCGAAGTAGACCCAGATATAGTTAAGGCAATCATAAGCATGCCTACACCTAAGACTGTCAAAGAAGTTAGAGGATTGTTAGGAAGATTGAATTAGATCGCTTGGTTTGTATTACAATTAATTGATAAATGCAAGTTGCTGTTTAAGCTATTGAGGAAGAATGCCATGATAGAGTGGGATGAATAATGTGAGCACACATTTACTAAAATAAAAGAATATCTCATGAATCCTCCCGTACTAGTCAATCCCATATTGGCCATTGATCCTTTATTTAACGATTCTCCCTGAATCAATGGGATGTATGCTGGGGTAGAAAGATGAAACGGGAAGAAAAGAGCATCCTATATATTATTTAAGTAAGAAATTCACGAAAGGCAAGCAAAAGTACTCAGAAGTGGAAAGAACGTGTTGTGACTCAGGCAGTACACTCTATTATTCGATAGAGTTGTTGACAAGACATAACCCATTGTGGTATTTAGCAAAAAAGCCAGCATTAATTAAGAGAATATCAAAGTGACAAATGTTACTCCTTGAGTTTGATATCAAGTACGTAAGTCAAACTTCAGTCAAGGGGTAAGCAATGGCTGGCCAATTAGCAAAATACCCATTAGAAGATCAGGATGAGGGTTCAAAAACACAATTTCCTGATGAAAATGTGATGGTGGTAAACGAATTGGGTAATAAGAAGTTGGGATGGAAAATGTATTTTGATAGAGTAGCTAATGTGTTTAGATGAAGAGTAGGAGCAGTATTAGTGTCACTTGAGGATAACCATTTTCTTGTGGTAACAAGATTAACATTCCCATATACCAATAACATAGCAGAATATGAAGCTTACATTTTGGGGGCTCAGAATGGCGATAGATATAGGAATACAAGAATTAGAAATGTATGGAGATTCTGCCCTTATAATTCTTTAGATCTTAGGAGAATATAAGTAGAAGGATGAGAAATTGATACCTTATCACGAACATTTGAGCAAGCTAGTTGAAAAATGCCAAGAAATTTCATTCACTTACATTCTGAGGACCCAGAATTAGTTTGGCATCGCATTAGCTACATTAGTGTCAATGGTAAAAGTCATGGGCGGAATAGAAATTCAGCCCTTAAAGATTGAAGTAGAAGAAAGACCGGCTTTTTGCTTCGCAATTGAAGGGAAGGGAACAAAAGAACCTTGGTGTCATGATATGAAGAAGTTACTTCAAATTGGGGAATTTCCTAAAGATGCTGATCGAAAAGACAAAAGGACTTTAAGAAGGTTGGCTACTCATTTCTTGTTAAGTGAAGCCACATTATACAAGAGATCACCAGATGCAATACTGTTAAGGTGTGTAGATGAAGAAGAAGCTGAGAAATTAATGAAAGAAGTACATAAAGGAGTTTGTGGCCCTTAATGAATGGGTATATGCTAGCTAGAAAGATCATGAGAATGGGGTATTTTTGGATGACAATGGAATCGGATTTCATCAAGCATGTAAGGCATTGTCACCTGTGCCAAGTGTATGCTAATAAAATTAACGCTTCTCCCTATGAATTACATATGTTATTAGCTCCTTATCCTTTTTCAATGTGGGGAATTGATATAATCGGACCAATTTCACCAACGGCTTCAAATGGGTACAGATTCATTTTAGTCATGAACGACTATTTTACCAAGTAGGAAGAAGCAGTATCATATGCTACAGTGACCAAAGGAATAGTGGTCAAATTCTTGAAAAGAGATATTATTGCAAGATATGGTGCACCCGAGTCTATTATTACAGACAATGGGACAAATTTGAATAACAAGTTGATGGATGACGTGTGTCGCCAGTTCAAGATCAATCATAGAAACTCAACTCCATATCGACCTCACATGAATGGAGTTGTTGAAGCCGCAAATAAGAACGTCAAAAGAATTATTGAGAAGATGATGATCACATATAAAGATTGGCATGAGATGCTTCCCTTTGCTCTCATGGCCTACAAAACCTTAGTCAGAACTTCTACTAGTACAACCTCATATTCATTAGTGTATGGAGCCAAAGTAGTACTACCGGCGAAAGTAGAAATACCTTCATTCTGAGTATTGGCAGAAACTCAGCTCGATGAAGCAGAGTGGGTAGAGAAGAGAATAGAGCATTTGAATCTCTTAGATGAGCAAAGACTTGCAACAATATGTCATGGTCAATGCTACCAACAGTGAATGATTTGAGCTTTTAACAAGAAAGTACGCTCGAGGTACTTTAAAGAAGGAGACTTCGTGTTGAAGAAAGTATTACCAAACACAAAAGACCCTAGGTTCACTCTAAATTACAAAGGCCTTTATGTGGTGAAAAGGATATTATCAAGAAGTGCATTAGTGTTGATAGAGATGGATGGCTCAGAATTAAGAGGACTAGTGAATTCAAATGTAGTCAAGTTGTATTATCCATGAAAATAGAGATTAAATAAGAATTCATTTTTTTCTTGAATAAGTTTGTAGTTAATCTTTTATCGTTTACAAGTAAAGTCAATATCCATGAATGTTTTTGAATTCAGATGGTCATTGAACAACAAACACTCCACCAATAAACCCTATTTCTTAGTCTCATATACTTAAATACCAAACACTTACCCTTGAGTTTGAATCACTAAAAGAATTGAAATCGAATGTTCTTAATAATTTAATTTTGTTTCTTTCGAAAAGAGATTTATCATTCAGAAGTCATGGAGAGTAGAAATTGAAACTTGGTATTGAGAAAAGCAAATTTAAGGCATGAGCATGGTAAAGAAAAGAAAATAAAAGAAGAAAGAAAAGAAAAAGAAAAGAGAAAGAAGGAGCAAGCACAAACTCTTAGAGAAATTCTGCTAATTGAATGAGTGAATATCGAAAGTCAGCATAAGCATACCAATTAGTTGCTATTTGAGAAATCCTTCAGTCCTAAGAAAATAATCTTAAAAGTTTTTCAAAAGAAATCTTTAGAGGAATTAAGCTAGTTTTGAAAATCAACCTCGAAGAGATTTATCCCCTTCGGGTTACCAAAGTGAAATTAGTTTTTGAAGAAAGCTATCCACTTTAGATCATACCAAAAGGAATCTTAGAGAGATTTATCTCCGTTGGATTATCCATCAAAACAAGTTAATTTTACCCCTTGAAATTTTTGCTTTATCCTTCCAAGATAAACACCCTTAAGCCTTATCCTTCCAAGATAGGCCTCCCTTGAAATTTTTGCTCTATCTTTCCAAGATAGACTCCCTTAAAATTTTTGCTCGATCCTTCTAAGATAGGCTTCAAGATAGACACCATTAAGCTCTATCCTTCCAAGATAGACACCATTATGCCTTATCCTTCTAAGATAGGCCCCCTTAAAATTTTTGCTCTATCCTTCTAAAAAAGAAACTATTAAGCCCTATCCTTCTAAGATAAGTCCCCTTGAAATTTTTGCTCTATCCTTCCAAGATAAATACTATTAAGCCCTATCCTTCCAAGATAGGCTTCTTTGAAATTTTTACTTTATCCTTCCAAGATAGAAACCATTAAGCCTTATCCTTCTAAGATATCCCCCCTTGAAATTTTTGGTATATCCTTTCAAAATAGATACCATTAAGCCCTATCCTTTCAAGATAGGCCCTCTAACTTTTTGCTCTATAGGCAATTTATTCTTTACATCGAGCTTTCAAGTTGGTATCCTTCATCAAAATAAAATGCAGTTTAGTTGATTGGTTCAAAGTAGGGTTTGGCAAAAATGGGTATCTTTTTTTTCTTTGTAGCAAATTTCTAATTGAACTTCACTACAAAGATGAGCAACTATAGACACCTTATTTTTGCCAATTTTTGTTAATTAAGCCAGGTTAATAAATAAACAGAAAAAAATAAAAAAATAAAAAATAAAAAATGAAAAAATAACAAGAAGAAAATCAAGTTAGGTTATAGGAAGTTAAGTCAAGAGTCAAGTCGTATCAAGTTAGGTTAAGTTGAGATGTTAGACCAGTTATTGAGATGGGCTAAATCCATTAGTTTTGGGCTAAACCAATTTAGGGGTCTCAACATCAAGATTTATTAAATTATTGGGCAAAATTAGATTGGGTTGGGCCTTAAAAGAAAAGCCCGAACTAGCTAGGGTTTTTAGAAGCTAAGGTTTCTAAAAGCTAAGGTGAATTTAGGTTAAATCACAAACAAATCTTTCCTATCTTTGATACGGAAGATTTGATTTTAGAGTTTATAAAAATCATGTTGGTTAGTAATTCGAGGAAGCTTTTCTTTTTAATCACACATACCTAACGAAAACACTTCACGTTCCCTCAGTCACCTTTACGCCCCCTCACTCACCTTTATGCTTCCTCATGTGCCACCACCAGTACCTCATGCACTACACACGCGGACATACCTTCACTCACCTTCATGCCCCCTTGCGTGCCATTGCAGCACCACTGTGCACCATCGCTATAGCACCACTGTCACACTACCAGCGCCCATCAACCACGCTGCTATCGCCCTAGCACATGCCCAACATACCGTTCATGATTGCCCACCACTCACCCATGCCATTGCCTAGACACCCTCTGTGCATCGCCCAGTTGCTTGCCCTAGCTCTCGACTACAGTGTAGCATGCTCTTACCTATAGTGTCGCCCCCTCTCGCCCGCAATATTGCCCAAGCATAGGCTCCTCGCTCACCGTGCATCACCCAGTCCCTCACTCCAACCCTCACCTATAGTATTGCCTAGATCCATGCCCTCACTTGTTGTGCATCACCCAGTTGCTCGCCCTAGCCCTCACCTATAGTGTTGCCTGCACATACCCATGCTCTCACCCAAATCCACTTCGTATGTTCGCCTAGGTGCCCGCCTATGCACGCCTAAGTGCTCACCCATTCTCGCCTAATTCTTGCTTGTAGTGTTGCCCAGTATCGCCTAACACTAACCGACCCAACCTAGGTAATTTTTTTTAATTTTCTTCATTTATTAATTAGTTATTTATTTATTATTTTTCCTTATTAATTTATTTTTTTGGTTAAGTGTAATTTTTTTATTTATTAATTATTTTCTTGTAAATTTTTTGTTAAATTAGTTTTTTTTAAAAAAATCATTTTTTAAATAAAAAATAAATTTTGACACTTAGTTTTTTTTCGAAAAAATAAAAATTTTAATTGAGTTTTTTTAGGAAAGATAGTTAGCGTTTTTTTATTAAATTTAGAAAATTAAATTTTTTAGGTTTGTTTTTTTTAAAATAATAAATGGATAAAAAATGTAAATCTAGCTTGGTTTTCCAAATAAAAATAACCCACCTACTAAATATTTTATAAAAAAAAAGAACTACGGCTAGTTTGATCTTGATTAGCAAGTATGTAGACACTTTCGGGATAACTATTAAAAAATAAAAAACTTTTTTCCGCTTTTCTTAGAAATTCATAATAAAAAATAATAAAAAATCATTTTTAGTTATTTTTAATTATTTAGATCTATTTTTAGTATTTTTAGAAAAAATTACAAAAATAAAGCTCATTAAATTTCTTTTAATTTTCATATGGTGACTTAATGTTAATAGGTTAGCTCTCGAACCTCTCTTTTTGGTTCAATTTTCTAGAAATTAAACTTTTTAGAATACTAATAGACTAATGGTCAAATTAGGGTTTTCCTACTCAAAAACCCTAATTTTAATTTTTTACCGATTGAACCAATTAGTGACTCCAATAGTTACAATTTTTTTAAAAAGAGTATTTCCTTAGTTTAATGTCAAGTAATTTAAATTAAGTGGGTTAGGCTTGATATAAGTTAAATCAAGGAAATCGAAATTGGCTTAACAGTCGTACGTAGCTCTTTTTATGAAATTTTAGTGTGTTAGGTTTGTTTTAATTTGAAAATATGTCGAATTTACGTTTTTAATACAATTTGGTTTATTTAAGAAAATTCCTAAAAAAAGGTCCTAAATCAGAAATTTGATTTTTTTTTTTGGAAAATTCTAAAGTGCCCTAATTTGGAAATGGTCTATTTATTTTTATTCATTTTTTAAAAAACCCGGTTTTGCTAAGTGTCAAAATAATTTTTATTTATTAAACTATTTTTTATTTATATTATCTTATTTATTTATTGTTTGTTCTAATTTTTCAATTTCTATTAAACTAAAAAAAACTACTCTTTTTCTTTTTCTTTTCTGTTTTTTTTTTAACTTTCCAAATTTACATTAATAATTTCAAAAAATAAATAAATAATAAAAAAATTACAAAACAATTGTAAAGGAAAAAAAAAAGCTGGACTAAGTTGAGATAGGGTGCGAGTTAGGTTAAAGTAAGAGCGGATTGTAGGTTAAGGTAAGGCAACAGGTTCAGTTTAGAGCGTGAATCTGGGTTGGCTCGCGGGTTGTAAATCAAAAGGTGCAGTAGTAGTTGAAGGTGGTGATTTGGATTGATTTAACCACCGAATTAAGTGGGAAAGTTGATTTTCGTGAATATTTTATTAGGAAATGGGGGGTATTTTCGATGCCAAGTTGAGAAGAGATGGACTTAGTGGTGGTTAGAGTTAGGGTGATGGTGGCGATGGAGCATCGTGCTATTTAACGGCTACTAGAGTCGAGAGAGGTATCGAGTTGGTGGTTTCGGGTGGCTAGGGGTTTAGCCATGGTGCTAACTTAGCTTGAAGTAAGTTGTGTCAATGGCAAAGTTAGAGAGAGAGGAGGTAGACTAAGTATAAAGAGAGAGAGCTTGAATTGATGTTTGGAGAGGATTGTGGGTGGATTTTGATGCTTACATGTCAAATGAATTCCTAAAGCCCCTTTTTATTCACAAAATCATCTTTATAAGCGAGGAAGTTTGAATTTGGATTAAATGAAAATTTCTAGAATTTCAGTTTTTTTCCTATTTTTGGAGCTCGATTTGACCTATTAAACAAGTACATCTACATGCATTTTTTTATCTCAATTCAAAGTATGCTAAGTTTAGGACGAGAATCACTCATTGATTAACATAATTATGCTTGGAATCATTGAAAAAAATGAAGTGAAAGTGAAGGGGTTAAGGGTTGAGGTTGTTTTCGGCCCAAAAAGAGGAGGAAATTAAGGGAAAAAGAAGGGAAAGGGAGAGAAAGGAGGTTGATGTGGTGCTACATCAATTGTGTTGTCCAGTAGTTATGTATCACATGTCCTCACATGACGCGTAGTAATTGACATGATAATAGGCAGCTGATGTGGCATGCTACGTGGTGCTACATCAATTGTAACCCAATCTAATGGTGCCACATATCAGGGCATGTAGTATAGTGAACCCCTGACACATAGTAGTTTCATTTGTACATGATGTAATAGTGTATCCTCTAAAAAAAGAAAGAAAGAGGCTTGCCATGCCTTTGATAGGATTTAAATACAAGACCTCTAACTAAACCTAATGTATATGTTTAAGTGTTTTACCGTTAAGCCATTAGTCTGTGCCTTATTCATATGTGCAATTAAATTGCACATATGAACAAAGTTAATCTAGGCTAGATTCAAATGTAAGCCTAAGCCCAATGGTTTCCTTTCTACTTTTATTACAAATTCTATTCTAAACAAGAAATTTATTATTTTCTATATTTCCTAAATCCTCTATTTTTCTATTTTTTTAATCTTTTTTGTGACTTTTCAAATTTCTATATATTTTCTCTAATTTTTTCATTTTTTGCATATTTTTCTAGATTTCTTGTTTTTTGTGTTTTTTTCCTATTTTTCTATTTTTTTTAATTTTTCTAGACTTCTTATTTTTTCTAAATTTCTTATTTTTTGGTTTTCTTTAATTTTTTAGAAAGAGTCGCTTGGATTTATCCATAGTTTTTTCTTTAATATTTAGGACTCCTTATCCTATTGAAATGAAATAACATAAAATAAAAGGGGGCAAAAATGGGGTGTTTATGGCTGCCCTTCTTTGTGGTAAAGTTTGAGCAAAACTTTGTCACAAAGATAAAAGAGATATTATTTTTGCCCCAAAGATGACTTTAAGCTAAGAAGCATAATGACTGACTAACTATCCTACACTCGATCCATTGGGAATTTGGTGAAAAGAAAAAATGAAGCTTGGTCGTGCTCTTCTAAGCTCACTAACCTAGGTAGGAGCGTCTCTAGGAGATTAGCAATCCTAAGATTGATCTAGAGAAATTATTCGTGCCCTTCTAGGCTCACTTACTTAAGTGGGAGCATCTCTCGAGGACTAACATCCTTAAACTGGAATTGATATAGAGAACCTAGTCATGCCCTTCCAAGCTCACTAACCTAGGCAGGAACATCTCTTGGGGATTAGGTAGGAGTGTCTCTAGGAGACTAGTAATCCTAAGATTGATCTGGAGAAATTGTTCGTGCCCTTCTAGGCTCACTTACTTAAGCAGGAGCATCTCTCGAGGACTAGCAACCTTAAACTGGAATTAATATAGAGAACCTAGTCATGCCCTTCTAGGCTCACTAACCTAGGTAGGAACATCTCTCAAGGACTAGCAACCTTAAACTAGAAATGATTTAGAGAACTTGGCCATATCCTTCGAGGTTCACTAACTTAGGCGAGAGCATCTCTTAGGGACTTGCAACCCTAAGTTGAGATCAATCTAGAGAACCTAGTTGTGCTCTTCTAAGTTTATTAACTTATACGGGAGCATCTCTCAAGGACTAACAACCCTAAACTGGACTTAAAAGAAGTGCCTATGGGCTTACTAAAGGAAATTGAAGAAGAGAAGTGCCCTAAGGGTTTGTTAAAAGAGATCGAAAAGAGACTAAGTTAAGATCATGCCTTTGCAGGCTAGCTAAGCACCAAATGCAGAAGGTGAGTGCCTTATGTGCCTTGTTGTAGGAACATTTTAACATCATGGTACCATGGATTTTGGTCATTCGTACCCTCAATTCCCAGACAGAGGGCAGACTTATCTTCAATTTCAATAGTAAGGGGCTGAATCTCGACTCCACCAGATATCTGGATCATAGATGCTAAAGTACCTAAGGCATCATCAAATTGATTATGAGTCCTTGGTACATGATTGAAGGTGACTTCTTTGAATTTCTCCATCAATTCAATCAGGTTTCAATGATAAGGTACTAGTTTTGGATCCTTTGTCTTGTATTCTCCCCAAGATTGGTCAATAATGAGTAAAGATTCCCCATATACTTATAATTCTTGGATATCTTCATCTAGGGCCATTTTGAGTCCCATGATACATGCTTCATATTCGGCAATATTATTGGTGTATGGGAAAACAAACCTTATAGCCATGAGGTATTGTATACCTTTGAGGGATATTAGTATCGCCTCAATTCCACACCTAGATATGTTAGCTACCCCATCGAATAACATCTTCCACTTTGGTGGTTCTCCTTTATTAGAACTTCCTTCAACTGCTAAAATATTTTCATCAGGGAAGTTGACTTGTACCTCTTGAGGGATATTATCGGAGGGATATTATTAGAGGGATTTCTGCTAACTAATCTGCTAGAGCTTACCTCTTGACTGAATTTCGATTCACGTACATAATGTCGAACTTTGATAGTAACATTTGTCACTTTGAGATTCTACTAATTAGGGCTAGTTTATTTACTAAGTACTTCAAGGGATCATGTTGAGTTAACAATTTAACTTGGCAATAGAGTATGTATTGTCTCAACCGATGCATGACCCAGACTAAAGCATAATAGGTTCTTTCAACCTCCGAATAATTTTGTTCCCCTTTAGTAAATTTCTTGCTCAAGTAGTATATGGCTTGTTCCTTCCCTTGTTCGTCCTTTTGGCTAAGCATACACCCTATAGAAATAAAGGCTTCCTAAGTTTCGGAGCTACCAAAATTAGGAGGTTCATGAGGTATTCTTCAATTGTTGTGAAGGCTTGCTTGCATTCTTCATCACAATTTATCTTGGTGTTCTTTTTCAACAACTTTAATAGGGGACAACATTTATTTGTGAGTTTAGATATGAATCGGGTTATGTAGTTTAAACGACCCAACAAGCCTTTGATTTCTTTGAGAGGGCATGGAAGGGGTAAGTTGACTATTATTTTGACTTTCTTAAGGTCCACTTTGATGCCCCTTTGGTTGATTATGAAACGTAATAATTTCCTTGAAGTTACTCCGAAGGTACACTTCTCTGGGTTAAGCTTCAACTAGAATTTTCTTAACCTATCAAATAATCTCCTCATATTATCTACATGATTTTCTCCTTCCTTAGACTTTATAATCATAAACTTCAACTTCTTTGTGCATCATGTCGTGAAAGATTACAACCATAGCCCTTTGATAAGTTGCCTTGGCATTTTTGAGTTCAAAAGGCATTACTTTGTAGCAAAATGTGCCCTAAGTTATGATAAATGTTGCTTTAGCTTTATCTTCTTCAAACATTTGAATTTGATTATATCCAGAGAATCTATCCATGAAAGAGAAAAGATGGTTTCTGGTTATGTTATCAACCAAGACATCAATATGGGGTAAGGGGAAATTATCTTTAGGGGGTACTTGATTAAGGTCTTAAAAATCCATGCATACTTCGACTTTTTCATTCTTCTTCATTACTAGCACAATGTTAGCTACCCACTCAAGATAATCAGACACCGTAATGAAACTGACCTTTAGTAATTTTCTAACTTTTTCCAAAATCTTCAACAGGAAATTTGTTTGGAACCTTCTTAACTTCTGTTTCTTAGGTTTAATGTCCTCTCATGTAGGTAAGCGATGGACTATGATTGATGAATCTAATCTGAGTATATCTTCATAAGACCACGCAAACACATCTTGGTATTTAGATTGTAATGTGGTCATTTCAGCCTTTTGTTCTTCTTTCAAATTCCCTCCAATTTTCAATGTTTTGGTGTTGTCATCAGTCCCAACATTAATCATCTCAATTGGCTCGTCAATGGAAATTCTACTCATTTCATTCTTTTGCCAGCTTTCTTGCACGTCACTATGGTTATTAACATCACTCTCAACAACTAACTCAGTAGGGTTGGAGGTGATATCAAAATTTTCATCACCTATCTACGTGAGGTATCCATGGCCTTTATTCAAAGCATTTGATCTGGGAGAAAAAAAAAGTATGCAAAGGAAAGAGTGTAAGTAAGGAAGAAGTGAATAGAAAGGAAATTGATTCTTATTTAGAAAAAAAAATCTTTTAAGTACAAAAGTTGTAGAATAAAGGTTATTATTACAAAACTCTATAAAATACTAGACCATGATTCATCATTTACCCTAGGGAAGACTCATTGCTATTCATAAGGATGGAAAACCAATTATTTAGGTGTTGGGACTTGTCAGATTGGCCAGCTATTTTATCCTTGCTGGAGGTGTCCTCTTTGGTAAGCTTTGAATTTTAAGTTTTAACCCAGATGAAAATTTCTAATAACGGTGGGAAGGTCATTGGGGTATGATACAATCCGTCGCCTCTTTTGCACTTCCCTTGTATATTTCGTAGCTTATCCACTAGAGTTGGGGTGTAACTTAGCCTAGAGGTTCCAAATTGGCCTTCTTTGAATTTCGACCTCTCATGTTTCTCCTGATCAATAATCATAGACACCTCTTCGAACATTTAGAACACAAAGCCCTCTTGCTCCTTAGTGACAATATAGGGTATGGCCATTTCTTTATATATTTTGTAACCTTGGTCACCCAAAATCGTTATGAACTGGCCATTGAGATGAAATTGACCTTTTGATGAAGACTTGAAGGTATAGCCCCTACTAAATGTATCTAAGGTCTTCCAAATAACAAGTTGAAGGTCCTTGGGATGCCTAAAACTTTGAATCGGATGTTGAACGTCTATGGGCCAATATCAATTGGTAAGTTGATCTCCCCTATGATTTCACTTTTGGATCCGTCAAAAGCCTTGACTATTGTTGAACTTGGCTTGATAGCAATTGTATCAATGCCTAATATATCTAAGGTAGCTAGAGGATAGACATTTAAGGATGACCTATTGTCAATGAGGACTCTTGTTGTGATGATGTTGTTTACCTTCACTATTATAAAGAGAGGCTTAGGGTGCTAGTTACCTTCTTTGCCAAGTTCTTCAATAGAGAAAGAAATCTAATCTATAGTGAGGATAGAGTTAGTGATAAACCCTATTCTTTCAGCCGGTATTTCATGAGGGACTTTAACTTCCCTTAATGTTTTGAACAAAGCTTCTCGATGCGGTTCCGATGCCATCAATAAACTCATGAGAGATATTTGTGCTAGAGTCTTTGTGGGCTGATCCATTACTTTATACTCACTAGACTTAATTACTTTGGTGAAGGTAGACAATCCTTCTTTATGTTACTAGTTCATTGTTTAGCCATTCCAACATAACCTTCTTTTTCAGGTCTTCCCTTAGATCACAAATTCTACTAGAGCAGGTAATCCCTCCTACTAGTAAGCTTAATTGTCCTTAATTTATTGCTTGGTAGTTGAGAGGGGCAGTTTTATAATTTTCAAGGGCTACAAGCATATGAAAGGTATACCCTTTTGTTTGTGGAATTTGCTTCTTCTCTTGTTTGTAAAATCTATAGAACCTGGGCTTTCGGTTGGAATTGATCATGTTGATGGCCGGGTTAGAGTCATCAAATATCATATTGATGATGGGCCCATGGTTAGGCAAGTAGTTGTTGTTGATGTTTAGAACTAAAGCCTCTACGAAGTCTAGTTATATTATACCTTCGTTGATTAGATCCTAAATTTTATTTCTTAATCTCCAGCGTGAATTTATTAAATGGCCCACTTGCCTTAGATGATATTGAAACCTTGCATTGGGATCAAAGAATCTTGGCTTGTACCTTTCATTAAGAGCCTTGAAATGGAGTAGATTATCCTTCATCAACTTTTCAAGTATTTGACTGAGAGGAATAGGTATTTTGGTGAACTGCCTTGAGTCCTTACTGACTTGTAGTTAGCCTTTAAACTGTTCTTGAGTTGGCAGAGGATTTTCCCTGCAAGAAACTTAAGCATTGGGCCTAGTATTCGAGTTGACCATGCCGACAATAGCTTTTTTAGGCTTGCTGGTGGTGGGTTTAGTAGAGAGTGGTCTTCTATCTGACTGTTCTTATAACTTACAGGAGGAGACGGCACTTTCAATCTGGCACCTTGCTGCTGCTGCTACTGTTGCTATTGCTACAAAATTAGAAGAGGCTTGCCCAATCAAGTGAGAGAAATAGGGTCTCTCAAGAGTGTTGATAAAAGTCAAAGTTAGCTCTTTCTCAGTTATGGAGGTATATACCTTTGTAGCTAGGGATCTCCACCTTTGGGCGTGTTCTTTAAAAGATTCATTGTACCTCTTCTTCAGGGAAACTAAATTCATTATGGTCGATGCTACTTCAAGATTAAACCTATATTGCTCATAAAATGCCCTAGCCAGCTTTTCTAATGTGTTCTCCTAATTCAAATCCAATTAGGTGTACCGGGTCAAAGTAGGGCCAGTTAGGCTATCCTGAAAAGTTTAGACCATGAGTTGGTCATATTGCACATACCTGCCCATCTTACGTACATACAGTTGGGCGTGCAGTTTAAGGCATCCAGTCCTATTGTCCTTTTCGAAGTTAGGTATTTTGAATTTTTCTAGGAAGCTTCCATAGTCATAGGTAGAGAAGTTTGTTATACTAGCCTATTTGAATCCATCACACCCTTTGAGCATTTTCATCTTTTCAGTGATTCTCTGGGTCAGTTGCTTCTTAAGCTCTTTCAATTTGTCTTGATTAGCTTCAAGCTTTGGATTGATTAGAAACAAGTAAGTGTTCGACTCGAAAGTCGGGTTGACCATCAAAAAGACCCCTTTTGTCTTAAAGGATTCAAAGGCCTTGTTGAGTTTAGGGTAGGCTTCTTCTGGTTCAAGGGGTAGGACTTCAACATTCTTTCCATATCAGGCTTTAGAGCTTTCTTTGTTTACTGGAGCTATGGACCTGAGCAAGGCGATGCTATTAGCAAGGAAGCTCAATTGATCTGCAATCTTCCCCACTATTTGTTCCAAAGATTGGAACCTTAGCTTAGTAGGATCAATAACTTCGAGAATGACATTGCTATTATTGGTGTTGGTGTTGTCATTTCCTTAGTTAGCCATTTTGGATCCAAAGTGGGGTTCTAATGGGTCTTCTCTAGAAGGTTTGACACTTGGGAGTTATCTTGGCAACCTAGATTTAGGATCACTTCTCAACAAGTCAGCACATGAAGATTTTAATTTTTTTTAAAATATGGAATTGAAATAAATGAATGAAATGCAATTGTGCTACATGGATGAAAAGGAGTAGATCAACGATTAACTAACAAAATGGCAAGTTATTTATTGTTCTTTAATTCCCAGTCTTAGCACATGAAAGAAAAGAAAAATATAAATTCGTTTAGACTAATCTTCTTTTCTTTTATAGGTCGGATGATAATTTCTTCTCTTAATTGCTAGGTTCGATGGCCACTGCTTTATCTTGCTTTTGCTTATGTTCAGTTACTTCCTCAAACTCTTAGATTTTCTTCTAGGCCATCTTCAGCTGGTATTCTAAGGCATGAAATCTTTACCTAGACTCCCAAAAGAGGTTTTCCCACCTGTCTTTTTCATTGTAGAGGACTTCCATGTGAGCTTTTATTTGGTCCATGTGGGTTACCATTTCAGAGCTAACACTTGCAGGGGGAAGGTTGAAGGACTTCTAGTGCTTCATATTGCATCATGCCTACCTTGTGAAGTTAATCTATAAGTACTCTTTGGGGGCCTGGTGTTTATCTACTTCTCCTATGAATTCGCTCAAATCTATGTTAGGGCTTATGGACTTGGTATCCTACTAAGCTTTCATTTTGCGAAGCTTAGATACCTATTCTATGGGGTGAGACTCTTTGAGTTTAATGGTAAATGGCTTTAATGAAGGCCTTGGACTATGTCCTAGATCCCCCCAAATTGTCTCACTATGTTGTTTGAATAGTAGCCTATACACCAACTTATTCCAATTAATGGTACAACATGATAATCTTTACAAAAGAGTATGACCTTACTATAATTGCTCCATCTAGCGGTCTATAGTATGTCTTCAACTCGAAAATCTTGTAGAACTTCTATTTAGAGAAGGGTAAGGATATTTTCTAGTAATTTTATCTTATCAACGAAAGAGTCAATAAGATCATTCTTATTAGTGAATGGAGCCCTTATCAAGTCTAACCCAAAGCATTTGACATGGCTAACGAACCATACCATTAACAATGCTATGCTTGACCTGAGACCTCCACAGCCTCTTTTCTTAAGGAAATTAAGGTTCCTTATTTGTTTGACTAGTATGGCAGGAATATAACACTTCTCTTCCTAGAATTAGGCCACTAATTCTGCCACCCTAAAATGTATAAGAAAAGATTTTCTTAGAAATAAGATGGTAGCAAATATTGCTAATATATAGGCCTTGATTTGATTCTCCCTCCATTTCCAAGAAATAGAGCCCGTTTGTTGGAGCTGGGTTCGGTTTGGAACTAATGGATTAGATCACATATCCTGATAGCATATTTATGGCAATTATTTAGGGCCCCAATTATCTCAGTCTTTTGAATCCCTAAGAATTTTGAAAAAATGTAAGCTGGATCAAAGTTGAGCTCTAGAATGTATATTTTGTCCAAAGGAGGGGCTTAAAGCAATTTGGTATATTCTTCCAGAGTTGGACTAATTAGGTATGGCCTAAAACAAAATGTGACTTCTTTGCGCTCCTAAAAATGGACTAAGACCCTCACCAGTATGATATTAACATTCACCTTGGATAGTGAGAGTATGAGCTTAATCTTATTGGTAATAAACTCTTGTTCTCTTGGGCTAAAGGTTTGAAATCATTGGTTAAGTATGATTTTTGGGTTTGTAGGCTTATGGACATGAATCTCTTTAGCAAAGACCTTAGCGTTGGATGAGTTGGCCATTCTAAAAAATTACAAGGAAAACATAAATTATAAAGGAAAGAATATTTACATCAACGGAAATTGAAAAAGATTTCCTATGTACATGAATTCTAGGAAAAATATAAGGAAAGAAACTCTGGGTTTGTTGTTTTTTCCTTTTTCTCTTTTAGAACAATGTCGCCTTGTTAGCTATTCGTTGACCTTGAAGAATGTATGTAGGAAGGGTGAGTTCTAAAAGTCCTTAAACTCTATGACCTCATGCGTTTTTGAAAAAAAAAATATAGTTCCTTAGTCACATTGAAGTTTAAGTAGGGTGGCTTAATTGGCTTTGAACGGTGGTTTCCTTACTACGCCTGGAACTTATACAATGGCTTCCTATCTTAAGGTCCTAATACAGTCCAGGTTCAACCGTATCTATCATGCATTCATGGTACATAAAATAAATTCCCCCCTAAAGTAGCTAAAAAACTAAACCTGCAAAAATGTTAGTACAATTATTGTACAGATAATAAAGAATAAGTAAATAATTTGCACTAAGGTGATTTTTAAGAGATTATTTTTAATTTTGGAGAGTCGAATGGCGAACCCTCTTGGCGATCCCCAATGGAGTCGTCAAGTTGTCGAGTTTAGTTTTTTCCTATTGATTTTTTTTTTAAATTAGTATTCTTTAAACCAATCAATATTAAACCCTACCCATTTAATATTGACCCTTAATAAGAGTTTAAAGAAAATTGGTTTTTATTTTGAAAATGTATTAGAGTCACCACCCAATCGAAGTCAGGAAATAAGTTAAGTTATAACCAATTAGGTGGATTGGTTATAACTTAGTTACTGGTCTAACGATAAAACCAATTTTATAAAACGGTTTTAAAACCGGAGATCTGGATTTGGGGGTTAGGATTTTTAAACTTTGACAAGTACCATTAACTTTTCAATTTTAATCTTAATCCTAAAAATTTCCATAAAACAGAACTCAATTATTAGTTAATCGAATTGGATAACTTGAGTAAAATAACTAAACTAAAAAAGGCAAAATAAGTTTTTTTGTTTCTTTTACCATCACCCAGTAGATGCCTATGTACTTGCTATTTGGGATCAAACGTATGTAATTCTTTTGTAAAATTTTAGTGTATTGGGTTTGTTTTAATTTGAAATATGTCAGATTTATGTTTTTAACCCCAATTTGGTTTATCTAAGGAAATTTATGAAAAAAGTCTTAAATCGAAAATTTTATTTTTTTGGAAAATTCTAAAATGCCTTAATTTGGAAAGGGTCCATTTATTTTTATTCATTTTTAAAAACCCAATTTTTCTAAGTATCAAAACGATTTTTTTTCATTAACCTATTTATTTTTTTAGTTATATTATCTTATTTATTTATTGCTTATTTTACTTTATCTATTTCTATTAAACTAAAAAAAAAAAAAACTTCTCTTTTTCTTTTTCTTCCTTTTTTCTTTTTCTTTTCCTTTCTTTTCTTTTTTTTTTTTTTAACTTTCTAAATTTACATTCACAATTACAAAAAATAAATAAATAATAAAAAAATTACAAAACAAACATAAAGAAAAAAAAAAGCTGAACTAAGCTGAGATAAGGCACTAGTTAAGTTGATGCATGAGCGGATCGTAGGTCTAAATAGGACAATGGGGTAGGTCTGGAGTACGGATTCGAGTTGGCTAGTGGGTTGTGGATCAAAAGATGCTGCATTAGCAATTGAAGGTGGTGATTTTGATCAATTTAGCCATTGAATTAAGTGGGAAAAGTGATTTTCGTGAATATTTTATTAGGAAATGGGGAGGTATTTTTGATACTGAGATGAGGGGAGATGGATTTAGTAGTGGTTAGAGTTAGGGTAATGGTGGTGATGGAGTGTTGCGCTATTCGGTGGCTACTAAAGTTAAGAGAGGTATCAGGTTAGTAGTTTCGAGCGATTGGGGTTTAACCGTAGTGCTAACTTAGCTTAAACTGGGTTATATCGATGGCAAAGTTAAAGAAAGAGAGAGGCAGACTAAGTATAGAGAGAAAGAGAGCTCGGATTGATGTTTGGAGAGGATTATAGGTAAATTCTGATGCTTATGTGTCAAATGAATTCCCAAAGTCCCTTTTTATACACAAAATCAACTCAGTAAGTGAAGAAGTTTGAATTCGAAATAAATGAAAATTTCTAGAATTTTAGTTTTTTTTTTTCTTCTGATTCTTAGAGCTTGATTTGACTCATTAAACAGTTGCATCTAGATGCGTTTTTTATCTCAATTCAAAGTAAGCTAAGTCTAGGATGAGAATCACTTACTGATCAGCATAATTAAGCTTGGAGTCATTGTAAAAAATGAAGCCAAAGTGAAGGGGTTGAGGTCATTTAAAAGAAGGGAAAGGGAGAGAAAGGCGATTGATGTGGCGCTAAGTTAGTCGCATCGTCTAGTAACTGTATGCCACATGTCCTTATGTGATACGTGGCAGTTGACACGATAATGGAAAGCTGATTTGGCATGCCACGTAGTGCCATGTCAACTGTGACCCATCCTAATGGTGCGACGTGTCAAGGTATGAAGCACAATGAACTCTTGATACGTGGTAGTGCCGTTTGTGCATGATGTGGTAGTGTGTTGTTTAAAAAGAAGAAAAAGGCTTTCCATGCCTTTGATAGGATTCAAACCTAAGACCTCCAACTAAACCCAATACATATGTCCAACTGTTTTACCGTTAGGCAATTAGCCTATACCTTATTCATATGTGCAACGGTCCCCTTTCTACTTTTATTACAAATTCTATTATAAACAAGAAATTTATTATTTTTTATACTTCTTAAATCTTCTATTTTTTATTTTTTGTGACTTTTCAATTTTCTATATATTTTCTCCAAATTTTTCCATTTTTTGCAATTTTTTTAGATTTCTTATTTTTGCGCTTTTTCTTATTTTTCTATGTTTTTATTTTTCTAGACTTCTTATTTTTTCAAAATTTCTTATTTTTAAGTTTTCTTTAATTTTCTAGAAAGAGTCTCTTGGATTTATCCATAGTTTTTTTTTTTATTTAGGAACGACCCCTTATCCTATTGAAATGAAATAACATAAAATAAAAAGAGGTAAAAATGAGGTGTCTATACCCTTCATCAGCAGCATTCCTAACATCAATATGGCTCAACCAAAGACTCCTAAGACGTCATAACATGGACCTAATTGTAGCATGCTACTTATCATTCCTTTTTTTTTGACATTATACTTTATTACTTATTCTATTTGTCCCTTTTACCCTTTTGTTAATGTACTTTGATAGTATTTTTGTATTACCCTTTATTGTAATTGCTTAGCCTTCCTTATTGCCATAGGGATGTACTATAAATAGCCCCCTTTTTCCTTGTAGCTAAAAATCATCTTATACCATATACGTAATGAATATCTTGGATCATGTGAGATACCAATCTCTGAGTATACCTTTGCATTACACTATTATCTAATCTTGCCAAGTAACATAGGATTAGTGGCGAGTGAACTTTAGCATTAGCTTGTGAGTCATATCAAGTGAGTGTTAAGTCGTGTTGTGTTCGTTAGTACATCATATCTTCCGAGCAGCTTCATGGAAAATACTATCTTTACTGACCTTTCCATTCTATTTTCTTCGATATCTCAAAGGAATCACTTAGTTCCTATTCTCTATGAGAAGTCTTAGTGATTATTGAGTTCCTAAGAACATCATATAATCTTAGTGTCAAAGCTTGAGGTTACGATTGAAAACTTAGTGTTGAAGTACTTCTTGTTAGAGTGAGTGTTTTGTTGTACTCTATTTTTTAGTAGAAAAATAGAGCAAGTTCTAAGTCACTATGTGGATTCATATTTTCTAAGTTTATGTGAATTTTCTGCGTAAGTAGTGGATCTCTTGAAGTCTTGAATTTAGAATATCGAATCTTAGTATTCAAGGAGAGATTAATGATATTAAGAGTGATGCCTATGGGCATGGCTATGTTACTTAACAGACACTACGAACTATTGAGGGGTAGATATAAGATCTTACTACTATTGTAGCCAATTTTTCTATTTCTGTACAAAGGGCCATAGAGATTAGGCCATAAGAGAGAGTTGTTGAATAAGGCCTAGAAGAAAGATAGGTGAGAATTAAGCACTTAAGGCTATTAATGTAAACCTAACTCCACCTCAACACACCGACAGAGTTGCAAGAAAGATATTAGAGGAGTCAAGCATCTTAAAGTGCAGATTCTAAGCTTCAACGAGTCTGGTAGTGATGATGACTACTTAGGCTAGGGAGGAGAAGATTGAGAATATTTTCAACTTTTACGATTACAAAGATGCCATTTGTATCCACGTAGTTGCATTAAAATTTTCTAGGTATGTGACAATGTGGTTGAAGAAGTTGTAAAATGTGCATTAGAGAGTCTAACTTAAAGGTTGAACATGAAACGAGATGAAAAGAGTCCTCAGAAGAAGGTTCGTTTTTAAACAATATGAAAAAGACATTTTCTAACGTCTCCAAGACTTGAGACTAGGTAACAGAATAATGAACGAGTATGTTCGAG
Source organism: Lumnitzera racemosa (assembly GCA_024138005.1). Lineage (NCBI taxonomy): Eukaryota > Viridiplantae > Streptophyta > Magnoliopsida > Myrtales > Combretaceae > Lumnitzera > Lumnitzera racemosa. The sequence goes on along the minus strand of JAMXBC010000010.1, from coordinate 64,310,084 downwards.
AATTCTAGTTGCTTATGATCAAATGTGATGTTGATGAGCTTAAGACAAGGACTATAGTACGGTTCATTTCTAGGCTAAGGACTAAAATTGGTAACATTGTGCACATATAGAGGCTTAGAACTCTAGATGATACCATTTGAGTAGCATGAAGGGTTGAAAAGTAAAGGCGGAAGCAAATTGGTTGAGTGTTAAGCAACCGACCTGGCTTGTTGAGCAGAAGTGGTATGCCGAGCTGACCTTACTATGACTGAGCTTAATACAGTTTCAAGGTGGACAGCTAAGGTCAGATGCCGAGTCAACTTTATGATGGTAAAGGTAAGAGCTAGGTTGAGGAGCTCAAGGTTAAGAAGGACTGAGGAGCCTAGGTAGGAAGACCCAAAAGTTTAAGTACTTCAAGTGTCTTGGTTTTGGGTACGTGGCTAGTCAATGCTTGAATAGATGTATCATGACCATCAAGGAGACAAGCGCCAATTCAAAGTAAAGGGTTCTAGTGAAGGAGATAGTGAAGTAGGAGTTAATCAGTTGCTAGAAGAATTCTTAAAAGACCCAAATGCTGTGACCCCCCTTGAAAAGGGAGCTGAGTACTGTCTAGTTGTATGATGATCTCTTAATACCTTTGTCTCTTATGAGAATGAGTAAAGGGAGAACCTCTTCCATACAAACTGCCAAGTGAATAGAAAACTTTATGCTTTAATTATTGATGGAGGGAAGTTGTACAAATGTCATAGTACAAGGAGTAGTTAAAGCTCGAAAATTGTCAACCTATGCCTACCCTATGTTGTACAAGATTTATTGGCTAAATGAGAAGAGAGGTCTACCTGTTGCCAAGTAAGCTAAAGTGCCAATCACTGTTAGTGACAAATATAAGGGTAAGGTGCCATGTGTGCTTCACATATCTTACTTGGTCGACCTTAGCTATTTTATTTGAAAGTACTACATGATGGGTATAGGAACACTTATATGTTCTAAAAGGATTGGAAGAAGGTTATATTGACCCCAGTGAGCCGCAAGGAAATATAAGAGTTGTAAAAGAAGATTATTTGGCCACTGTAGTGGAAATCCTTAGCATTAGCTTATGAGTCATATCAAGTGAGTGTTAAGTCGTGTCGTATTCGTTGGTGTATCATATCCTTCGAGCAGCTTTACGAAAGCTATCGTGTTTGCCAACCCTTCCATTCTATTTTCTTTGATAACTTGAAAGACTCAATTGGTTCCTATTCTATATGGTAAATCCTAGTGATTATTACTAAGCTCTTAAGCAAGTCACTATCCATGTAGATTTGTCCTTTAGCACTAAAAATGTAGAAGTAACTTCAATTTAACGTTGAACATGTGTCTATAGGCACTAAATCCCATTATACAACTATAAGAGCATATTCTTCTTACTTTACCTCATTTATACCTTTTTGGGGTTGTTTGTACGTATTTTCCTCTTATATTAGTTGTCTAATTTAGTTATTGTATTTAATTTATGTAAGCCCTAATAAATACCCTCTTTTTGTAATTAGCTAGACAAGTTGAATGATATTTACTTCATTTTTCTCTTATGCTTTTGAGTCTTATCTTCTCAATTCTAAGTTACTCTTGCTAATTCCTTGAGCAAAGATTATGTCGAGTGCCCCAAAGCAAAACTTATGTGTTATATTAAGAGTAAATTGGGTTTATCTATGATTCATGTTATGTAACATCCGAAGTCAGCTTATGAGTTTAGCTTAGACCCACATTAATCCCATTTCTATTTCAACCTTAGCTAAGTTCAAACCTATCATTGGTTATATTAGAGTAATACCTTCATCTGTGTAATTCTTAAGGCATATCATGTTTATATTAGAGACTTGGCAACAACGTTGAGTGCTATTTGTGCAGCTACTCAATTAAGTTCAGTTACTACTAAGGTATTTTCAAATGCTACAGAAGTTAGTAGCAAAATTGCTTTATTAGTTGAAGTATTTTAGCTATTGTTAAGAATTGTTCAAGTATTGTTTGTATTATTTCTCTAAAAGGACATGTTGTACCCCCATGTACAACCATGGTATAGAGAATGGTCGAAAATCAACCTCTTAATGTTATTTCTATGGATAGACGAGCTCCATTAGGTGAAGAATGGGTAAATCTAGCTTGTAATGAGCAAAATGATAAAGTTAGACAAGAAGGAAGAGCACAAAGAAAGATTGGACCTAAAGAAGCTGATGAAGAGGCTAGAGATAACTTATAGGAGTATGGGCACAAGATGTTTGAGATCTAAGAGGATTATAGACTGTAAATTTATGGAATTGGGTAGCAATGACAATAATGAGTATCTTAACTAGGAAGAAAAGTTAAGAAGCTATTTGAGTGTCATAACTGTAAGGAGAACATTAAGGTAAGATTGGTTTCCTTAAAGTTAAAAGGATATTCTACATTGTGAAATACAACATGGGATGAGATGAAGAGAGTCATATAATGGAGGTTCATCGAACTACTATCTATAAGGCATGTTTTAGAAGTTACAAGAGTTAAGGTAGGGTAGAATTGTTTTGATGATTATGTCAACGAATTCCAAATGCTAATGAGTAGGTATGATATAGTAGAGCAGGTTGGAACAATCCCAACATTTACAAGTAGACCGAAGCACAAGATCCAAACTATTTTGGAAGTTGAGATGATTAATACCCTAGATGATGTTATTTGAGCTTCACAAAGGATTAAAAGGCAAAGGTGAAATAGTCTTTTCTAAACTCCTTAAGGTTAAACTCAGCTTAGTTGACTTGTTTAGCTAGAAGCTTGAAGTCCAGTATGAATAGAGCCAACTAGAAGGGATACACAAGTTGATAAGAGGAAAGATTCAAGAGGGAAGGTCATCGAAATAAGTTGAGAGGGAAAGCTCATCAAACTTTAGGTTGTAAGACTAGCAAGATTGAATTCATCAACTACTAAGGCTTCAGATACATAGTTGTTCAATACATAAATTAATGAACCATAGTGATCAAGGGAGAAGTCGAGACCCTAAAGGTTGATAGTATAGATAAGGAAGGGTTGTAGAAGGGGTTGGAGGAAACTGGATAGGATGAAGTGTTCGAGGAAGAGGAATTTGCTATCTATGCCAAGCCATTGGAATTCTGAAACTTGGTGTTATGTCGAGCTATGAATGTGACCCCTTTTGTTGAAAATGAGTAAGTAGAAAACTTATTTCACATACGTTGTCGAGTAAAAGGACAACTGTGTACCTTGACCATAAATGGAGGAACCTATATGGATGTTGCTTATGCTTCTATGGTATAGAAATTAAATTTTCTAACTACTTGACGCCTTTAACCATACAAACTTCATTAGCTACATGAGAAGAGAGCACTTCACGTGACTTAATAAGTTTGAGTACTTATAATTATAGGTGACAAGTGTCAGGATGACATCATAAGTGATGTCTTACCCACGTATACCTCATACATTCTATTAAGCCTACATTGGTTAGAGAGCCATGTACAATGGATGTTGAAATACATATGCCATCAAGAAGGATGGGAGGAAGATTATTTTAAATACTATAACTCCAATCTAGGTTAAAGACACGTAAACACAACTCAACCAAGATTAAAAGAGTAATTTGATGATGATTAGAGATGAATTTAAACAAACATTGAAGTTGGATACTTACGATAGTTCTTGTTAGTCAAACAATTGTTTGAGCCTAGAGAAGGATGCGAGGAAGATTGTTCTACATGCTATAATTCCAATCTAGGTTACAGACATGTAGGCATAATTAAGCTAAGCTCAAAAGAAAACTTTGATGATGATCCAAAGTGAATTAGAACAAACATTGAAGTCGGACACTCTAATGTTCTTATTAGTCAAACGGTTGTTGGAACTTAGAGATTAAGTCCAGTTGCCTACTGAGGTCTAAGAGCTGATAGTAGGTTTAAGGACCTATTTCTAAAAGAGCTGATGAAGGAATTACTACCATTTGGAGGCATTGAACATTGCATCAACCTATAACTAGTTGCTACTCTATCTAATAAGTCGGCCTACTAGATGAATCTTGAGCAAGTTACTAAGCTTTAAAGATATGTAAATGAGCTTAGAGAGCATGGCTACATGTAAGCAAGCTTTAACCTCTATGATGTGCCAACTTACCTATAAAAGGACAAAATGTGGTGGATATATGTTGATAGTAAAGCTATTAATAGGATTACGATTAAGTAAAGATATCTCATTCTAAGCTTGATGATATGTTAGATGAGCTTCATAGAGGCTAAATCTTTTTGAAGATCGACCTTAAGATTACGTATTATTGAATTAAAATGAGACCAAGTAATGAATGGGATATTGCATTTAAGACATGGTATGGTCTTTATGAATGAATGGTTACACCTTTTTTAGCCTATCTAATGCACTGAGCACTTTCAGGAGATTGATGAATCATAAACTCGAAGAGTTGATTGGTAAATTTATCGTTATCTATTTTGACAACATCTTAGTGTACAGTCCCAACATGAAGAGCTATTGTAGAAACCCCCAAGTTGTTTTTGAGATACTCTAAATTGAATAATCGTTTAGCGATTTGAAGAAGTGTAGTTTGTATCGAGAAGAGCTTGTATTCTTTAGATCTATAGTGTATGAAGGAGGTCCAAGAGTTGATGATGAGAAGGTCTAAGTTATCTTAGATTGGCTGGTCTTGATTTATACAGTAGATGTACAAAGTTTCAATAGCTTAGCTTCATTTTGGATAATGTTTATTAAGAATTTTAGCTCTATTGTGGTACCTCTTATTGAGTAAACAAAGAAGAATTTTGAGTTCAAATGGGAGATTTAGCAAAAAAAAGAAAAAAAAAAGAGCTTTGATAAGGTGAAGGAAAAATGGACCATTATCTTGTACTGGCTATCCCAAACTTTGAAAAGATCTTTAAGCTAGAGCATGACACATTAGGTGATTCGGCAAATACCACACTATAGGTAAGTGCACCTAGTTAAGTTATAGTATAATTAAAATGAACATGAGTCCAAGTGTCAATCCCTTAGGGAACTAGTGTATGAGAGCCTAATTACCAGTAGTTTCTTAAAATTTCTAATTATCTAACTTTACCATATGAGGAAATGATAAAACAAGTAGGTTTAATAAGAGACGATAAAGGAACAATAAAATCAATAGGAAAGATAAATAAGGATTGATAAAATAAAAACAATAAAGTAAATAAGAATAAATAAAATGACAGAATTAATTGAAACTAAAACTAACAAGCAAACATGAATTAGTTAAAATAAAGAGAACATGATCCTTAGTAAATCGTTATTTTTTAATCTCTAGTTCCATGTAACCTTTTAATCTCAATTATTCTCTAGACCGTAGACATTCCTAATCATATTCTTATGGAAATCATGTTTTGAATTAGCTGGACTCATATTTCTAGTTAATTCCTCACCTTAAGATCCTCTTTACCCATATCGTTGCTAAATAGAGCATCCAAAGATTGCATGAAACACCTAAATCCCATTATTAGGTTTCCCTAATCCAGAAAGATCCAATACTTAATTTCTTAGTGCATTGAAACTCTTCTAATTACACTTATCTATTTACTACAAGCCTTGTGACTCTAAAGTAAATTCAAACATCAAATTAGTAACCACGGTAAATACTAAAGGAAGACCATAAACTCTACATAATTAGATCATCAATAAATAATATCATAGATTGAAAGAAGGATTGTTGCAACGAGAACTAGATTTCAATAATATTTACTAAGAACATATTAAAAGAAGAAAAACATAATAAAAAGAAAAGAGAGAGTTATTAGAGAGACCCCCACTATAATTTTAAGCTACAAGTTACCTAAAGGGGGTTCTCTTTGAAAACCTAAGCTTAAAGATCTATTTATAATGAGCAAGGCAAGGTTTATAAAGAGAGACGTAACAAAATAAAAAATTCAATGAATATTACATGTTCAAAAATACAAGATGCATTGCAAAAATAAAAGATTCGCTCGTTATATAATGGTCATGCTTTAGGTATATGGCTATGGTGGTTAGGCATATACTTATTCTTTGCTTGAAAACTTCAAAATTGATGAAATTACTTGATGAAGGGACCACAGGTGAAGACCATGGCCATGGTCATTCTTAAACTTTATAAATTGCAACATAATGAAATCGGATGACTATGCCTAAAGTCCTTGGCCGTAGTCATGGTTGTGGTCGTATCAAAGCACCAATTTCTACTTTGTTTCTCGCTTTGCTCATGATTTTAATACACGTTCATTGTTCATAGGTATGATCCTTTCCAATACTTCAAAATTCATCAAAAATATCTTCAAATATTCCAAAACTTGGTTTAAAATTGTGAATCTCTCCAAATCAATCAAATGAAGCCTCCAGTTAGTCCAAAGATTGCTAAAAACCTTTAAAACTTCATAAAAGGCTTCAAAAGTCCTTGAAAAAAAATCTATATTCATTAAGCTTAAAATAACACAAAATTTACTAAATTAATATCTAAAATAGTACAAAATAGTTATAGAAAATGTATGCTAAATTACAGTTATCAAATACCTTCACATTTAAGCTTTTATTTCTTCTTAAGCAAAATAATGAAAATCAAAGAAAAGTATCTCAAGGAGAAAAAAATTGACACAATCTTAGAAAAATGCATCCTTAAAATGAATAGCTTAGTGAAAGTTTTTCTTGGAATCACCCTTATTCTTCAACTTCATAATGCATTTAAACACTTATATACTAACAAATTAAGAGAAAACAATTGACACAATCTTAGAGAAATGCATCCTTAAAATGAATAGCTCAGCGAAAGTTTTTCTTGGAATCACCCTTATTCTTCAACTTCATAATGCATTCAAAACACTTAAATACTAACAATTAAGAACTACTGAATTTTAATGATCAATCTAGGGGATTTAGAGTTAGCTATAATGCTTAAGTAGAAACTAAACTAGATATTAAAAAAAAACATAAATTAATTTAAAAAAAGAGTTATAAAGATTTCTTCACTCTAACTCAAGAGGGAAAAAATCTTCCTTGATTATTTTTAACTTGAAAAACTAGATTAGATGCATTTTACATCAATTCATTCTCTAATTGCCCCTTTACTTCTTTCAATTTTCATTAGGAGGTTTATCAATTTAATTTATTTATTTATTACTAAAAATTAATTAAGATTAGGAAATTACCTTACTCTTTTGAGGGACTAAGACCAATCCTTACTAATTCAACCCTTTTAATTATTTTAACAATTATCAATGGGAAAAGTGTCTTACTCTTCTAAGGGACCAAAACTAATCCTTAACAACTTTTAATTATTTCACTTTTTTTCTCGATTGGTACTAGGAAAGAGTTTTGCTCTTTTAAGAGACCAAAATTGGTCCATACCAATCCTTAGCAATTACTTTGAATTCAATTATTTATTTTATAGCTCTAACTATTTTGATTTTTCAAATAACTTTCAAAGGACAAATCTCCTTTGTTTATTTAGTCTTTTTTTTTTTTTAGGAAAGAAGGATAGATAACTATCCTCTATAATCAAGATTAGAAGTCAAAATAACTAATTTTTAACCCATTCATATCCTGAGTCTAAGTTTAAGCTTAAGGGAAGGGTAACTCTAAATTTTAAAGATTTAAGTACTTAAATTTAGAAAAGTGTTCTAAATTCATAAAGGAGTAGGCAAATTAAAAAATAATAATAATAATAATAATTGCTTGCTTATGTAGAGGATGTAATTTCTAAGAATTTTTAAGAAAAATTGTTAAAAGCTTAAGTAAGTTTCTAATTTGTAGCATACATAATCTAAATACAAAAGTGGGAAAGAATAAAAAGGAGTTGGGACTTCCTCAATTTTTAGCATTGATCCTTCAAAATTGTAAAGTCCAGTGTTTAAATTTCATTGACCAATTAAGCGACTAACTCTCTTTATTGCTAGTAAAAACGAACTAACTAAAAAAAGAAAATAAAATGTTAAACTAAATAAACTGATAATTAATTTAAGTACCAATGTTAGTTTCTTATAGAAGTTACAAAATTAGTGCAATTATCCAAATAAGAAAAATCAAATCGAGTCTTTTGAAAAGAAAATAAGTATGCAAAAGAAAAACTACTTTTTGTCCTCATTGTGGTGGTTAGAAGCTCCTTTATGGTTGATTGGGTGTGCTTTGCCCTAGGTATGATTTGTTATTGCAAAATAAGAGAATTCAACTTTGGTAAAGAAATAAAAAATAGAAAAGAGTAATTCATGTCACACGAGCAATAGCTAATTCGAGAATCCACTAAAAGTGAAGTATTATTCCTTATATAATGCTAGTTTATCTAACTAAGCCTTGTGGAAAAAGATTGTATAATGGAATATTAATTTTTGCTAAAATAATGGATTAATGCAATTATAGGATTAATTTAAGGTTAAATCCTATTTTCATGCATAATCTCAACTGACATGAGTGTTGGTATTCAATATATAATTCATTAATCTTATTGTTCATACTTAAATAGACTAGCAATCTAGGAAATTCTTGAGGTAGCAAAATTTAGCATATTGAAATGCTAATTTCTGAATACATGGATTAATGAAATTATAGGTTAATACTAATAATAATCCCATAATTTCATAATATTGTTTATTGCGAATATTAGCAATTCAACATATAATTGGTTGAAAACTTTTTTTTTTCACAATCCCATTCATGTGCGCTTATTCATAGTAACTCTACTAATCTTAATATGAAATTAGGACATATTAATATAATTTCATATTAATAATTCCGATTAATGTTAAAGAATTCATGGAATTTTCTAATTCCACAAAAATTTCAATTTCAATAAGTTTTCTAAATTTCAACATATGTTGTGCTTAACATTATAATGCAAGAATCATATCAACATCACTTTCCATCACTTCTTCTGCTTTCTTTCAATTTCTACTTCCTCCATCATGGAAAACCACTCTTACATACAAATCTCAACAAGCATGAGTTTTTCATGTAATTTATAGTAGATAATTGATATACAATACTTTTTATTATAGTATTTATCCTAAATTACTCATAGAAATAAGATTTCTACACATGCATGTAAAGGTGTTCTTTATGAAACCTTCACTAAAAATCAAATTTAAAGAGAGAATGTATGTATTAGAGTGATTTTTTTTTTTTTTTTTTGTACTTAGGTGCAACCATGGGCAAGGTACATGGGGTATGGTCCTTGCCCATGGACTTCTTATATGCTAATTTTTTTTTTCACAAATTCTTCTAAAAACAATCTTACGAGGGGAACATGAGCAAAGTACAAGGGTGTGCACCTTAATTGCATTCTTCTCTAGTTCTTGAATTCAGGCAAAATGGGTTCCCTTAACTTGATTCTTGTAATTGCTCTTGAAAACTAAAAATTAAAGTGATATAAAGTACAAAAGTAGATCAAATAACACTTTAATTGGATAACAACTTTAAATTTGACTATTATACAAACAAATTCAATAATTGTTTTGACACAATAAATTGTTCATAACAAGGAGAACACTAGCTAATATCCAAATGTTGAAACTTGAATTAACTTATGATAAAATAATGGAATAAATGAACAAACTAACAAAAATAATTGAAATTGGAATAAACCAAACCAAACCAAACTTGGGTTTCCTTATAAGGAACGTTGTTGTTTTACATCATTCGCTCGACAATTAAATCCTTCCCTTTATGTGACTCTCCAGTTAATATCTACATACTTAATCAGTTAAAAGCATACTAAGAAAATACCAAAATAATTGCATGAGAGATTATTACAAGAGTGTCAAAATAATTAGAAATTAGGATTCTTACTAATTATAACTAGGTTACTCATTTTAGCTCTTTGGTAACAGTGCCAAAAACTTGATCGCTGATAGGCAAGTTAATCTAGTCAAGTTATAGTATAGTTAAAACATACATGAGTTCGAGTGTCGATCCCCTAGGGAACAAGTATGTGAGAACCTAATTACTAGCAACTTCCTAAAATTTCCAATCACTTAACTCTACTATGTGGAGAAATTGTGATAAAACAAGCAAGTTGAATAAGAGATGATAAAGGAATAATAAAGTAAATAGGAAAAATAAGTAATGATGAATAGAATAAGAATAATAAAGTAAATAAGAATAAATAAAATGACAGAAATCACAAAATTATGAAATGCAATGACTATGCCTAAAGTCCTTGCCTATGGTGGTGGTGGTTGTCTCTAGGAATAAATTTCTACTTTTCTTTTCACTTCTTTGCTCGTGATTTCAATACATGTTCATTGTTCATGAGTATAGTTCTTTTCAAAACTTCAAAATTTATCTAAAACATCTTCAAATCTTCTAAAACTTAGTCTAAAATCATCAATTTCTCCAAATCAATCAAATGAAGCCTCCAATTTCTCCAAAAATTGCTAAAAACCTTTTAAGGTTCATAAAATACTGCGAAAGCCCCTAAAAATAAAATTTAAATGCATTAAGCACAATGATGCAAATTGTGACCAAGAATAGATAAGGTCGGTCACTAAATAGGTCCACGCTTGTAGAAAGCTTGAAATGAAAGTGGTAAGGGACATGTAGAATGATAATTATGAATGAAGAAGTAAGCAAAACCCATGAACAATTCCTGAAGATATGATGCACCAATGGAACTTCCAAGGTTCCACAACATAATTCGATATGATGCATGAATCGGTCCAATGAGGTTAGTCGCTACCTAACTTTGCTTAAGAGTTAGGATAAGAGTGATGCCAAGAGTAAAACAGAGTGTTTACGTAAGGAAGAAAATACAAAAGTATATTAATGGTAATTTGAATTCTAATTCTAACTATAAGTATAAGGGTATTTATACCCATAAGTTAGGGCAACTTTCCTAAAAAGAGAAAAAAACAAAAGGGTATTTCCTAAGGAAGTAATGTACAAGATGCAAAGGGTAAAATTGAATATACAGCAAAAACAATCATTGGTGCAACGGATTCTACACATGATATTATATATGTGGCAATGCTACATTGGTGAGGCTACTAGAAGATATGGACAAAAAGTTTTGATAGCTTACTTGTCCAAACAGGGGTAGCTTAGCTAGCCCAAAGTCTCTTTATCTTGACTTCCCAGCAAGGAAGATACCAAGTCATTGGAGGGCTCAAGCGCAAGTGAGTATTCTTCAATTTGGCATACTATAGAGAGATAGGTAGTCATTCGGCTCAACATGAAGGGTGACTTGGCAAGGAAGTAATTGGTCTAGGCAAGGGTCAGCTCAATATGAGAATTCATCCAGCTAATCGTTCTAGTCTGCGGGTCAATAGTCCGATAGCTTGATTCCCATCATTCCTTCTGAGTTGTTTCGGATTTAGGTTTAAATTGGAATGGTCTTCGTTCAGTTTTTTGTCAGGGTGATACTGACTAAGGTCAGTAATGTTGAAGGCGTCAGAAATCCCATAGTCTTCGGGCAATTCCAATCTGTAGGCACTATTATTGATCTTTTAAAGGATTTTGAAAGGTCCTTATGCTCTTGCAGATAATTTGTTCCTCTTTTTGTTCAAGAACCATTCCTTTCTAAGGTGCAACCATACTGAGTCTCCTGGATGGAATTATCTAGCCATCTTATGTTTTGTCTTCTCTATTATTTTACTGACTGCTTGGTCGATGTGCTGAGTGACTTTTTAAAGATATGCTGAAGGGATTATGCTTTATCCTTTGCACCAAGGTCTTCTTGTACGGGTATAAGTATAAGGGTGTGATTGAGGAGTAACTTAGGATTGAAACCATAGACCACTTCGAAAGGAGTTTGCCTAGTGGTGTCATGTACTGTCTAGTTATAAGCAAACTTGACCACTAGTAAGTAGGCGTCCCAATCAACTAAGTTCTCTCCTACTGTAGCTCGAAATAGTGATCCTAAAGTGTGATTTACCACCTTTGTTTGGCTATCAGTTTGGGGGTAACAAGAAGTACTAAATAGTAATTTGGTCCCCATCTAATGCCATAAGGTCCTTTAAAAGTAGCTTAAGAACCATAGATCCCTATCAAAGACTACACTTCTCAGTACGCCGTGTAATCGTACAATCTCCTATGAGAAAAGAGAAGCAATAGTCAAAGCATTGTTAGTTTTTGAGTAGGGCATCAAGTATGTCATTTTGCTGAACCAATCCATGAAGACCATTATAAAATCTTTGCTTCAGGTAGTTCAAGAAAAAAAGTCCATGCTCAATTCAATCTACGGCTTCGTTAAAACTGGTAAAGGCATTGTTTTACCTTGCTTGGCTTGACACTTAGCTCTCTTGCACACAGTATAGCTTTTGACAACTTAGTGTACATCTCTCCTCATTCTTAGCTAGAAAAAGCGACCATTCAATAGTTCATAGGTCCTTCTTTCTCTAAAATGTTTTGAGAGTCCCCTACTATGGGCTTCCCTGATCAATAATTCTCGCAATAAATAAGCTAGTATGCATAATTTTCCACCTCAAAAGAAGTAACCATCCTCCACATGAAACTTATCCATCGTTCTTCCATCAATGCATCGCATGATTACGGGTTTAAAGTATAGATCCCAAGAATACTGTTATTTGATACTTATAAATCTAAACAACTTAGTCTACAGCTTAATTAAAAGTGCATGTCTGCTTGAAAGAGCATTTGTAACTACATTGTTCTTTTCCTGCTTGTATTTTACTATAAAATTGAATCCTTTAAGAAATTCAACCCACCTTGCTTGCCACTTCAATAACTTCATTTGACTTCAAAGGTACCTCAAAGATTCATGGTTAGTGTAGATGACAAACTCTCTCAGCAGTAGATAATGCTGCCAAGCTTACAATGCTTGGATTAGTGTCAAGAGTTATTTATCACACACAGAGTACTTCAACCATGGTCCTCTAAGCTTTTCACTATGGAAGGTAATGGGTCGGCCTTCCTACATTAGAATAACGCCTATTCCAATACCTAACAGGTCACATTCCAACTCAAATATTCTTTCAAAGTCAGGTAAAACCAACACTAGGGCGGAAGTCAACCTCTCTTTTATCTCGACAAAGCTCTTCTCCTCTCTTTCTCCCCATCATAAGTCGATGTTTTTCTTTGTTACCTTAATAAACGGTGCAGTAAGGGTACTGAAATTCTTGATAAATCATTTATAGAACGAAGCCAATCTATGGAAACTTCTCATGTCGGCACAAGTAGTAGGAGTCAACCATTCTACATTGTTCGGATCTTCTCATCATCTACTCATAAGCCACTCTCGCTGACTACGTAGCCCAAGAATACTACTTCCTCCTAACAAAAGCAATGCTTTTTGAGATTACCAAATAGTCTTTTGGCATGAAGGATATCCAATACTTCTCAGAGATGTTTGTAGTGACTCAGCATGTTAGTACTATAGACCAATATGTCGTCAAAGTACACCATAATACACTTTCCAATCAAATGTATTAATACGTGGTTCATTAATCACATGAAAGTACTTGGGGCATTCGATAAGCTGAATGGCATGACCATTTACTCATAGAGTCTATGCAAAGTTTTGAACACAATCTTCCATTCGTCTCTCGGCTTCATGCAAATCTGATGGTAACTAGACTTAAGATCAATATTACTGAAAATCTTGGCTCCACTCAATTCATCCAACATATCTTTCAACCTTGGGATAGGATACTTGTACTTGATAGTAATCTTGTTTACGATGTGGCTGTCTACACACATCCACTAAGTTTCATCCTTCTTCGGTACTAAAGGGGCTGGTACAACATAAGGGCTGAGGCTTTCCTTCATACATCCTCTCGCTAGTAACTCATTGACTTGTCGTTGGAGCTTAGCAGCTTGTTCGGGATTCATCCAATAAGGAGGCTTATTTGGTAGTATGGCATTGAATACTAAGTCAATGCAATACTCTATGCCTCAAGTTAGGAGCAACCCCTCAAGTAACTGTTCTAAGAATAAGTCGGCATACTCATCCTACAACTCTTTGATTTCCTGAGGTAGTTTACCTCACTCCTGCATTTCTAATAAGCATTTGACCAACATGAAGGTCAGCTCATTAGCATTGATGGCTTCTCAGAGCTGGACTCTACTCATCACCAGAGCCTTCTTCGTTCTACTAGCAAGTTTTGTCTGCAACTTGTTAACTTCTCTCGGTTGCATCAACTTTAGTGTGATCTTTCGGTTATCTTTCTTAAACATGTATATATTCTTGTAGCCATCATGGATAGCTTTTCTATTAAACAGCCATGGTCTACTTAGTAACACATGGGAAGCACACATGGGCAAAATGTAGTAGAGAATCTGGTCTGAGTAATTCCCCATAGTGATCAGTAGTAGTATTTACCGAATAACATGTAATACTCCTTTCTCACTCAACCAGTGCCATTTATATGGCCTCAGATGTGCCACAATCAACAACTTTAGTTTTGAAACAAGATTGACTGATGCTACATTGGTGTAGCTTCCATTATGTACGATGAGGGTGCACACCTAATCATTCACTTTACAGATGGTATAGAACAAATTCTCTCTCTACTCCTCTTCTCGTGAAGGTTCCATGTTCATAGTATGTCAGATAACCACGAGTAACTTATCTCCTCAATCAGCTCTTTCTTCGCATTTTCTTTTTCGGTTAAGACCTCCTCTTAGGTACTGTCTACTTTTAGCTTTGGGATGTCTCCCTTGATGACCATTGTCCTGCAATTCGAGCACTAAGTAGCCATATGTCCAAACCTTTGGCACTTGAAGCACTTGATCTAGCTCATCTTCCTAGTAAACCCTTGCCCCTTCTCATAAGTTTGGGTTAACACTTCACCATTACATTGACTTTTCTGCTCGGCTCAGACATCAATCTTTCAGCTTGACTCAGTATGCGATTGAGTTCGATAGCTTACTATCTAGGTTAGCTAGTCGACATCCTAGTCGTTAGTCAGCTTTTCCTTTGCCTTTTTACTCGTTAGGCAATCCTAACAGCTTCATCCATTGTGTCAAATCATTCGAGCTCCACAATGTCTTAAATGTCTCCTCTCAACCCAATAATGAATCTTAAGACTGTTAGAGCTAGTGATTCTTCTACTTCATAACGGATCATAAGCATCTAAAATTCTTGAACATACTCATCAATAATCCGACCTCCTTGTCTCAGCTCCTAAAGCCGAGTGAATGTATCTTGAAGATAAGTTTTTGGTACAAATCTGTTTTTGAGTATTCTCTTCATCTCAGCCTAAGTATTAATCTTTCGGTAGCCCTCTCATCTCTTTATGGCCTATAAATTCTTCCAATACATGATGGCATATCTGGAGAACTCAACTGCAGCAGTTCTCACTTTCTCGTAATCCTCGTAATGATAATAATAAAAAAAATGCTCCACCTTGTCTTCCCACTCTAAATATTCATCAGCATTCCTAGATCTATTGGAGCTTGGAATATGAAGCTTCAAATGGTTAGATGCTCTAGAGACTTATACAGGCTCTTTTTCGAAATACTTTTCCTTGTCCTCTTCATCAAGCTCTCTCAGGTCTATCCTTCACCTTACTCATCCACCTTCTCCACTACCTCGAACTGGTTGAGCTGAGTTCTGAACTCTAACAGGTTAAGCAGCTTGTGGGGTATTTTGCGCGGCCTTGATGGGTCAGTAAGCTAACATATAAATAGCTTGAGTTAGATTTATGAAGAGGTTAGCCACTTCATCAAGTCTCGTCAATGCTTTTAGGTATTCCTTGAGATTTTCGTCTACAGTAGATAACTCCACTATTGTCATCTCCCATACTAGCATTCATACTCAGGTCTGTCATTTTCTCCATAAATTTAAAGTTCAAACAAACACTTTAAGAAATTAACAGCTAGCAAATACAACAGCTAAAATGAATACAATAACTTGCTCTATTTCACACATGTAAAACAAAGTATAACATAACTTCTAAAAGAACCAACTATAGCTCAAACGAAACCTCTACTCTAATTCTAAGATGATACAAATCATGACCAAGAATACACAAGGCCAATCACTGAATGGTTTCAAGCTTGCAGAAAGCTCGAAATAGAAGTGGTGGGGGATGTACAGAATGATAATTATGAATGAAGTAAGCAAAACCTATAAATAACTCTAGAGGATATGACATACCAATGGAACTTTTAAGGACTCATGGTATAATTCAATATGACATATGAATCGGCTTAGTAAGGTTACTTGCCGCCTAGCCTTGCTTAAGAGTTAGGATAAGAGTGATGATAAGAGTAAAACATAGTGTTTATACAAGGAAGAAAACACAAAAGTATATTAATGGTAATTTGAATTCTGATTCTAACTACAAATATAGGGGTATTTATATTCATAAGTTAGGGCAACTTGACTAAAAAAAGGAAAAGATAAAAAGGGCATTTCTTAAGGAAGTAATGTACAAGATATAAAGGATAAAATTAAATATACAAGGAAAACAATCATTGGTGCAATAGATTTTATACATGATATTATACACGTAGTGATGCTACGTTGGCGAGGTTGCTAAAAGATGTAGAAAAAAAGCATGAAGAGCTTACTTGTTTGAGTAAGAGTGGCTTAGTCAGCCTAAAGGCTCTTTATCTTGGCTTCTCGACAAGGAAGATACCTAGTCATTGGAGAGCTCGAACAAGAGTAAGTATTCTTCAATTTGACACACTAAAAAGAGATAGGCAATCATTTGGCTTGGTATGAAGGGTGACTCGGCAAGGAAGTACTTGGCCTCAGCAAGGGTCGATTGGAACAGGAGGATTCGTCTTGTTAATCCTTCTAATCCTCAAGATTAGCTACGAGTCAATAGTTTGGTAGCCTGATTCCTATCACTCAAAATAACACAAAATTTGCTATATTAATACCTAAATAGCACAAAAGAACCATAGAAAATATGTTAAATAGGAGTTATCATCATGTATATGCATATTAGTGCTATATTGATGTAAGAAGGAACTTATTGTGTTATTCATTGAAGAGCTCAAAAGAGATACCCTTAACTACTATGTATATGATAAGGAGTTCTACTCCTTAATCTTAGCTTTAATTGGTTGGCAGCATCACTTGTTGCCTCAATAATTCTTCATTTATACAGACCATGAGCTATTTAGGCACTTAAGAAGCCAACTAAAGCTAATAGGCAGGCCAAGTAAGTTGAATTTATGGAAAGGTTATTTTTTATGATCAAGTACAAGATGGGAAAACTAATGTGGTTATTGATGTACTATCCATGTAACACACTTTCCCATCCAACGTTTAAACCCAACTCCTAGGATTTCTATGATTAAGGAGCTTTACGCTTAAGGCCCTCATTTTAGTCTTGTTGTAGCTAAATGTAGTAGAGGAACTGCTATTCATGGGTACTTTCTAGTGTTGGATAAGGAGCTTTGTATAACAAGCTATTCAGCATGTAAGTTGTTGATATGTAAGGCACATAGTGGAGGATTTTCTAAAAACTTTGGTGCAAAACGGATGTATAGGCTATTAAAAGTCGAGTTCTGTTAGCGAAAATGTTAAGGGATGTCCATAAAGTGTTTGAAACATGTATAACCTATAATAAGGCTAAGAGCACTAAATAAGGGACGTACATACATTTGCTTGTTCTAACCAAACCTTAGACTAAGCTGAGTATGGATTTTGTCCTCAAATTTGCTAAGACTGCCTAAGGGAAGGATTCCATTTTATTTGTAGTTGAGAGAGTTAGCAATATAGCACACTTTATCTCGTACTAGAAAACTAATGATACTTTAGATGTTGTTACTCTTTTCTCGCTAGAGATTGTGAGGTTGCACGGAGTTGTATAGAGCATCGTATTTAATAGAGACCAAAGTTCTTAGGCTACTTTTGAACAACCTTATGGTGCTGATTCAAGACAAAGCTAATGTTCAACACTTCATTGCATTTGTAAACTAATCGATAGGTGACGTTCAATGGACATAAACATTGGAAATTTTTAAGACACAAATTTTATAAATGGAAATTTTCAAAATAGTATCAAACTGTTAATCAACCAGTATGCCAGATCATCTGTAGTAATAATATTGGTTTGTATTCACTGGGTTCAATTCCTAAGGGAAAAGGGCTTGTTTAAGTACTAGATGTTACCTGCTACTCTAATCTACACTAACCAAATAAGAAGTAATGAGTTAAAAATAGATGCAACCAATCTAAAAGCATAGGCTCGTGATATATTTTCGAAGTAACAATGAAGGTATGCTGTTAAGATATTAAGGATGGTTTTTAACTAGGTTTTGATGGAACTCACTTAAGTTCAATCTTGAGTAGGACACCTTACTCAACTATGTAGCAAAAAATCTCCTCTTGGTCTCATTTCCTTGCATAATCAACTAAATTGCTTAATTCATGTCATGGGTTAAGTAATCTAGTCTTAGGAATTAGGGCGTCAATCTCTTCTCAATCTTATAACCTATCTTAACTCACTAAGACCACATAATGCATTGTGAATTTAATGGGGAATGCCTAATCTCCTCTTGGTCTCATAAGTGCAAGAACCTATTACCAATATTCCATTGACTCAATGACTCAAATTAGGATCTGCATAACTAATCTCCTCTTAATCTTATAATTAGGCAAACTCCATAAACTCTCCATAGCACTTTCTAGGACTAATCTCCTCTCATTCTCATAATCACAAGGAAACCCATTCAAAATTTCATTAAAAAGCACCTCAAGGAGACTTAAAGTAAAATCAATCACCAAAAGCTCATTTAAATACACATACCATATCATAACTACAAGGTTACACCATCTACCACATCTACACTAATATAAACCTACTAAAATCTACTTAGCTACACATAATATCAACAATGGCAACAATAAAAGATGGGAATATAGTAAAAACTCAATAAATGAATAAGCAAAGATGGTGTAAACAAATGAACAAGAGATTATATGAAGAAACTTTAGTCAATGCTCATCAAACTAACATAAATGTGCATTAACATCATAAAAACAATCAATAAATGCTATAAACAATGTAATGGAATAGAAAATCCGATAAGGAACTCACAAATCTATACCAAG
Source organism: Lumnitzera racemosa (assembly GCA_024138005.1). NCBI lineage: Eukaryota > Viridiplantae > Streptophyta > Magnoliopsida > Myrtales > Combretaceae > Lumnitzera > Lumnitzera racemosa. The sequence continues at coordinate 64,291,123 of JAMXBC010000010.1, read as the reverse complement.
AAATTTCTAAAACTTAACTATGGCTCGCATTTTCTATTACAAATGCTAATATATATAGATTTAGGCTATTGATCAATCAGTAGAAGGGTCTACCAATCGATCCATAGATACGTATTACCTCCAGGTTATCACCATTTTTAATGAAACGTGGTGTTTAGGAGTATTAGGGTTTTAGTTGAAAAACTCTAATCCTAGTTTCTTCTACCAATTGATCAGTGCTGAAGCTATCGATCTGTTAGTATGGTTGAACCCATCATTGCTCATTTTCTTCATTTTAGCTTGTCTTTTCTTTCTTTTTGGGCATTCATTGTGCATTGACTAAGGAACATTCAGGTAAAATTTAGTACTCACTTTAGTTCATACAACATTAACAAACCACTTGATTCCTCAAAAGAATGTTGTGTACATAAGGTTAACTTCAATAAACAATGAAATCTAACACCTAATCAAAACATTTCCCTAACTCTAAATATCTAAACCATGCTAAAATTAGGCATGAGTAAACAAAGCAAAGATGCCATGAATTGATTACAAAGTTTTGAAAAATGTTCACGACTTATTTACAAGAGAATTCTTTCAAAATAAAGTCCTAATCACTTCATCCTAAGTTCTTTCATGCAAACTTTATTGATGATAACAAACTTCAAAGATTAAAGAATAGAGAATAAAGGAAAATAGATTCCAACTTCGTAGAAAAATTTATCTCATTAGTTCGTAGAAGGGATAACATATCAAGAATTTAATCGTTATAGCTCATTCAAAACTACACCACTTTCATAATTATATCTAACTTTGCTATCCCCAACTTTTATTCAGACGTATATATATACTGCAATTCAATGTATAGATAATGGGAGGTAAAAGAGAAATTTAGAATGGAACTCTCTTGGTTTCATGGTATGTTTTGAATTCTTAGATGCCTTCATAATTCATTGATGGTATCTTAATTGATGGATTCAATGCATCCTCTATTTATTTACATGTGCTTGTTAACACAAAAGAGACATAACTAAAAGGACTTTAAAACTAAAAAGACTCAAACATAACTAAAATAAAGAAATTGGTGGGTTAGGTTGCCTCTTGCCAAGAGTTTTGTTTTTAGGTCTTCAGCTTGGCTTTTTAGTGCAAACTCAAGGTGGGTCCTCATACTTCTTTTGGGGCTCAAATCCTTTAGCTCCCCAGCTCATGCTTGATTCTCCTTTCTCATAATTCTTCCTCTTTCTCATACAACTGCCTTGTTCAAATTCTTTCTCTTGATCTAACCCCCATTCTCCTTCCTTTGATTGATGAAGTCATTCCTTGGCTTAGAGCACCACTTTCCTTTCTCTACTTTCTAAGATAATTACTTTCTCTTTCATATCTACTATAGCTCCTTAAGTATCCAAAAACAATCTCCCAAAAACTGAGGGTTGCTCCCCATCTTTCATATCCATCATTGTGAAGTTACACGATAGGTCACATGGTCTAACACTGATGGGTATGAAGTGGAGTTTTCTTAAATGTGTGATCCAACCTCTATTGATGGTTCGAATGTAGTATGGGCTTATCTTCATGAAATTCTCTAATTCTATTTCCCTCACAGTTTTCCTCGATATGTAATTATCTAATGCTCTAGTATCCAAAAGCACTCTTAAGGAAAACTTATCTAGTATAGTACATGGTATAATAAATTTCCTTATCGTCTAATTTACTAGGAAACTGGAAACTACTAGCACCTTTTTTTCTCAATTACCATGTTCACAATTTTAAACTCATCAATATTAGGTTTCTCTTCTAATCTCACTTTGCCTTCCTGTTTAGATTCAAATTTCCCTAAGTTCTTCCCCTCGAATTCATCCATTTCCACACCTTCACATTCTCTAAGATCCTCTTCCTCACTGATGCCCCTCATTTTAATTGTCTCTAAATCATATACATCATCATCACTAGGTGCTTCTTCTTTAATTTCCTCTTCACTTAGATCCACCTCAGTTCTATTATCAGGACTCTTCCTAATTAGAGCTATCAGCTACTCTTTTGTAAATTCTTCTACATCAATCATAGCCAGTAATTGTTCTCTTGAAAATATTCCTTCTCCATAAAGTTCATCTTATTCCTCAATGAGGTCTTCTAAGCTTAAATACTCACCTCCAAACACTTGTTTCCCACTAAAATAAAACTCCTTTTGCCTTACACTAGCCTCCCTATTATTCCCACTAGATGTTCTAACTTGATCTCTCGAGTTTTATTCAGTATTGCTAAGTAATTGTCCTTAGAATCTTTTGACCATATTCTCATTGTATTTTATCATCCATCTATTTATGTCTTGTAGTATAGCCTCTTGTACATTCATTCTTGCATCACATTTTTTAATGAAATTCCTTAATACTTACTCAATGGTCTCTCCCTTTAAACCTTGTGCAAGTGGAGCTGGAGGTAGTAACTAGTACTAGCCAGCTTGTATCTTAGGTCCTTAAAATCCTCTGTTATATCCTTTTTCTTAATTACCTCCCTATGCTAAATTAGGATGGTCTCTCTAACCTAGGTTGTAAGTGTTTGAGTAAGGGTTATAGTTTCTCTGTCTTAGATTAAAATTCCCCATTACATTAACTTGTTCCTCCTGATTGTCTTTTGGTGGGATAAAAGGGTTCCTAACCTAACAATTTGTGCTTATATGCCCTATTCCACCACTTGTATCACAATATTCATAAGTTTGCTTGCTTCTACTGGGGATTTTAACTCGTTTAGCTTTTTCTATTTGAGCATGCTTTGCAGTAAGCGAGGCAACTTGCTCTCTGATGCATTGCTGGCCAGTGGTCCCATTACTCGTGCATACCTCCAAAGCCTCCAATCCTTATCTCGAAGAATTCTCTCTTAGCAACCTACTGATGACGAGAAAATGTACATCAAAGAAAGGTGGTCGAACTCCTTGAGCTCTGCACATTATCATAAATTGATCTATATACTCAGTAGTGATGATGTCGACCATTTCCTTGCCGAGGACCCTGTGTCGAGTACTTTGCAAACTACTGCTGAGAATATATTGCCGAATGACGAGAGATTCACTTAAACAACTGAGTAGTTTCTTTCGGCATACCACCATTTCTGTCATCTCGGCCCCTTTAGTGCTGTAACATTTTGACCCTTCCCACTTGCTGTGCTAAAAGAATATTCATACATGACCAATGATGCACTACCAACTATCCACTTCGTCTAACATTTAACTACTTTTCCATTTTTGGATTGTTGTCCTTTTTACCTTTTTCATATTTACTAGGAATCCCCTATTTGTAAATATTTTCTTGTGTTTTCTTTATTTGTAATACTGCCCTAGGGACTTACTATAAATAGTCCTTTTTCTCTTGTAAGCTAAAATAACTTGGATCTTAATTCTAAATACTCTGTTCTTGTAAGACAACCCTCTTCAATTCCATACCCCTTACACTTTTATCTAATCTTGCCGAGTAGCTCAGGATTAGTGGTGGGTAGACATTGACATCAACTTGTGCATCATATCAAGTGAGGTGTCAAGTTGTATTGTCTTTGTTGATGAGTCATATCCTCCAAGTAGCTTTACGTCTGCTACTCTTGTTCAATTGTGGACCTGTTTCCCTATAATTTTCTTCAATATCTCTAAGGACCCATTTCAGTTCAATTCTACCCCGGTAAGTCCTAGTAACTGAGCTCCTAGGCACACTACTCTTTGAGTCAACTTAATTCTTCCTCTTGACGTATACTTGCTACCTTCTTACATAAAGCTCTCTCATAATGCAAACCATGGGCATGTGAAGCCATTTGTTCGAACATATCATATGTGTCTTCAGCACTTTTGTTCATTTACTCCCCTTTATAACAGCATTAACCATCATTCTTAATTGATTTCTAAGACCATTATAGAAAGTGTTCATAATACTTCACATGCATAAGCCATGGTGGGGACATCTCGTCAATAATGGTAAATTCTCTAAACTTTTAAAGAGTAACTCTCATCAAACTATTTAAATACAGAGATATCATTTCTGATTTTCATTGTTTTATCGGTAGGAAGAAATAAGACAAAAACTTCTAGACCAAATCCTCCCATGTCATGATAGAATTAGGTTGTTGAGAGTTCAACCAACTTTTTGCTTGATCTCTTAATGAAAGCAAAAATAACCTCTAGCGAATTGCATCATCAATTACCCCATTCGTTTTCATAGTAGCACACAATTGCAAAAAATTTCAAATATGTTCATGAGGGTCCTCAAATGGCAATCCACCAAATTGATTAAGTTGCACCATCTAAATCAAAGTAGGTTTAAGTTCAAAACTATTTGCTTAAATAGTTCGCTAAGTAATAAGTGGTGCAACCTCATTCAACTTAGGGAAATAGTATTCCCATAAAGCTCGGTTATTACCATTTCCATTTCCTCCATGTCCATTAATCCCATTTCCATCACCTCTATCAAGGGGTTCTTATTGATTCTCCATTTCTCTTAACTCCTCTCTCCTTTGTTCCTTAGTCAAAGTCCGATCTATTTCGGGGTTAAATTCCTCCACTAATTCATGTACTTCTCTTCACATACAAATCACTAATATTAATTTTTACTCCTTTCAAATCCAACTGAACCTGCAAACTATAACCAACAAATATTTATGCAAGGAATTAAACAACACACTTCCTAGCTCGGCATAAATCAACTAAGGATAAATTCATCACTTTTTCAACAAAATCAATAGTAAAGTTTCAAACTTTACCTTTGAAGGAACTCAATTAGCCAACATAATAATAAAATCAGCTCAATTGAATAAGAGAACCAATAAAGATTGCAATTTTAACAACTAAACTACTTAAAATTAATAGAATTTAAACTAAGCTACCAACTACACTAGAGTTGCACTAAGTCCTATTCTTAAAGTCCTCGAAGAATCTGATTTTAGCATAATTCCCTTTTCCCTAGCAATAGAGCCAAAAATTGACAAGCGATTGACACAAATACTATGGATTTTTTAGGCACAAATTTTATAAATGGAAATTTTTGAAACAATGTCAAACCCTTAACTAACCAGTATACTGAATCATTTGTAGTAATAATACTAATGAGTATTTACCAGGTCGAATTCCTTAGGGGAAAGGGCTCATCCAAGTGTCAGATTCCACCTATTACTCTAATATATGCTAACTGAATAAGAAGTACTGAGTTGAAAAAAAAAATGCAACTAAATGAGAATGAAATTTTATAACAAATACAAATTCTAAAAGCATGAGCTTGTAACATGTTTCCAAAGTAGCGGTAAAGGTATGCTGTCAAGATATTAAGAATGGTTTTTAATTGAGTTTTGATGACACTCACTTGAGTTTAATCCCGAGTAAGGCACTTCACTCAACTATGTAACAGAAAACCTCCTCTCTAACTCATTTCCCTATACAAATAACTAAATTACTTAACTCATGTCATAAGTTAAGTAATCTAATCTTAAGAATTACGAGATCAATCTCCTCCCAATCTCATAACCTGCCCTAACTCACTAAAACCACATAACGCATTGTGAATTCAATAGGGAACACCTGATTTCCTCTTGATCTCATAAGTGTAAGAACCCATTACTGATATTCTATCGATTCATTGACTCAAATTGGGAACTACAAAACTAATCTCCTCTCAATCTTACAATCATAAGGAAATCCATTAAAAATTTCGTTAAAAAGCAGCTCAAGGAGTCTTAAAGTAACATCAATCATCAAAATCCCATTTAAACACATATACCGATATCATAACTACAACTTTACACCATCTGCCACATCTACATTATCACAATCCCACTAAAATCTACTTAGTTATACATAATATCAACAATGGCAACAATAAAAGATGGGAAAATAGCATAAAACTCCATGAATGAATAAGTAAAGATAGTGTGAACAAATGAACAAGTGATTATATGAAGAAACTTTAGTCACTACTCATTTAACTAACATAAATGTGCATTAAAATCATAAAAACAATCACTAAATGTCATGAACAAGGCATTGGAACAGTAAATCAGACAAGGAGCTCACAAATCTATACTAAGAACTATCTAAAACCTAATTGCAGCTTGCATTTTCAGCTGCAAATGCAAGTATGTATATATTTAGGCTATCGATCGATTTGTGGAAGGGTTTACCAATCAATTAGTAGGCACGTATCGACTCCAATTATTGAAGTTATCGATCGGTTAATATGGTTGAATTAATTGTTGCTCATTTTCTTCATGAAACTAGCCTCTCCAATAATTGGTCGCTCAATAGGTCACCTTATCCCTACTACATTAGGGCATAACAATCTATTGATAGGCTAAATTTACTAATGCCCTTCACTTTTACCTCCTTAATCAAATAGTGGAGGTTACCAATACTATGGTAGCCCCTATATACCTACATGTAGGATATAAAATGCATTAAATTCATTTAAAAATAATACTCTTTCATTCATTTTTAACAATTTTGAATAAGTTGGTCCATTTTGTGTATAAAGCCCAATTTCATGAAAAACTAACTAAACTTTGCAAGAATTTATACACAAATTAGGTTTTAAAGTTGGAAAAATTGCATATTTTGAGTTACAATCAATAGGCCATGTTCATCAATAGAACCTTAGGATCTCTACTCCAAGCTATTGTAGGAAGGAACATTACTAATTAGGACTTATGCCTACCCATAGTTGAATTTTCTTACAATAGATTAGTAATACTATAGATAAGTCTCCATTTAATATTATGTATGGGTATAACATAGAAGTTAAGATCAGTTAGATACCTACTATAAGCTCAACGAAGGTAGATGTAGATGCTATTGAAAGGGTCTATGCACTTCAGAGGATACACCATAAGGTCATTAAGCAACTTAACAAAGCTGCCATCAATCTTAAACAATACAGCAAGGGAAGGAAGGTAAGGTAGTTCTAACTCGAGGACCTTATATGGTACACTTAAGGAAGGAGCGATCTTGAACCAAAGGTTAAACAAGCTCACCCTTAGAGCCTAAGGACTGTTGAAAGTACTTGAGAAGGTCAACAACAATGATTACCAACTAATTCTTTGGTGTACTTAGGGGCTGAGTTATTACTAGGGATTACCAAGTATATAGATGGGTCCTTTGAGGAATTTAAAGAAAAGGCAATGTAATAGGTTTAATGTAGCTATGTGAAGTAGCTTCATATGAATATGACAAATCGAAAAGCTCAACACAATATCAACTATAACTTACATGACTCATAAGTGATTAGATGAAGTCCACTCGCTATAAGCCCTAACAACGTCGAGGTTGATAAGAGTTTAAAAAGTAATCATGGAGGAAAGTTCTCACAAGAAGACATGAGTTTATATTCAACATATTAAAAAAAAAAAAAGATAAACTGGTTACATTCCTTAAAACTATTTATAGTAAGTTTCTAGGGTAAAAGATGTAAGTGCAAATTCACATTAGTGGGAATATTCTAAAATTATCCTAGGATCAAAAGAAAGGGTATAAATGACATAATACCAAAAGGATAATGGTACAACTCTTGACAAGTATAGAAAAGAAAGTAGACACCTATCAAATTTCCACTAGGAAGTATATTGCAAAGATTTGTACTATAATGGCCCAACCAAAACTATGCCCATCGAGGTATTGTCCACTTTAACGTGAATGTTGCACAATTTTATCCCTTAGTGCAGTAGTTTCTTATGAGGTCAACTATCTTAAGATTGACCTAGCTTGAGCACGCTTAACTTTGGAGTTCTAACATACTCCAAATTGCTACACCAAAAGGCATCTCGATAATTATAGTTCCATTACCTAGTATTAAGGAATATTATAGTTACTCCCTTTACAGAACTGATGAGCTAATTACAATTCCACCGCTTAATATTTAAGAGATATTACAATCGCCCCCTTATAGAACTGACGTCATAGTTAGTTTTGTTACATAGGCTTAGAACTACCACCAAGCAAAGACCTCACCTTATTGGTCAGTAGACTACTTTAATACTACTTGTAATGACCCAACCATAACTCCTTCCACTAAGGCATTGTCTGCTTTGCTGTGAACATTGTACAATTTTGTCCCTTATCGTATAGCTTCTTAAGGGGTCACTTATTCGTGATCGATCGAGTCTAAGCACATTTAACTTTACAGTTTCAACATACTCCAAGTCGCTATACCAAAAGGCATCTTGATGATTGGAATTCTATTACTAAGTATTAAGGGATATTACATGTATAGTAGGAAAGAATGAGGATGAGGCTAGGTTAAGCTAGTATAAGTCGAGATTATAGCAAATAGGGTGGTTAGATCGTAAGGGACCATGGAGAAGGACAAATAGTAGCTTTAAAGTAGCAACTGAGGTGTTTGACTTACTTGTCAAGTTGTTAAGGAGGTTGATAAGATGTCTTAGGATGGATTAAGAAGCTTAAAGAAGAGTATAGACATCAAAGTAAGAAGAAATTTAGTGCAAAAGTAGGTCGATTAGGAACTCAAGCTCATCTTTGGCAAGTAAATAGGATAAGATTCACTTGGCTTACCCCTAGAGGCCTTGGAACTTGCTTAAGCCAAAGGGTTGGGACCAAAGCTTGGCTTAAAATGGTAAGGGTCCCATCAGCTCCTCGGAGATGTTAGAGATTTAACCCTAAATCGAGTTATTCAATTTTAGCATTTTCTGGCACATGAGAAGTCAAATAAACTACATTGAAGGTCCATGACATGCCATACCCATCTAATAACTCTAACTTGAAGGTGTTGTTATTGATCTTTCGAATGACTCTAACTTTAAGTTGAAATGTTCCATTTGCTCGAGGAGAAAGTTTGCTAACTCTTCTATTTAGGAATCAATCCTTGCTCAAATGGACCTAAACTAAGTTACTAGGACTAAAAGTGATAGCCTTTGACCTTTCTTACCTAGCATTTTCTACTTTAGTGTAGTCTTAATAATTGCTCTTGAATCTTCTTGTATAGTCTTTGGAACTCGACTCGTTTTACTTGTAAACTATCATCCTTTAAGGTTAGACTAATAATCATGTCTAGAGGAGGCTTCGTTTAACTTTGAACACTATCTTGAAAGGTGATCTCCGTATTAAAATGTGGTAGACTTGTTATATGTGAACTTAACTATTTGTAAGCAAAGCCCCTATCCATCAAGTTCTTCCCTATAGTAACTCAAAGTAGAGCTCTTCATGTCTAGTTGACTACCTCAATTTTGCTATCAGTCTAGGGATGGTAGGAAGCACATTAAACATCAACTTTGTACCAAGTTTTCTTTATAATGTCTTTCAAAAGAAGTTTGTATAATTTAGAATCTCGATTTGACACTATGTCACATGTTATTTCTTGTAAAAAAAATGTTAGCAACATGTAAAGCATCATCAAACTTATGGTAAGGGATGAAGTGGCTCTTTTTGCTAAATCAATCAATACTACCATTATTTAATCATGCTTCCAATCTATTTTAGGTAATCCGAGCACAAAATTTATGCCTAGATCGATTGAGGCTGGTTAGGTTTAGGAAGGAGTATACCTTCACCATATAGCTCCTTGCTTCCCTTAGCTTGCCTACATAACTTACGGCCTTGCAAAATTTTGTGAATGTCTTTTATCATCCTAAGCTAAAAGAAATGCTCCTTTAATAATTCACACATCCACTTCTCCCTAAAGTGTCTACCCAAACCTCCCAAATGGGCTTCTTGAACCAACAATTCCCTTATCAGGTTGTTTAGGATGTATAACTGACCTTTCTTAAATAAATAACCCTGGTTTGGGTAGAAATTGTCTATAACAACTCTTACTTAGCACCTAGTCATAATGGATCCAAAGTATGCATCTTCCTCATACTGCTCAGTTAGTGTTCTAAACTCAAATATCCTTGTTAATAGAGTTGTAATCATTGCAATTTGTTGAGATAAGGCTTCTACCGTATTGTTGGTATTGCCCTTCTTATATTTGATTATGTAAGAGAAAGATTTTAGGAACTTAACCCACTTTACTTGTTGTTTGGATAACTTCTACTAACCTCTAAGGCATTTGAGGGACTCATGGTCTATGTATATAACGAATTTGCGAGGTAGAACATAATGTTGCTATGCTTAAAGAGCTCGAATAAGATAGTAGAATTCTTTGTCATAAGTAGAGTAGTTTAAGGTGGTTATGTTGAGTTTCTCACTAAAGCATGTAACAGGTTGTCACTCTTGTATTGGTACTATGCCAATGCCTATGACAAATGCATCACATTTAATCTTAAATACTTTGCCAAAATCTAGTAAGGTTAACACCAAAGCTATTGTCAACTTTTCCTTGATCTCATCAAAAGTACATTGAACTCTCTCTATCATAGTTGTCAAAATCGTGAATCAACCATATGATTCTATGAATTTATGATTTTATGATATTTTCTTAGTAAAAATGGATATAAAATCATTTTGGTGTAAGATTACACTAGAATTATGAACTTTGATATACAGTTTTACAAGCTTACTATTTGCTGGTTCTATATGATTTTGTTGATTCTACACATTTAAATGAACAATAGAATCACAATTTCAACAACCATGCTCCTTTCATTTAAATTTTGAGGTCTTCATGGTCAACTTGATTGATGAAGCTGCAATAGTACTAAAATTATGGATAATTTCTTTTAAAATGAGGCAAGACCTTAAAAACTCCTTAGGTTTGTTGCATAGCTATTCAAGCACAACTTCGATCTTCTCCCAGTTGACTTGAATCCCTCCTCTTAACATAACATATCTAAGCACCACTACTTCTTTCTAGGAGAATGTACACTTCTTTAAGTTTCCATGTAATTGCTTAGCTCAAAGGATGTTAAATACAAATCTGAAGTGCTTAACATGGGTGAATGGTTCATTGAAGTACACTACGACACATTTTTTTTTATGAGAAAGATCTCAACACTTGATTCACTAGTAGTATAAAAGTGCTTAGCTCATATGTAAGCCCCAATGATCACTAACCATCTATAAAGCCATTCCTCATTCTGAAAGTCATCTTCAATTCATCACCTGACTCATATGGATCTAGTAATAGCTGCTCTTCAATTCAATCTTCGAAAAGAACCATAAACAATGAAGCTCTTTGGCATGTCATCCAACTAAGGTATGGAATATTGATACTTGATAGTAATCTTGTTTATGGCTTAGCTATCAATGTACATCTATGAAAATATGTCCCTCTTCAAAACTAGCAAGGCGGGCATGGAAGGGCTCAACCTTTCTTGAACATACCCTCCGTTAATGAGCTTATCCACTTGCTTCTAAAGCTTAGCAACTTGCTTAAGATTGAGTCGGTAAGCTAGTCAGTTTTGTAAAGTCACTCCAACTTAGAGATTTGTGTAATATGTGATCCTTCTCATAAGGGGCAGTGCCTTCAATAACTCATCAGAGAATAGATCCTTAAACTCCTTAAGTAATGTTTATACTCCTTCCCTCAACTCTAATAGCCTCTAAACTAGTAAGTACACAAGTCCATCCGATCTAATCACTTTAGTAAACTTAGCTTAAGAGAGTACTAAGGACTTCTTCTTGATGGCTAAAGATATTTAAGCTTAGGCTTCTTTGACTTCCTTGAACTTGTTAGAGATAATATAACTTTCTTCCTATCCTTATAGAACATATAGAGATTAGAGTGAGAAGGAAGTTAGTGCAAAAGTAATCCCATTAGGAATTTAGACTCATCCTTAGCTAATGGATGGGATAAGATTTACTTATCTAACCTTTGGAGCCTTACTCAGGTTATGGGTTTAAAGGTTGGTGCTTAGCTTGAAATGGCAGGGGTCCCATCAATCTATTAAAAGGATATGGGATCTCTACTACATCTAATGCTGCCAACTTAAGCCCTTATGTTGTAGAAGAAGAGGACTAGCAAGACATCCACTTAGATTTGATCACAAATCTTTTATAACCTAGAGGGGATGATATAAATTAGGTCCCTAATCTAATCGTATGATCTAGAGCTCAAGGTTTGATGAATTTGGCACACCAAGTCCTTGCCCTTCAAAGTTTTGCTTCAAGTACCCAACTTGCACCAACCAACATGCTTCTACACATCTTCACTCTTTCATGGATAGTGGAGTCCAACTAACTTGCTAAAATGAACAGCTTGGTCATTACATCCAAAGGCTTTATCAATCTATTTCCAAGCCATTTATAGTATTAGCCGACTTGTATGAGGATTGTTTAAGGTTGCACACTTTTCATAAAGATTTTTCCTTTATCACTACAAATGTAAAAGCAACTTCCATTCAATATTTAACACATATTCGTTAGCACTGAATCCCATTATGCGACTACAATAGCATATTCTTTTAGTCTTATCTCATTTAAACCTTTTTTGGAACTTTCTTTTATTATGTATTTTCCAATTTAGTCATTGTATTTTCTTTATGTAAACCCTAAAAGGATATTATAAATACACTCTTTTTATAATTACCCCAACAAGTTAATTGATATTTACCTTATTTTCCTCTTATTCTTACAAGTCTTATCCTCTCAAGTTTAAGATATTCTTATCAATTCTTTAAGCAAAGATTGTAGCAAGTGCTCTTAAACAAGACTTGCAGTTTAAGTTTATATATGATTTATGGTGCATAAAATCCATAAGCTAGCTTAGAGTTTAGCTTAACCTTACATTAATCCCATTCCTCTTTTGACCTTAGCTAGGTTTAAATCCACCCTTTACTGTATTTAAGTGATATCCTCATGTGTATAGTTCTCGATGCATCTCAATCTATTTAAACTTTGCTATAGTACTTGTATCTTAGTTACTGAAACATATTTTGTCACTATACATACTTAACATTAGATGCATACCTTTGCAAATTAACTCCTCAAAACTATACAAGTGTATAACATAAAACCCATCGGGTTATATATGTACATGTCAAACCTAAATTTTTCTCAATTTTCAATATTTTTTTAACCTAACCTATATTGAACCCTATACCCATTCAATAAAGATCATCGACTAAGGATTAAGGAAAACTTGATTTTCATTTTAACTTTGAAAATTTTTCAGAGTTACCATTTGACCGTAGTTGGGAAAAAAAGTTAAGTTATAACCAATTTGGTGGATTGATTATAACTTAGTTATTAATCTTTAGAAAAACCAATTTTTGAAAAAAAGATTTTAGAACCAGATATCTTGAATTTGGGGGTTACCTTATTAAACCCTAATCAGGTACCACTTTTAACTTTTCAAAATTAATTTTATTTTTCTAAATACCCATTTTACTAATTCTAAACTTATAGTTAAAGAAAATTAATTTGTTTGCAAAAAGGAAGAAGAAAATAAAAAATTAAGTTTATTTATAAAAAGGGAAAATAAAAAGAATTTCCCATTTTAAGTCGCCTCATAGGTGCCTCATACTCTCTAATAAGGATCAGACTTTTCGTAGTTCATTCAATCTAATTTTGAAAAGTAATCAAGTTTATTTTTTTAATCATATTTTATCTTAGAAAATTTCATAGAAAAGGGCCTTACTTTTTTGAAGGTTTATCAAAAAAAAAAAATCTACAGAAATTCCTAATTTTTTAGAAAGTATTCACTTTTTTTTTTATTTTTCTAATTGAGATGATGGGAAGTTCAATTTAAGGTCTCATTTATATTGTAGGAGTTCAGGTTAAGCATGGCAGGTCCTTAATCGCCAATGAATTCAAAGATGTGCATAACTGGGTTTGATTCAATTTCGAAGAAGATTGCTCAATATTTGTTGAAACAATTTAGTTAAATGCGATCTCGTTGTAAGAGGATTGTTTAAAAAAGAAAGAAAAGAAAATGTTCCTTTATGAAAAATTTTACATTAGCCTTATTTATTAAAAGAAGGTTTATATATATATATATATATATATATATATTATGTAAGACAATATGAAAATAAGAGAGAAAGAAAAAGATAAGATAAAAGAAAATGAGAAAAGAAAATAAAACATAAAAGAAAGGATTGAACCTACACTTTAGGCTTGATTCACGGTCAATGGTCGATTTTTCGAGTCAAATCGGGTTAGTTTCAAATTTGTTTTAATTTGTAATGGAAGAAGAAGGTAGCGATTAAAACTACAATCCAAGGTGGTCTCTGATGCGTATTGCAAGTGGGTGATTGAAGATTTATGAGTTTTTTATTGATGAAAGAAGGATTAATGGTGGTGTCATTGCTTAAAGCGATTGCTCGAGTGATGGTGGTGGTGGTTGGAGTTGGTTAGAGAGAGAAAGTTGAGATTAGGATCATTCCAGAGTCAATTAAAGAAGACAAAGAATGGTTTGGGGGGTTTTCAAGCTCAACAAAGCTTCTAGTGATGATAGTTTTTCTTGAAAACTTCAAAATGAGAACTTTTTTAAAGAGAGAAAGCGATCGGGTTAGAGAGAGAATGTGAAATAAAGTGGACATAGAGAATGTTTTGAGTGATTATTGATGATGGGAAGTTCAGTTTGAGGTTTCATTTATATTATAGGAGTTCAGGTTAAGCATGGCAGGTCCTTAATTGCCATTGAATTCCAAGATGTGTATAACGACCCAACAGTATCGTTGTCGTGATAGGTCGCCGTGTACCATATAAAGATCTATTATCAACCCCCTTACTGATCATAGGCCTTTCATACGACATACAAGGCTCTTTCCACTCTACATTACCACTAGGCCCATAGACAAGTAATATAGAGCAATTTAACTAAAATTACTTCTATGTTATAAATTAACTAATTGTGTGGGCTCGTGAGACCTACACCGAAACAATATTACAAACAAATGCAGTTCATAATGGAATTGCATAAAATCTAAGTTATGTGCAAAAACATAAAAGTATCCAAATATCTATAATCTATTACAAAATATCCTCTTCACTCTCTAATCGCTCCAACCCGTCTCTACACGAGACTTACCACGGGCATGCCTCGGCCTGGATTGACGAAGAGGTTCTCCTGCATCAACAAAAATCTATAAGGGTATAAGCTTACGCTTAGTGAGATAAATGCCCTCATCAGTACCACACGATAGAAATTTATTAGATGCACAATCATATGAATGCATGAACAAACAGTATGCCAAACAACGCATGCAGTGACCTAGGAACTGCATACGACTCAGAATTTCGCCCCCTGAAATCGGGGTTTGGAGATAATTAACCGACCCAAACCAAAATCCGGGTTCTAAACCTTGGGTTTTATTTCATTTGCACTATCATACTCATACCAAAACAAAACTCTACATATATACATATATATATATATATACTTCCTTTACCAAAATCAAATCATATCTTTTAAAATCCCAAGTCTAGTAGTGTAGTGGCTCCCGTAGTCCACAAATACACGCCTTAAGTAGAAGCCACAAGACTCGACCCCTCGCCGACGATTGGCGTCTCCTAGCGCCTAGTAAGCCCATTAGCTTAAGATAGAGACTCAATATATATGATGGCATAGCTAGTGCCCAATCCTGCAGGAAACTCGTATTCTTGTGAGTCCCTTCCCATCTTCTGCATGAAGCAACAGTCGGTGTTATCCATGTGCAATATGGGGAATGCATGATTCATTTTGAGTTCTTAATCATATAAGTGATGAACTTGACTTTTAGGGTGATCAACCAATTTCATTCCATACAATTCACATGTATATATTCATACAAACAATTCCCATTCTTATATATAATTAATAAGTCATCACATTCATCTACAGATTCATACACATGCATCTCCCATATCCCATAAGCATCCAAATTTATAAATATAAGATTAGGTGCATCTACTTTACAAGTACAATCAAGTAAAGAGTCATCGGGAATTTACTCACTCTGCTATATGGGTCAGTCAAAGTAATCCGGAGGCAAATCATCTTCGTAAACGGTGTCCCCTAGTCATTGAAATAATTTTCATAAGGAATTGAAGCAAACTTAAGAAACTAAGTAAATTTTTCTTAAGTTATATTCTTAACTAGTTTTCGTAATTTTTCCCGGTTTTTACCTAAAGTTCAATAGCGTATAACTTTTTCGTTTTAAATCTAATTTTTATGATCTTATAGTCAATATTCATCATTTTTTAGTGTACTTTAACATGGTAAGGTTAGATTTTCGAAATGAGGTATACAATTCTATCCATGGGAGAACAGTAGCGTTCCTCATGTGTTGGAGTGTTTTTGGGTCTTGTTTGGTAAATGGGCTTTTTAATAACTTGAGGAATCCTTTGGGCTTGGTCTTGAGATTTTATCCTAAGCTTAAAATACTCCTTGAGATCAGATTTACAACTTTGATTTATATTCCTAAGGCTAACAACCATTTCTTGGGCCCTTTAGTGGGCTTAAATTGTCAAATGGGCTTGTTTTTTCTTCAAAATAAAGTTAATGACTTTGGTGGGCTTATGGGGCCTTAGGTAGATTTCTTATGGGCTTCAAAACAACCTCTCTTGGTACTTTAAGGTGCTGGTCAGATTTTTATTGAAGACCCAACTTAGAGTTCTAGGCTTGTTTTGAGAGTTTTGAGCTCGGTTTTGAGTTTTAGGCTTTATATGTTTACTATACTTGCTTTAGTTAATCTTTTCACTTTGTTCTTTCACTTTTATCATATTTTTAGGCTTCATTATCCCACGTTCCAGATCTGTTCATGATGGTTCTAAGGGGTCCTTATTTGGTTTTTCAACTTGTTTCATCATTTCCTTAAGTTTAGGTGATAGATTACGCACTTAACTACTTGTGTACAAATCTTAACTTAAGTTTTCTTCCATCAAATGATCCTTTAACTCATGCTCCACATAAAGAAATAAAAGATCTTATACTTAATACAACTCCCATATCATAGCTTATGTCATACAAAGTTGGTTTTTTCATAAAACTTCATGTGATGGATTTTTCCTTAACTTAAGTCTAGATTTGAGCATGTTTAACTTAATGGAAACAAAATCAACATCCAAATGACTATGGAACCGTCATGTCCAGCATGCTTATCCTCCATCAAAGTTCTCATTTCAAGATTTTCTTAGCTTAAAATCTTCCATTCAAAGCATTAAACAAATGTCTTCACAAAACACTAACTTTACATGCTCATATTTCAACTTCATGTAAGGGTTTCATGGTTTATTTCTTAAAACGATTTTTAGTGTTCTAACAACTTAAACCTTACTCATATCTTCAAGAAATCTAAGTCGCCTAACATAAATACTAATCCACACATCACAAGAATCACTTACTCGTCCTTAACGTAAAGTGTGTTGGTTGTGCACTAAAGTTCCACTTTAGCTCTTAACTTTGCCTCCTCCTTTTTGCTACATTTTCAAACCCAAATCTTTAGTTCTTTTGGTATAGGGTTTATGGAAGATTCTAATAGTCTTAAAAGGTCCTAGATGGTGAAAGAAAATGATACAAGAACAAAGGAAAATAATACCGTGAGTGAAGCTTCAAAAATGGAAAAAAATTGATTTTGTGGGGTAAGGTTGTTTTTCCTTTTTATGTTTGTTTCAAAGGAGAGAAAGATGAAGTGAAAGTAAAATTGAAAGGGAGAGAAATGGTAGAAAGAGTGGCCAGTTGGAAATGGAGAGAGAAGGAGTGTTTAAATGTCTTGAAAGTGTTGTCTTGTAGCTTACACAAAGTCAACAATTACAACTCTTGATGATGTAAGCATTATGTGGTGAATAGTGATGTGTAAGAAGAAGTGATTGATGGGTGAAGACAAGTGCATGGCCCCCCTTTCTCCCCTTTTTAGATCTGCCATTGGAAGTCTTTTTATGCCATGGAGTGGTCTTGTCTCCTTTATTAAAGTTAAGCTTATGAATTCTTATGAAAAATTGTCCATATGTAGTATAAATGAAGAGGTGATAAGGAAACTGTCTTATCACTAGATTTTGTAAGTTGTCAATTGATAAATGATTCCAACTCTTAATTGATAAGTTATTTAAGGTGATTGGTTGGTCTACTTATTTATGTGTAAGGCTTATACATGAAGATAAGGGCATAGCCTTATAGAAAATTGTTTTAGGATTTTTATCTTACATTGTTTTGTAATTTATGATTTGATTTTTGTAGAATTGTGAAAATTTCTAAAGTTGAATGAAATTATTCAAATTAAATTATCGATTAATTATTTAGGGTTAAAATTCTTTAATGGTTTTAAGGTTTAGGGTTTTAAGTAGCTTTAGAGCTCGTAGTTCTTCAAGCTTGGGTTTTATCAACAATTGGCTTTCGATTTGTAAGAATTTAATTCATTTCTAAATATAAACTTAAGTTTTTAGTTTAGTTTATCTTTAGGAACGCTTGGAAAGTACTCTTGATCGAGTCTTAGGCCCACTAAAAGTAGGGTTTTCAATGTGCATAAATGGGTTTGATTCAATTTTGAAGAAGATTGCTTAATATTTGTTGAAACAATTTGGTTAAATGTGATCCCTGAATGTTCTCTTTTGCTTAAGAAACTTCAACTTTTCATTAAAGGCTTGAATCAAGCAAATCCTCATCAAAGCAAAATTCATACTTTTGATGTTTTTTCAAATTTCAAGACACTTTTTTACCCATTAAATGATTGTACATGGACGCATTCTTGGGTACCTTTCAAAGAATCCCAAGTAATCTTGATAATTTCACTATTATTTTGTGAAATCATAAAGAAAAATTGGTGATTAATTGAAGCAAAATGGGGAGCTTATAAAGGAAATTCTCACGAGAACAAGAGGATTAACTTGATGAAGATAATGAATAGTAAATAGATGACAAATCACAAGCTTACATGTAGTAGATGGAGAGAAGTAAAAAAAGTGAGAAAAAGAAACACACTAGTGCACTCATGGGACTCGAACTCTAACCTCTCATTCACATAAGTAGCCTCCATACTAGCTATGTTATCTTTCATTTACAATATATGTTGTAAACCAATTACCTTTATGCAATTTAAATGGCTTAGACCAAATTTAAAACAACAAATATAGTTTAAGCCAAATTAAATACCCTATTGATTGGTTGTCAATGAATTGAAAACACCAATATTATGACCGAAAAGCCTATTATGCATATATTGAAAAATATTTTCAAAATGAGTATGAAGTGATGGATTTTCAAGTTTTAGTCTGTATTTTATCCAGTTAATTCAAAATGAATTCCTTTATAAAATAATCAATTTAAATATAATTGATTTCTCGTTTAAAGCCATAATTAGCTTAAATTGATTATATTTTCATGATAAAAATATAAATAACTCGAACCTTTGGTCAAAATATTTGGATTTATTAAAAAAAAAGTCTAATATTTTCAAATGTAGCTCAAAAATTGATTAAATCACATATGTACAATTGACTTTTAAATACACTTAGATCCAAAAACATCAAACGATCTACCAAATAAGACCCAATGACCCTTATTTTCTGAACAATTTCTTTTTTATATTAGAATTTTTTAATTTTTTGTAGTTTGCTGATTTTTTTTAATTTTCTTTGTATTTTTTCAAAATTTTATTATTATTTTTAAAATTTTCTAATTAGGACCCTTTTCCTTTATTTTAGAAAGAAAAAAAAAACTAAATTATGTGATAGCAAAAATGGGGTATCTACAGTACATGATGCAAAAATCCTACCAAAACATTCTAAAGGCAATTCTCAACATGCTCTGCTTCATAAGCCCATGCTTGTATTATTCTTTAGCTTACTCTTCAATGCCTAAGGTTGGAAAACTACCCTTTTGGCTCAAATTTAGAGCTAAGTAAGCATAACTAAAGCATAATATTCATAATCCAAACAATTATGACAAATGACGTAGTTATAAAACCAAATTTACATCCTATAACCCAATTACAAACTTTAAATGACTTTATCACATACCGATGCCATGCAAATGCATATGAAACTAAAATGCACTAGTTAGTATCTTTTATACTCAGGAGAGTTGTGAAAGACTTAGAGTACTTAATTGAGAGGGTCATGAAAGACTCAATGAGTTCAACTTAGAGAGTCGCAATAGACTTGGTAAACTTAACTTGGAGAATTGCAAAAGACACAATATGCTCAACCTAAAGAGTTACTGAAGACTCAATATGCTCTACTTCGAAAGTCATGGAAGACTGAAGTAGATGAATAACTCAAGAAACTTAACTCTAAGAGTCATAAAAGACTCATGCCAGTTGATAACTAAGAACTCAATTCAAACTTAATAAATGAGACCCTTAAGACTAATGTCCATGACTTCATTTCTAGAATATGAGCTCTAAGTCCTTCATACTATGCTATGAACACAACCATGTAGTTTCCAAATGTAGAAATAGATCCCAAACAAGACAAATATTTGAGAAATATTTGAGATAATCAATTGGTCATAAATTCTCATTCAAGCATGCCCTTGAAACAATCAAGTATAGATCCATCGCAATCAACTAATAACTTAAGAGTGGCCAAGCAACTCTAAACCAGTTATAAAATATCAATCAATGGTTTTATTCTGAAGTTACTTAAGTAATGTCTTTCAAGAATAGAACCACCAAGGAATCAGTACATATTACATTAATAAACACTTCATTAGTTCATATCCAACTTTAAACAGCAGACATGAAGCTATATACTCCAACCAACAACATTACAAGTATAAGCAATGATAAGTCTAGATTTTAACAAAGCAAAATCTCTTATATACTCACCTAATATAGTAATGAGCTTTCAGTTGGTAATGATTTTGTGATTCTCTTTTTTCTTTATATTTTTTTTTCACTTTTTATATAAGTAAAGAAGAATACATCTTATTTATTTTTTTTAAAAGAAAAACTTAAAAAGGGGAAAAATAAGGTTTTTAATTTTTTAAAGTTGCCTCATAAATGCTTACATACTCTTTAGTAGGGATCAAATTTTCCATAGTTTATTTTTAAATAACTTTAGTGAGTTGGTTTTATTTTAATTTTTCTTTTTTGAAAATTGGTTGAGTTTACATCTTTTGGCCATTTTTATTTTTATTTGAGAAGAATTCTAAAAGAAAGGGTTTTCATTTTTCAATATTTTATTTCTTTGGAAAATTATATAAAAAAAGGCACTAATTTTGAGAAAGGTTTATTGATTTTTTTTTTAAGAAATGAGCTTTTCTAGTTGACAAAAGTTTATATATATCTTTTTATTTTTTATTTTAAGTCAAAACATACTCTTTATATTTGTTTATTTTTCAATAAGTAGGAAATGAATTTAAATAAAACAAAATAAGCAAAGTAAATAAGATAAGATAAAAACAAGGGGTCGGATTAGGGATTAGGAGTACAGGTTAAGACATAGATCCGCATTAGACTTGGAGTGGGTTCGAAGTGATCCTATGTTGATGCGATGTATTAATAATTAAGTAAAGACTTGATTATTGGTATATCGATCGATCTAGCATGAATTGTCTTTAGTTAAGCATACGTAAGGCGCACGTAAGACAAAGCTAAGGGTGGTTTTCAATGGTAGATGTTGTGCTTTAGTTGATTTAGACACTAAAACGAGCAGGAAAAGACATTTCATATTTTTCTCATTAGGGATTATGGGCTTATTACAAGTGTTGCAACCAAAAGGGTACTGGTTAAAAGTAGCCGGTTGTTGGTGGTGGTGCTCAATTCAAATGGTGACTATTAGAGGTAAATGGATGGTAGGGACATGGGGTTTTCAACCACTACAAACTTGGCTGTAGTGGTAGATTTGAATGAGAGTCACTAAAAGTGGTGGTTTTAGGGTATGACCAATGGGTTTGAAACCTTAGGTAGAGGTCAAAGCTCTTGGGGGGCACAATAATAGGCGTAGATATTGTCTACTAAAAGCTTAATTCCTGAAGAAGCTCACTATAAGATTAGTTTTGCTTGAATTACAAAGAATTTGAGCAAAATCTAGAGAGAGAAATAGCTATTTAAGCTATAGAGAGAGAGAGCTTGATTGTATATGTTTGAGTGTGTCTTAATAAGCATGATGCTTGAGAATGGATGCTTAAGTCCTATTTATACTAGTTAGAGCTCAAATAGACATGGAAAGCTATTAAACACATTGAACTTGAAAAATCCTAGTAAACGGATTTTAACCGATTTGATTTTTGAAATCAATAAAAAAGATTGCAATTACTGACGAAAATGTATTCCTTAAGCCTCGTTCTTACTTAATTTAGCATTCAGAAGCTTTGAAAATAATTGTAATAGCTTAAATCAAGCTCAGTCAAGATTGAGCTTTAACTTTGGGTTCAAGTTTTTCGTAATTTTCTAAGGATGATTTGTCTATGTAATCATGTGAATCTTGATACAAAGATGGTTGGATTCAAGAGTAGGTCATGTCTAGCATAGTTTCCATCATTAATTTAATGGAAGACTGCCACATACCCCTAGCGGATGGCAAAAATAAAGGGCACAAAGTATCTTTTATAGGAATCAAACCTAAAATGTTTTACTCCTTCTAATGCCAAGACCAAATATGGTACCAATAGGCTAGTAAGCCTATGCTTTGTTTATTTAAACTAAGGAAATACATACAAGGGTTTTAGCAATGGCTAAATTTGAATTTAAATTTGTCTAACCCAAAAACCATGCCCAACCTAAGTCTTTATTATTCTAATATAAGATTTTATCCTATTGTCTTAAAGACTTATCCCAAATTTTGTTTTTTTTTTTTCTATTTTGCAATTTTCAACTTTTTTTATATTTTCCCATTTTCAATCTTCTTGTACTTTTCCTTAATTTTCTAACTTTTAGAATTTTTTTTTTCAATTCCTTTTGTATTTTTTTTATTTTCCCATTTTTTGGATTTTATGAATTTCTTGTATTTTTCTAAAATTTCTAATTTTTTCATATTTTTCAAAGTTTTCTTTTTTTTTTTGTATTTTTCTATTATTTTTGTATTTATCAGTAAAGATACTTTTAAAACTAAAAGGAAATTTTAAAAACTACAAGGGAGTACAAAAATTGGGGGGTCTAAAGCTGCCTCTCTTCGTGGTAAATTTTAAGTAAAACTTTACCATAAAAACAAAAAAAAAAGAAACATTATTTTTACCCTAAAAATAGTAAGGATTTGAGGTAATGAGGCTTTTAGTTCCTAAAAAGGAAAAAAGGTTCTCACCAAAAGATCAATTAAAATTTAGAGGAGCTTATAAGAATGGGTAGTTCATTTGAAAGGGGTTGAAAGGGCTCTTTGGCAAGCTAAATCACTCTAAGAAAGGGGGTCAAGCTCCTTTTGGCAATCTCCCAATCCTAAAGGGGATGGATAGCACTAAAGACTATCACAAAGGTCGAAGTAGGCTCTTTCATGAGCTAATTTGCCTTATGAATGGGTTAGGCTCCTTTTTGTGAGCACATAATCCTAAAGGGGATGGATGGTATTAAAGAATATCATAAGGGTCGAAGAAGGCTCCTTGGTGAGCTAATTCACCTTAGAAAAAGGTCAGTTTTCTTTTGACAAGTTCACAATCCTAAAGGGGATGGTTAGTATTAAAGAGTATCTTAAGGATCGAAGAGGGCTCCTTGGCAAGCTAATTCACCTTAAGAGGGGGTTAGGCTCCTTTGGACAAGTTCATAATTCTAAAGGGGATGGATAGTATTAAAGGTTATCTTAAAGGTAGAAGTGGGCTCCTTAACAAGCTAATTTAACCTAAGAAGGGGTTAAGCTCCTTTTAGCAAGCTTACAATCCTAAAAAGGATGGACAATATTAAAGACTATCTGAAGGGTCATAGAGGGCTCCTTACTAAGCTAATTTGCTATAAGAATGGGGTAGGCTCTTTTTGACAAGCTTACAACCTTAAAGGGGATGGATAGTATTAAAGACTATCCTAAGGATTAGAGAGGGCTCCTTTGCAAGCTAATTCGCCCTATGAAGAGGACAAGCTCCTTTTGATAAGCTCATAACCCTAAAGGGGATGGATAATGTTAAAGGTTATCCTAAGTATCAGAAAGGGCTCCTTAACAAGCTAATTTACCTTAAGAAAGGATAGGCTCCTTTTGACAAGCTTACAATCCTAAAGAGGATAGATAGCACTAAAAACTATCCTAAAGGTAAGAGAGGCCTCCTTGATGGTCTAATTTGTATTATGAAGGGATCAAGCTCCTTTTAGTGAGCTTACAATCCTAAAGGTTTACATAACATTACAAACTATCTTAAGGGTTAGAAAAGGCTCCTTAATGAGCTAATTTGCTCTAAGAAGGGGTTAAGCTCCTTTTGATGTGCTTACAATCCCAAAAGGGATTGCTAGCACTAAGGACTATCTTAAGGGTTGGATAGGTCTCCTAGGTAAGCTAATTCGCCTTAAAAGGGGTCAAGCTCCATTTGATGAGCTAATTGTCCTAAAGAGAGAGATAATACTAATGACTACCTTAAGAGTGGAAAGGCCTATTCTCCTATTGGAGCACTCTTAATCTTAATGACTATGTCAGTGAAGCTTAATAAGGAAAACTAAATAGGATGTAATTTTCTTTTAGAACTTTTGTCAAAGGGAAAAGATATTTGCTGGGGGGAGAATCTTAAGGGAAGAAGGTACCATTTTGGATAGATAGGGAAAATTAATTCTATAAACTCTTTTGGATTTTAATAATTCACCATCTTGGATTGATGGGTTTTAAAAATCTTATCACTATCTTAGACTGATGTGTCCTTTAGTTTACCATCCTGAATTGATGGGTTTTTTGTCTCACCATCTTAGATTGATAGGCCTTTTGTTTCACCATCTTAGATTGATGGATCTTTTGTTCTTCGATCAAATTCTAATTCTTCAGGAACCATAAGATGTCAAAAATTCAATGATTTAGATGAATGGGAAAGAGTGCTAAATGAGACCAACTTTGAGGGTTGATTGGGACTTTCAAGGGCCAAGCCCTTTACAATGTCTTGAAAGAAAGTTAAGCCACTAAGGCTACTTGACTTGGTTGTTAAGGATTGAATCCCTTACTTTGATTTAGGAGGATTTGATGTTATAATGGGAAAAACTAAAAAAAAATGGCTAGAAATGGCTCCTAAAACATTGAGAAGAATGAGTGGAGAGTATTGACTTGGATTGTAATTATTAACTTCGAAATTTGCATGAGCTAAGAAAAATTTTTGGCATTGGCAACTTAGGCAAGTTCAAAAGATCGAGCCACTAGGGTTGCTTGAATTAGACATTAGGGATTAGGTCCCTTGAGTTGTCAAATTAGTTGATAAGGATTGGATGTGTTTGAACTTAAGCCACTAGAATACTAGTAAAAGCACCACTAGAAACTCTAAGGACTTTCTTTCCCTTTCTTTTCTTTTCTTTTTTCTTTTTTTTTTTGACAAAACTCCTAAGTGGGAAATGTTTCAGGAGAAATCCCTATTTTCTCGACTCATTCCAAGTTCAGGTAGACTCATTACTTTGTTTGTCAACCCTTTGTGTTCTCTAAATCTCTAGATTTTACTATTTCTACCCAATGCAGCGACATTCCAATGGGCTACTTTTGCTTTTTTAAGGGATCATCTATTGGTAGACTTTTATTCTTTATCCATCTTTGCTAATAGAAGCACTTTAGTCATTATCTTCAAATGGTGGCTCTTCAAAAGTAAAGGTATTCTTTAGAGTAACTAGTAGATCGACAATTTCATTAACCATATCAAGATGGTCAATATCAACTTTATGAAAGCCCTTTGTCCAAGTCTATCACTTTATCTCCTTTTACCATATAGATATAGTTGTATATGTCACCAATAACCTCATTCTTCCTATCAACCTTATCATTACCCTAAAGAAGATCAAATCTAATCCTACTTCAAAGATTACTTAGTTGTCCCAAAAACAAGATGCTATTATACTAGATAAATAGTCTCCATTTTTCTTTTTCTTTTTTTTTTTTGGTAGAGGCCTTCTCAAAAGATTTTCTTGGCATGAAGGGTGTTGCCTTAGTGAGAGGAACTCGTATATTCAGTGATTTAGGTAAATTTTTATAGCTTACATCATCAAACATATCATGTTGCTTATAGGAAAAAATGAAATGCTCCTTTAGGACACCTTTACCCAATAGACGTTGAAACGCATCTCATGGTTTGATCAAAAGGGATTTCGAGTCTAGGGAAATAAGGATAATTTAACTTCGTAGATTGGTCAGATTTCAACTCTTCTTAAGAAACATTATTTCTATAATGGGGTGAACCTTAGACAAAATAAAATTTTTTCCTTTTTTTTTTTTGAAAGATAAGCTGATGCACTTGAACTTGTTGGAATTGACCACTAAGGAATGGAAGGATTTTTGTTAATGGAGAACTAACTTGGATCATTCAAAATTTAGTAATTGTAACCTACTTAAGGAATGAACTTTAGAAAAGGAGATCAAAAGCAAACCTAAAATGGTTGTTAGGGATTGACCATCTTATGATGACAATAGGGTTGCATCCTTTGTTTTGTTGTTAAGTTAAGGCTACCAGCTTGAAACAAAGGATGATCATAGTCATTAGGACTACAAGAGATGAGATCAAATTATTGGAGGGAAGATGAGTGGCTAACAAAGCATACAATAGTAGGTACTTATCAAAATCCTTCTTTTCCTTGGTGACCATGTAGGGCACTTTACATCCTCTCAATTTTTAAAGATACTTTTTTTATCTAATACTACTAGGGCTAATTTGGTTATAATCTAAAAATACCATGGGCATGATGATCTTGATGATAGCTACCTTGTAACATGGAGTATATCTTTCCCATAGAAATGATAACGCATGATCAGTTTTGATTGAAAAGGACTTCCTTATATTTTCTTGGTTTGATTTCACCCTTGACCATTGTTTTGAAAATTACAATCCAATTTGTAAGTGATATACTAAATCAATTTGTTTGGTATTTTTTTAGTTTAGTATTGTAATTTGGGCTTTTGGTCAGATGATTTTAAGAAGGATAAATGAGAAGGCTTATCTTGAAAGAATTATTTATTTAATCTAAGCTTATAAGTCAAAAACTCTTTGGAAAATATTAAGAGTATGCTTACCCTAGTTTCAAAGACAAATTTCACTTAAGATAAATCATCTTCAATAATCAAAAGAGCCTTCATTAGATGTGGGTAGAATTATGAGTAGGCTGAGTTTTTGTTATTCAAGATGAGTAAAAGGGTTTTGTGTATGTAACTTAAGATGGACATGCTTTTGAGGCTTCAAAATGTGATTCAAAAAGGGATACTGAGGCTTTGTGAAGTGTAATTTAGAAAAGGGGGGTATTAAGGCCTTGAGTTTTTAAGGGTCTTTAAGGCTTTGAGTCCAAGCCTTCATTATGGATTAATGTTTGCTTTTCTTGTTGGAACAAGGTATATCTTTTGGGTTTTTCTTTTGCATTCAAGCCCAACTTTTTCTTTTGTTTTTTCTTTTCTATCTTCTTTTTTCTTTCTTTTTTTATTTATTATTTTACCCCACTCTTTTATTGTCTCCTTTCTCTTTGCCTTTTTAGCCCTAAAGGTGAAAGTATTTAGATCATGTATATAGGGTTATTTCATGCTCTTCTTCATTTTAAAGCAAAAAATTTAATAGAATTAGAAATTGTTTTTCAATTAATGTTACTAAAGTAAGCACAAACTCATTTTACCCCTTTCTCATGATGTGATGACCTTAACCTCTAAACTGGTTCATTGTGGGGTGATGCTTGATAGGATTTAAATTTAAAAACACTCCAAATTAGCTCAATGGGGTTAGTGATGGTTGGTAAGCAAATGCACCCGGTCAAGCTATAGTATAGTATAATAAATGTGAGTCTGAGTATCGATCTTAGGAGAAACCATACATGTGAGAAAGCCTAACTTTCTAGCAATTTATTCTAAATTACCAATTATCTAATCTAACGATATAGAATAAGTTTGATTAATAGATAAAGATAAGCAAAGAATGATAGATAAAGTAAAAGCAATAAAATAAACAAGAACGATTAAAATAAATAAAATTGAATAAAATAAATAAGTTAAATTCATTAAATTGAAGAACGCATTTCCATAGAAAACCACTTTTATTTACTACCTAGTTTTATGCAACTTTCAATCTTGATTATACTTTAGATCGTAGGAATGCCTATTACAAATTAATTGGCTCGCATCTCTAACTAAATCCAAATCTTGTGCAATACAGCATCTCAAAATCGCATTAAGATCTTAGATCTCGCTATTAGGTTGCCTTAACCCGAAGAAAACAGTACTAGTCTACTCAATTCCTTTTAACTACAAGGGTTTGTTGACTACAAGAACTTGTGAACTGAATAGCAAATTCAAACATTGAATTAATAACTTAAGTCAATACTAATTTAATGAAAATATAAACAATGTAATTAAATCTTAAAAGGTGATATCATAAATTGAATAAAAGAAAAGCTACAATAGAAACTAAGGTTCAATAACAATTCACTAAGAATAATTAAAACAACAACATGATGAAAATAAAAAAGAAATATGAGAAACCTTTGATATAATTTTACCTTATGACTATTCCTAACAGGGCTCTCTTTACAAACCTCGATGGCCTAGATATCTATTTATAAGAGTTGGACCTAAATTTACAAAGAAAACTTGACAAAATTAAAAGATTAGTAAATCATGAAATGTCCATACCTAAGGTTCACGGTCTTAGTGATGGGCCATGATCTTGCACTCAGTTTGAAATCTTGAAAATTCAATGGAAATAAATTATGAAGGGGTATACAGCCAAGGGTCATGGTTATGGTCTTCACCTGCGATCTTTACTAGAATTTATTTTTTACTTAAAGTCCTTCCACTTCAAATTACTCTAAATCATTATAGAATTAGCAAAGTTAATATACAAAATTGCAAAAAATTGCTCCAAAATATGTATGTTAATTATGTGTTATTAGTTGACAAATAATAATTGTGTCTGGGATATTGAAAATGGATGCCTAACTTTATTTTGACTAGTATATCATTTTCAAAATGGACCCCGTTTAAGGAATGAGCCTAAAAAATCCTCACCATGATGTCACTCAGCTATTGAAGTATTTTAAAGGTTAATATATGGTATATAACTTGTTGCTTCTTAATCCAAACTTGAGAAAATGAGTTACCATTCCTTTAGCCAATTATGTTAACTTGCCCAAGGTAGAGATTGATTTGCCTCTTGATCTCTCGAAACATGTCTCTAAAACATGCCACGATGTGAGAAGGCATTTTTCATTTGATTCTGAGATCCAAATTTAGCCTAAAATTTGACAATATTTTTCTCTAGTGTGTTCTTGCCCTAATTTGACTAAGATGCCCCCCATGTTGAAACTAATAGTTGTCCTAAACTTTATAAGTAAAGTGTCCCTTAGGTTTTGAGTTTGTTTACCCCCTTTTGTGTTCAAGCCTAGCTTTTTTAGGTCAAGTGGGCTAAGTAGAGGAGTTTCAAATTGTCTAGACTTCAAGTCAAACTTAGAATTGGGCTTTCTTACATTCAAGGTTGTTGTTATATCTGGTCTTTATGCTTTGCATGGATTGGGTTTATGTTTAGGACCAAGTTTTCTTAGTTAGCTCAAGTTTTGCGGCTTCTCAAGCTGGGGATTTGTGTTTGGATTTTATTGTCTTATATGGCAAGGGGCTTAAGTTTGGCCAATGGCTAAGATTTGAGTTTAGGTTATCTTATTGGGCTATTCATAAGGTCTTTCCTTTATATTTCAGGTCTTCTTGTTCTTGTCTTAGATTCAATAAGAATTTGCAACTATTATCATCCTCTCTTTTTTTCCTTTCTTTTTTTTATTTTTTTAAGAGAGAGAAAGAGAAAAAGGTTAATTCAAAAAACATATAATATTGTAAAAAGAAAAAACAAAGGGAATGAAAACTTTATTCTAAGAACCTAGTGGTTGAATTATAAATATGAATTAAAGGATTTGCTTAATTAAAGAACTTAACACTTCAAAGGGAAAAACTTTGAATTCTAATTTAAGTGATGAATTAAAAGAAGAGAAAGTGTTTGCAAAAAGGGATATGTTAAATCAAGACAAATAACTTAAACATTGAAATGATCATATGAAGACTGGAGTTAGAATTGATAACAAAGGGATAAAAAGATTAATTCTAGAAAAATGACTCTTGCTTATTCACAAGTTTAGGAATCTTTTAGAAAAGGAAAGGGGAACCCTCGTCTTCTTCTTTGTTTATTTATTTTTTTTCCTTTTGAAGGGATTTAGAAAATACTTATCTTGAAAGGAAGATTGGAAATTTCTTTTGAAGAATGGAGTTTGAACCGACGAAAATGAATGAATATTTATCTAATAAGGTACTAACTAAGGCAATTATAGAAAGTACGAGAGAATCCTATGCCATGAATCCCTATGAAAACTTTCAATTGAAAAGGCTAAATAAAAATAAGGAGAAAGTTATTTACAATCTAGTGGAAAGTTTTTTATTTTATTTTTTATTGTTTTTCTCTCTTTTCTCTCTCTCTCTTTTGTTTTTATGAATATTTTTGTAAATAGAATCAAGCGAAGCTTAAAGATAGAAACTGAGTGATGAGATTTATCTAGAAGGATTTATTTACAAGGAAAGAATGATATTCTAAAAGAGAACAAGTTCTTTTATTAACTTGATATCATGAAGGATACAAGAAATAAACAAAGTGAAAAGGGCCTAACATTTATTCTTGATCATGGAACTTTGATAATTATTCTAAGCTTTTGATTACATTTGAAACAAAACTTCCTAATCTAACTTTCACAAGTGAGTTCTAAGATCTTCAACAACTTTTGGGTTCCTCTAAGGATTAGTTCAATTAGGGCTTCTAAGGTTTGATTGTGAGCTTTAGAACATCTAAGCCTCTCTTTTAAATAAGCGACCTTAGCTTCCAATAATTATTCACAAATCCTAAGGAGGTCTTATGGCTTGTTAGTTCTCTAATTATTAGCCTATTGATGGCCTACCATCGATATGGGCCTTCAGAATTGATGGATAAGAACAATTTAATGAAAGGATGCACATGGAACATACAAATGCTGGAACTACTAGGTTAACACATCACCTCTTTAAGTTACAACTCTATCAATGATTCGGTGTTTATAAAGCACCCTTAACTATTATAAAAGAATGTGTATACTTTTGCTAGACAATTTAAAAGGGTACAAAAAACTCTTGTAAGGAACAACTACAAAATTTTTGCTAGACATTACTAGAGTTAGAGCTTTATAGAAATGAGGTATTAACTTATGGTTAAGGAAGATGTATACAATTAGGGTAGGTTCTAAAGGTCCTTAAGCTCTGTAACCTTATACTTTCTCAAAAAAAAAAAAGATTCAATGGTCACATCGAAGCATAAGTAAGATAGTCTGATCAACCTCGAATGGTGGTTACATCAAAGCACCCAAAGCCTATACAATAGCCCCCTATCCTAAGATTCTTACAACGATTTGGTTTCAACCATATCTAGTACACATTTCATGATTGATATCAGAAACCCCTAGTTCATGCCCCTTAATGTACCTATAGTGTTGTGACAAAATACATAAACATATATACAAAATATTTACAAAAAAGGAAATCACATAGGTTAGTGCAAAATAAATAAACATCTATATGAAGTATGACATAAGAAGGGTAACTTGAAGGAAAAATGCTAATTCTAAAAGGTTTATGTAGCTAGCCTACTTAGTACTCCCTAATGGAGTTTCCATCCTATCAAGCTAGAATTTTGGTTTTTATTTTCCTTAACTTGAATGCTACCAACTTAATATTAACCCCCAACTGGGGATCAAGGAAATCTTGGTTTTCTTTTGAATTTAAAAAAAAAAATTAGAGTCCCCACTCAATTAGGATTGGGATGAAGGGTTAAGTTATAACTAATTGGGTGGATAGTTTGTTAATTAGCTACTCGATTGTAAAAAAAAATATTTTTGGAAAATGATTATAAATGCTAGAGATTTTGGATTTTAGGGCTAACCTATTAAATCATAAATGGGTACCACTTAAACCTTCAAAATACCATTAATAAGTCTATTAGGGGAAGATAGCTGTTATGTTGAGTACCAAAAGTAATAACAAGTTGTCATAAGATAGGATAATCAATAAATATTGTTTGAAGCATTCTCAAATGGGCAACTAAAAGAGGGAAATTGGATGAAGAAGGAAAGTAATGTGGTTAGTTTCCAATGTAAAGAAGGAAATATGTTAACTCAAAGAAGCTTGTTGCAAGAAATCTAGAAGTGAAAAGAAGAAGAAGGTGAATGGTGGTTAAGGAAACGGTTGAATTATATGAAGTCCCTATCAATGAAATAAACACAAGTGGCAGTAGTGGCTAGCCCTCAACACCCATACGTTAGCCATGATCTACTTACCATAGAATTATTGAGGGTATGGGTCTACTCCAACAATTCCTAATTTAAGGGACCTAGTTAGAAAATACAATCCATGTGTTATATTTCTTATGGATACGAAGAATGTGGTTAGTAAGTAAGAAGGCATATGAGATAGATTGCACTATCCAGGCTACTTCTATGTTTCGCCTTAAAGGTTAAGTAGTGGTTTATTGTAATGGTAGGTGTCAAACCTAAAAGTGAACATTATTGATAAGTATAGATGATACATTCATACCAAGATTTATATGGAGGACGACACATTTGTTAGTTACTTCACTTGGTGTTATGCTCTTAATACTTTTTGGCAAAAAGTGGACCTATAGAAGACTTTGATTGACTTATCAAGGCTAATACAAGGCCCTTGGCTTTGTATTGGTGATTTTAATGAAATTGTTAATGATAGTGAAAAGCTTGGGTAAGATAGATGGTATAGAAGGTAGATTGAAACATTTCAGAATATGATTTCCCAAGCAAATCTTCATGACTTAGGATCTGTTGACCAGCGTTTCACTTGGTGAATAACCAACATAATGGCATCCTTATTAGAGAATGAATTGATAAAGATCTTACTTATATTCAATAGATTAACCACTTCCCAAGGACCAGGGTGGTACATGAACCAACTATTGATAATCATGTAGCTTTAGTTGTTTATTTAGATGTAGTGGAAATGAGGGGTAGAATGATGTTTTAGTTTGAAATATGTAGTGATTAGAGGATGAGTGTAGAAGAATCATTAAAAATTGTTGCAATAGTTGGGTTGGAGAAGCAGATTTGTGCATCATGGAAAAACTTAAAAATTGCCTTTGCCAACTCACTAATTAGAATCAAACAATATTTCCTAATAATATGAAGGTAATTTATAACTTGAAAAATAGGATGGTTGCTTTACAATCTTAGGATATCGAATGCAGTAAGGAAGAGGAAGATGTGATTCAAGCCAAGATTGAAGAGTTATGGTGTAAAGAAGAATGATATTGTATTAAAGATATAAAGTCAATTAGCTCTTGCATAGGGATAATAATATGATATTTTTCCATCATACTACGCTGAATAGGAGGAGGAAAAATAAGATTTTTAAGCTCAAGTGATTGGATGGTACCATTTTCATTTGATGTGGAAATTGGAAATATGTTTGTTCACCATTATGATAGGTTGTTTAAGTTGGTCAGTTGGTAGGAGTTTGATAGGTGTTTGCAATGGTAAATGCTATGATAAATGTAAATGTGAATGATAGTTTGTGCATACCTATTTTAGTAGAAGAGGTGAAACATACAATCTTTCAGCCAGGTACATTGAAGTTTCCTAGTCTCGATGGCTTCCCGAACATCTTCTATTAGGCTTACTAGAATATAATTGGCCCCTCTATTATATAGGCTATTCAATCATTCTTCATGTCTAGTAAGTTTCCATTTAGATTAAATCATACCAACCTTGTGATGATTCTAAAAGTTCAAAACCCAGTCCAAATCTTATAGTTTAAGCAAATTAGTTTTTGCAATAACTTATATAAAATTATGTATAAAATACTTGTTAATAGCTTAAAGCCTTTCTTTAATGATCTAATAACCGATAACCAAAGTGCTTTCATATGAGGCCATTTGATTCAAGATAATGTAGTATTGCTCATGAAGTGTTTCATTTTTTGAAGAATAAAAGGAAAGGGAAAGTTGCTAGTTGTGCTATTAAACTTGATATGGATAAGGCTTATAATAGGGTAAAGTAGGATTTTCTAGAAGTCATCGTGCTTAAAATGGGTTTTGTGAGTAAACGGATTGCATGGGTGAGGGAATGTTTTATAAGCCTTAGTTTTGATGTAGTGGTTAATGGTAGACAAGTAAGAAAGGTTATGCCTACAAGGGGTATTCATCAAGGTGATCTACTTTCACTATATTTATTCATTATGGTAACGAATGTATTATCGAAGGGAGTATTGAAAGCGGCTAATACAGGGTTACTTCAAGGAATAACTATGAAACCTACTTGCCCTAAATTAACATATTTGTTATTTGCAGGGGACTCTTTAGCTTTTACTGATGTAGATCCTACAAGTGTGAGAGTACTAAAGAATATTCTCTTAAAATATTGTTATGCTTCAAGCAAGGAGATAAACTTTTGTAAGTTCACCATTTTCTTTAGTAAAAACTATTTGATTGATGGGAGAGACAATATTAGCATAATTTTGCAAATTTTAACTACCAAAGAGCCAAGTATCTTGGAATGCCTATGATTTGGGGAAAATCAAGATGTCAAGCGATGCAATTATTAAGGAGAAGATAATTACTAAAATTTATGAGTAGGAGTAGCAATTACTAATTGAAGCTAGCTGAGAAGTCCTAATTAAGGCCACTACATGTGCTATCCTAACGTATTCAACGGGACTGTTTAAGCTTCTAAGTAAATGGTGTAGGCAGGTTAGCTTATTACTCACTAAGTTTTTGTAGGGTCAACGGATGGATAAATAAGGTTCAATGGTTGAGCTGGGATGAGTTATCAAAAGTAAAAGAGGTTGGAGGTATGGGATTAAGGAATTTGGAAGACTTTAATCTTAGTCTTTTGGCTAAATTAGCTTAGAGGCTACAGTAAAGCCTTACAACCTTATAGGTAAGGGTATTAAAGGGGATTTACTTTCTTAATGAAGAGTTTTGATTTGTAAGGAAAGGTTATCAAGCATCATAGAGTTGGAGTAGTTTGTTAGAAGGGAGGACTATACTATTTATAGGGGCTGTGTTGCAAGTTAAGAGTAGTAAGGATATATATGTTAAGAAAGATATATGGATCTTAGGGTTAGGCAATTATTGTTAGGCAAGCAAGGATGATATGTCTCTAGGGTTGGACGTACGAAGAAGTACCACAACGAAGAGAACAAAAAATAAACAAGAAAAGACTAATAAAGTCTAAGTAGCTACCAACTAGATATGACTCATTAATCAATCTTACTTAGCTTATAATTCATCAAATATGACTCACCCATCCGAACTATAAGGTTACTTGTCACTACTCCCTATTCAAGCGAATATATAAGAGTTAAAAAGTAATGAGAACACTAGGATTACTTAAGGGAAACTTGTATTAATTTTGACAATCAAAAGTGGTGTCTTCATACAATAAGTGGGATTTATATACCCATCCCACTAGGGTTACATTCATAAAAAGACAAAAGGGTAATTTACAAATTGAATACATAAAACATGCTAAAGGGGTAAAAGTGATAAAGAATATTCAGTACGGAAAGTAAAGAATCATTCTAGAGTGTTGCGCCAGAAGACACGTATCACATGGTTATTGGCAACTTGGAGTATGATACAATTTAGAAAAGGTAGAGGAAAAGGGTCTACATTCAGGGTTGACCTAATCTAGTTAGGTCAAAGCCTAGTTAATCAATCATTAAAGAATATTCACCTTAGATTGGGGTTGGATCCTAGTTGGCTTAAGAGCTCGGCTCGGACAATTATTTGAGGTGGGTGTACTTGGATGCTGTTTGGTTCATGGTATGGCTATTCAGTAAGTTAGTGCATCTACTCGATAGTTTTAGAGACTATGTTGGTACATGTGAGGGCTCATCACTTAGGTTAACAATGGAGTGAAACGTAGAGGTCAAAATAAGATATCTTGACTCAGATGGTGCTACGAGCTATTATCCTCTTTGTAAGTCCATGGAATCCTCTAACTCAGTTGCACGTGATCGATTCAAAGGATTGATTCATATCATCTGCTTGGGGGTTGGAAAGATTAGCAATATATAAAGTATTGTTAGTTTGATTGCATGGGATGAAGTTTACCATTTTGCTGAAATGATTCATTGTAACAAAGATTGAGTCTTTTCCCCTAGATGTCCAAGGCAACCCTAGGATAAAGTCCATACTAAGATTGGCCTAAGGTAAGGTTAGTGTCGGTAAGGACATATACTCTCTATGAGTCTCTCCCTTCCCCTTAGCTCTTTTACACACTTCATAACTACCAACAATCTTACGAAACATCCTTAACTAAACTAGGTTAGTAAAAGTTTTTCTTCAATAGATTAGCTGTTTTGGTCTCTCAAAAGTGACTAAATAATCTACCATTATGAGCTTCCTTAACAAATAGCTCATGCGTGGAACAATTAAGTATGCACAGCCTTCGATCCTTGAACAGATAACCATCTTTGAGGTATTGTCCTCTAATAGTAACTCCTTCTCTACATTATTCAAGAATGGAACCAAAATGAGGGTCATGAGCACACTACTTATAAGTGAAAATCTTAGTAACTTCGCCTATAGGGTGGTCAGCAAGGTTTGCAAATGTAACAGAGCATCAGTGATGACATTGGTGCTTCCCTTCTTATGATGGATCACATAGGAAAAAATTTCCATAAACTCCAACCACTTGGCTTGCCTCCTTGAAAGTTTGTTCTTACTCCCATGATACTTCAACGACTTATGGTCAGTATAGATAACAAACTCTCATTGTAGTAAGTAGTGTTGCCAAATAGTAGGAGCTTGAAAAAGAAAGTATAACTCTTTTTCGTACACAGAATAGTTAAATGTAACACTACTAAGTTTCTCACTGTAGTAGGCAATCAGTCATTGTTTTTGCATTAGGATAGCACCAATTCTAATGCCTAATGTACGCACTCCAATTCAAACGACTTGTTAAAGTCTAGTAGTAATAGGACAAGGATAGAGGTAAGCTTCTCCTTGATCTCCCTAAAGCTTTGTTCAACTCGATCATTCTATCAGAATCCATCACTCTTCTTTGTCAACTCGGTGGAGGGGCCTACAATGATACTAAAGTTCTTAATATGTTGCCTATAGAATGGCATAAGACCATAGAAACTTTGAACTTTAGTGACATTCTTTGGCATCAACCATTCTAATACAGCTCAGATCTCTTCATTAGCTCAAATTCCTTCCCCTAATACTACATACCTTAAGAAAATTACTTCATCTTGACAAAAGGTATACTTCTTCAAATTCCCATGTAACTTTTCGGCTTGTAAAATATTAAAAACAGCTCGGAGATATTGAACATGGTTGTTCAGGTTGGTACCATATATTAATACATCATCAAAGTATATGACTACACATTGTCCGATCAGAAGGTAAATCACATGGTTCATAAGCCTCATAAATGTGCTCGGTGCATTAGCAAGTTCGAACGGTATAACCAACCATTCATCGAGACTATGCCTCATCTTGAATGTAATCTTCCATTCATCACCTAGTCTTATGTGAATTTGGTGGTAGCCACTTCACAAATCAATCTTTGAAAATATCTTATCACCATGAAGCTCATCTAATATGTCATCGAGCTTTAATGTCAGGGATCTATACTTAACAGTGATTTGGTTTATTACTCGGTTATCGATGTACATAGGCCATGAACCATCCTTCTTTAGGACGAGTAGAGTCGGTAGAACACAAGGGCTCATGCTTTCCTTCACAAATCCTTAATATATGAGTTCATCCACTTGTCTTTTTAGCTTAGCAACCTGGTCAAGGTTCATTTTATACATAAGTCGATTTGGCAGGGCAGTCCCTGGCTATAGATTAATACAATGCTTTATGCTTCAAACTAAGGATAGTTCTTTAGGTAATTCTTTAGGAAACAGGTCATAAAAGTCATCAATTAGCCTTTAGATCTCTTTAGGGACATCTTTCAAATCTTTCAACTCCAGCAATCTCCTAATCAATAAAAAGATAGGCTCATTGGCCTTCTCAGCAGCTTGGAGCTCTCTTTGACTCATCACTAGGGCTTTTTCTTACTAACTTAGGTGAGTTGATTATGGGTCTCATTCACTTGGGTTGGGGTCATAAGTTGTAGCACAATCTTCTTTCCATCCTTGACAAAGGCATAAGTGTTCTTATATTCATTGTAAGTAACTCGTCGGTTAAACAACCAAGGTCTTCCAAGTAATAGATATAAAGCTCCCATAAGGATGATATTACACACCACTTTGTCCTTATATACATTTCCAAATCTAAGCAATATAGTTACTTATGCAATTACATATAGAGCACCCTTATCATGAAGCTAATGTAGTTGGTAAGGTTAGGAGTGTTTAATGGTTGGTAGACCTAACCTCTGTATAAAAGACTATGCAACAACATTAGTACAACTTCCCCCATTTAGTATGATGGTACATAGTTATCCTTTGATCGTATACTTTGTATGGAATAGATTCTCTCTCTAGTCTTCCCAAGAGGTCGGTAAGGAACTTAGTACTCACCTTAGCACTAAGGTCATTACTTCTCCTTGGTCAACATAAAAATAGGTTTCCTCTTCCTCCTCAACTTCAACTTTCCCAGCATTCTTGTCTTCCTCAAGTTCACTCTTGTCAATGCTATCCACTATATGTCCTTAAAGCACCATGATATGTTGGTTTGGAAACTCAACAACCATATGTCCAAAGCCTAAGCATTTAAAGCACTTCACCTTACTGGTCTTATGTTTAGAGATTTATCCTCTCTCATATGTCCTTCGGGTCGACCTAACCTCAACTCAGATCGACTAACTTGCTCGGCTATCATCATGTCAGTCATTCCTCCCTTTATCTCGGGAGGGCTTCTTCAGCTTAGCTTAAGTAGGTTAGCGCAAAACAAAGGCTTGGGAAAATGTTGGCCCAAGTCAGTTTAGAGCACTTCTTCTTTGCTTTTCAACCGTCTATGCTACCTTAATTACCTCTTCTAATGTATAAAACCTCTATACTTCTACAACGTTACAAATCTTATATTTGAGTCCAGAATTGAACCATAACATTATGCAAGCTTCTAGTTCATCTATGTCAACTCAAATCATAAGCATCTGAAACTCTCTTACATAGTCATCAACAAATTAGCTTCCTTGGTGAAGTTCCTGCAACTTTGCAAACGTATCCTGTAGGTAGGTCTTAAGTACAAATCTACCCTTTAACAATCTCTTCATCTCATTCTAAGTCCTAACTACTTGCTCCCATCCCTTACTTGGGTAGCATTCAGATTTTTCCATCATATGGTGGCATAACCAGTAATCTCCGATGCAGTAAGTCTACTTTAACAATATTAGTATACCCATAACAATCAAATACTTTCTTAACCTTCTCTTCCTACTCTAAATACTCATCGGCATTTCCATTTCCACTAAAAGGAGAAATTTGGACCTTAACATTATCTAGTCCTCGAGGAGCTCATCATCCTCGCTCTTGCACTTGGTAGTACTCAGCTTCTTGTTCTTCCTTTCCATCAATCTCCACATCTACTTCCTTATCATCATTTTCTATCTCTTCCAATTCCAGACGTCATCTAGCAACTTAGTCTACTACTCTTCTAGCTTGCTGGGGTTAAATTAGGCAATTAGTTTAGCCCCCTTGGCCATAATGTCTCATAGGAACATTTTTAGGTAGGTTATGATGTAGTACACCCTAAGGTTGTTGTGTCATGCCCCGAAGCGGTAGAGTCGTAACAGTTCCGCTGTGAAAACCATTTTAAGATAGAAGTTGGCTTTACAATCCCTATCTTAGACCTAATCTACACAAGGCATCCATGACTAACCCGCTTTGAAGTAAACACTTTGTAATTTAAATAAATTATTTACCTAAGAAAGTGATAAAATTTATATATATATATATATATGTATATATATATATACTATAATTCAGTTATTACATTATTCAAAAATGAAAAAATTCTAAAATAAAAACTTAGACCTTAAGAATATATGTTTGTTCTTCAAATATTTTTCCTTACTCCCCAAGATCCAACAGTTGTTAGCTTTAAAGTAGTTATATACCACTTCTTAGCCAGCACCTGTACGACGTCTATAAGGATGTGAGCAACCACAGCTGAGTAAGTTAGGATGGAGGACTTAAAACTATACCACAAACATAATAAGGTTATCGATCAACTTATTAGGTGCAATGCATATTCAAGCAAATGCTATCGCACGACATTGTCCGACCCGTCGTGAGATTAGAGAAATTGCACCCACTCTAATCTACGTTGAGGAGTTACCGTTAATGCAACAGCTCATGACCAAACCCAGGCTTATGCAATGGAGACATGGCTCCTCTCGCAACTACCTTCGAACCATTGACTTCACCCTCACCTTAACCTCCTCTCCTGTCACTTAGTTCAACTAAGGATGAAGAAGGGACCATTTTGCAATCCTACACTATCCCTTTCAAAGGGGTCGATATTTGGCCGAAGAATCCTAGGTTCCCCTAATGGGTTGCCATGTAGGTCCGATTATTATTACAGGTCATATATTTAATTAGGTCCAATTTAGGATGATCAATCATTTCACAGAAATCATACAACACAAGCCAGAACAACAGACAGAATCATAGCATCACTCGTAATTAAGCACATGCACACAATCAACTATCTAACAAGCACAACCAAACATAATCTTAAGCCTCTAAAATACAGCAACGTATTAATCGCAACTTACTTAGACTCCTCGCTCACTCACTTGAGGTCCAACTCGCTCAGGCCATCACCGATCATCCCTATAACACAAACGCAGTTTCAGTTTTTCATATAACTATTATAGGTTTGTTTTATCTTATAACGCTTGTTGTTATGTTTTGTTTAGGGTTTAATATATCCAGTTATCTAGGTCTTAAGTCTTTTACAATTATTTTAGGTTTGAGGTTAGGTTCGAGTTCAATTTTTGCATCGATTTCTAAATTAGGTTTTTAAATAAATTTTTGGTTAAAGATTTATATGTCTACCCTAAGAAATCATTTTGACCCATAATGTGAAATTAATCGCATTATCTTCGGATATTCTAAATATCGTTTTTAGTCTCTAACTAATGTTCTAGTTCGTACGATACACTCGGATCCTAGTTTAATCACCAAATTTATCCCCATTATGAGAAAATCTTATATTTTTTATATAATTACCTAAAATTAAATTTTTTTTCAAATTTATTATATTATCGAATTAAACCTAATTTTTCATATTTATCAATTTTCCAATTCTACATATTCTACAATTACCACATAATTCCTTCATTAATTACACTTAACATTTCAAAGGCTAAGATTAGGTTCCACATCATAGATTAATATTCCTAACCCTCTAATTACTATCTAAATCAGTAATTAATGTCTTAATCACCTAATTAACTCAAAATTACCCAATCTTTCTATCATTTTAGGGCTAAAAATTTACCTAAAAATTTCGAAAATTGAATTTAAAAAGAAAAGGCTTCATAGCACTATTCTATATCACTTAAGCATTCTTAAAAAAAAATTTGAGCTCCAAACTACACTCCTAAACCTATTTATTTCTAATCCTAATCATGCTCGATTTTGTATGATTTCTTAAGGACCATATATCACGAGACATGTTTTCATCAAAATAATATTTTTCCTAAAAATTACATACAAAAATATTTCAGAATAACAAAATTCATAATTTTCTAAGAATATTTACTATTTTTACAAAATTACACAAAATCAGGTTGGAAATCAAATTCACCGGTCTAAGTGATTCCAGCCACCGCCGGCTGCCGTGGCCTTATCGGTCGGTCCAGGTGCTACCACAACCGTATGGTGGTGGTAGCCGTCCACTCCCAACTGCTCATCTGATGTTGGTTCCCCCTTTATAGCCCTAACTGCACAGTTTTTCTTATTATTTTTTCTAACTCTAATTTTTCTCTTAATTTCGCCTCTCCCTATTTTTCTCACTCTCCAAACTGACCAAATGAGCTTTTGAATTTTTCTCGCTATTTATAGAGCTTTAGAGAAATTATTGTGCATTAAATTAGACAAGACATTGCCCAAATCTCTTAATTTTTTGCTTTTATGTTGCTCTAATTTAATTGGCTAATTTTCTTTTCTTATTTTTCCCAGCTGTCACGACCTAATTCTCAATCATTCCTTATTTTTTTCTGATTTTTTATTTTTTTCTTAATTAATTAGGAATTATTTAGTATTATTTTAGCACATTACACATATTTTGAGTAATTACGCATATTTCTACATACATGTAAATTCATATATAGTACAAATAAATATTCCTAAATATTATTTAGGTTATTTTATGATTTTTAGTATACATATAATTTATCTCTAGCGATTCGTTAATTATTGGAATGCATTTTACGCATTTTCAATAAATAACAAATTATATACTTAAAATTTGAAATTTTTATATTCTTTTATTTTATTGCTTATTTTCTTAAATTCAAACTTACGGAATTATTTTGCTAATATTTTTAGCTTTACTTATAATTTAGGCTCGATCGGATCTTCCAACTGATCGAAACCCTAAGTGACTGGTTATAGGGTTTACATGTTTCCTATTAACTTGTATTGTAGCAACCGAACTCTTGACAAGATCAGTGAGTTTATCAAGTTTGTTATCAATTGACCTAAGAGTATTATTACCATTATGACCATGACCAGGTTGAGCACCACTATAACACCTCGAACACTCAAATCCGACATAATGTGATATTTTCCCTAAATAGTTTAACAACACAACACAACGACACTTCTACCTTACTACTCAAAACTTCTACTAACATGCTCTTAGCAGCTTCAACACATAACACTCTCTCGAAAAGAACAAAAATGAACTTACTCTATTTTCTTAGTGAAAAACAATGTAATACAAAGTAATAATAGAAATTGCACTTATCAACACACAAACGTTCACTCCATAGCTCATAACTTCAACTTATCCACATGAACACACTATAGCAGTTATAAAAAGAACACAATAGCCACTACTAACAAACACAAGATAAAAACTTTACTACAACTTCACGCACTCCCTCCTAGAATCGTACTATAATATCAGCAAAGCTAATGCATCTCCAAAGTTAAACATACGGAGAAGCACTACAGTAAAGAGAACAAAAAATGAACAAGAAAAGACTACCAAAGTTCGGATAGCTACCAACTGTATATGACTCACCCATCAATACTAGTCAGCTTATAATCTATCAAATGTGACTAAACGGTCCAAATTATCTCACCACTACTCCTTGCTAAAGGGAGTAGATAAGAGTTGAAAAGTAATGAGAATATTAAGGTTACTTAAGGAAAAATTGTATTAATTCTGATAATCAAAAGTGGTGTTTATATACAATAAGTGGGGTTTATATACCCATCCCACTAGGGTTACGTACATGAAAAGACAAAAGGGTAATTTACAAATTGAATACATAAAACATACTAAAAAGGGTAAAAGAGACAAAGAATATTTAGTACAAAAAGTAAAGAATCATTCTAACATTTTGTGCTAGAAAACGTATGTCACATGGTTATTAGTAGCTTAGAGTATGATACAATTTAGAATAGGTGAAGGAAAGGGTCTACAATTAGGGCCAACCTAATTTGGTTAAGTTAAAGCTTAATCAATTAGTCATTAAAGAATATTCACCTTGGACTGGGGTCGAATCTTAATTAGCTCAAAAGCTCGACTTAGACAATTATTTAGGGAGGGTATGCTTGGATGTTAATTGGGTCATGGTACAACTATTCAATAGGTCGGCACGTCTACTCAGTAGCTTAGGAGACTATGTTGGTACACATGAGAGCTTAATACTCAGGTCGACAGTAGAGTGAAACATGGAAGTCAGAATAGGAATTCTTGTCCTGGATAAAGTTATAAGCTATTATCTTCCTCATGTGTCTTTGGAGTCCTCTAGCTTAGTCATATGTAATCGATCTGGAGAGTTGATTCCTCTTAAGGGATAGGATTGATCCTTCTCTAAAAGTGTTTAACTTAATTGATAGAGCTAATGTAACATAGAATCTAGATACAATGATGTAGTTTCTAATGGTAAAAGAGTGAAATACAATTAGAACCATACCTTTATTTCCATCTTTTGAGAAGGATAGGCTACTGTAGCTACATGAAAGGCAAGGGGAATTCTCTATCAAATTTGCTTACATTTCCTACAGTCAGCAAAAAAACTTACACCATCAGTTTCAACTATCTACATCTTTTGTTGTGCATAAGAATGAGTAGAAAAAGCTATGGCATGCCAATGCTCTACCTAAGATACGACACTTCTTTTAATGAGCTTTATCTAGCTCATTACCCTTTAATGACAAATCTATTCAATTGTTTGGTTGTTGCAAACCCCAATTATTATTTTTGTGGGGAAGTCAAGTCTACATAACGTATTGTTTTATGTTGTGATTAGGTCACTTGCGTATGGTTCAACACATTAGGTCTTCGTTTGCATAGGAGCAGTATCTCATCTTGCTTATGGTAGAGAGGAGTAATGGGGAGGTTAGCTAATGAAATTAAGCAAGTGGGTAATTTCTTAGACAAAGTTATGGAAGATCATGGTTTATTTTCAGGGAGTGATGTGATTTTATTTTCAATAATCAACAACCCAACGCTTAGGCTATCATAAATAGGCTAACGCGGTAATGGAATGAGAAGGAAGGGTTGCGTAAAGTGGTGATTTCATCCAAGGAAGATGTCAATTGTAGGTTTAGTGAAAGAAGATGTATACACTTAAGCCAAGAGATTGTATATGGAGAGCCACGACTTTAGCTAATTGTAGTATGATTAGAGTGG
This sequence comes from Lumnitzera racemosa, assembly GCA_024138005.1. Classification (NCBI taxonomy): domain Eukaryota; kingdom Viridiplantae; phylum Streptophyta; class Magnoliopsida; order Myrtales; family Combretaceae; genus Lumnitzera; species Lumnitzera racemosa. The sequence continues at coordinate 64,246,445 of JAMXBC010000010.1, read as the reverse complement.
AGGTCAAATTGCAAGATGTAGGATGTTGTGGCCAATTAATTGATGGGGTAGAGTTGTTGTACAACATGTTGATAGATTTAAGGCTTTAGGTCTTGTTGACGAAAAAGGTTTAAGTAGCAAGGGTGTTATTTAGACAATTAAGGATTATAAGCATTCGACTATTAGGTTTTTTTTTTTTATGTTTCATGGGCTGAAGGAAAACAAAACGTGGGCCTTGCTACCATGGCTATATTTGCTAATAATAAGGTTTTATAGGGTAACTTAGCCATAATTTTTTCTTACACTCCAAAAATGACTGAATGTTTTGCATTTTCGTTAGCTATTAAGATGGTTAAGCAAGCGAGTTGGCAGCATGTATGCTTTTACACAAATTATTTGAATTTATACCATGCCATCACAAGTTATAGAAACAATCTTCATTGTGCCTCCTTACCCATCTTTAAAGAAGCTCAACATTTGCTACAGTCTTTAATGGATGTATCTGATCGGTTTAGCCATGTAAAAAGGTCTTTTAATCAAATTGCAAATTTGGTAGCCACAAATGTACGAAGGGGAATGTAGCCTTACGACTTGTGGTTAAATCCCCCATTAAGCCTTTAAAGGCTACTAGATCCTATGGTTTATTATCATATGTCATTTCTGAATATGTATGATTGCAGCTAATTAATAAATAAATGTTCATTTTGGCTTTAAAAAAAGTTTATATTTGTGATTCTCTATTTTCTTTTTCTTTTTTTTTATATGAGTAAAGAAGAAGACATTTTGTTTAGTTTTGGGGAAAAAGGAAAAAAATTAAAAAAGAGATTTTTTTTTTCATTTTTTAAGTTTCTCCATGGGTATTTATATATTCTCTAATAAAGATAAAAGTTTCCATAGTTCATTTTTATAAAAAAGTTACTAAGCTGGTTTTATTTTATTTTATTTTATTTTTTGAAAATTGGTTGAGTTTATGTCTCTTGGCCTTTTTTTTTTAAATTTAGGAAGAATTCTATAAGAAAGTGTCCTATTTTTTTTCAATATTTATTTTATTTTATTTTATTTTTGAAAAATTATACAGAAGGCCTTTATTTTGAGAAGGATTAATTATTTTTTTTAAATGAGTTTTTACAAGTAATAAAACTTTATATATATCCTTTTATTTTTTATTTTGATTCAAAACATACTCTTTATATTTATTTATTTCTTCAATGAGAAGAAATGAATTTAAATAAAACAAAATAAGCAAAGTAAATAAAATAAGATAAAAAACAAGGAGTGGGACTAAGGATTAAGAGCATGGGTTAGGATATAGGTCTAACTCGAACTTAGAGCAAGTTCCCGAGTTGTGGGTCAAGCAAATGTATGTCGCACATGAGACAAAGTTGGTTTTCAATGGTGGATGTTATACTTTGAGTTGATTTAGACACCAAAACAAGTAAGAAAAGCTTGTCTTATGTGTTTCTCATTAGAGATTATGGGTTTATTACAGGTGCTACAGCTAAAAGGTGGTGGTTGAAAGTGGTTGGTTGATGTTGGCAGTACTCAATTCAAATGGCGATTGTTAGAGGTGAATGGATGATAGGGACTTAGTTTTTTCGACCACCATGAACTTAGCTGTAGTGGTGGTTTTACATGGGAGTCATTGCAAGTAGTGATTTTGGGGTATGGCTAACAAATTTGAAACCCTGGTGGCCGTTGAAGCTCCTAGGGGCACAACAATAAGTGTGGATGGTGTTAATTGAAAGCTTTACTCATAGAGAAGCTCATTATAAGATTAATTTTCCTTGAATTATTGAAAATTTGAGTAAATCTAGAGAGAGAAAGACCTACTTAAGTTAGAGAGAGAGAGCTTGATTGTGTGTGTTTAGGTTGTCTTAATAAAACTAATGCCCAAGAATGGATCCTCGAGTCTTATATACATTAGTTAGAGCTTATATAGACATGGAAAGCTATTAAACACATTAAATTTGAAAAATCTCAATAAATGGGTTTTGATCGATTTGATTTTCAATAGGTTAGTTGAATTAAAAAAAACCTAGGATCTTCTACTCCTATCAATATGAAGACTAATATGGTATCAATGGGCCAATTAGCGCATGCAATGTTTATTTGTACAAAGAAAATGCATATAAGGGTTTTAGCTTAAGCTAAATTTTAATTTAAAATTTGTCTAATCCAAAAACCATACCTAACCTAAGGCCTTATTCTTCTAATATAAAATTTTATTCAACTATCTTATAGACTTTTCCAAACTTTTGAATTTTTTCCAATTTTCCAATTTTCTTTATGTATTTTTCCATTTTCAATCTTTTTGTGCTTTTCATGAATTTTCTAATTTTTAGATTTTTTCAAGTTTTTTATGTTTTTATAATTTTCCCATTTTTTTTATATTTTGAATTTCTTGTATTTTTATAATTTCTATTTTTTTGGTATTTTTCAAAGTTTTCTAATATATTTTGAAAATTTCTAAATTTTTTCTTTTTATTTGGTATTTTTCAATTAAGTCTCTTTTATTACCTAAAGGAAATTTTAAAAATTACAAGCAGGTAAAATTTAGGTCTCTATAATTATTCTATAACATTTGTGAAAAATTGAGTTAAGATAGACATATTTTCTTAAAACAAGGACACTTGTCATCAATTGCACTCTTTTTCTTACAAAATAATATATTATTAAAAAAATAATAATCAAATTGAAATAATAAACAAAAGGAAGAACAAGAAACCGAGTTGAGTCGTGTGGGATGTGAGTTGAATCATATATTAGAAGAAGAGGCAAAGGGATTTTACTTTGCTCATGGTATCTTAGTGGTCATCAACAATAGGAATAGCATTGAATCAATGTTCCTAAAGGTGGTGACCATGATGGTGGTAGTAATTTGCCTTGAATAACATGCAAAGGGGGCTTTTGTTGAGCCCAAAGATGTTAGATTTGGTAGCTCTTTAATTTGTCATTTGAGGAGTTGTTTTTGGTTAAGTTGAGGTTACTTTAGGTAGAGTTAGTGGTGATGGCAGTGGTTATGCAAGTAGTGGTTATGCAAGTAGTGGTTTAGGTCGAGACAAATTCCAATAGCTTAAAATTGGAGAAAGAAATTTTAAGGTCTAAAATTAGGTTTGAAGCAAAATTTCATTTCGACTTATTATGAGTGATTATGAATGCTTGTGTTGTTATTTGAGCTCAGTAATCTCTCCTATTTATATTGATTATATTAGATTGGAGGATAAAGCATGGTATTACCATAGATGAAGTTTATGAACTTAAGCTATACCTTAATTTTTTATTTGTGTTTATCTGTGGTCCAATGTTTCCGAGTGAAAATTGATTGCATTAATTGATTTCGATAATTTATTACGTTAGCTTAAATCAAAATCTATTATAAGCTAATGAGAAAAAAAAAATTCACATGAAAAGAGATAAGTTAATAAAACATCCATATTGGAGGTTAAAGGTGATGCTTGTACATTTGTTTAGGCACTTACATGCTTAAGCAACTATAAAAGTGTTTATGCGATTGGAATGCTTGCCTTCTACACAAAGACTTCTCTTTTTCTACCATACTATATATAAATTCTCACAAACTTAATAACATTGATTTTATTTAGCAATACTTATACTTTAGCCAAAATTAAAAAATATAATTAGGAATTTGAACTTATGACCTACTAACCCATGTATACTTTCTTAATCTATTAGGCTACTAGTTTCTATTACGTACATTTGTGTAAAATATTTTATTTTAGCATAAGGCACATTTTAATGGAGTTTAACTCCAATTTTGCACCTCATTGAATGAGTAATTGGAATTATGTTAATTAATTCCAATGAAATAAATTTGGTCCAAATAAAATTCATTTTGCCACTCATGGAGTAATGGCCAAATTTAATCTAACATTTGTGAAATATGCAGACCAATTAAAGCAAGTGTGTGTACCGAGGTTTAAGAAATTGTGTCTCTATCCCTAAGATATTCTTCATCACATCTTATCATTATTTTTGTTTTTCCTTTTTTTTTCCCTTTCCTTTTCTTATAACATTTCATATCTTTTAGTTCTTATTTCTCATTCTTTTGGTGATTTTTCCTCTTTGTGAGCTTTTGTGTTTTTTTTTCCATTTTCCATTTTTTTATTTTAACATAAATACTAAATTGAAGTAAAAACTAAAAAAAAAGGGGGTAGAATGGGGTGTTCATAATTACAATAGAAGATTTACAATTATTAGATGTTATTATATATAGTCATCTTAAGATTACAACTATTAGTGGCTAATAATGTTATGTGATAATAGAATGAGACTACAATGACTAAAAACCAATGGTGATGATTAATAATTACGAAAATGCTAAGAAACAAATGACAAAATTTATTCCCTCCTTTATTAGTCCACTTTACATTGATACTCTATAATGGTGCTATAGTTCCACATACATAGAAAGTAGCATATACTAAGTATGATATTTAAGTTTAACGGGTTCTTTAACCTATTAAGTTAAACTTTTGGCCTGGGTTTTTCAATTGGATTTAAGTTTTAACATTTGGTGTTCTTAGTAATAGCCCAACCTATTGAAAATGGCGGCATGAAGCAAAGTGTGAGTCATCCCAATATGTTTTCTTACCTATTAAGCTAGTCTAATTGGGCATTATAGGTTATGTTGTGACCTTCATCTATTATAAAAAAATCAATAATAATTGTAAACTCTTAAGATTATTGTGACGTTTAAGCTAAAAGTTGCAACAAACATTAATAGTTCAATTTTAATCACCAAACCCAAAAGTTGCAATTATGTTTTGATAAAGTATTCATCACCTTTGTTGTATAAAGTGGTATCACAATTTCCTACAACTCATGTGGCATACTTAATCATAGGGTGTTACAATCTCCTTCCTTTAAACGTAATGTCCTTATCATAAAACCTTATAATTAAGCCTAATTCTTCCCCATTTTCGTATACAATTCGAGCTATTTACTACTTATAAATCATCTTAAAAGCTTGCTAGAGGTCATAACTTTGATAACACTCTTACTCTCCTCTGATCTTTTATTTAAATCGGAACCAAACTTGAACCATCTTCTAACTTGTAATTAGTAAGGGGTTGGCTTTAATAACATTTGAAATGTCCCAAGTCAAAAGTATCGAATAACTAAATCATCGAACATTAATGTGTCCATTTCAATTATTTAACCAAAAAGTTGTAAATGTGTGTTGATAAAGTATATATTACCATAACCTTATAAAATAATATCATAACCTTTCATAATTTATATAGAAAAAGTGCATAATTACTGTTATAATATTTAATAATGAATTTTTAATTATAGAAAATATAAAAAAAGAAAAGAAAAGGATGAGTTCTTATCAAATTATGTTATTTAAATCCCACTCGTTTTGTTAAAAGATTGCTACGTTGATACATATACCACTAATTGACGTAGCCTAGTCATCCTACTTGAGAATATGTACAAGAAGGGTATTGTATTGGTATTATAAAAATTGGTACTTAATAAAATAATATATTTGTCCTATGAGAACTAAGACGGGGATATCCATAGGCGTGGTGCTGCGCTGCTCTGTTCCATAACCCTCCACTGGCGACTGGCGACTGGCGAATCCAATCAACAGGCACACAAGTCCACCAATCAACGCAAACAAACAAACGCACATACCATCCCAACGTAAACAAATCAAATCAAATCGACCTGCTTTTTCTATCCTCATCATTCTCGTTTGAAATCGTTAGTGTTATAATCATATAACGACAAAAAATAAAATAAAATTTCAATCCAGCTGGGGAACTCTAAGTCTATTTGTGGACGGTCTCACTGTGGCAGCAACCACAAGCCGCCACCACCATCAACCATGGCCACCAGTACCACACCCTCTTTTTCCTCCACTTTCAACTTCTCCCCAGATCCTCCACCGCCACTCTCTCTCTCGCTATCACCTGACCAGCTCAAATTCTGCAGCGACGCTCTCAATTCCCTCCGCCCCAAACTCGAATCTCCCGATACAATAATGCGCGAGTTCGCACACTTGCAGTCCAATAGGATCCGACCGTCTCAGATGCTCACTAGCTGTACGGTTGCTCTCAATGATGTCAATCTCTCCAAGAATCGCTACACCAATGTTGTGCCATGTGATCTCTCTCTCTCTCTCACTCTCATTAAATTCTCTCTCGATGTGATTATTGCAATTTATTTATTTATCTTTTTTTTTTAAATTTTATATTACCATCAGTTGATCAGAATAGGGTGGTCCTGAATCAGTGTAAAGATTATAGACCCGCTGCAAGTGGTTATATTAACGCGAGCTTCATCCAGGTTAGTTGGAATAATTTGTGCATTAAAGTATGATTGGCCCTTTGGGGGGTTTCTGCTGATTGGAGTTTTGAATTAGAGGTGGTTTCATGTCTAGGCACCGTCATCCAGTGAATCTATCACTAAGTTTGTAGCAACTCAGGGTCCATTACCCCATACTTATGAGGATTTCTGGGAGATGGTACTTCAGTATCGCTGCCCTGCAATTGTCATGCTTACTCGATTGGTCGACAATTATAGAGCGCTGCATAGTGCTGGGGTCAAGGTACTTTTGCCTATTTCTGGTCTGCTGTATGTGCAGACCCCTTTTTTCAGTTGCTCAATTGAAATCAGAGTTGCATAAGCCTATTTTATTTTCTGTCATCTTGCTATTGGTAGTATTGCTGTTGATTTACTGTTGTAGTATATGGCTTAATTCTTTCATGTTTGAAGTACATGCCACTTTCACTGGTGTAATATGCACTAGCAAGAGTTGTGAAAAGATTAGCAAGCCCAGTCCCCCCCTTGGGAAATATGTATTTGTCTATTGAGTGCTATTCCATGTTGAAGATGGGCTCATGGTTCAGGTTTACTTAATTTGCAATCTCAGACTGTTTTTAGGCACTATTCTTCTAAGCTTTGCATTTTGCAGATGGTAAAATGTGGGGACTATTTTCAGGCAGAGGATGGCCCAAGAGGATTTGGTAATATCTCCATTGCAACCAAATGGATAAAGACCACGGAATCATCATTGATATTGCGCCTTTTGGAGGTGAACTACAAAGAGGTAAGGTCATATTTATCACAAACTTGATGAATTTGAGGAGCCTGTTGAGTTATGCAAAAAGTGAAAGAAATGAATGGTTTGGTCGTCTGATGAAATTCAAAAGGCAGTAGGGTGGCAGGAGGTGAAGAGGAAAGCTCTTCGTACTAAATGGAGTTTGCAGATATGGGTGAAGCCTGGAATGGCATCTAATGTTGTGGGACAAGTATGCATAAGGAAATATATCAAGAGATTATAGGATGAGGTTGACGTTATCAATGCTGTTGGATATAGCAGCCTCCAATATCTAGCTGAAAATTTATGAAAAGTTTTTATGAATATCTGTATTTATATAAATTTTCTTTTCTAGGTATAAAAGATAAATAGATGTCTATTTTTTATTTGAGCTGAATATCTCATATTTCTGAGGTGAAATTCTCATGGAAGCAAAGCGTTTATCTTTTTGTTTTGGTGGGCTAGTTTGGCTGTTGGCAAGGATGACTATGATGCAGCCTAATTATGAATTGATGGTTGAAGTTCTTGAGTTTCACCTCTTTCAAGTAAGATCTCATGAGAGGTCGTTGTTTCACCATTGTGATTGAGAGGAAATTTACTGCATTCTTTGATTAATAAGATGGATTGGCCCCACCTGTTTATCATTGACCTGAATTTCATGGAATTTCTAGAAAAGTATGGCCTAGGACGGAGGAAAATGATCTGAAAAAGGTTTGTCAAAGCAATTTTTTCTCCCTTGGATTTAGCTCATTTTTTTTTTTTTTTGGAAAAAGAATTACCATGGATGTCATTTTGGTCAAAACATAAAATATAGAAGCTCATTCCCTGTCTCTACTGGAGCATTTTTTTTTTTTCCCTTGAACTTCCCTATGTACACCCTTTTGTCCCCTTGATGGGGCTTAGATTTTTCTGCACTGATCTATCACTTCTTCAATTAGCATACTCCATTCATTCACCTGAAACGCTGAACTTCCATGCAGTATAATTTTGCCCTTGAAATATGACCACATTACACTCTGTCTGAAGTACATCTGAATTCCCATGCACTATAATTTTGCCCTTGAAATATGACAGCATTATACTCAAACTGAAGTACATTAAATTATCAAGAAAAAAATTAAAAGTACGTTAGAACAATTTATTTTATTGCCCCTAACTCCTGACCGCTGGGAATTAAGAAAAGAAAAATCCATCCACCTACAGGCATGGATGATCATAAGATTCATCAAGTCCGCTTCCCACAAGTCTCTGGATTTTTGGTCGTTGGTTCATTCCAGTCCCACTTGCTTGGTATAAAAGAAAAGGTTTTAGTGTTGCTAACCTTGAAAATAACTGGAAGTCAGAAAAATCTGATTTGATTAACCAATGCTGGAGCTCCCATAACTGGCTAAGAAATTACCATCTGGTCATTGAATTGTTTAATATGTTTCTTGTCTATCTTCCATTAGATGGATATGGTAGAAATGATTGACCTTTTCTTTTTCTTTTCGTTTTTTTTTTCCTTCTTTTGTAAATTCTTGTCCCTCTAAGGCCGAAGTATTAATTGATTTTCTTTGGGAATACAACTAACCGTTAAAATGTTCATCAATAAAAGGGGCCAAAATCACAGGCTTCATAGTGCCATTTGACCCTGAAATGTCATTTTAAATACCAGAGCATAGGTCTTTCCATAATTCCTAGAAGAGTGGGATTTGGACATAGGAGCTCAAAGTGGTAGCATACTGACATATAAGCTGTAGCATCCCAGAAGAGTCTTAGTGAAAAACTTTTGCATCATGTTGCCTGGTTAGCATATAAATCAGATTGATATCATTATTCTTTATTTCTGACTTAATAAAATTTCAATCAATTAGTGTGGCTTCATCCTATTGTGTTGAACAGGATTTTTCACTAGGTAGCATACTTGCTATTGCTACACAACTCTGTTCGACTCTGAAAATTCACTGTGAAATCCTTGATCAACCCCTAAGCCAAATATGTTCATCAAACCACGTGAAATTGCATGAATCTCAGCTTTCATTCTATTGCTTGATACTATATACTACTTTTTACTTCTTTAAATTACCAGATTTCCCCATACTTTAATACACTATTTGATATGACCTCTATGGTGATTTGGCTTATAGTTCAAGTGTATACTAGGAAGGGTTGTGGAAAAGGGGAGTAGAGGCTATTCTAGAGTTGATGTGGCAGGAAGATGTGGTGACAGCTGAGATGATGTGGTAGAGTGAGTTAGCTGTTTGTTAGCTGGTTAGTTGATATTATTCTTATGTAGTTCCTAGAAGATTCTACATTGGAGAGAGAAGAGAGAGATTGTGCTGGGCTGATTCCATGAAGTTAAGAGAGGGAGAGAAAAACCATGAAGGAAGGAGAGAGGTAGAGATAGAGGGGCTCTCTTGTGATCACTGGCTATGATCTTGACATGAAGTTAAGATGAGCTATATGTGATACACATTGTCACAATTCTGTCTGGTGGAAGTATGAATACTTAAATAGCTGCTTACTTTTCGTTTTGGGCTGAAAATAACTTTGAGATTATAAATTGAGCAAGTGTGCTTGAGGAGGCTTCATAGCTGGAGTCTCTGTATCAATTCTTTTGTTTATTGCAATAAAATAGTCTCCTTTTGCCATAGGTTGGAAATCCTATCAAGTGGTGCTGTCTGTGTGTTGTCATTGGTTACTTTTTGGTGCTTGGATTCAGTAGAGAATGATGAAAATGGATTCTTGCATGGAAGCTGTGGAGAAAACTGTTCGCGAGCCTTCAAAAGGTGCAAAGAAGACTTCCGAGCATATTGATTGAATGGATAGCAACGCGACCTCTATAAAAGATAGTTTGGTGTTTACGCAGCAGACGATGCATACATTGATGAAATCAATGGAGAAGCAAAAAAATCAAGTGGAGTCTTTGAATAGTGACTCAAATCCAAGACAAAGTGATCATGTGATGGTGCAGGAGATTTTAAATGATTCTACTAGTTCTTCTGTTCTTATGGATGTTGAGTTCGACGAGGCATATAAATATAATGCCAATAAATTACTTTATCGTGCTCTGATGGCCATGATTTAGCTACTTAGATCATGCAAACTGAATGTTACTTTTGGGTTCATTTTATTAAGCTCAAAAAATGTGTTGAATTGGTGCAATTAGGAATGCAAGGTTGAATTGTGTATTGGTTACATAGGCTGCAAGGTTGACATTTGAAGAGAGAGATGATGACTTGACCATTGTAACAGAGATGCTATCAATTCTTATGTGAATTTTTTGACTCTTCAACAGAAAGGTTCAATTGAATCTTATCTTGAAGAATTTGAAGCTTTAATTGCACAAGCTCTAGGATGCTTGATCTTTAGCTCTTAAGTCACTATTTGGGAGGTATATGAGATGATATTTTTCTTAAGAGTTCAGACCTTAGCTCCATTTGGAAATTGATCAAGCAGTTGAACCATCTTTTGATGCGGAACATGAATTTCTTCATAGCATATTCTATTCATTTATGCCTAACAAATTGGACTATGGTTGTTCATCACGTGTGCATTACACTTTTTCTCGTGTGCCTCAATTGACTTATTCTTCTTAGATTGCTAATAAGTATAGTGCTTTTATTTCCTCCAAAGTATTACTTGGAAGGATACAATTCTTAAACCTGCAATTTCGACTTGCTCCTATACCGAGGTTTCTAGAGCGACACATGGATAACACAGTTGTTCTAGCTGAATTTGTAGAAAAATGCAATGAAGACTTTTGTTTCAAGTGCAATCAGCCTCATCATGGGAATCATAAGTGTGCCAATGGTTCTCTTCGAGTGATTATCCTTTAAGAAGAACTGGAGGTGTTAGATTCATATGATTTATTTTAATTGGAGGGGCTGTTTCATCACTACTAGTGGAAATGCCTGACACTATGATGCAAAAGAGGTGAAAATTTCATTAATGGAGATGCAGGGCTCCAATGCACCAAAAACTCTGTTTTTTTTTTTTTTTTCAATCAAAGAAAACTTTCAAATTTAAGGTATTTTGCTTTCTTACTCAGTTTCTATTCTAGTGGACTATGGTGCATCTCATAATTGTGTCTCTTAACATTTTGTTGAAAAATTATCCTTGGTTGTTGCTCCTACTAAGGCATTTTCTGTTCAGCTTGGGAATCGTGATTGTTTGTTTTCTTAAGGAGTTTGTAAGGGTTTAACCATGTTGATTGGAGACTATTCTGTTGAAGTTGACTCTTATGTGTTTAAATTGGGGGCTGTTGATGTTATTTGGTGTGGCTTGTTTACAAACCCAACAGTGAGTAAAAATTGATTGGAGTACAGTGGTGCTGAAATTTGTACAAGATAATGCTGAGAGGCTGTTATAGGGTGATCCTTGTTTGATTAAGTCAGCTATTTCTCTGCATACTCTGGAAGAGCTATTTGGACTGAATTGTCATTGGTGGAGAAGGATCAGTATGATACACTTGCAGCTACATGCTTTGATTGGGGAATTCTCTGATGTCTTTGCTCCCAAGACAGTGTACCACCTCAGACCTACTAATCACAAGAAAAAATTCCTCCAAAAGAGAGTTATGGACCTATCAATGTTTGGAATTATTGGTATGCTCAGGTGCAGAAAGATGAGATTGAAAAATTAGTCGAAGGGATGCTTTAAGTAGGCATCATTTGTCCAAGTAGTAGCAGCCTTTATTCCAATCCAGTCATTCTTGTCAAGAAAAATGATGGGTGTTGGAGATTTTGTGTTGATCATATGGTGCTCTTAATGAGGCTACCGTCCCAAACAAATATCCTATGCCCATCATTGAAGAGTTGTTAGATGAGTTGAATGGTGCTACTATTTTTTAGAAAATTGATTTGCAAGCCTGATACCACCAAAATAAGGGTCTCTCTTGATGATATTCATAAAGTGGCCTTTTGCACTTAGTAGGTCATTATAAATTTCTTGTCATGCAATTCGGCCTTACAAGATGCTTCAGCAGTTTTTCAATCCACTATGAACAATTTATTTTTACCTTATTTGATAAAGGTGATGCATGGTCTTTTAGGACTTATGGGTCATTATCGTAAGTTCATTCAAGATTTTGGTAAAATAGCTTGGCCATAACACACTCATTAAAGAAGGATAGTTTTCATTGGGATGATAACACCACTATTGCATTTCATGCCTTGTAGCAAGCTCTTGTCTTGGCCCCTGTTCTAGCCATGCTAGATTTATTGAGCAAGATGCTTCAAGATAGTCATTAGGGTTGTTTGGATGCAAGATGGTCACCTTATTTCTTACTTTGGTAAGGTATTGCTAATCATACTTTGGCCGAATCAATGTATGAAAAGGAGCTTATGGCACTTGTTCTCTCTATATAACCTTGGAGAGGCTCTTTACTTGGTTAGAAATTTGTTGTTAGAACTGACAAAAAAATGTTTGTGTTACTTGTTGAAGCAACGAACTAGTATTCCTAACCAGTAAAGTTGGTAGCCAAATTGCTAAGCTATGATTTTGATATTGAATATAAGAAAGGGGTGCCTTTTCTAGAATCCATGAGAAGATGGACTATGGAGCTATTTCTAAATGATTGTGGATTGATTTGCAAGATTTAGCACTATTGTCCATGCAAACTGAATTTTATTTACAAAAGTGGAGTCTTTATGGTCTGGAGTTATGGATTAATTTGGTTATCATCTTGTCAATGATATGCTCTATTACAAAAACTAGTTGGCGATTCCTACTTCCTCACAGTGGGTGTTGATTTTCCTACATGAATTTCGCGATACTCCAATTAGTGGACTTTTGGGTGTGTTGCAAACTTACCGCAGGATTTCTTCTAATCTCTTTTGGGTTGGTATGAAGAAGAATGTTGAGAATTATGTTGCTGCATATACAGTGTGTCAAAGGAATATGTCACAATTTCTCTCTGGGTCCATTTCAGTTGGTGCTGTTGCTTTACTGCAGCTCCCTGAAGGATGTTGCTAACATCTTATATGACATGTCTCTCTTCTTAAGCAATTGGTGGGTGATTCCTGTTTAGCTTTCTAGATGATTTTGGCAGTGGATGTTCTTTTCTTACTTCTCCTAAGCCTTATGAAATCTTGGGTAATTGCGTTTTTCTCCACGATGGCCATGAGATTGCTCAATGTCTAGTTCACTGGGAGGGGTAGTCTACTGAAGGTGCTTCATGGATGGATCAATCTGCTTTCTGTCTACAGTTTCCTCTCTTTGACCTTGGGAACAAGGTCAATGCTGATGCGGATTTGTTGATATGACCTCTAGGTTGATTCGGCCTATAGTGCATGTGTATACTAGGAAGGTCGTAGAAAAGGGGAGTAGAGGCTAGTCTAGAGATGATGTGGTGGGGAGATGCATTGACAGCTGGAGATGATGTGGCAGAGGATAGCTGATGTGGCAAAGTTAGTTGTTTGTCAGCTGATTGGTACATATTTTTCTTGTGTAGTTTCCAGAAGAGTCTAGAATAGCCCTTAGTTATATGTACTTATATCTTCTTATGTTTCCTTTTAGGCAGAAAATAACTTTGAGAGTAGAAATTGAGCCTGTGTGCTCAAGGAGGCTTCAGAGCTGGAGTCTGCATATCAACTCTTTCGACCTAATATGCTGGAAATCCTAACAATAATGGTCATTGAATTCATATCTCCTGTGTCTCCAGCTGAATCAGCATCAAGAAAAGCTTCAATACCCCTAGCTTCCTTCTTCTTAAACTAACCCTTTTGACTTGAATCTCCTTTAGATACTCTAGGACATGATTATGTCAAATAAGTGTCATTTTGCAAGAGAATGCATAACTACATTTCTAACAAATTGTATGGCAGAGATTGACTTCCTCTCTTCCTCCCTGCTTTGCTAACAATTTCCTATACAGACAACAATGGAGTTTTTTGTGGATGAAATTTGTGTTCAGAACTCAATTCCCTTCTTAACACGGTGTGTCTCATTCCTTGTATTACATCCTTTTTCCCTTTCTTTCCTTTTTCTTTAGGCATTGTCCATCCTCAAAATATAATTGGTCAAAAACAAGATTGTCCCGGTTGGTCAATTGTATGATGCTAACTTTCAAAAAGTGTTCTTTGTAAAAGCCTCTATATGAAAAGATGTTTAAGAAGAGGGACAAGAGACCAACTGGAAAAAAGGAGGTCATACTTCTTGATCTTTAAGCTTAATTAGAAGCATATCCTTCAACTCTTGACATATTCCTGTCTTTCTGTTTTTTTATCCATTCTTCTTTAGCTTGGCAGTTGAAACAATGCAGACGGACTTACAAACTATTTTTGATTAATCTGAAATTGTTGATTGATCAGGCTAATGCCAATTCCATCAATTTAGTAGTTTGATCATTGGAAAGATGTTCACATTACTCCTCGCCCTTGGAAAATGGTTATGTGGATTTGCATAGTTTCCTTTATAATAAAATCATAAAGGATGAGTACTGGCTTGACCTTGGTGGATGATTTTCTGGAAGGTTTCTTCAGTAAAATTATATGTGCTTCAAAATTTGTAGTCAAAAGCCTGCCACTCACCCTAAGCATTTGAACCAGTAGCCCACTAGATGGATTTTTTTTTTTTCCTGCGTGGGTCAGCAGCAAGTAAAGTTTTGATATAGTCTAGTAAAGGGGCTGGTTGAAATAACTAGCAACAATTTTACAGTTATCATTGAATTTAACTTTATTACAAGCAAATCTTAAAGGTTAAGCTTGTAGATCTTGTGAGCTTTTATATTTTACACTTTTAAAGTCCACCTCTTACATGCACTTGGACATTGATTAAAGCCTATCACTTGTAAATAATTATAAGATAGGGTATCTAGTAGTAATGCACGAAATTGAATTCAGGATTTCCCGTTTTATGAAGCTGCATAGCTAACTTTACTATAAGTTTAAATTTTTAGATAGATGGGGGCATTTTTTTTGTCTTATCATATTTACAAATTGATGTTATCTTCTTTAGAAAATTAAATTCTTAAAAGCATATCAAAGGATCTGCTTCTTCCAAGACATCATCATGCACAGAAATTAATTCAGGATTTCCTGTTTTATTAAGTTGCATAGCTAACTTTAAAAGGTTTATACTTGTAGATTAATGGGGGCTTTTTATATTTTATCTTTCAAATTGGTATGTTATCTTCTTCAGAAAATTAAATTCTTAAAAGCATATCAAAGGATTTGCTTCTTCCAAGACATTGTCAACAAATTATTTCTTACAAGACATGCTATCTGTAATTCTTTCTTGCCTTTATTGTATATGTTCAATTTAGACTCACAACATAAAGCTTGTAGATTGGTATAGAATTTTACATTTTACATTTTAGCACAAGGGGAAGAAGTCAATACTTCAATTTTATACATGGAAAGTCTTAAGTACTTACCTGGAATTCATTAGGGGAATGGAATTTGAACTATCTTTTCATCTGTTAATGTTTTTTTGAGCATGCTTCCAATATCAAATTCTTTTTTAAGTGTATCTTTCTTCTGCTAGAAAAACATGTGGAGCTAAATTTGAAAAATAAAATGATGATTTAAGGAGCCAATTCTATTGTTAATTTGTTTTATGTGCAAGGTTTGAGGTATAACAATGAAACGACTTCATTTCACACCATTTATTGGGAAAAAGAATATGGTCTTTTCTTGCCAGCTAACATTTCTGGGTTGGTGCTTACCAACAAAATAAATAAATAAAATATCTTACGTAATGACAGAGTAATAATTGATAGAGATGTGTTTTCCCATTGGAATCTGACAATTGGTATTTTCTCTCAATGGAAGTACTTGGAGAGTTCTGCAATTTGTGGACCTTCTAGAGAGAATGCAACAAGAGGATCTTTGAGGGTTTTGAGACTCCCCTCAAGATTAAGCTTTTCCACATGACAAATTTCTTGTCTTTCCTGGATCTTATGCATATCAACTATCTTTTGGTTAAGTGAATATACCTTTACTCATAAAAAATAACTAATCTCATCTCTTGGATGCTAATTCGTCAAATCAATCTTTGTTTTTCTTGTCTCCTGTAGTGCTGTTGCACACATGGAATATACAAATCTGTTCTTTCTAAGCTATTTGGTGTTCTTTCTTATTTAATCTGTATGTAAAGTGATAGATGAATGCAATAAGACTCTAAGGTTACCCCTTGGATAATTCATTTTTCTACTGTTTTGCAGTCAGAGGACCCTCCCATGTCTGTTTTGCATATACTATACCCTGAGTGGCCTGATCATGGAGTTCCAGGGAACACAGCAGCTGTACGTGAAATATTTAGAAGAGTACATCAAATCCCACCAAGTCTTGGTCCCGTGGTGGTACACTGCAGGTTAATTGATTTGTCGACTCCCAAGAAGATAATATCCAATCACTATTCCTTACATCTCTCTCCCTCCTCTCTGTGTCTGCCTCACAGTGCAGGGATAGGTAGAACAGGAACATACTGCACAATACACAGCACAATCCAGAGAGTTCTTGCTGGTGACATGTCTGCTCTAGGTCTCATCAATACTATCGCAAGTCTCAGGTCCCAGAGAATTGGCATGGTTCAGACGCTGGTATTTATCTTCACACTATATTTTTGGTTGAAGTGAAATGTTGTTCTTAGGTGTTCATGGAACATTATGAATGCCACCGCTTCCACAAGAATGCTATTAATGCATAAAAGCTTCTTATTATTCAAAAAGGAGATTGTCTTATTATTCAAAAAGGAGATTGTTAGACTAGGTGCTGGCTTGATAAAATTTTATAATGTGGCTTCCGAAGGAACTTGGTTTCCATACAATTCCTGGATGAAAATAATGGAATATCTTCCACTCTGGTTGTTATTATCAATAATATTATTTATTTTTTTTTTCAAATGAAAAAAAATAAGACAAGTTCAGGCTTTCCTGCAATGAAGGAATTTTAACTTTCTTGCGGTGCCATTAGTTCCCCCCTTCCTCCTCTTACATTTTGTACTGTGAGGCTATGTAATTACTGAGAAGCTTCTGCTTTCGATAGCTCAATAAATATTCTTTGATAACTCCCAGCTTTCAATTTAAGGTATTTTATCTGCAGGCTCTCTTTGTTTGTGGAAAATTGGGTTGATATGATTGCAGGTTATTGCATATTACCTTGCAATTGAAAAATGATGTAGATGGCTACGTGACTTAGCTTTGGAGAATGGTGTGGGCATGATTAAATCCCCAAATGATTCCATTTGACCCAATGGGTGGAAAGTTGGAAAATACTCCTGCTGACATAAAACCCTCAACATCTTTTCACTTGTTTTTAGATATCGAATTCCCATTCTATGGATTACTATTAACAAGAATATTCTCACGAATGGTTTTCATTTGCTTTCCCTCTATTCCACTTTTCTCATCACCCCCTCACCTAACTTGGAAAGTTGGAGGTTGTTGCTTTGATATGCGAACCTCGTTGTTCCCCTTCCCTGCAAGTTCGAAGCTTCTGCCATATGTCTATTTTCTTGCTGAATTCTCTGCTCAAATGTTGATTAGGAGCAATATCACTTCTGCTACCATGCTATCATTGACGAATTAGAAGATATCGTTTCAAGGTCCAACAACACTAGCTAATTGGTATGTGGAATGGTGAAACTCTTACTTCATATTACGCTTTAAGCATCAAGCATCACTCAAATGATTTGTATATGTATTCTATCATTTAACATTCTGCTTCATTTTTGCTAGGTAGATGTATATATCTCACCTTTGAAGGAATTGACTCCGGGCTAGCCGGTATTGAGAAGTCGAATAAAAGGAGAAACAGGCAATAAGCATAATTTACTTATGCTTTTCTGGTTGCAGTTGGCCATGGTGTACTATGCAAAAGAGAAGGATGTAGCTCAAGAGTGTCCCATCCCTCGCTGATTGTTATGCATCAACGGGCATTTTGAATATTAGTAATATGCCACATTCAAAATAATTTTCCAATATTATTGGTGACTAATTGTCAAAACTTCACACCCTCGCTCCTTAACTTCTTGCTGCTAATTACCATTTTTTTTTCTTTTTTCAAATCAATTTGAAGATTTTAGTTTTCCAAGTTGGACCCCTTTAAGACTAGCATATCCTTGTATCCTCTTAGGGCTCTTAGGGTTAGGTAATTGGCCTATCAAGTGGCTGAAAACTAGAATAACATTTCGTACAATGATATTTACATATGTTTGTAGTATGATAAAAGAAGCAATTTATGGACATTTGCTGGTAAACCTAACCATATGCATGTATTATTAGCGAGTGCATTCCGTGAAAAAAAATTCTTAAAAAGGATAGACGAAAACTTATTTTGTACGTAGGGTTGTGAATGTGCCTTTTTGAAAGGTGTTTTCATAATGTTTTAGTACGAAAAAGCGCCTTCTTTTCTGAACAGAAAAGAAGAAGGCACACATCCAAAAGTGCCTTTTCTTTAACTTACATATACACGAACAGAACATGATTATTTCACACGCACGAAAACGTTGCATACTCCTCTAGCATTGGGTATTCGAAAAGAAGTTTCATGTAGATTCTCCTCCAACTTTTTTTTTTTTTTCTGTTTTTGCTAAAATTCAAATGCACATCCTATTTATCTCATTCCATCCCTAGAAATTACTTGCATTTTTCACAAATTTAATGTTTTTTGAGAAACTTCAATGTGGAAATGAGTTTCTCCATAATGACTTTATGTCGATTTAATTGTAAATTTGTGTTTGTATGCTACTGTTATAACATATATGATTATCTAGTTTAATGTATAATGTGTTAATTAGTTGTAGTTTAATATTCATTTAAGTACAAGGCATAATGCATACTACGTATTCAGTGAAATGGTCTTAAGGGTTTGTTTGTAATAAAGGTATGGTGCACGATGTACACTAGGCTATCCATATGTTATTTATGTTATGGATAGATTGAAAATGGTAATTTCTGTTAAATTCATGGTTTATCCTCATGGAAATATTATGATGGGAAATTCGTGGTCAGAGTACGATGGGGACTCGATTAAGACATTGAAATTGAGAACTAATGCAAATTTAGTTGAACTTTTGCAAGGGTTTGCTAGAATGTTGAAATTAATCCTAGAGCAAGTATGGTAGAGATAACATATAAGTGTCTCATCGCTTTTTTGTGAGTTATTTCTTACTTCCTAATTCCTATAACTGACGACAACAATAATGAGGTGGTTAAAGCTTGTGGGCAAACTCACATTCAGTAGGAGAAGAAAGAATTAGGACTAATCAATATTGTACATCTCAAGCAAATACATGTTAGTGTAGCTATTGTGTGACACATGATGAAACACTCGTTTGTGGTAGAAGAGTTTGATTCACTACCTTTATTTATACCTATATAGGATGATGATAATGTCATTAATGAAGTAGTTGGATTGGTCCTCCAAAAGAAGGTATCACATGGCTGTGTACTTCAACTTATAGAAGCTATATGTAATTAGAATAATGATAATGATTATTAGCCTAAGAATGATGAGGAGGATAATGGTGATGTGTACTTGAAGTGATTGCTACAAAACCCCTTTTATCTAAAATGCCTATTACAAAATTTAGGCTTGAAGCTCAATGGAGCCAATTATAGTTCTGATAAGTAAGATTGTCAAACTCGCAATTCTATTTAGAATCGTTAAAGGGTCTGTAAAATTGAAACCTAGAAACGAAAGTTTTTACAACTTATGTAAAATAGCTTTAAAAAATTATGCATATATTTATAATAGTTATTCAAAACTTGAAATACATAATGTAAAATTAAAAAAAAAATGACAAAATTAAGTGTTTTTTATATAAAAATTCTTAATATGTAATCTAATGTGTTCAGAAGAAAGACAAATAGAACTGAAACTAAACTTTTTTTCATTTTTTTAAAAGCTATAAATTAAAGAAAACAAAACATTTCAACTTATTTTAAATTATTGATAGTATAAAATAAAGTATACGGTTATTTTTAAAAACTTTATTATTGGAGTTGAAACTTAGATAAAAGCTATAAATATAAAATAAGAGATTGAGAGAGAAAGAAAAAGGTATAAAATTGAAATAAAATAGGATAGATGTTGTAATAACTTAATAGTTGATGACTTATAAAAAGTTAGTTATATATTTTTTTCCTTTAATTTTTTAATTCATTCAACTCAGATTTATAAAATCAGTAAACTAAATATAAAATGTAAATTTATACCAAGTTCATAAGTAAATTCAAGTAAAAATGTAAGTTTCTACATAAAAAAGGATTTTACACCTGAGTTAACTTAGAAGAGACATTTAAAATCATAAACTTGTAAAATCGTATGAATAAAATCATGATTTTGACAACTATGTCGACAAGTCCATTAGATGTTCATATGACCGTCTCAACGGTAGGGGATGCTATTCACTTTTTCCATACTAGTAGAGATGATGGTTACTTACATTGATAGAACTGTTGATGTTAAGTTCAGTAACTTACATGCTGGTAAAGATCTCAATAGAGGTTTGAGATTTAATATTAAGAAGGAACTTATAAGAGTTGTTAAGCACTACCATATTAAGCATTACACAAACTTTAAAGTATGTGAATCCAAGAGGATCAAGTATTTCATTGTATGTTTTCAGAATGAGGATGGATGTAAGTGGAGACTGAGGCTTGTAAAAAGAAGTTAGGAGGGTGTATTTGTGATGACTAGGTTAGGGGGACTCTACACATGTGCATATCTCTTCATAAATCAAGATCACTTCTAGTTAGATTACAATAACATGGCTAGGGAGTTTTTGAATGTTATTGGAAATGATCTTGAACATAGATTTCTCATTTATGCAATATTACTGGTAGAAAATTTAGGTACATGATTACCAATAGAAAGGTATGGGTTGGTAAGATAAAAGCTATTGAAACTGTGTTCAGTAATTGGGAGAAATCATATGACGATTTTCCAAGACTTCTTAATGCTAACACAATCCTAATGAATCCTAAGACAAAGGTTAAATAAAGTTGGAGAGAATAGGGGGTGACATAAATTAAGTGGGTTTGGTGGTTAGTTGGCTCCTATATAGAGGCTTGGAAGTTCTGCAAGCTTGTGGTTGATGGCATATTCCTTTATGGAAAACATTGTCACAAGTTACTGACTACCTCTAGTATGGATGGTGCAAATCATATAGTCTTATTGGCCTTCACCATAGTGGATGAGGATATGTTTGAGGCATGGGGTTGGTTTCTCTTAAATTTGAAGCAATATATATGTACAAAGAGCGAAGGCTGAGAAACCATATGCTTAATATTAAATAGAGGGATGGGTATACATATGACACTTAATAAGGATGAAAATGGGTGGAAACCCCCATTGTAGGGTAGCAATGGTGTATACTTCACCATGCTAGAAACTTCAACAAGATATATAAGAACCAACAATATAAGAAATGGGTTACCTTTAGTGCCATATGAGCTCAGCCCTAGAAATTTGAAAAATGCATATAGAAGGTTCTAAACATTAAGGTAAAGGCCTTGAGTTAGTTCATTGGATTACGCCTTGAGTAATAGATGCTTGCATACAATGGGGCTTATCGCTTCAGTTACATGACATCAAACCTTGTAGAGAGTTATAATTTGGTTTTGAATCATGTCCAAAGACTGCTAATGACATCCCTTCTAAGAAAGATCTTCTACAATTATATGTTGAGTTGGAATAAGAGACATGAGGAAGCACTTCAGGTGGTGGCTAGGAATTAACACTATACGAAATGTGCTATGGACATGTTAGAAGAATGGAGCAAATAAACGAGTTCTGATCGTATGATGCATTTTAGCTATCATAACAGGCTTTTTGAGATTGAAATTGGTTGTAAGCATGTTGGTAATGGATGAAGGGAGGTAGGTATGTGCACATAATCAACTTCAACAATCGCATGTGCACTTGCAATAAATAGTAGATACATAGGATCCCTTACTGACTTGCTCTTGTTGTGATTGGTTTCCAACAATTGGATGTTATCTCATCAGTTAGAGATTGGTATAAGTCCAATCTTATAAAGCCCACTTCTTCTCAATCGGTGATGAGTTAAGCTGGCTAGTGATTCTCTACCTTTAGAAAATTCATCCTAATTTGTTGTTAGAGCGTAAAATGGGTAAGCCTAGGAAAAAGTAGCTTCATATGGAGATGACAAAAAATATCATGTGTTTTTACTAAGATTAGGAGAAAAAGGGATTAGATGTATTCATTTGTCTTTTTATATGAACAACTAGACTATCCATTTGTATTGATGTACATTTTAATATAAGTTACTTTGCTGATTTTTGTTTATGCAATCTGGATATCTTATACTTAAATGTTTGGTTCGAATTGGTGATATGAGGTAAAGTTTAGAGTTAAGAATATGTACTAGAAATGTTTTGTTTGAATTGGTGATATGAAGTGAACTTTGGAGTTGGTGATATGAGTTGAAAATGGGGTTTTGGTTTTTTCACTAAATTCATGTTGATTTAAGCATGTTGTTGTAATGTTTAGTTATAATGTATTTTTCATAGTTTTGTGCATTTACTGAATCTAGTTTTACAAGATTCACAAAGAAGGCACCTTTGTGAAAGGCACCTTCCTTGTATTTTATTACAAAGAAGAAGTCATCATTTTGAAAAGAGCCTTCCTCTTTACACAAAAACACAAGGAAGGTCCTTTTCAAAAAGTGCTTTCTTCTCTATAGTAAAATACAAAGAAGGTGCCTTCTTCTTAATATTGTAAAACACTATTAGGTATCTTTTAGAAAGGTGGCTTCATGGCCCATAAATAGAATAAGTATTTTGGTTTACCCCTTTCTTTGTTTTATTAGACCTTGATTTTATGTAGATTGCACAACCACAATCAAATGTAATGACAACTTGATGAATGAAAAAGGATATATTTTTGAAATGAAGACAGGAAGAAGAAGAATTCTAAAATTAGCTTCATAACTTGCAAATGAATGTATTGTGATAGTTTATATCAACAATATTTCCTAATTAAAAGAGCTCTAATTGGGAATACCAACTATTGCACTTTTTGTCATTCATTAACAACTTAAGGTCCTCATGTGATGTAGGGTTGGAGGTGATTTTAAGGTTTATACATGTTCGAGTTGGTAAAGTGTTGGAAGAGTGATGTGATCAAAGGGTGTATATTGAGCTAAAGATAAGGGGAAGACTATGCACCATGGGAATTGTCCTTCAAAGTAATAGATAAGAGAATTAGATGGTCATATAGGTACATGACCAAGAAACATGGTCGTGTTGACCTATACCCCCTACAAACACAACTACATGACCTTGTACTATGGAGGAAAGATGTTTGAGAGAAACACAACCTAAGTATACGATTGTGTACTTTGCATGTGTTTTCTCTAATAGTTTATTCATTATCAATACCATTCTACATTCTTTAACTTTAACATACATGATAGTGTTCAAAATAACTTTGAACAGTAATTGAAAAAAAAAAAAAACATCAACTACTAGTATGCCTATTTCTCTTAATTGCATTACTGCAATGACTCCCATCAGTAACTTCAACTCTCAAACATACATACATAACAACCTTAATACTGTAACTTACATAATAACACTTGAACATTCCAACATTGCCATGCAACTTCAAATGCTTAATAGAATAGCACCAACAAAACCTCATAAATGCATCACTTCCATATCATTGCCAAGAGCTTTGATACTAAGATGATATGCTTCAAGAACTTATACATAAGGATCTCAATCCAAAAATCAGGGTAGGGGCTTCTAACTTACAAAAGAAAACAATAAGGGTTTAGGTAGGGTTTAGCAAATTCGTGAGTTTCTTAATAGACATAATGCACCAATAAAATATATAACCTAAGTTACTAATTGATATGATGCACAAATAGTAAAATAGAGGCACTCACTACTATTTATTGCTAAAGGGAATTGATAAGAGTGAATATTGAACTCAAAGATAAACTTACAAGAACAAATGTGATAAGAGAAATGATATTCAACTGATGTTTTGGTTATTACAAAAGAGAACTATTTATAGTAGATTCTCTAGGATAGTTACAACAAGGAGAAAAGACAAGGTGTATATCCAAAAAAAAAAAAAAAGAAAAAGAAAAAGAAAAGAGAGACATTACTAAATCATACAAAAAGAGGTCAAATAGAGAAAATGACATAAAGAATATCTTCCGACAATATGGGCACAAAATAGTATCAATGGACATGTGTTGTGTGAGCATTAGGTATGTTTTTTTTTTGTTTTTTTTTGATAAATAAGGCAAGTTTTTATGGTTTTAAATGAGGTTGGTTAGTGTTAGAACTAGTTGGGCAGCTTAAAGTTAGCATGAAATAGCTTAGTTAGGCTAATGATGTAAGCAATTGAGCTTTTGGAGACGGTTTATTAGTTTGATGCTTTAATCCACGAGATTGTCAAATCTTAAGATAGCTTGGCAAGCTATAGTGTTGTAGATGCCTACAAGAGGACAACATACACTTCAGTAGGTTAGTTGGTGAGGACCTTATATGCTAAGTGTAGACACTCTATTTTTGCCATCCTCTTTACTTTTAGGTCAGGTTTATGAAAAAAAAAAGAAAAAATTGAAAAATTTAAAAAATACAAAGTTTTAAAAGTGTTAGGTCAAGTCAGTCAGTTGTTTAAGACCTAGTCAAATGATAATAAAATATGCATACAATTTAATAAGTTATGAGTCTTTTGAAAATTTGAGCTTCATTAAAAAATATATATATTTTGAGAATAGTCCAATAAAATATGTAAGCTCATGAAGTGGATTTTTGTTCAATTTAAAATTTGAAAATAGTTTTTAACTTAACTATTTAAAACAAGACTTGGGAATTATTAAATTAAAATTGCATTAAATCTTTCGCATGTGTATTTTAGGCTTATATTAATGAGTTTAGGTCATTTGAAAATGGTTTAAAGCAAATTGGGCTAAGGTTTGAAGGTAACATTTGAAGTTAGGCCTAGAGTTAACAGTTTAAATATATTTTAAGTGCTTAGTATATTTAGAAAAGAGCAATTGCTTAGTTTATTAATGCATGCATATGAGAGTCTAATGTCTAAGGTTTAATCCTTTTTACAGCCATAAGGCTCTTTTTCTTTTCTTTTCTTTTTTTTTTTTTTTTAACTTGTAGGTGATAGGTCTCTTCTTCCCTGTCCAAACATGCAAGGAGAAAAATCTAACAAATTGAATCTTTTGAGTATGCATCAAATCTTAATGGTTATGCTAAAGATTGAAACTAAATAACAAATCTTCATTGATAACTCATAAAAGGTTTGATAAAAAATGATTCTTCTATAAGTTTAAAAGGGGGAACATGTACAAACAGTAGAACCTGCCTCCACAATCAGCCACCCTCTACCTTCCTTGTCCACAACTCTCTCTCACTTACTACATAGCGACTATAACCCACATTAACCCCTCACGGCCAGCAAATAGCCATACCCAGCAACGCATACACCATTACATTCTATGACCACCAAGCGAAGCCCATCGTTAGCCACCTCTTGAAATACTGCTACCATCACTTCACTGTCGTGTTCCCTACATTCAATGACCCTTAGAACCAACTCCACTCCAACTTAGACACACTTGTCACCGCTTTTTAGCCATTGCCATTATCGTTGTCGCTCCTTTTCTAAAACCACCAAATGACCACCACACCTCAAAGCATTATCACCAATCCAAGTTTTAGTAATTAAAGTCTCATGAAAATCAAATTTTGCTTTTGTTTTGGTGATCAATGATCATTGAAAGGCATTGATTCGATTACTATTGTTGCTTTCCTCCGTTGACTTGTTTGGAATGATCTACGACCCGAACCCAACTTGCGTAGATGTCTGTTGCCCTAGATTTGATCTGTATTTTCTTTATCCAAATTTAGTTGTATTATTTACTAACAATTTTTATTTACCTTATTTAAGAATACTAACTTATTTTATTTTTAGTGTAGGTATTTAGTGTTTTCTCATATCATTAGTTTTATTATGATTTTCTTTGCTTTGAAAACTTAGTTTATTGAATGGTTACTAATGTGAGTTCTGTTGTAGGTCTTTATAATAAATTTTACATGTACATGTTCATTGCGAAAAGCACTTTTTAGGCACATTTAATAAAATTAAATTTTTGGAAAAAAAAATTTGCATAATTTTAGATAAATTACATTTTTTGCATGACCTTTTTTTTAAGAACACTATATGTTTTAGATAAATTGCATTTTTAGCAAGATTATTTTGCATTATAAAAGCAACATCTTTTTAGTAAAAATTGCATATTTTTTTAGCAGATTACATTTTTTAGAAAAATTGTATTTTTAAATAAAAAATTACATCATTTTGCAACAATTACATATTTTTTTCTCAAGATTTATATCTATATCGCATATCTTAGAAGATTAGGATAAGATCGTATATTTTCCATTGCATTTTTTTTAATTAGGCATTTTAGGGATTTTTAGTGAAAACTATTTTTTTGTCACTCAATTAGTTTTCATTAAATAAAATCTATGGTTTAATTACCTTTTCTATGATTTAAGCATATTTTCCATAGTTAGACATCTTTTTTATAGTTTAGGTATTTTTTTTTTATGATTTAAGCATATTTTCCTTAGTTATGCATTATTTTTATGATTTAGGCATTTTTTCCTTGGTTTAGATACGTTTTCTATGATTTATACATCTTTTTCATAATTTAAGCTTCTTTTTCTTAGTTTAGATATTTTCTCTATAGTTAGATATCTTTTTTATAATTATCTTTTCCATGGTTTAGGTATTTTTTCGACAATAATTATGTATTTCATGGAAAATTGCATTTAGATACTTTAAGATTTTTCTAAAAAGTTTTATCACGTATAAAAGGTTTTTCTTTAAATAAAAAAACTTAATTTGTTTTTTTAAAGGATAAGTTTTTCATAACTAAATAATAAAAAAATTAGGGTTTTATTTTTAAGATTTATTTAATAAAAATAAATTAGCTAAAAATGTAAACTTGGCTACATTTTCAAAAATAAAATGAATCTATTCACTAAAGTTTTTTGAAAAATGAGAACTACGAACGATTTGATCCATTAGTGGGTACATAGATAACTCTAAGTCAACCATAAAATTTATAAAATATTTTATTTTATTTTTTAATTTTTTAGGGAAAATTCATAATAAAAAATTCATTTTTGTGCCTTTTTATATTTCTAAATATTTTCACATTTTTTAAAAAATTAAAAAATAAAGATCCATTAATTAGTTTCTTAAATTTTTACATGGTAAATTTTGTTCTAAAAGGTTAATCTCTGAACTTAGTTATCTTGTTAAAATTTTTTTGAAAATCTTTTTTAAATTTTTAGAAAATCTATGGATTAGTGGCTCGATTAGGATTTTTCCACTAAAAAATCCTAATCTTTCTTTTTTCCAGTTTTACTACCTAGCAACTCTAATTATTTTTTTAAAACATTTTTTTAGAGAAAAATGTTTTTTTTTTTTAATTTTATGTCAAGTATTTTATATTAAGTGGGCTGTGCTTAATGTAAAATAAATCAAGGAAAACCAAAATAGGATTTGACACTAAGTTCATTAGGCTTCGAGTTAAGGAGGATGTAATTAGACTAGAAAGTTTGATTCTTATCAATAAAGGGTAACGTCCATACGGATCTAAGGAGTATTCTAGTTCAAATCTCATTTTTTTTTTGCACTTTCCTCAATTAGATCAAAATCATGACACTCTTTAGAGCATTTGACTTAATAGCTAGATAAAAATCAGGACTGCTTTGAGTCTTCTGATCAAAATCAACAATATCAAAACCTTTAACATCTTCTAAATAAAATCAAACTTCTACTAAGTTAGTATATGGACTAAAAACCCTTCCGAAAACATCTACTCATCCTTTAAGAATGTACCTTTTAAATCCGTTCTATTAGATGATTCAAACCCTTCATTTTTGTTTAAGTCATTGGTCTACCTTGACTTTTTGTTTGGTTTGGAACATGGCTTCCATCATTTCCAAGCAGCTTATGAAGATTCGTCCTCAAATTTGATGTTTCTTCTATATAGTCTTCTTCTTGATTTAGAACATAAGCCAACAAGTATGCGATATTGAATGTAGTAATGAGTCCTCTAAATCTATCTAGTAATTCTAATGAATAATTATTGTTGTTAATATTTTTTATGAATTTTAAATGGACCATTAGGTATAGGGGTTAGCTTCTACTGTCCTTGATTAAGAAATCTTTCTTTCCTTAGATGTAATCATACCAAATTTCATGGCTAAAATTCCTTTCTCTTTTACCTCTATCTCTACTTAAGCTACTCTCCATAAAGTTACTATAGATATCATATCTAAAGGAATGGTAGAATCGCACCCATATACAACTTTAAATGGTGATTTTCTTCTAGAATTATAAGTAATATATGTTGTAAGCAAACTCTTCAATAGGTAAGCACTCATACTAAATCAACTAAATTCTATGTCATGGTTGCTCTAAGTAATGCTCCAAGTATACAATTGACAACTTCTATTCAAAATTAGAAATAATGCTATGAGGAAAACCCTATAATTTAACAATATATTGTGCATTATTAGATTTATGACATGGAATAAAGTATGATATCTTATTGAATTTGTTAACAATTGCTAAGGTAGAGTCCTTTTCCCTTGTTACTCTCTACAATACTAAAACAAAATTCATATTGATGTCTATCTATGGCTTAGATAGTATAAGCAATAGCATTGGTATACACATACTCTATGCTATATCTCCTAATTTGGTTTTGATGATAACAAAACATATGTTTAAGTTAATATTAGTATATTTGTTAAGTGTGTTGGTCATTAAACAAAAGATAAAAATTTATTTTAGAATTGATTTTAAAATTCAGAAGCTAATTCCAAACCTTAATGCAATATCAAAAGTTATAGAGTATAATGATTTGTGAAATATTTTGGACTTATAAAAGTTTAAAGGCCCAACTTCACTAGTTAGATATATTTGGATATATTTAGGTAATGTATCTAACTTATTTCATAAAGTTGGACAATTAAATCCATAGGGATTAAGTTGAAAATATTTGAGATATTTTAAGGATAAGCTTAATCAAACATATTATCTTATCTCAATAGATGTTTATTGGAGTTATCTTATTAGATTATTCACGAGATTTATGTTACATTACACTCAAGATACTTGGAGAAGTTTATGGGATTCAAAATCAGATTTTATTTGAGTTCAAATTAAGAATGAACAAGGATACATGCCAAGATATTTTGAGATGAGGATGAATTTTAATCTTTTGTTGCAGATTTTTATCAAGTTCAATTAGAGTTGATATACAAATATTTTCAAAGGATATTTACTTAAATATATTAGATTTGTTTGACTATTCATGAGCAAGGTAGTAGCAACAATATTTTAGAAGCTCTAAGTTTTAAATTCAAAAGGATTAAGCATCAAGATTTGCTTCTAATTTTTATGAGACATTTATTTTAAAAAAGATTTTAATTTTCGAAAGCCATATTAGTTGAATATGAGAAGAAACTAAGGTAATTGTTTATGGATACTTGTAGACTTCATCAAATAAAAAAGCAATAGTACAACATTCGAATTGAACTCTACTTTGAGTGTAATTTAGCTTCCACATTTTAAGGGGTCAACTAAGTCAAGATTTATTTTTTTTTAAAGCTTTGAAGAGTTATCCAAATATTAAAAAAAAAAAAAACAAAGACATTGCACTAAAAGTTATAAAAAAGATAAGGAGTTCAAATTTTCGAGATAAGAGATTAGAGCTGCATTTGTTTACTAAAACTTTATACTAAAGAAAAATCAGACCTACCTTCGTAACCTAATTCAGAATCAACATTGTTTATGATTATTTTACGTTTAGTTTTTTCTTAAGCTTATGTTTTGAGGAATATTGTACTCTATCTTCACTGTTGTTGTTTAGCTCATAATTTGAGAGTTAGATTGTGTGTTAGTAGAGAGACTTTAGATTCTGTATATTTGTATATAGGTAAGAGTAGCCTAGTAAGATAGAGTAGAAATCTTGTATTATTATTCTCTCTTGATTAGTTATTGGAATGTGGATAGTGGAATGATACCACTTAAGACTATTAGGTCCCTAACAGTAAAGCTAGAAGAGCGTAGTAGGAATAAGGCCGAAGTACTATAAATCTCTTACTTGATCTCTTCATCTCTATTCTCTTTTTACTTCTTATTTTATTTTTTATCATATATTGTTTCATGCCTAATCTTGCTTAAGTAATTTAAGGGGGCATTTTTATTTTTTTTATTTTTTATTTTTTGAAAGAGTTCAAAGTTTTATTGTAACCAATTCACCTCCCTTACCTTCTCAGTTACTTTTAGGACCTATACTTTACTTCCTAGTTCTTTAGTTTGATGAAATGCACATATAATACTAGCAAGTATACTAGATTGCACATAGTATAATACTAGTAAGATTAGACCGTATCTACAAGGACTAATTTAATTCTATTTATTAGTACTTCTCCCTTCAACTATTGTATAACAATTCAATTTAACATAATTATTAAAACTAAAAACCTTAATTTAAAACTAAACTAAATTAATTATAATTAAAATAAAACAACTAACAAATATAAAAGTAAGAGAGCAAATAAAATTAATTAAAAACCATTATTCTAATATTCAATACTAATCACTCCAAAACAATTATGTAATTCATCAATCTTATTTTACTTAACTAGATTATAATAATTCCTTAATCAAGTTAATATCATTCGCAAGATTGTTAACTCCTTTATTAACAACTCTCTTGAGCTATTTTCATTTAACTCTATGATAACTAACTAAAATCTGTTTCTCATTAAAACCTTAGAATTGGGTTAATGATCTATAGATTCTTTTATTAGGTTTGGCCTTAATATAGAGGATTTACATTGTCCTAATTTTAGGATTGTGTGCAACTCCTTCTAATTACATTAGATCTAATTATGTACCAATTTCTCAATGAATATATAATATCAAATGTTGAGTCGATTTTCTGAACTATCAATTCGAAGAACAAATAAACTACACATAATTAGATTATAGAAACTACAAGTCATCAATTGCATACATAAGAAAACTAAAGAAAACAGATTACATAGAATCTAGAGCTCATAATAAATTGAATACTAATCTTAACCGATTCAACACATTAAGAAATCAAAAGAAATGAAGAAAAAAAAGAAGGTTAAGAGGATAGCCCTCTTAAGACTCTAAAATCTTAACTTTGATCTTTGAAGAATGATTGAATGTCTCATCTACTATATTTACAAGGCCTTTATTTATTTATATACAAGGATCTTCACAAGGTTTAAACATGACATGGCCTTCATTATGACTTCTAATTCTCTGATGCAAGTCTTAGAATTCAATTCTCAAAAATCAACAAAATTAGCTTAGATATAGGTAAATCACACAATAAATACGACCATGTTATTCCATATTTCTTCAATAATCTATAAAATACCTTTAGCATGGCTATGACACCGCTTAAGCATGCCTTGTTAGTTCCATATGTTCTTACACGATCAAATTTGCACAATTTTAATTCAATCTTCTCACATTTCAACTAAGCATGACTTCTGGTGGGATAAGCATACGTTACTAATTACTAAAACTTCTACATAGCTTATTTTCATGCAATTCTCTAAAAGTTGATTTCTTATTATCTATATTCCTCCTAAAAAATCCAAAAATGAAATATAAGCAAATTTAATACCAAAATTCACTTAAATTATGCAAAAATTTATAAAAGCATTGTAAAAAAAACCCATAAAATAAGTATAATTTAGTTCTATCAAGCATATGTCCCTAAAAGCTTCATGCTTACTTTCAGCTTTACAGTAAACAATACATTACTTAACTATACTATGCTAATCTCTCATCATATTATGCCAATGATATTGCTCCTTCAACAACTTACATGTTCTCTTTTACCTAAATTGTCTTCAGAAATTTCTAGAATATACTTTATTCACCAACATGTTGCTTATGGATCCTAATGGTATACATGAATTTCATTATACATAATTTCGCTTTTCCTAAACATATAGCCATCCATCATGTAGTACTTATCAATAGCCCTTTCCACCATACATCTTGCCATGACTGATGTAAAGAATAAATCTCTCATATATTGTTCTTTTTATGAATTTAAACCAAGAAACTTAGATTATAAAGTAGCATTCAAAACATATCTCCTTGTTAAGGCATTAGCAACTACATTAGTTCTACCTTCGATAGGAATAAAGTCCTCAAACCCATTACCTAAAGTCAACCTAGAGGCTTGCAAGGCTTAACATTATGCATTTTAGCTCAAGAACCAACACAAGACGAGGATTCCATCTAAGTTTAAGGCCTTTGTCATGTCTTTTGCATTAAGGATTAGATGATCAACTAGGTAAGGACAGTCCCTAACCTAGTTTCGAGCTCTTCTCAATAATCACTTGATCAAGATTGAAGGCTAACATTCTAAGCTGACCTCCCTTATTGTTGTGATGTAGATTGGGAAAGCTGACTACCCCACCATTTGCATTATTTTAGAGCTAGCCACATGAGTTGGCGACATACTTGATGATCAGTGATGTAGATTTGTAGATGGACAAACAACCTTCGAAAATCACAAGAAATAGGGGATGGCCTAAACCTCAAGATGGCTTGAAGGTTAAATGGAAGTTAAGGGACAAGTGGGGCTTGTGTACAATACAATAGATATGACACACCACTCAAGCTCACATAAACTTAAGACTAAGCTTGATATTATGCACAAGTTAGGCATTAATGTTGTGCTACTATTCCTTGCTTAAGAGAATAGGTAAGAGTAGACTTGAACTTAGCATAGCTAAGGAGCTCACAAATAAACACTAGACTAAAGAAGACAAATATGATATTCATTAGCTAGTTGTTCATAGTTGATTACAATAAACAACCCATTTAGAGCAGCTCCTATGTTAACATATGTTTACTAAAAAGATTCTAGCTAAAAATAGCATACAATATGCTCTTAGGATTAAAAATGACAATTAGCAAGAGAATTTGCACATAGTACATAGTATAATGTTCGAAAAAGTGAAAGACATGTGTCATTCTATGGATGGCAAACTTTGAAGCAGTAAATTAGTTCCTAGATGGATAAAGATTGCAAAAGGGGAGTTCTAATGCTTCATAACCTAAGGTTATTTGGTTTGAGACTTATTACCAATGAAACTGCTTCAACAAATAAAATTAAAAAAAAATGAATATACATCCTCAAATGAAAATCACTACAAAGAAGATTATCGGAGGATAAGTAGATGTAATATGCATTTACTTTGAATCATAATGATAGGAGGGATGGAATAGGGGAGTGTGTACATTTTAGCAAGATGAATAAAATTCTAATGACTCCTTCATAATTAGGGAGTTATTAAACCCGATGTCAAGTTTGTTAATCTTTGGTTAAATGATGTGGGTAATATTCTAGTTTATATAAATTAACTCTTGAACTCTAGTATGGTTTTATTAGTCGGTACTTAAGTATTTTATGTTTTAAGAGCATGGTTTCATGTTTAAGTTATGTAGTAAAATTGCTAAGAAATTTATTTTTTTAATTAATATAATGCAAATTGATATTGAGCTTTGATTGAATGTGTAATGAATAGTTAATATTCTTTTGTAATGAGAGATCATGGAGAGTCTTGTCTTCAATTGTTTTCTTGAGTATTGATTTGTTTTGCTTGAGGTCAAGCAAACAATTAAGTATGGGTGGAGTTTAATAGAGCTTAATTATACCTATTTTATAGGTTATCTTTGTAATGCTTTTATAAATTTTATGTGTATTTTTAGTGTAATTTGGTGCTTAGTTTGTTTATATTTTATTATAACTTTTATTGCATTAGTGCATATATTTTTGTATTTTTAATAGGAAATATGTGTGGATTAGGAAAATATACAAATGAATTATTGAAGCCTACAAGAATTACAAATCAGACCAGCCTATCTTCAAAGTATGAAGCCCACACGTTGATTTGTCATATTCATGGCCCTTGTCATGTTTCAGAATTAGAGATGAAGCTATGTCCAGAAGAATTGAAACTCTACTATTTTAAATTCGAAGAGTCCATGATGTCATATGAATCAGTGATTTGAAATTAATTTTCAAGCCATGTGTCCATGCGTCCAAAGCCATGATGATGTTATGCAATAAGTTTTATACAAATACGAGTCC
The DNA here is from genome assembly GCA_024138005.1 of Lumnitzera racemosa. Lineage (NCBI taxonomy): Eukaryota > Viridiplantae > Streptophyta > Magnoliopsida > Myrtales > Combretaceae > Lumnitzera > Lumnitzera racemosa. Next base: position 64,212,235 of record JAMXBC010000010.1, on the reverse strand, counting down.
TTTTCCAAAAAATATTTCAAGTGTAGAAACTAATGGACGGTTTCACATGTACGTACCGACTGACTAATGAATATGAGTCCAAAGCCATGATGATGTCAGGTGCCAGCTGCACGTTTCTAAGCAAGTTAAGCTAAAATAAGTAGAAAAATAGGTGTCAAAACATATGATAGCAAGTATGTACAAGTGTAGAAACTAACGGATGATTTCACATGTACTTACCAACTGATTAATGAAAGCTCTTTGGTGTGTAATGTAATGCTGGGTGATCTTTCTGTACTATGGCTAGTAACTCTCATCGAGCTCTCGAGGACCCTAGATGTATACTAAAAATCCATGTCTCTATCCTTAAGCTTGGATTTACGCACAGTACGTATTAATCTAATCAACATCTATCCTACCCCGAAGGTCCAGCTGGTAAAGTTGCTTAAAGGTGTCAACATCTTGTGGGGGGTATTGGTATCCACTAAACTACCAGATGATATGGTTTAGGAAATATCACTCAATGATGTGGAAATATATGAATGATACTCAAGTAGTCTAAATATGTCACCCACCAATGTAGAAGTAAGGTAGCAACTGTAGCAACTCCTCCGTATAAGGCTCCTAAACAACTTAATGGGCAAAAAAAATAAAAAAAATCAGCGAAAAAACAAAGGTTGGCACTTACGTTTGATAGAAGGACAACAAAGAGAAGAACTTATCTTATGATACTTGCTATGTCGTCTGCATGTTAAATGCTATGCAGTATACATCTACTATATGCATTGGATGTTGAGTAGTATCCTGTATTACCCTTCATGTGGCCGTCAATGCCTATCTCTATCGATAATAAACCTGTATTGACTAAGCATGGCAATATGTGGGAATCTATCTTAAGCCTTGACCTGAAGTAGAATCATGGCCTCTCCAAGCTCATGAGAGTCAGATGATGAGGTAGAGGATAGCTATTGGTATAATCATGCCAAACAAACACTGCCCTAGCTAAATTGCTTAGCTATAGAGAAGTCTTCCAGTAACAGGAGGAATATGAGGTGAATAGGACTAGAGATTTATCTGCAAATATGAATCCCCTCACTAAGCTGAGTACGTATGTACGTGCGTATTGTCAAATCGTCTTGTCGTCTACCCTATGAGGAAGTACCCAAAAGTGCTCTTACAACCATGTACGAGATAAACGAGTACTCGTCATCTGAGTAGGCCTTACACCTAGCAATCTCTCCCTTATGTCAGTCTAGCTCTCATCATCATTTCTTTATATCTGACCCACCATTACAAAACCCTCTACTGGAAGTTCAAGTTGGACCTCAACATCCTGCAGTATGATGGTTGCCTTTCCAATGGGTAGGTAAAACATGTGTGTCTCGGGCCTTTATCTCTTAACTAAATCCGTAATTAGATGCTAGTCTAACATAATAAATGGAAGCTGTACAAATCCCTAAAAATTTGCCTTTCATACATAAGGCTTTACCCTAGGATGTATAGGAATATCTTGTTTATTCTTACATAAGGACATCTTAGTATGCCATACTCATAGTGCATAGGTATCCTCCTACACAAACAATTAATGAACTTAGCAAGTAATACTTATTTCATGAAAAATTTGAATGTACATGAGAATGATATTACTCACCTTACCCTCTTAGGCAGCCTATGAATGGTGATTGGCCTGCCTCATAAGTATGCGTAGATTGATTGGTCTCGGCTCCATCTATCCTAACATAATGATTAGATAGAAAAGCAAAATGTACCGGCCCTATTAATCTGTGCATACCTCCTCTTATTATGTCTTTTCTGCCTACATGCATTGCATCTAGTTTTGTTTAACCGCTTTCTAACATCCATCTTCATGTGATATTGCTTACACTTAGGTTTAGCTTTCTTTCTTAGTAAGTCAATGTTCGAGTAGAGATAAGGAAGCTAACTTGTAACCCATTCAACTCATCACCAATTAGGTAGAAATGAGCTCGGTAACAATCTATTTGGTTTGCCCACTTATATCATAGCCCTATTGTCGATTGACTATCCATCTTCATGCTCACTACAATTGTAATACCCTAAGATTTCGAGTTAGTTCAATAACTATAGGATCTAAGCCTTTAAATTTGGGTCGTTGGAATAAGTTATCAATTTTAATTCAAACTTTACAGTAATGTTAGAAAAGTTAAATGAAGTAATTCAAGTAAAGTCAATTTCTCAAAATAAGCTATATAAAAATATTAATTTAAGAAAAAATATCAATTTATCGATAAAGCCGATAATCGTAAAATTCAAGCTTTTAGATTTAGCAAGATATAAGAGATAAGTTAATTAACTTTCAAAAATAATAAATGAAGTTGAATTATACATAATATACATGTATTACATGTAATATACATTATATGTATTAAATATATACAATAATAATAATTAATTATCTAAATTAGGTAAAATAATGGAAAATTAATAAAAAATTGCATGAATGAGTCACCAAGTGATGTGTTAAGCTAGGATTAATTGTAATCGAAGAGTCAACACTTGGTTAATGAGGAAATGACACATGACATCTAGGGAAAAGTGAAAAATGACATGTGTAAATTTACTTTTTCATTCAAAAAAATCCAAAAGCCTATAAATAGGACCTTAAGCCTCATTTGCAATATTTTAAAAACCTAAAAACACAAGAACATAGTTTTAGAAAATCGATAAAATAAAATAAAAATAGAACAAGAAATAAGGTTGGAATTGGGTTAGGGTAGCTTAGAGGTCTGATAGAGCATGGTCGGAGAAATTGTTCAGACAAGAAGTGGCGACCAGGTAGTGACTGGTTTAGGTGAACCAATTTTTTGCCTGTAAATTATTTAATTTGCTAAAAATATCAAATATTATCCATTAATTATGAAATTTGGTTTTATGGGATTATTTTAAGTTTATATTAATTTAGTAATTTTATTTTAATTAAATAATTAGTTTAAATATGGGTTGCTCAAGAAAATGCCCTGTTTGGGCGAAAATTAATCTAATTTTTATAAATATTAAATAATGTTGTTTTAAGCTCAATTTTTGTATATAATAAAATTAATATATATATATTTAATTTTGGAAATAATAATTTTTGAAATTAAGCATGTTTAATATTTTTTATAATTATTTTGAATAAAACTGTCAATTTTACTAAATTATTGAAATAATTAGTTTTTGATGAAATTGATGAATGAGCCCTAAATATTTAGAATTCTGGATATTTATGATGATATTTGGAATATTAATTTTTATCTCACTCATATTATTTTCCTTAATTTTCATTAATTTCGAGCTAAAATCACTATTTTTGTAAAAATGGATAATAGCTAATTTAGTATAATTGATGATCAATAACTAAACTACATATTTTTATGAGTCTATAGGATTTTTTATGAAATTAATTGGGATCGTATACTATTTATTATGTATTTTCCTAGTATAAACCTATATATTAGCCTAATATGTAATATAGTAACTAGAACTATTAGAATGTTTATTAAATCTGTGTCAAATAAACACTTTAGGGTATAATAAGGGTTGTTGGAAAAGTTTAGAAAGTATAATTTTTAGGGTTTTTAATTCAATACTAAAGCTTAATTGGGTTAATTATGGAGTTAGGGTAGCGTATAGTTGAGTTGTAATGAGAAAAAAGGGTATTTTTGGGTTTTTGATATGTTGATCAATCTTGTTTCTTAATATATATTAATAGCACTCAAAATAACAATTGTGACGATATGAATTTTATCAAAATCGGATAAGAAATGAGTAAGATACGATTAAATGAACTTTTAAAATGCGAAAATAAAAGCTTGTAAGAGTTTGAGTTCGACCCATACTAGATTTGAAGATTGTGTTATATTTTTATAGGTGTAAGATGTAAGGAAGGACCACATTATAAAGTTTAGGATTTTGGGCTATTACTAAAACCAAGTAAGCGGATCTAACCCATACTTAGAGTAGATATATTGCTACTCACAATGTTGTGTGTTATTTGATGTTGTGTTGATTGAATATGAGTATGTCTTGAGTGAATTGATATGCTACTATGGTGAATGCTAATGTGGTGATTATAAATGATAGTAATTGTACCTTGGGTGAATTGTTATGTTGCTACGTTGGGTGATGAATTGTGTTTACAATTGATAGTATTAACCAGGGAAGTTGAGTGATCTAACTCAATCTTCTCAGTATTCACCTAAGTGGACCCCGAGTGAGATATTAGAATTCTACTAGAAAGAGTTCAATAATTAGAATTAGATTACTAGGTTGAATAAAATTGGAAGATTGATTGTGCTGATTGATATTCTTGAGTTGCTATTACATATCATGATATGACATGGCATAAAAAGTGACCTACGGGTTAGAACTTTCAGAACAAGGCTTCCAAATGATCATGGAAAAAGCATGGCTTTGTGAACTCAATTTTTGGAAGCATATAGATTACATTGCTTGAACATTGTGATTATTTTGATAGTTAAATTTGGTAGACTACAATGTATAGTCTAATTTGGTAGTGTTGCCACTTTGATTTGGTAAACTATAGTGTGTAGTTTAATTTTGAAAAGCTAGGGCTCCTACTCCCAAGTAGCTCCTTGTTGCCCTTTTTGATAATGGTAAATTACATTATGTAGTCCAATTTGGTGGGCGTCCTACTCTTAAGTAGCTCCTTATTGCCCTAAGTTCTTAGATATTGTATCTAGATGCCTGGCTATGTTGACTAACCAAAAGAAGTTTGGAGTGCATAAGATATTGGTACCGATGCATGCCACGTGCATCAGTAAAGCATTTTGCATTACTAGTAGTAAATGCTCGGTTGGACAGATGTATAAGTGAAGTTGAACCTATTAGTTTTGATTGAAATGTTTTAGTTGTGATATGCAATATTGTTTATCATATTGTTTATATTATGTTGTTTGGTATCCACTCTTATTCAGCTTCAGTAGCTTAGGGGATAAAATGTTTTATCCTAAGGTTAATAGCATCATGAAGGGCCTAACGCTAAAAGGGGATATATATACTGAGAGCATAAGTCAGAGTTAGCGACTTTTGTATGGAGCTTGTACTAAGTCAGAGATCCTATTACTGTGAAGATGATAAAGGAAAAACTAGTTCATGTTTGGATGCAAATATTATGTTATATACATAAGTTGTAATAGGGAATCCACCTGAACTTCGATGTAGAAACCCCTTTATTATGTAAATAATGCTATCTTTTGATAAATGAGCAAGTTGAGTTAAGTTTTCAATAGGTATTCCTGTATGATGGTGTATCCTATGCTATGCCAGGATGTGACAACAGCAACACATAAGTGGAAGCAAGGGATCCTATATATTTACCACTTTTGATAAGTGCATGTATAAGCCCTAAAGTCAATTGTATGTTTCCTTACTCCTCCTTTTAAGCTATCCTCATCATTAAATTGCTAGTCAAAATCTTGAAAAGACTGTTCTAGAAGCTAAATGAAATGACTTTATGTGGACTTGCTCTCCCTTTCCATGTTTCATACATTCGTAGAGCATAATTAGTATAGATCTTGCTAAAATAGATTGCCTCCTTAGCATCCTTATGTCTCTCCTCCTACTAAACGACACAATTGTAAAATATCTTCTTTACTAATGTAGTGACAAGTAATCTCCATGTAGATTTCAAAATGGAGTTATAACTCTTGACAATGTTTGATGTCATGTATCTAAAATGGTAATATCCATCATATGCAAGTGTATACCTATCTAAATCAACATTATCAAACCATGTAAGAGCATCCTCTTTAGCTTGTGCCATCTACTCCATTTGAATTTCCTTTCTTATGCTTGAATACCTACAAACCATACAAGTTTCTTGCATAATTGGTTTTTACGGGCCATGTTAAAGTTACTAGCAACGTGCTGCAGACAGTATCTCTAAATTGCAGATGGTAGCTGCTATCCTATTGATGGTTCCTTGTATGCGAAATCAATATTGGATGTTCTATCAAATATAAGACATAAGGCTTCCCCCTTTGGATTGATTACGTGCACTTTAAGCTTTCATAGGAACCACCCTTAGGTTTCTACCAATTTTGTGTGAACAAGAGCAAAGGCTAATGGAACTATTGAATTGTCCCCATCCATGTTACAAGCTACCAACAACTTATGCCCATACTTTTCGTATAAGAATCTGCCATTGACACAGATAATAGGGCGACAATATTTGAAGGCTTGTATACACAACCCGAATGTTTAGAAAACCTACTTGAATTGAGACTCACCTTGCTTTGGCGAACTACTCTAGCCCCAATCCACCTGTATCTCCATATTGCTCAACTTCATTGCATTCAATAGTCTTGGCAACTCATTATATGACTTCTCCCAGTTACCATATATCACCTCAATAGCCTTCCTCTTAGCCTCGAAAACTCTTCTATTGCTTACTATGTATCTGTACATGTTTTGCACATTAGTTACAAGATCAAGTATCTTAACATCAGGATTCTTCCATATACTAGTGATGAATAGCCTAGCCATTATGTTGCTGTCAATCTAAGGATGATCCTGGTTCATCATCGGGTTCACACAAGTGTACGGACCCTTTAGAATTGTGATTTTGAAAAGACCCTCTACTTTCTTCAAATAAGCCCGTAGCCTCTACTTATACTCTTCTTCTTTCTTCTTATAGTAGATCATATATAAAGTCGGTTTTGATATCTCCACATGGAAATCATAGTGGTTCCTTATGTGGAACGACTTCACTGCATCTATGAGATCCTTCTTTGTGTTGAAACGCATTTTGACACTCAAGTCATTGAAACTACTGATGTTACAACAAATTTCATTAACATCTCTCTCAAATGTTACATAGCTGCTACCATCATACTGGTTGTTGTAAAATGGGATAGGATCTCTCATAAGCTTATTCACCAATTCAGTTATTTGCGAAAAGTCTTGAAACTGATTGCTGGATAATATTTCACCAATATGACGATGTAGCCTACTTGGGCTATCTCTATAAAATGGTTGAACTGGTACTCTACTCTCGACAACATATGGTCTTATCGAGGGTTCTCCCAAATCCTTAGTGTGGTCATCTTCGAGTCCAACATCATTCTCATCGCCATCCCCATTTACCTTATCCTGCCTATCATCATCAACATTTATGTCCATGTGCATTCTCTTTACATACAAATCATAAGACTCTTTGTGTTCGATAATAAGACCCAATGTTTGTCAAGCTGTTCTTCTATGATATTCATGTGCTTGTACTCGAAGAAATCCATTAATGGTTCATTTGATTGATCTACATTTGTTTACTCCACATTGATCATTGTTGAATGTACATTAGGATCCAAAAGGGTCAAATTGTCTAGCTTATGTATTTCATGCTCGACTTAAGCACTCGATTCCTCGATGTGCCTTATATATACTTCTTGAATACTTTGTTCCCCAAAAGACTCAGCCATCTCAATGAAATTCTCAACATCCTTATCATCTCTAATGGCCATCAACTTGTAGGCAACTCTAATATCATAGAAAAAGGGATGCCTGTGCACCAGTTCAACACTACTCGGGTCAACTCCGGCACATCCACAAATTCTCTGAATGAAATGAGAGATGTTTGAATCCTTCCTAATCTTTGACTTTTTAACGGGCTCCCCATCATACTCCGATCCTCAGTTACCCATTACAATATATCCATTCACATATATAATAACTTTCATATAATCTGCCATTTCTATCCTAGTAATGCCATAATAAATCGAATATTTAGAAAATATTAAAAACTTTATCTACACAACGAGCGACAACTTAACAAAATGCATGAAGTTATCTCGTTAAGCTACATCTCATATTACCTAACTTTAACTCATTAATTCGATCCAACACATTATAAATGCCAATATATATATATATATATATATATAAATTCTAATTTACATTCCAAATTTTTCTTACTTACATTCGTATAACTTATCAACTAAAACATAAAAAAATGCCTTAATGTAGACAAAATATAATAAATTTTCGTGAAATATCAATAATTTACATAACTTACAATACATTTATGACTACTCAATATACGTGATTCAATAACAATTTTTTTTCTAAAAAAAAGCACATAATGTAGGTTACTACTAAGATTACAAAAAAATTTCATGAATGTAAGTTATGAATTATTACTTGTTTCAAATGTACACTAATGTGAAAAATTGGATGGGAACTTCAATTTTAGGTTTCCTTTAGCTTTCTTTATGTTTTAGATATTTTAGAATTTGGTAGGGATGAAAATGAAATCAAGCCACATGGATTGGGATATTTATATGTAGTATATTGCATACGCTTTCAGTTAAAAATATAACAAACTATACTATATTGGTAATATTTTTTATGTATGGCCATTTTCCATAATATTTTTTAAAAGAGGACTTGTATTTGTATGAAACTCATTATGCAATTTTCCATGATGTAGAGCCCACATGAAATTTGAAACTGCATTGAGGATCACATCATGTTTTGTAGCATAGGAAAAATCAAACCGTGCTATCTTGTACGTAAAATTCCCCGTTGTGCTATGATTGAGAAGTCCAAGCTGTATGTTGGATATTTTGTGTAAGATTTGGAGATTAAAAATAGAAAGTTACATGAGCCAATTGACATGGCCATGTCCACTATCATGTTATCGTTAAAACCTTAAGTAACATTCTATGTACTATAAATAGAAAAGGCCTTGTAAAAACACTATACACTCCACACATTCTACTCATTATTCATCCTTAAGAGATTAGAGTTAGGGTTTATTTTCTTTTCTTTCTTATACTTTGTTTTTCTTTATTTCTTGATGTTCTAAATTAGTTCTTTTTATTATTCAATTATCGTGTACCCTAATTTCCCATTTAATTAATTAGTAATATATGATTTTTGATCAATTGTGATCTAATTACATACTCTTTTATTACTTTGAATTAATATTACCAGCTTTTTAATTAATTTTATTTGATTTTGCATATAGAGATTGAGAAATCCTAGTGTAAATAGATCTATGTTATTGAAAGGAGTCATGTAGAGTTAAAGATAGGGTATATGATTTCTTTAGATTAAGGTGAAACCTAATAGTTAAAGAGATTTCGATCGGTATATTTGAGATTGGGAGTTAGTAATCTCGATAGAGATGTTAACATAATTAAATAATTCTCACAATTCAATTAATTGGAATAAGATTGATAGATTGCATAGTTGTTCTAGAGAGATAAATGATTGAATACTAGATAATGCATTCATAGTCAATCTTAATTATCTTTTATTTTGTTACTTATCCTTTGTTTTATTTTAATTAGCAGAATTTAGTTCAATTTAATTTAGATTAGTCATTTTTAATAAATTGAGTTTGATTTTTTAGATTAGATATTAGAAAAAGGGTAAGCAATAATAATCACATATACTCCTTGAGGGATTAGCACTTAAACTCAAATTCATTATATCATAAAATTGATAAGTGCAGTTGCCTATAACTTTTATTTTATTTGGATCAACTTCAATGCCCCTCTAGTTGATAATGAACCCTATTAGTTTTTCTAAAGTGACCCCAAATGTGCATTTCTTTAGGTTCAACTTTATTTGGTACTTCCTCAACTTATTAAATGGTTTTCTTAATATGTTGACATGACTTTCTCCTTTCTTAGACTTAGCAATCATATCATCGACATATACCTCCACTTCCTTATGCTTCATGTCACAAAGTAACATAACCATCGCCTTTTGATATTTTGCCCTAGCATTTTTTAGACCAAAGGGCATAACTTTATAACAAAAGGTACCTCAGGTAGTGATGAAAGTTGTTTTGATTTTGTCTTCTTTTGCCATTTTGATCTAGTTGTGTCTCGAAAAGCCATCCATAAAAGAGAAAATATGATTCTCGGTGGTGTTATCGACTATGACATCAATGTTAGGTAAGGGGAAGTTGTCTTTCAGTATAGCTTGGTTTAGGTCTCAAAAGTCCGCATATACCTTTTCCATTTTTCTTCATAACCAGAACAATATTAGCTACCCATTTAAGATAGTTAAATACTTCAATGAAACCAACTTTTAATAATATCTTCACTTCTTTAATTTTGAGAATGGCATCAAGAAAAAAACATTTGAGTTTATGTTTTTTTAGGATTAATGTCTTCCCCCAATAGGTAGCTTATGGACTAAGATAGATGGGTCCAACCCTAGCATATCTTTATAAGACCATGCAAATATGTCCATGTAGGTTCGATTAAGCAACTTGGGGAAGGGTGGGGGGTAGGGGTAGGGATGGGTTAGGCACAAGGAGAGAGTGGGGTTAATTAGGTACTTTTTGAAAATTTTAAGAGAAAGGAGATTTTCTAAAAATAAGACCCTTTGATTACTTATATGAATGGCATGAAAGTAAGTGACCTAATTAAACTATTAAAATAAAATGCACAAAAATAAAAGAGTAGGGATAGAAGATCAAGTAGATTAATTACAGTGTTTTGGCCTTATGTTTACTACTCTTTCATCTCTACTGCCGGGGACTCGATATTCCTTACTAGAGTCGTTTTACTATTCAATTTCAATAAAATCAACACTTTGAGAGATTATAGTTGCTAGTTCTTTGTTCTAATTCACTTACTCTCGCCTTAGGCTAACACTCAGATCAACATAGTTTACACAGATCTCTCTCAATGCACACAATAAACTCTCAAACATATTATAAGAAAAGTGATGAGGAAATGTTACAATTGATCCTTAAGAAATAAGCACATAAAATAAAAAAAAATCATAAAACAGTGTAATTCTTTAATCGATCTTCTGATCTTGTCAAGCTTAAGGATGATTTCAAAAATTATCACTACAACACTTGTATATCTTCTTGTTACGTATTACGCATTTGGAACTTGTGCCTTTATATATTTTTCTTTATAGCGGCTAGTTGAGAAGCATTTGGAAGGCCTCTCAATATTTTGAAATTAATTATTTGATCTTTCCTTGATTACTTGACGTAATCTTCTTGAAGGAAAAAATTCTATCACCTCATTGCTTTATTTTGAGCTTCCATATAGGCTTTTAATTCTTTCTTCATTATTCCCGAGTGCATAGATGGTAAATGATCTTTTCATAACATTCTTTGACTATGTTATAAGGAAAAAGTTTTTTCCTTATTTTTGACTTCCTTGAATATTCTCTTACCAAAATAGTGAGCTTGCAAATCATATCATCTTGATTTATATCTTCTTTTTCTTCTTAGTTAAGTATCCTTTTCAAAAATACTTCCCTTTTTATATTTTGAAACATTGCAAAAAATACGTCAAATAATATAATTAAGAATTTCCTTTTCTTTTTAGCTTTTAAGATAATAATAATCTTTGAAAGATTAATCCTCGTAGATTTTTCTAACTTGGTGGAATGTATTAAGTATATTTCCCAAATCTATTTACCAGATGGAGTTAGGCATTTTATCAATTAAAAACTTCTAGTAGATTTGAGCATCATTTTATTCAAGAAGCTTTTGCATTCTAAGATCTTCTATTTCTTGTTCTAATTGATCTTTTGATTTGATGACTAAATATACTTTTAACCTATACTACTTAGAGATAATATACATAACCTACATACGTTGAGTTAGCACAAACATATCATTCTACAGATCCCTTTTTGTTATCATTAAAACACACTAAGGGAACTTAACATTCTCCCTCCTTTTTATGATAACAAAACCTCAAGTAAAGCATGAAACAACAATAATTTTGAACACTTTATATGAAGAGAGAGTAGTAGAAAATATGTAGTAATATTCAAATTACTATTGAACAATCTACCCATACTCTTCCCATTTTCGTTATCATCTAAAAGATATGATTGCTCCCCCTTATTAGGATCATCCCCTAAAATAATACTAGGATGTAATAAAATAACCAATTAATAAAATACTAACACATCTATTCAAAACAACAATCCATCACATAAGATTGATAAATAAGATCATCTGAAAGAAAACATTAAAACATAATGTTTGAAATGGAAATAGTTCATCAAATAGAAAATAGTAAAAACTGTAGCATAACAAAATGTTTAATCCTTCTACTTCTTGGGACAAGATTTCTTGAATCTCTCTGAAGGAGATAGTTGATCTTGTTTCCAAGGCAGGTAGAGGACTTAATTTTTTGGCATATGAAGAGGAGCAATGTTCTCCTTAAGAACTTGATCTAGGGTAGGAACTTGTTGAGTAATAGATTTGAGAGGTGGATTACAGACTTGATCAGGAGTTGGATTAGAAACTTGTTCAGAAGTAAGAGTAGGAACTTGATTAAGATTTGATTAGGAATTTGATTAGGATCCTTTATAGGGGTTTTATCAAGAGTTTGTTTAAGGATTTTATTAACTTAAACAAGTTGGAAGGTGATAGGTAGAGGCTAAGTTAAACATCAAGTTGAGTTTGATTGGAGATTTTAGGTTATCTAACTGATGGTGATATAGGAGATAAGTGTTGCACAGATGGAGCTTCAATAGCTAGTAGCTCAAATCCTTTGCTAAACTGAGTCTTCATTAAGTTTAAGAAATTAATGAATTTCTTATCCATAATTTCTTCTACTTCCTTCTTAAAGATCTTATTATTAGACCCTATTAATGATAGAGTGATTTTGCTCCTGACTGAAACTTGGCACTTTTCATGCTAAGCAATTCTACTTTGCAGAGGTCAACTAGGCAACCTGTCCTGATGACCTAAGGGTCTTTGGGCTTAGCCAATGCGATGGGTGGAGAGCCTAACTTACCCATTTGAGTGCTTTAAATTTGAAAAGAGGAGTGAACAATTAAGATTTTGTACGACCTAATTACATAACTACCTACTACTTTACATCTTTAGGCATGTGCACAAATTGATGAGCCTCTACGTAGTCATCATTAAGAATGATTTGACACCACGATTATTAGACAAACGCCTATAGATATATGACATACGTATTGTGAGAACTCTCTTCACTCTTTGAATACCTACTTTACTACCTACTCTCGAACCTAAACACTAACTTAGGCATTGAAATGGCTATACTGGACTAGCCCTAGTATTCCCCCTTTGGCCTAATTTTCTTTCTTTTACAAGATTTAAGTTGGATACCACTCTCGACCAATAACATTTTGGCATTATTTGTTTTGACCCTTTTTACTCATGGTTAAGACTCATATGACAAAAAGTGTAGGTGTCGGTTCTCCTCCCTAGCACATTTAAGGGGGGAGTAATCCCTGTCACAAAGATCATTTGGCTAAATTAGAAAAACTTTGTGTTGATTTAGCCAAAGAAAATCGGGAGCTATTAAGAAGAATGATGAGATTTGAAACCTTATCTAGAGAAGTTTTCCAGCTCAAGATTAAGAGCATAGAGATGATAGTGCTAAGAATTCTAACAATTCAGTCTATTTACTTGAATTGCCAAAAAGTAGGTTAGAGTAGCCAAAGGAAAAAAACCACAACAAGCACACCTTGCTGGGCCATCACATGTTAATGCCCTTGCTATTACCGATTAACATTTTATAATCAAGAAGAGTCCTTTTGGTCCCAAAATTTTAGAGGAAGTCATTCTATGACACACTAAGTTGCTATAATTCGAGACGTATAATAAAACAAAGGACTTGGAGGACTACCTTAAATATCATCGTACACTTGCCAAGTTGCATGGCTTGAGTCATGCCATGGCTTGTCAAGCATTTCCTTCCAACTTAAGAAATTCATAAAGCACTTGGTTCAAACATTGAAAGCTTAATAACATTTCATTCTTTAATGACTTAGAGAAAGAATTCTTACCACACTTTCTTGCAAGCAAACTCCTCGTTAAGGATTCGTTTATCCTTAACACCACTAAATAGAAGTCCGATGAATCCATTATGGATTATCTAGCTCGGTTTATGGTTAAGATAGTCTAAATCCAAAAATTAGATGTAAGCATTGCTTCGAATGCAGTAATTGATGTAGTTAAGCCACATGAGGATTTTTTTCAAATCCTTGGCTAAGAATAAGTTGAAGACCTTTGTAGAGTTCAAAGCTAAAGCACTTCTTATATTGAGCAGGAGGACAATATTAAAGCTTAACATGAGGCCAATCAGAACAAAGGTGATTGAAAGGATGACAAGAATAAGAATAGTTTGAAAGGCTAACTTGGTGGATTTGACTACCAATTTTTATGAGGAAGTAATGGTAAGAGGAAGAGGCTGTGTATCCTGACCTATTCTATCCATACTCTTGTTAACTATCTAATATCTGATATATTGATGGATGTGTGAAATCAAAGAGTATTGCAATGGCTTGAGTATATGAGGGAAAACCAATTGCGTAAAAACTTGAATAACTATCACGATTTTCATTGTAATAGAGGCCATAACACTGATGAATGTATTCAATTGAAGAATGTGATTGAAGATGCTATCCAACGAGGATATTTAAGTAAGTTTTTAGATCACAATATTGAGAATATTTAATGGTTGACCTAGTGGCAAAGGGATGATCATGATAATGAAGATTGGCCCCTCAGGCCAGAAGAGAAACAAAAGAAGGAGGTAATAATAATAGGGCTCCAAATGGTGTTATAAAAACCATTGTCAGTGAACCCTCCACTTTAGGTTGATCTTAATCTTCGAGCTTGACTAACACCATGCAATATATCTATAATGTGTAGGGAAAGAAAGTAAAGGTTGACAAATTCATCTCTTTCATATAGAAAGATTTTGGGGGCTTGCAAAGGCTCTGCAATGATGCACTGGTGATCAGTGCAAAGATTGCCAATTTTGAGGTTAAGAAGATTCTAGTTGACAGTAGGAACTTAGCAAACATTATCTTTCAACATGCCTTCGACCAAATGAAGTCAAAGATCAAAGCACAATTGAGATCTTATGACTATAACTTATATGTTTTCAATAACCAATGCATGTGAGTAACTGGAGTGATCTCCCTTCCGATCCAATCAAGTGATAGTGAAAATGCTGAGGATAAGGTCGACTTTCTTATTGTCAAATTTTGGTCTTCATTCAATATGATTATGGGACAAACATGTCAATAGTTGTTCAGCATGATCCCATCAATGGCAAATCTTAAGGAAAAATTTTCAAGCCCTACTAGAGTTAGGGTATGTAAGGGAGATTAGCAATTAGCCAAATCACTGTATCTAAGAGCCCTAGTATACAAGGAAGTGTTTCATATCATAGCCAATCTAGAGAAGAGATCTAGCAACATGAATAATGTCGAAGAAGAAGTTGAGGAAATTTAACTAAGGGACAATAAAAAAAAAAACAACTA
This sequence comes from Lumnitzera racemosa, assembly GCA_024138005.1. Taxonomy (NCBI): domain Eukaryota; kingdom Viridiplantae; phylum Streptophyta; class Magnoliopsida; order Myrtales; family Combretaceae; genus Lumnitzera; species Lumnitzera racemosa. Next base: position 64,196,974 of record JAMXBC010000010.1, on the reverse strand, counting down.
AGATAGGGAAACCATTGGTAGCAAAAATTTGACAAGACTTCATTAAGTTCCTTCAAGTTAATGTTGATTTCTTTGCGTAGACTCCCTCAAATATGGTAGGTATCCCAAGAGAAGTCATAATAGGTTGCAAGTTGATCCCAAAGCGAAAGTTATTTTGCAAAAGAAGAGGCATTTTGCCCCTGAATGGCAGGTAGTAATTAAAGAGGAGGTTTAGACATTATTTAAAGTAGGGTTTATCAAGGAAGAGCCTTATCTAACCTAGCGGCGAATTGTGTGCTAGTCAAGAAGTTGAATGACAGATGGTACATATGTATATATGTAATAGATTTAAATAAGGCTTCCCCCAAAGATTATTTCCCTTTGTCAAGGATTGATTAGATAGTTGAATGACTGCAGGACATGCCTTACTTTCCTTCATGAATGCATTTTCTAGCTATAACCAGATTAAGATGGAGAAGGAAGACAAGGTACATACATCATTTGTTACGAACTATGGGACATATTATTACACGGTCATGCCATTCAAATTAAAGAATGCCAGCATAACCTATCAGATGCTCATAACAAAGATGTTTGAGCCTTAAGTTCATTGTAATATTGAAGTGTATGTCGATGATATGATAGTTAAGAGAAAAAAGAAAGTCAGTATCTTTTTTATCTCCATGAAACATTTGATACATTAAGGAGATATAACATGAAACTTAATCTACAAAAATGTGTTTTTGGGGCTATTTTAGACAAATTCTAAGGGTACTTGGTGACTTAGCATGGCATCTAATGTGCTTAGGAGCTAATTTAATCACTAGGGCTTATCATGGAAAGTAGTAAGTAGGTCCTTCAAAGTATTGAGGAAAGGGGGAAAGGGACGGTCGGCAAATACAGTAGCTTTCATGAAGCTACTCATAAGATATGACACACTAAGAAGCACAACATGACTTAGTTCTTTGCCTTGTATGATGCATGAGCTAATACTAAGGTCTACTCGCCATTAATCTTAAGCTCCTCAACAAGATTAGATAAAAGTTTGAGAAAGGGGATGTACTCGAAGAAGGGTATCTTGTAAGAATAAGAGTATTCATTAACTTGAAAGGTGTAAGATGATTGAGGCTATAATAAAAAGGACTGTTTATAGTAAATTCTTTAGGTCAACAATAAAATAATAGAAAATTACATAAAGGACAACATAAGAAAAAAATTCTTAATATATACGAAAAGGGTAAATAAGACAAAGGATAAAAGGGAATATAATATAAATGTCTGAAAAGTAAGGGACAAGTAGCTATTTATCATTAGGTTCAGGTTTTGGGATCTTAAGGCATTGTGGTCGAATTGAATTGATGTTAGAGTTGTTGTTGCTAAGCTGCGTAAAAGTTACTAAGGTGATTAGGTGAAGTTGCAATTGGGCAGGATGGAAAAGGTAAGCTTGACGTATAGGGACCTTGGACTTGGCACTTGGTAGGTCGACAATTGGGTAAGAGTCCAAGCAAAGCATTATATATGCATACTATGGTTCAGCACTTGGAAGGTCAGCACTTGGTAGATCAGTAACTATGCTAGAGTTCGAGTAAATCAAAGTGTATCCGAGTTGGGGCCTTAAAGAGTTCACCCATAGCTCTTTCATGTATAGGAAATCATCTTTGGCAAGTTGATAAGAGAGTATACCCTTTGTGAGGGATTATAGGCTTCGAAGGTGAGTGTGAATGAGAGGTTTAGAGGTCAGCAATCCTTTAGTTCCCCTGAGTTATTGAAGATTTTCCCTTAAATCTTAGTCTTATTCTTCTTCTGGTGGAAAGGGTGTTAAGTTAGTGATGTTAAAAGTAAGAGACACCCCATATCCTTTAAGTAATTCTAGATCATAGGCATTGTCATTGATGTATTGAAGGATCTTGAAAGGAGCATTCGACTTGAAGGAAAACTTGCTTGTTCTCTTTCCTAGGAATCACTCCTTGCTAAGGTTACAAACACAATCTCCTGGGCTATAAATAATTCACCTCTAACCTTAGCTTCCTTACTCTCTTTCTTGATTTACCATCTTCGCTAATTGTTTAGCTACCATCTCGTGTAGTTTCTGAAACTCCTTAGTACGTTGCAAACCTGACTAACTTTCTCCTTAAGAGGTTAAGCTAGTAATCATGTCTAGTGGTAAGTTCGGATTAAGCCCATAGACGACATTGAAAGGTGATCTTGTTGTTGAGCTATGAGTGGAACAATTGTAAGCAAATTCAATGATAGGCAAGCATAGATCCCAACCATGTAGATTCTTCCTAACAGTAGCTCGAAGGAAGTTGCCTATTGTTTTGTTCACTACCTCTATTTAGTTGTCTATTTGTAGATGCAAGAAGTATTGAACATGAGTTTAGTGTTGAGTTTTTTTTTTCATAGCGTTTGCTAGAAGAAGCTTATGAACTTCGAATCATGATATGACACAATACTTCTTAGGACACCATGTAGTCGTATGACCTCTTGCTAAAAAAAGGTTAGCAATAAATAAAGCATCACTAGTTTTGTGTCAAGGGATGATGTGGCTCATTTTGTTGAGCCAATCGACCACCACCATAATAGAATCATGTTTCTATGTTGTTTTGGGCAGGCCGAGCATGAAATCCATTCTTAGATCTATCTATAGCTACTTAGGTATGGGTAAACGTATATATTCTCCATATGGCTCCTTTCTTCTCTTAGCTCAATTACACAACTTGCAGTGTTCAAGAATTTTGTACACTTCCTTCATCATCCTAAGCCAATAGAAGTGTTCTTTTGATAACTTGACTGTTCTCTTCTAATGAGCTACCGACCACTGGTCTTCTTACGTATGCACGACTCTGAGGCCTCCAATCCCTCACTTGAAGAATCCTCTCTTAGTAGTCTGCCATGACGAGAGACTCTATGTGGAAGAAGGATGGCTAAATTTCTTGACATACTTAGGAGGTTACACCTTACTCTATTCTATCTCTTATGCTAAGGCCAACTATTTTCTTGTTGAAGGCTCTATGCCAAATGAACGAACTTTCAATTGCTAAGGGACTATTGCTAAGTGATGAGACACTCTTCTTTGAGTTGAGTACTTTCTTCCGACTTCTTCCCAGTCCTTGATGCCACAACATCTTGATTTCCCTTGCCTATTGTGATCAGAGAATCTATGTATGGAACAAATATTGCATTGCCACTTATCCCTTTCACTTGACAATGTACTATTTTTCCCTTTTTGTTGTTTGTCCTTTTTACCCTTTTCATATGTACTAGGAATTCTTCTTTTGCATGCCATTTTGTAATTTCTTTAGTTGTATGATTGCCTTAGGGACTTACTATAGATAGTCCCTTTTGCTTGTAAGTTGGAATCATCTTACATTATTGATATACATTGAATTTTATGTTCTTACGAGACCACCTTCTCTAAGACCATTCTTATACACTCTTATCTAATCTTATCAAGTAGCTCAAGATTAGTGGTGGTTGGACCTTGACATAAACTTATGTGTAATAGCAAGTGAAGTGTCAAGTCGTATTGTGTTCGCAGGTGGGTCATATCCTCCGAGTAGCTTTACGTCAGCTATTCTTATTAGTTTATAGATCAACTCACTCTATTTTCTTCGATATTTTGAAAGACCTATTGGTTTGAATTTGCTATGGTAAGCCCTAGTGATAACTAAGCTCCTAAGCACATCATATAATCTTAGTGTCATAGCTTGACGTTGTGATTAAGAGCTGTGTAGTGATAGTCCTTACTAGTTGCTATTTGAGATATTTGTGTGTGTTTTGAAGCTCATTTTTTATGAGAATGTCGAATCTTAGTGCTTAGGGAGAGATTAACGATGTCAAGAGTGATGCTCATGGATGTGGTCAAGTTACCCAACAAACACTACAGACTATTGATGAGCAAATACAAGACCTTATTGCTATTGTGGCTGATTTAGCTGTTTCTTTGTAGAGAGTCTTAGAGACTAGGTTGATAGAGAGAGTAGCTGAATAGGGCTAAGAAATGAGAGAGAGGCTTAGAAGGAAGATTAATGAATAAGCACTAAAAGCCTTTCCTGTAAACTAAGCACCACTATGTCATGCCGATAGAATGGCGAAAAGAAGGCTGGAGTTGGATGAAGTGGACGAGTATGAAGAAGAAGAGGAACAGTATGTTAAGATTGATAAGTGTGAGATTAGAGCTTTGAGAGGTGCCAAACACCTTAAGGTATAGATTCCAAGCTTTAATAGGTCTAGTAGTGCTGACGACTAGTTGGATTAAGAAGAAAAGATTGAGAAGATATTTGACTTTCACGATTATAAGGATGTTGTTCGTATTCGAGTGACTGTATTAGAATTTTTTAGATATGTAGCAATGTGGTAGAAGAAGTTGTAAAATGTCCGCCTGAGAGCCTAACGAGAAGTTCGGACATGGATGAAATGAAGAGGGTCTTGAAAGGTAGCTTTGTTCCCGAATACTACGAGCAAGACACTTTCAGACATCTCTAAGACTTAAGATAAGGTAGCAGATCAGTGGACAGCTATGTTCGAGAGTTTCAATTGCTTATGATCTGGTGTAATGTCGATGAGCTCGAAATGAGAACTATCGCCAGGTTCATTTATAGGCTTAGGACCGAGATTGGTAACATAGTGGAGCTATAGAGTCTTGTAACTTTAGATGAAGCCATCAGGGTGCCATAGAGAGTCAAAAGGCAGAAGTGAAACCAGGTTAGTCATATGCTGAGTAGCCGACCTATGCTACCGAACAGAAGCGACATGCCGAGCAGACTAAGGAATGATGGAGCATCAAACAATTCCTAGGTGAAATGTTGAAGGAAAGTACTTATTTGACCAAAAGAAGGCCGGGGAACTTGAGATTCCAAAAGACTAAGGTTAGAGCTCTGGAAGAAAGACCTAAGAAATCAAATGCTTTAAATGTCTTGGCTATGGACACGTGGCTAGTCAATGCCTAAACCGCCAAGTCATGACTATAAAAGGAGAGAATTCCAAGTTTGAAGTAGAGAATGTGAGTGAAGGAGAGGGAGAGATAGGAGCTAAGTAGATACTGGAAGAGTTTCAGGAAGACCCCAATGTCAAAACACCTCCTAAGGGCAGTGCCGAGTATTGTTTTGTTGTTCAATGATCTCTTAGTGCATTTATGGCAGAAGGGAACGGGAAAAAGGAGAACCTCTTCCATACGAATTGACAAGTGAATGGTAAGCTATGTGCCTCGATCATTGACGGAGGGAGCGCACCAATGTCATAGCCCAAGGGGTAGTTAAGGCTATGAAACTGCTAACCCTCCCGTATCCTAAGCCGTATAAGATTCACTGGCTGAATGAGAAATGAGGCTTACATGTTGTCAAGTAAGTTAGAGTACCGATTACCATTGGTGATAGGTACAGGAACGAGGTGTTGTGTACTGTTCTTCCAATGTATGCTTCTCACATATTACTTGGCTGACCATGGTTGTTAGACTTAAGAGTGTTGCACGGTGGGTATAAGGACATCTACATGTTCTACAAGGATAGAAAAAAAAAATAATACTAACACCCATGAGTCCTAAGGAAGGGTAGGAAGCCCAAGAAAAGGTTGCTAGATCTCTACAGCAAAAGTCCTTGGTGATTTCTTAAGCTCAATTTGCTTAAGAAGTCAAGGCCAAAGACTATGTGCTCCTTCTAGTAAGGAGACCCTTAGAGGTGAGAGATGCCGAGAAATAACCAATCGAAGTGAGAGCCCTACTAGAAGAATATGCTGATCTATTTCCTACTAAGATGCTGAAAGGTTTACCACCTTTAAAAGGCATTGAGCATTGCATTGATCTTCGGCCTGGAGTAGCTCTATCAAATAGACTCGCTTATAGAGTCAATCTTAAGATGGCAGCCAAGCTGAAGAAGCAAGTTAATGAGTTAATAGATTGCAGGTATATCCAAGAGAGCATAAGCGTATGCGTCATCTTTACCATACTAGTGCCAAAGAAAGATGGGTCATGGAGAATGTATATTAACAGCCGTGCCATTAATAAAATTACTGTTAAGTACCGGTACTTAATCCTACGATTAGATGATATGCTTGATGAGTTGCATGGTATCCACATCTTTGCAAAGATTGATTTGAAAAGTGGCTATCACCAAATATGAATGAAGCTTGGAGATGAATGGAAGATGGCCTTCAAAACAAGGGATGGCTTGTTTGAATGGACGATAATGCTGTTTGGCCTAACTAATGTGCCGAGTACATTTATGTGGCTAATGAATCATAAGCTTAGAACATTGATAGGAAAATGTGTTGTAGTCTGTTTTGATTACATGCTAATCTATAGTGCCAACCTCATCACTCATGTTGAGCATTTAAGATAGGTGGTCAACATTTTTCGTATCAAGAGTTTATTTAGCAACCTGAAGAAATGTGTGTTTTGCTAAAGCGAGATTGAATTTCTCGAATATGTTGTTTTAAGGAAAGGAGTTCAAGTTGATGACGAGAAATTCAGAGCTATTCTTGAGTGGCCTACGCCAACTAGTGTTGTTAAAGTCAAAAGCTTCCATGGTCTAACTTCGTTCTATTAGAGATTCATTTGGAACTTCAGTTCCATAACTGTGCAATTAATTGAATTGACTAGGAAAAAACATTGAGTTTAGGTGGTCAAAGAAAGCTCAGAAGATTTTTGAAGATGTGAAGTCTAAGTTGACATTTGCTTTAGTACTCACCCTATCGGATTTTGAGAAGATTTTTTAGGTTAAATGTGACGCATTTGGCATTAGCATTGGTACTATCCTTATGTAGGAACGCTAAATAATTGCTTATTTTAGCGAGAAACTCCATAGTGCTACCCTGAATTATTTAGCCTGCAATAAGGAGTTCTATGCCCTTGTCCAAACACTACAGAACTAGCATCATTATTTGTTGCCAAGAGAGTTCATCATTTACTCAGTTCATAAGTCTTTCAAGCATCTTCGTGGGCCATAGAAACTTTCTTGGTGTCATGCCAAATGGGTTGAATTCCTAGGGTCTTTCTACTCCATCATTTAGTATAAGAAAGGGAGCACCAATACTATGGCTAACACTCTTTCTTGTCATCATACCTTTATTATAACTATGTAAGCCAAGATACTTAGATTCAACACCCTACTCGATCAATATGAGCACGATCAGTATTTTTGGCACTTAGTGGCTAAGTGCAATGTTGGTGGTGTTGTGGATGGATTCTACTTAAGTTAGGAGTTTTTGATGAAAGGTAAGCAAGTTTGTTTGCTGAATGGTTCGAATAGAGACGACTCATCCATAAAGCTTATGCTGGAGGTTTGGTTGCCATTTCGATGAAAAGAGGATAGTTGAAATACTGAAAGAACATTTATACTGGATTGGAATAATAATGGATGTGCATCGAGTTCATGAGAGGTGTGAGGTGTATAAACATGCAAAAGGAAGGAGTGAGCCGTATGGAGAGTATACACCCCTACCCATACCTGATTTCATTCTCGGCTTTCCCTGAATGCCGAGAAAACATAACTCCATTATGGTTGTGGTTGATTGTTTCAATAGGATGAGTTACTTCATTCCCTACCACAAAACTAATGATGCTTTATTTATGTCTAACCTCTTTTTGCAAAAAATTGTACGTTTACATGGGTTATCGAGAAGTATTGTATCCAACTATGATTTAAACTTCACGAGTTTCTTCTAGAAAACCCTATGGAGGAAACTTGGCACCAAGCTTATGTACAGTACTTCTTTCCACCCTCAGGCAAATGGGTAGACCAAAGTAGTAAATAAGACAGTTGGCAACCTTCTACAAGCGATTATAGGGAAGAATTTATACGATTAGGACCTATGCCTACCTATTATTAAGTTCGGCTACAAATAATCAGTTCGTAGCTTGACAAGAAGATCACCTTTTGAGGTTATCTATGGACTTAATTCAAACTTGCCCCTAGATATAACTGTCATCCAGGCCGTATAAAGGGAAATTCAATTAGGCCTGTAGCGCATCGAGGAATTCCAGAAGTTGCATCAAAAGGTTACCAACCATTTAGTATAAACTGTAGCTTAGCAAAAGGAACAAGAAAGTTGAGGAAGGAGATGAGTGGTTTACAACCCCAGACACCTTGTTTGGGTTTACCCTAGTACGTAGTGTTTCCTTAGGAAGACAATGAATAAGCTTTCCCTTAGATCAGATGAACCTTTTTAGATCCTTCAGTGTATCAATGATAATGCCTATGAGCTAAAACTGCCCATCGGATACAATCTATAAGCTACTTTTAATGTAGTTGATTTGATACCCTACATACTCGATGAAGAAGAGGGACAAGATTTGAGGGTAAATCTTCAACAACCCTGAGGAACTAATGACCTATCGACTACTAGTCCTCTTATGCACACATGACTCTAAGGCTTCTAATCCTTCACTCGAAGAATCCTTTCTGAGTAACTTGCCAATGATGAAAGACTCTACATGGAAGAAGGATGGCTGAATTCCTTGACAAACCCAAGAGGTTACACCCTGTTCTATTCACTCTCTTATACTGACGTCGACTATTTGCTTGTAGAAGACTCTGTGCCAAATGATCGAACTTTCAATTGCCAAGAGACTCCTACCGAGTGACGAAACACTCTTCTTCAGGTCGAATACTTTCTTCTAACTTCCTACCAATCCCTGATTCCCTAACATATTGATTCTCCTTACCTAATGTGATCAAAGAATCTATGTACGGGACCAATGTTATGCTACTACCTATCCCTTCCACCTAATACTATACTATTTTTCCCTATTTATTGTTTGTCCTTTTTACCCTTTTTCGTATGTACTAGGAATTCTTCTTTTGTATGCCTTTTTGTAATTTCTTTATTTGTATAGATGCCCTAAGAACTTATTATAAATAGTTCCTTTTGCTTATAAGCTGAAATCATCTTACATCATAGATATACATTGAATATTTTGTTCTTACGAAACCACCCTCTCCAAGAACATTCTTATACACTCTTATCTAATCTTGTTGAATAACTCAAGATTAGTGGCAAGTGGACCTGGATATCAACTTGTGTTTAATATCAAGTGAATTATCAAGCTATGTCATGTTTGCAAGTGGGTCATATCCTCTGAACAGCTTCATCTTGGCTACTCTTGTCAATTTGTAGATTGACTCACTCTAGTTTCTTCGATATTTTGAAAGACCCATTGGTTTGAATCTGCTTCGGTAAGCCCTAGTGATAACTGAGCTCTTAAGCACATCATCTTCTCCCTAAAATAGTTGGTTATGCCCCTAACATAGGCTTCCTGAACAAATAATTCCCTAATAGAACTATTCAACACACAAACTTGTTTTCTATTAATAAAAAACCCTTCGCTTAGATAAAACCCATCTACTAATCCTTTAATGTTACACTCGGCCACTAAGGGTCCAAAGTATGAATCTTCTTCATATTGATTAGGTAGAGTACGAAACCTAAGTATTCTAGCTTGTAGTGTTGTGATAAGAACATATTGATGAGAAAAGGCATTGGCCACAGTGTTAGAACTTCCTTTCTTGTATTTGATGATGTAGCAAAAGGTTTCTAGGTACTCAAGCCACTTAGCATGGCATCGGGAGAGTTTTTGCTGTACTCTGAAATGCTTGAGAGATTCATGATTTGTGTAGATAATAATTCTCTTGGTAATAGGTAATGTTGCTAGTTTTGAAGTGCTCAAATAAGGGCATAGAACTCCTTGTTATATGCCAAGTAATTCAATATGGCACTTCTAAGCTTCTCACTAAAATATGCAACTAGACGGTGTTCTTATATGAGAACAGCTCTAATACTAACTCTTGAGGCGTCACATTCTAGCTCAAAAGCCTTGTTAAAGTTAGGTAGTATTAGCATTAGGGTAGAAGTTAACTTAGACTTGATCTCCTCAAAACTCTTTTGAGCTTTCTCTAATCATTTGAATTATGAGTTCTTCCTAGTTAACTCTGTTAGTAGGGTAGCTATAGAACTAAAGTTTCAAATGAAACTATGATAAAAGGAAGATAGATGATGGAAACTCCTTACATCAGTAGGAATGGTCAACATTGACCATTCAAGAATATCTTGGGCCTTCTCATCATCAACTCTGATGCCTCTGGCAAAGATAACATATTTAAGGAATATTACCTTGCTCTAGTAGAACACGCATATCTTTAAAACGCTAAATAATTGTTCGTTGCAGAGGATATCAATTATAGATCTTAAGTATACGATATGAGAAATGAGGTTGTCACTATATACCAAAATATCATTAAAGTAGACAACAACACATTTACCAATCAAAGGTCTTAAAATATGATTCATAAGTTGCATAAAGGTACTCGGCGCATTTGTAAGCCTAAACGACATCACCAACCACTTAAATAGATCATCCTTCATTTTGAAAGTAATCTTCTACTCATCTCATAGTCTCATTCAAATCTAGTGGTAGCCACTCTTCAGATTAACCTTTCAAAATATTTGTATACCATGTAACTCATCGAGTACATCATCTAATCAAGGGATTAGATATTGGTATGACATAGGGGCTCATGCTTTCTCGGACATATTTATGTTCGATCAACTTGTCAACTTATTTCTTTAGCTTGGCTTCCTGCTCAGGATTAAGCCCATAAGTAAGTTGGTTAGGTAGGGTAGCTCCAGGCTAAATGTTGATGTAATGCTCTAAACATCTAATAGGGGGTAAACCTCTTGGCAACACGACAAGAAACAAGTTGTCATATTCTTGGAGTAATGTCTACACCTCAGCAGGTAATGCTTTGATTTCCTTCAACTCCAGTAGTCTTCTAAGCAATAAGAGTGTACACTCTTTCTTCTTAACATCTTTGGAAAATTAGGCTTTAGAAATCACTAAGGACTTCCTCTACAAGAAATTAGAAACTTGACTTAAGATTCCTAAACTTCTCTTGGGCTCATAAGAGTCAGTACAACCTTCTTCCCATCCTTCTAGAACATATAAGTGTTCTTATACCCATAGTAGAGCACTCTCAAATCAAACAGTCAGGGTTAGCCAAGTAAAATGCATGACGCACATATGGGTAAGACATCACACAATACCTCATCTTTTTATCTGTCTCCAATAGTAATCGGTACTCTAACTTGTTCAGTAACAAGTAATTCACCCTTCTCATTAAGCTAGTGAATCTTATATGTTCTAGGATGAGGACATGTTGGTAACTTCAGAGCCTTCACTATGCCTTATGCTATTACATTAGTACAACTCCCTCCATCAATGATCATAGTACGTAGGTTGCTATTCACTCGGCAGTTCATATGAAAGAGGTTCTCTCTCTACTCATCCTCTTTGGTAATGATGGTATTAAGAATTCTCTAAGCAACTAAATTAAGGTATTGTTCTGCTTGCTGGGTTTAGGTAAGGGCTTCAGAGTCTTCTAAGAATCCATCAACATACTGTTTGGCTTTCCCCTCCTCCCTGCTTTCACTAGCACTTTCTACTTTAAAATGGAGTTTATCTCCCTTAATGGTCATAATGTGTCAGTTAGGACATTAACTAGCCATATATCCAAAACCCACGTACTTAAAACACTTGATCTCTCTAGTCTTTCTAATAAAGCTTTGACCTTGATCCAATTTGACCACTGGCTCCTTAGCCTTAGTCGTCCCTCAGCTATCTTTAGGTCCACTTAGCATTTAACCTCAATGGTGGACCTCAAAACTGTATTGAGCTCGATTATATCCAAGCCAGCTCGACATACTAGTTCTACTCAACAAGCCAAGTTGGCTACTTAGTACTTGGTTAAGTTGATTTCACCCTACCTTTCAACCCTTTTTGCCACTCAAATGGTCTCATCCAAATTTCTAAGTCTTTGTACCTGCACTATATTAACAATCTCAAATCTTAGTAAAAATGAACCTAACTATTGTCCACTCTTTCAGTTCATCAACATTATAGTAGAACATCAACAGCTAGAATTCTTTGACATATTTGTTTACTAATCGGCTACCTTATTTAAGTTCTTGGAGACATCGGAAAGTGTCTTGCTCATAGTGTTCTAAAACAAATCTACTCCCCAAAAATCTTTTCATCTCATTCCAAGTTTGGATTTCACGTTGGGCTTGCTGACGTTCATTTTGTAATCTCTCCCACCACATTACCATATACCCAGAAAATTCTGAAGCAACTACTTAAATATGCACCGAGTGTTCATAATTATAGAAGTCAAATATCTTCTCAATCTTCTTCTCCTAGTCCAAGTAGTCATCACTACTATCAGACCCATTAAAGCTTAGAATTTGCACTTTAAGATGTCCAACTCCTTTAGGAGTATGAAGCTCATGCACTTCAAATCCATTAAGCTACTTTGCCTCTTCTCCATACTCTTTGACTTCATCTAACTCAAATCTCCTCCTCGCAAATCTCTTAACATGTCGGGGTACAATTGGGTTTACATTAATAAACTCTAGTGCTCTATGTACAACTACTTGTCTTCTCGACCTATCTCTCACATCTTAGCCACGTTCATCAACTTTTTCTTGAGACATAATCTCTACTACCTTCTGTACAGATATAGATAAGTTATCCACAATAGCAGCAACGTCTTGCAATTGGTTGTCAGTAGTTCATGGGGTACATTGGGTAACATGGTTGTAACCATAAGCATCACTTTTAACATCATTAATCTCTCCTTGAACATTGGGATTTAACATTCTCAATACAAAACTTTAGGAAGTCTATTACTTAATAGAGATTACACATAACTTTGCTAATATGATATTGCATAATGACTTTGGAACTTGCTCTGTTTTTTCTACTAATGAAACAGAGTGTAATAGAATACATAACTATAACAAGAAGCAACTGTTACAATCTTTAGTTTTCAGTTATAATCTTAAGTTCTGATACCAGGATTATATGATGTACTTAGGAGCTGAGATGATCATTAGGGCTTATCATAGAAAGTAATAACTAGGGGTGGGTCCTTCTAAGTATTGAAGAAAGGGGGAAAGCATAGGTTGGCAAATACAGTAGCTTCCATGAAGCTGCTTGTAGGATATGATGCACCAACAAACATAACATGACTTAATACTTTGCCTGATATGATGCACAGGCTAATATTAAGGTCCAGTCACCACTAATCTTGAGCTACTTGGTAAGATTAGATAAGAGCGCAAGAAAGGAGATGGACTTAGAGAAGGGTATCTCACAAGAATAAGAATATTCATTAACTTATAAGGTGTAAGATGATTGTGGCTATAGTAAAAAGGAACATTTATAGTAAGTCCTTTAGGGAAGCAATATAATAATGGAAAATTACATAAAGGATAATGTAAGAAAGAGATTGCTAGCATATATAAAAAGGATAAATAAGACAAAGGACAAAAGGGAATATAGTACAAATGTTAGAAAAGTAAGGGATAGGTGGTGGCCTATCATTAGGCTCATGTTTTAGGATCTTGAGGCACTATGGTTGAACTAAATTGATGTTAAGGCTGCTACTGCTGAGTTGCATTGAAAGTTATTAAGGTGATTGGGTGAAGCTACAACTAGGTAGGATGGAAAAGGGGAGCTTGACATATAGGGACCTTAAACTCGGTACTTAAGGACCATGGACTCAGCACTTGTTAGGTTAGAGATTGAGCAAGAGTCTAAGTAGAATGTTGTGTATGTACGTTGTGGTTTGGTACTCGAAAGGTTAGTAACTACGTTAGTGTCCGAGTAGATAAGATTATATCCAAGTTAAGGCCTTAGAGAGTTCACCTACAGCTCTTCCATGTATGGGAACTTGTCCTCGGTAAGTTGATAAGAGAGTATCCTCCTTATGAGGGATTGCAAGCCTTAAAGGTAGTGTGAGTGAGAGGTCTAAGGGTTAGCAATCCACTAATTTTGAAGCAAAACCTAATAAAATTGATAAATGCCTCCCTGAACAGATTTGTTTCAGAGAGTGTAGATAGATGAGTAGAGTTTTTTAAGGTTCTGAAGAATTCGAAAGAGTTTCAATGGACTGATGAATGTAAGGCTACATTCAAACATTAGAAAGATCTTTTGTCATCACTACCAGTACTCTTGATGCTCATTCTTAAGAAAGATCTATTCTTATATTTGTTAGTTAGTTGTAGAGCTCTTTCTTCAGTCCTCATTTGAATAGAGGGAAAAGAACATTGGTTGATATATTATGTGAGCTATGTCTTACAAGGCCCAAAGCAAAGATATACCAAAATTGATAAGTTTTTCTTAGCCATGGTGATATTGGTGAGGAAGCTAAAGTTGTATTTCAAAGCTCATCATATTATAGTTCTCACTGACCAGCTAATTCGGCAAGCTATGCAACGACTCGACTCTTCAAGGAGAATGATGAAATATGCCTTAGAACTGAGTGCTTATAGGATACAATACAATCCTATAACGATACTAAAAGCTTAAGTTTTAGCAGATTTTGTTTCTTAATTCACTAAAGAACAGGGCATAATTGATATGGCTGAAAAAACCACTTGTAATCTATATGTAGATGGTTCCTCTACAGGGGAAGGAAGTAGTAAGGGCCTCATTTTGTAAGGGTTGTATAATGTGAAAATTTAGTATGCATTAAAGTTTGGATTCTCGACTAACAACAATGATGCAGAATATGAAGCTTTAATTGCTAAGCTAAAGTTAGCAAGGGAGGTTGGAGCTGAGAAAGTTGAGGCCTTTTCAAATTTACAACTAATTGTAAATTAAGTAAACGGAAACTATGTAACAAAGGAAGAAGTGATGAGCAAGTACTTGTTTGTAGTATAAACACTCATGGAAGAATTTCAATCCTTCACAATTGAGAAAATCCTAAGAGCTTAAAACATGGTTGTCAACAAATTATCAAAATTGGCCCATATGTCACTCCTTAACACAAATGATAAGCTTTCAATTTAATATCTACCCATAAAGAGTTTGGAAGTAGCTAGACAATCTTATGAAGGGCAACCATGTTTGAAAGAAAAGTCATGGATGGACCCAATTGTGGAGTGTTTGTGAGATGGGTTCTTACTCACAAATAAAAAAGAAGCTCGGAGGCTCATATACCAAGCAATAAATTATACCTTGATCGACAATTTCTCAACCTTATCTTTGTTGTCTCACACTAGGAGATGTGATGTGGATCGTAACCAAGAATATACAAGGCCGGTCAATAAATGGGTCTAAGCTTACCAAAAGCTTGAAAAAGGAAGTGATGGGGAAATGTGAGAAAGGGACAAATGCAAATGAAAAGAAAAAGTAAGCAAAACCCACGAACAACTCCAATGGATATGACGTACCAATGGAACTTCTGAAGACTCATGGCACAACTTGATATGACACATGAATTGGTCTGGTAAGGTCACTCACCACCTAGCCTTGCTTAAAGGTTAGGATTAAAGTGAAATGAATGTAAACAAAGTAATGTTTACGAGAGGAAAAATGTCCAAGTGTATTAATGTTCAATCTCCTTCTTTATAGCTACAAATATAAGGGTATTTATACCTACAAATTTAGGGTAACATGCCTAAAAAGGAAAAGAAAAAAAGGGTATTACCCTAAAGAAGTAATGTAAAAGAATACAAAAGGATAAAAATGAATATTCTAGAAAAGTAATGGTTAGTGAAGTAGATTCTACACATGGCCCTATATACGTAACCATGATATGTTAGCAAGGCTATTGGAGGATGCGAACAAAAGTGAATGGTTAGGTTACTTATCCGAGCAAGGGTAGCTAGGATCAATCTAGTCCCTCTCTCTCTCTTTGGGCTCCTTAACAAGGGAGAAGTCGAGTCATTAGTCGGCTCTAGCGCGAGTGAGTAATCGTAAAGGTTTGGCTGTTCTTTTGGTAATCTACAACTTGGCATACTTTAGAGAGATGGGAAATCATTTAGCTTAGCAAAGAAGTACTCGACTTTAGCAGGAGTCGATTGGAGTAGAAGAATCTGCGTTGCCAGGCTTTCTAGTCCTTAGGTTCAGCTATAAGTCAAAGACTTAGTAGCTTAATTTCTATCATTCCCTCTAGGTTGATTTAGATTTAAGACCAAATCTAAATGGTCTTCGATTAACTCTCTGTTGGGGTGATATGGACTGAGATCAATAATGTTAAATGTATCAGAAACCCCATAGTCCTCATGCAACTCTAATCTATAGGCATTATCATTGATCTTCTAGAGGACTCTGAAAGATCCTTTAGCCTTTGGGGATAGTTTGTTCCTCCTTTTGCTCGGAAACCTCTCTTTGCTTAGGTGCAACGACACCAAATCTCTCAACTAAAAATTTTTCGCCATCCTACCCTTAGCCTTCTCTTACATACATTCATTAGCTTAGTTGATGTGTTGAGTGACTTTATTGTAAATGTACTGAAGGGATTGTACTTTAACTCTTGTATAGGTACAAGTATAGAGGTGTGATTTAGGGGCGACTCAAGATTGAAACCATAGGCCACTTTGAAGGGGGTTTGTTTAGTGGTGCCACACATTATTCAGTTGTAACCGAACTTAACCATTGGTAAGCAGACATCCTAGTCAACTAAGTTCTTGCCCACTACAGTTCGGAGTAGTACTCCTAAAGTGTGATTAACTACCTTTGTTTGATCGTCAGTTTGGGGGCGAAAAGAAGTACTGAATAGTAGTTTGGTCCCCATCTGATGCCGTAAGGTCCTCTAGAAATGGCTTAAGAACTTCGAGTCTCTATTGAAGACTACACTTCTCGATACGTCGTGTAACTGTATAATCTCCTCCAAGAAAAGAGAAGCAATAGCCGAAGCATCATTAGTTTTGGAGCAGGGCATAAAGTGTGTCATCTTGCTGAACTTATCCATGATAACCATTATAGAATCTTTGCCTTAGGTAGTTCATGGTAATCAAAGAACAAAGTCCATCCTTAATTCAGTCCATGGCTTTGTTGGAATAGGCAATGGCTTTGCTTTCCCTTTTTCAACTCAGTACTTGGTCCTTTTACATACATCATAGCTTTCAAAAACGCAGTGCACATCTTGCCTCATTTTCGACCAAAAGAATTGACCACTCAACAATTCATATGTTCTTTTCTCCCTAAAATGTCTGGACAATCCTCCACTATAGGCTTCCCTAACCAGTAGCTCCTACAATGAACAAGTTAACACGAATAATTTCCCTCCTAAAAACAAGTAGCCATTTTCCACATGATACTCATTTACTATTCTTCCATCGACACATCGTGCAAATATTGGTCCAAAGTGCGAATCCTCTGAATACTGTTCTTTGATATTCAAAAACCTAAATAGTCTGGTTTTCGATTCATTTAGAAGTGCTTGCTTTCTCAAAAGAAGATCTACAACTATGTTGCACTTTCTTTGTTGATATTTTATTACAAAATTGAATCTCGCTTCGACAACTTGG
Source organism: Lumnitzera racemosa (assembly GCA_024138005.1). NCBI lineage: Eukaryota > Viridiplantae > Streptophyta > Magnoliopsida > Myrtales > Combretaceae > Lumnitzera > Lumnitzera racemosa. The sequence goes on along the minus strand of JAMXBC010000010.1, from coordinate 64,179,688 downwards.
CCTGAATTTAGAGATACCTTAAGGACTCATGGTCAGTATAAACAATAAACTCTCTTAGTAATAAATAGTGCTACCATACTATAGTGATCAAATTAGCGCCAAGAGGTCTTTGTCATACACAGAGTAATTTAATTGAGGCCCCTCTATGCTTCTCACTATGGTAGGCAATTGTTCGACCTTCCTACATTAAGACAGCACCTATTCCTAGGCTTGATGCATCACATTCTAGCTCAAATATTTTCTTAAAGTCAGATAGAACAAGTATAAGGGTAGAGGTCAACCTTTTCTTTATCTCTACAAAGTTTCTCTCCTCCCTTTTTCCCCATCAAAAGTCGATGTTCTTCTTTGTCAATTTAGTAAGCGGTGCGATGAGGGTGCTAAAATTCCTGATGAACCTACTATAGAATGAAGCCAATCTATGGAAACTTCTCACATCAGTACAAGTAATAGGAGTCGGCTACTTGACGATTGCTGTGATCTTCTTGTCATCCACTCGTTAGCCTCCTTCGCTTATTACATAGCCTAAGAATACCATTTCCTCCTAGCAAAAGCAACACTTCTTAAGATTACCGAATAGTCTCTCAGCACGGAGGACATTTAATATGGCACAGAGATGTTCACAATGACTTAGCATATTAGTACTGTATACAAGGATTTCGTCAAAATAAAACACAACAAACTTCCCAATCAGATGTCTTAATACGTGGTTCATCAGCCTCATGAAATTGCTTAGGGCATTCAACAAGCCGAATGACATAACCATCCACTTATAAAGTCCATGTCAAGTCTTGAATGCTGTTTTCTACACATCTCCTAGCCTCATGCAGATTTGGTAGTAGCTAGACTTCAGATCAATCTTACTGAAGACCTTAGCTCTACTTAATTCATCCAACATGTCTTCTAACCTTAGGATTGGATACTTGGATTTGATCATAATCTTGTTTACAACTCAGTTGTCTATACACATTTGCCAAGTTCTATCCTTTTTCAGCATTAGGAATGCTGATACAGTGCAAGGGATAAGAATTTCCTTAACATAACCTCTTGCCAACAGCTCATTGACTTATCGTTAGAGTTTAGAAGCTTACTCAAGATTCATTCAATAGGTTAGCTTATTCGGCAGTGTAGCATTGGGTACTAAGTCAATGTAATGCTCTATGCCTCGAATTGGGGGCAACCCCTCAAGTAATTGTTTTGGGAACAAGTCGACATACTCGTCTAGCAACTCTTCAATTTCTTGGGATAGTTTACCCTACTCTTTCATTTCTAATAGTTGCTTAACCAACATGAGGGTTAGCTTGTTAGCATTGATGGCCTCTTAGAGCTTGACTCTACTCATCATCAAAGTCTTTTTCGATCTATAGGCAAGTTTTGTTTGCAATTTGTTAACTTCTCTTGGTGGCATCGGGTTTAGTGTAATCTTCCAACTATCCTTTTTGAACACATGCATATTCCTGTATCTATCATGGATAACTCTTCTGTCAAATAGCCATGGTCGGCTAAGCAACATATGCGAGGTGTACATAGGTAACACATCGTAGAGAATCTTGTTAGAGTAATTTCTAATTGTGTTCAGTAGTAGTATCTGCTGGGTAACATGTAGTGCTCCCTTATCATTTAACTAATGCAACTTGAATGGCTTGGGGTGCCCAATGGTCAGTAACTTCAGTTGTGTGACCATTTCAACTAAGCTACATTGGTGCAACTTTCACTATTCACAATTAATGTTCATAACTAGTCATTCACCTTATTGGTGGTATGAAACAAATTCTCCTTCTACTTCAACTTTCATGAAGGTTCTAAGTTCATGGCATGTCAGACAACCAGGACCAACTGATCCAAGTCTTCGGCAAACACATCCTCTTCCATAAGCTCTTTCTTGGTCGTTTCTTTCTCAGCAATGCTCCCCTCTTCTTCAGGTTCCTCATCAGTACTTTTTACATCGAACTTCAAGACATCACCCTTGATGACCATAGTCCTTCAATTCGGGCACTAATTAACCATATGTCTAAACCCTTGGCATTTGAAGTACTTGATCTAGCTAATCTTCTTACCGAACCCTTGCGTTTTCTTATAAGTATGGGTCAGCATGTCACCGTTAGGTCAGCCTTTCTACTTGATTCATAAATCAACCTTTTAAATCTGCTTAGTACTCAACTGAGTTCGGTGACTTACCCATACAAGTTGGCTAGTTGGCAGCCAGCTTAGTACTTAACTCCGTTTCTACCTCTCTAGTTACTAGGCTATTCTAATGGCTTTATCCATTGTGGTAAATTGTTAGAGTTTCATAATATCTCGAATGTTACCTCATAACCTAATAAGGAACTTGGAGATTGTTCATGTTGATGGTTCCTCCACTTCATACCGCATCATGAGCATTTGGAATTCCTGAACATACTCATCAATTGTTTAGCCTCCTTGTCTCAGCTCTTGAAGCCGAATAAAGGTATCTTATAGATAAGTATCTAATATAAACCTAATTTTGAGTATTCTTTTGATTTCTAGCCAAGTATTAATCTCTTGATAGCCTTCTCACCTCCTCATAGCTTGGAAATTCTTCTACCACATGGCGGCATATCTAGATAACTCAACAACAGCAATTCTCACTTTTTCGTAATCCTTATACTGATAATAATAAAAAACATGTTCCACCTTCTCTTCCCACTCTAAATATTCATCAACATTTCCAAATCCATTAAAGCTTGGAATTCAAAGCTTTACATGGTTGGATGCTTTGGGGACTCTAACTCATATGGCCCTTTATAGTACAATGTACGGAAAAAAGAATCCTTTTGGAATATTCTGTCAGTAGGCACATGTCAAATAGTGGTTGGGGAGTTGAATGTGCATATGTTTGGTTGGTCTTATAATTGTCAAATCTCTAATGGTTCGACACTAGTCAAGGTCAACTTGGAGGGGGTTAGAAAGAGATTAGAAGACTAAGCTGACTTAATTTGGATTAGGTTAGAGCTTAGACAATTGGTGTCATCAGAGGCCTCTTCAGTTTGGGTGATTAGATAGCTCGGCTTAGAAGGAAGTCTAGTGCTCAATTAATTTAGGAACTACCTTAGTTATAGTTAGAGCTTAGCACTTAAGTAGGGTAAGATGAAGTAATCTTAAGTTGGTAATAGAATCCTCTCCCTTGAAAGGTATTCGGGTTAGTATATGTTGAGCAAGTCCTTTCAATCCTCTAGCTTGGCTTTAGGTAATGGGTTCAAGGGGTTGATTCTTATCACAAGGATTGTTGTTTACCAACATAGGGTGGTAAAATACTACAATCAAAAGGTAAAACATAAGGTTTTTCAACCTGGAGACTTAGTTTGTAGAAAATTAGAAGTAACAAGCTTGTCAGATAACAAAGGGAAACTTAGTGCAAATTAAGAGGACCCAGTAAAGGTCTAGGAAGGCAATGTGGCCTACTGACTAGAAAGGTTGTATGGATAAGCTATTCCTTATGCATAGAATGCCAAGAACCTTAAGTTGTATTTCGAATGATTGTTTATGTTACCTACGATGTTTTGTATTTGCATTTGCTATTTCCTTTAAGATTATGTAAGGTTATAGCCTAGTCTATATCAATGTGAAGTATTTCTTTCTTAATTTGTTGCTTACATTTTTTATTCCCAATTTAACTACAATCAATGAATAATATAGTTCTTGTCTATAAGGCAAACAAACTATCCCCTTTAAAGTTATGACCTATGTTGGCTAATGAGCTTAATTTTAATGGACAAAGAAGTTTGACTATCTCTAAAAAGAGTTCCAACTTAGTAGTGCTAACAAACTCAAAATTTCCTTCGACAAGCACAAACTCTATTTGATAAGCAAACTCTAACTTGCAAAATAAGTTCAAATCTTACATGATTAACAAACTTTCCTTAAATATGTCTATAGATAGATAGAAAAATCTCACATGTGTGAAATAAAATGTACCGTAAATTGGAAAGTTAAATAATAACAAAGAGTTCTATTATAGACCAAAAGGTCGACATCCCAATCTAAGGAAATATTTAGAAAAGTGTGAAAATTAATAATCAGACTAAGGTTAGGGGACATTTTCTTTAACTAGGTCAACAAGGCCAAGGTCGTACCTAGCAGAGCTTTTAGAGACCTTATTAGAGTTGGGATCCTTATTAGCATTGAATACTTTAGTTGGGGAATTGGAGGCTTCCTTTCGTTCGTAAAGGGTTACTTTAGCTACCAATTCTTCAACAATTGTAGGGGCTTTGGCATTGGCTAGTTGATTATCTTCTTGCCCTTGACCTTTATCTCCTTTTCGTCACTTACTTCTTCTTCTTCATCACTATAGGCATCATCATTATCGGCATCGAGACAAGAGAGTTCATAGTCAGGATAGATCTTTAAAATCTCTACCTTAGCTAGCTAAACCCCTTTTAGAAAACTTTGACAAAGCAATTTCTCATATTGCAGACTTGGACTCACTATCGAGAGTGCCTCCTCCATAGTTTGACCTTTGTAACCTCCTCTAGCTTAGAAACACGTGCTCTAAGCTTATTGTTTTTTAGGTCCAAATCTTTCATCTAGGCCCTTAGCTTATCCTTTTCCTTATACATTGATGCAATTATTTGCTCCAGACTCCAACATTTCTCTTTCCTATCATAGATTGATCATTCAACTCTTTAGTCTCCTTGAAAAGCCCATCATTCTTAGTCTTTAGGCTTGACACTTCATCGACCACTAAAGAATGTGCCAATTTCTCGACAGCAGGCTCTTCTCGCAACTTTAGGCTTCCATCTCAACCTTTATTATGGCATTCTTAACCGCCATTGTCTATGCTTTGGAGGAGTTGTAAGCCTCCTCCACTTTCTACAACAAAACTTTAACGAGCCAGTTAACTTATGACTACATGAGCGAGTAAAAGATGATCAAATGTACTTTCTTCATTTCTTCCTCAGCCTCATCAATGTTTGTTAAGATGCGACTACTGATCTATAATGAGCTGAAAGATTGATGGCAAGATAGATGTAAGACAAGACAAATGAAGGCCATGCAAAAACTTACATCATACAACTTTGCAACAATGTGGCCTTTATTACTACCACGGACATGGAACATAGTAGCAACTCTCTATAGTCTAAGAAACAAACTTGACAAACTTAATGCCGAGAGCCTTTCCTCTTATGGCTTCCTTAACACTCGTATTCATTTCCTTGCTTTTCTTAGATGGAGGCTCTCCAGTAAGGTCCCTCCCCTTCCTTTTCTTTGGGTTCGGCACTGATGAAGGTTCTGCCAAGCTATTTGCAACTTCAGATAAAGTAGCCTCCATGACATTTCCTATGGTAGCAACTTGACTTAGTCCACTAAATAGTCTCCCCTCTGTATGTCCCCTATTATAGGTGGTAACTCGTCTTAAACAATTTTAGGAGCCTCCTCCTGATATGTTGTTTATCCATCCATGGGAGGGGTAATCTCCTTTTTCTTTGGAATGGCCACTTCTTTAATGACTTGTTCCTTGGTAGTTTGTTGCTTCACCACAACATAGCTTGTACTAGCTTTGGTAGCACACCTGTTCAATTCTTGCTTTTTGGCCTTAGCTTGGGCCAATAGCTTTTTGGGCCCACATCACTTATACCCATATCTATAGAAAGGAAAACTATTACAACAAAGAAAATGTAAGAAACTTTCAAATTCATGTTAAGTGAAGCTCAAAGGTAATAAATCCCCCCCTTTGAGTAACAAAGATTAGCTTCCTTCTCTTAGCTCAACTCGGTATGGTAGGTAGATTGAGACTTACCTTATTTGTCGAAGAATATTGGCTCTCCTTTCTCATATCAAGAAATAATCCCTTTAACATCCCAAAAGAACATCTTGTCGCATCACCTATCTTGAATCCTCTTAGTAACAACAGCATCATTCAATAGCAACTTTATGTCTTTAATCTAAATGGGTTCAATCCATTTGCTTTAGAAGTTTAAATCCTCATTCGACCTAACCGAAATGTATTTATCAGGTCATTCATTTCTTGGATTCCAGACCTTCTATGAATTTCCAGCCATGTCATACTGCTAAATAGTACTAGCCATCAAGCTACCTTTTGATTGTAAAAAAAAAAAAAAAAATCTAAACATTTGTAGAGTAACTCTAACCTCGAGCTACTCACAAATTATCTTAAAAGCAATAAGAAACTTATATGTGTTCATAGAGAAAGTACTCATCAATACATAGGAGTAGTTGAAAAATTGCTTTTGGAATGAAGAAAAAGTCAGTGTAACCTAAAATTGAAATATTTCAAATGAAGGTAGAATTCATGTTTGATAGGAAAACATGCTATTTCATCCTCCCATGGCCTATGCAAGTGCCATTCAAGTAAAAGGTCTTGAAAATATTTATTATACTTCGAGACAAAAGTCCTAACTACACTACTTACCACCCCATTAAGTGAGTCGATATTAGAAACTGGATTGTTATAGAGGTACCTAGTAAGTGATCCATCTTTCCGTTCATTTGGGTAAATGTCCATCGGGAGAGCTTTGATAAGCGAGCTTCTCCTCCCATTCCATTGTACTATCTGTTAAGTTACTTAAAGTTGAAGTCGACCCAATCACCTCTCGAAGGAGAGAAAGAGTAGCCTCAAAATCAATTGGAGTAATAGAGCAAATTTTACTTCTAGCTATACCTAATGAAATGCAAAAACTAATTGAATAGATAGTTGAAGGGAAGTCGAAGGAAAGATTTATAAAATTTCACACATAAAGTAAGATTTTAAAAGAAAGAAGAACATAGAAAAGTAGAAAGTAGTTGCAAAAGTTTTTTTGAGGGTTTTATACTTATTGATCTGAATATCCCCTCTAGGATAATGGAAATAGGATTAATTAGCATTCGAAGCACAATTTAACTTTTAGATGTAGATGAAGGACACATGTTCAATGCTAAAGATCTAATGGATATCATATTGCTAGCAATTATCAATACATGTACTGTATTAATGATAGATTTGATAGCTATCCCAATACGAGCACAAATAAAGAGTTAACAGGAAATCCAAAAGTTGTGACTTTTGATATATAATCCAATAAGACATGTCATAGCATATATTAGATAAAGAATTCTAACAAGATGCACAACTATGCTACTTGGCAACTACATAATGAATTATAAGCACGATCTTCGAATGGCATGGTCACCAGCCTAGCATATTAGGCTCCCATAGCAGAATTCTTAACTACAAGGGTTGGGGGGCAAACAATGATAAAGTAATTTTGCTCCGAACTATAGCTCAACATTTTTTATGTCGAGCTATTCTACTTTGCTAAGTTCAACAAGGTGACTTATCTTGATGACCTAGGGGTCTTTTGGCCTAGCTAATCTAACGGGCCAAAGAGCTCAACCTACCCACTTGAGTGTTTTGAATTTGAAAAGAGGTATGACCAATTAAGCATTTGCATGATCTAATTATATAACTACCCACTACTCTGCATCTTTATGCATGTGCATAAATTGATGAGTTACCACATGGTATATGAATAAGAATGATTTGATACTATGGCTATTAGACAAACGCCTATAAATATAGGAACATAAGCATTGTAACAACTCTCTACACTCTTTAAATACCTAATCTACAAACTACCCAAACACTAACTTAGACATTGGAGTGGCTATGTCGGACTAGCTTTAGCACCCTCCCTTAGCCTAACTTTCTTTCTTTTATAGGATTCAAGCAGCATACCATTCTCGACTAACAATATTTGCTTTAAAATTCTTCCCTACAACTGTCTAACCCTTAGAATCTTTTGATTCATCCTTTGAATCAGAAACTCTTTTCCTCTTTTTCACTTCATCAAATGGAAGTTTCCCTCCAGTTTTCAGATCATACATCTTACTTTTCTTTTCCTTAGGTTTTGCAACTTTCTTCCCTTTCACCTTTTTCAGAACATCTTCATTGCTTTATAATTCTTCCTCCATATCATTATCTTATGCAATCTTTGACTCTTCTTTTGATTCCTCCCCCTTAAACAGAGACTTTGGCAACTTGTTTTTTTTTGCTTTTCATGCACATAAAAGGCCTAATCATTAAGATACCAAATCTTCCAAATCTTCTTCTAATTTCCACTTTTTTGACTTTTGTTTCATTTTCTTTTTCTCAATAACTTGACTCCTACCAGTGGATTTGTCATTGGATTTGTCATTGGATTCTTTCCTTTTTCTTACTTCCCCAAACCCACCTAATTCATTAGTTGATTCCATCACTTCAACTACGAGTTTCTCAATCTTGGCTCTAGTGTGCTTCTTTTTTCCTTTCTTACTTTTCTTAGATTTCTTAGAGGTTTTGTAATTTGATTTCCCTTTGATTTGAGGCTTAGGTAAGGTTTGGTTTGTTTAGGTTTTCTCTAAATTTGAAGATTCATTAGTAAGCTTGTAAGGATTCTCCATTGTGTTTTTAGGTTCCTTCTTTGATTTTAGTCCCTAGTTGAGAATGTGAAAGGATTTCCTATTGGTTACGAGGGTTGTTGAAAGAGAATGGCAAATGTTATTAAGTGAATAGATAGAAAAGAAGAGGAAGAGATTAGTAACTAATTGGGTGAAACAAAAAGGAAGTGATTAGGATATGGGAAAGAAAGTGTAATTAAGGAAGCAAATGATGACACAATTATTGCGCTAACCAATGAGCGGATTAGGAAGTTGGTAGATATGGGAAATTAAAAAAAGATAACTACCAAAGGAAAACCTTTTAAGGATATGGGGAGATTTTAAAATTGAAAAGGGAACCATGTCTTACACGTGTGCATTAAATCTTCAATTTTATATTATCTACAAAATTAACACAAATCACATAGGACAATTTACACTAATTTCATTTAGAATATACTCAAAATTTATTTTATCAAGGGGTTTTGTAAACATATCAACTAATTAATTATCAGTTAATGTAAATTCAATATTTATGTCCTCGTTATTAACATGGTCTCTAATAAAATGGTGCATTGAATTAAATAATGTGCCTATAAAATTTGACAACATGAATGCAGTTAATTTAACTAAAAATTCCATACATCATTCACATTCTAAATATATAAGGAATATCCTAGAAATATTCCTTCATCTGCTCATTCTTTAAACTTACCCAAAATTTGTCCAAATTTCTTAATAAAACACTTAGAATCGAAAATGTAAAAATAGGAAATAGTTGGTTTTCTACCCTTATATATTTCATATGATGTTTTCTTTGTTAATGGCTATAGATAGACTCTATTTATGATGTAACATGAGATAGAAACTGCTTTATCCCAAAAATATTATGCCATTTTGTTTTCATCTAATAAAGTTCTCATCATTTCTTGTATAGTTCTATTTTTATGCTTAACAACTCGATTTTTTTGTAGAGTATAAGGAGTTGAAAAATTGTGAGTAATGCCTAAGCTTTCACAAAATCTTATGAAATCCTCATTTTCAAATTCTTTTTCATGATTAGTTTTCAAACTAATTATGGAAATAGCCTTTTTCATATTAAACCTATTTTGTAAACTTTTCAAAAGCATCAAAGGCATCATTATTACATAAGAATATAACCCAATAATATCGAGAATAATCATAAAAAATTACCATTCCATATTTGTTACCTCTTAGATTTAGTGTTTAAGTAGGTCCAAATAAGTCTCTATGTAATAATTCTAATGGCCATTTTGTTCATATTACTCTTTTAGATTTATGTGCTGTAGTTGTTAATTTGTTCTTAAAGCAATTTGTATAACGAACATCATCTTTTATACTTATTTTAGGTAATTAATTAACTATATTATATTTATACAAATTCTCTAGTTAATTAAAGTGAACATGCCTTAATTTATTATGCAGTAAAAATATGTTATCTAAAATAGTTAGAAAGCATCTTTCAACTTAGAACCTTAGCTAGCTCAACTAAATATATATTCCTCCTTCTCTATCCTTCAAATAGTTTGATGCCATTTTTATTAAAAGCTTTTACTTTGTTTTGATCAAATACCATATTATACCCTTTATCACATAATTGACTTATACATAAGCGCTTATGTATCAGTCCTCTTACTAATGATACATTTTCAACTAGTAACTATTATCTTCCCTTTATTGTCTCACCGAACTTACCCTACTCTCCTTCCTTCTATTCTAGGTTTGTGAAGAGTGAAGCATCTCTTGACATATGACATAAGCACTCGCTATCTAGGTACCATGTTCTTTTAAGCTTAGTTCCATACTCTTATGATCACATAAAAATAGGTTAATTCCTTTTGGGAACTCAAATTAGCTTAGTTACACCAAAATTTAAGCTTGTGGTGTTTAGTGTTTTTTACTTGATAATTACTAAGCTTGTTACTTTTTAATAGCAACATTTTTCAATATGTTCTAATTTATTCCAAAAGAAGCAACTATATGACTTGAAATACTTGTTTGTTACCTGATCCTTTTGATTGAAGTACCTTCTAACATACCATGTGAAGGATCCCTAATAGGTCCTCTAACTAGATTGTTTCAATCAAAATAGTTCTTTTGCTTAAGCCTTTTTAATGTTTCAACTTTATGACCATTTGTCGACTCGTTGTTTATTACTTCCTTTGGTTTTGGAAAGATTGTTTTTTCTATCATTCAAAATAGTTCTTATGTTGAACCCTTTTCAATATTTCAATTTTATAACCATTTGTTGACTCGTTGTTTATTACTTCTTTTGGTTTTGGAAATACTATTTTTCTATTTGAATTTGAGGATTCACTATATTCAAATCCTAAACCAATTTAGTTCTATCGATCCGTTGAGAGGCTATTAGCATTTGCAATTTTTTGTCAATTTCACAAAATTTGTTAACCAATCTTGTTTTTAATTTGCCAATTTTATATCTTAACACAACGTTTTCTTTTTCAAGATTATTTTGACTAGAATGAAGGTTATCATTATCAGTCTCTAGTGCTTCTTTGTTAGTTTTTAACATAAATAAATTCCTTAATGAACATTTCATTAGTTCAGATTGACTGATGTCTTTCTTCTTTTATAATCTCAATTTCTTTATTAGCTTTTGTTATCTTATTATAAGCCTTTTTCTAGTGCTTTAAGCAATTCACACTTTCAGGCATCTCATCTTCAAAATCAGAGGTTACATAAAAAAGAGTCCTTAAACATAAATTAACTTCTTCTTCATCTTCTAACTTATCTTCTTATTTATTTTCTAACTCATCCAGGTTACTTCATGTAGCTAATAGTGACTTCTATTTTTTCTTGTATTTCTCTAATTTCTTGACTACAACTAGACAATCATATTTGATATATCTAGGATTCTTATATTCATAGCATACATCCTTCTTTTCCTTTTTATCCTTCTTCATATATTTCTCCTTGTATCTTTTTCCTACATCATTTTTATTATATTAGAAAACAAATGCTTAGAAAATCTTTTCTTACATTGTCTTTTGATCGTTTTGTTAAGCTTTCTTGTAATCAGTGTAATGTCATCTTCATCATCACCCTCACTTTTTGATTCTGAATTAGAATCCATTTTCTGAACTTTGAATTCTATCCCTTTCTTTTTTGTGTCTTTTTATACTACATCTGATTTAGGAAAATCAACTTCATAAACCATCAACTTGCTTCTATGTTGACTAAGTGTCAATTTCTTCATTTCACATACTTCTTTTATTGCAATTTTCTTTACATTCTAGGCCTTAGGTGATACTCTTAACATTTTTCGCACCAAATCTGCATCTTCAATTTTCTTGCCAAGGGATGAGAGTTCATTTGTAATGACTACAAACTTGCTAAATGATTATTTGATTTCTTCTCTAGGTAGAATGTGAATTGTTTCATATTGTTGCATGAGAGAGTTGATTCTTGTCTCCTTAATAGTACCTATGCCTTTATACATTTGAGCCAATGTATCCTAAATTTCCTTAACTGAACCACAAGAAAAACTTAGATTGAGCAATAGTAGACGAAAGAAGGTTCTTAGCCTTAGAATTTATTTTAGCTTTGGTAATATCACTCTTGGTTGTAATGGTTGTTGGGATTTTTGCATCTCCATTTTCAATGATCCTCCATGTTTGATAGTCAGTAACTTTCACATAAATCTCCATCCTAAATTTCTAATTAGGAAAGTTACTACAATCAAAGAAAGGAGCTTTTCTAAGTTGTACGACTATGCTACTGTTTCCACTACTTTTAGCCATGATCTTTAAACTATATTGATATTAGAGTAAGACTTTGATACCAAACGTAAGTCTTAATTAAATAACTAAGAAGGGGGAGGTAGGCGGTGAATTGGTTACTTTCTGAAAATTTTAAGGAAAAGGAGATTTTAGAAAAATAATACCCCATGATTACTTATATGAATGGTGTGAATGTGATGAGTTAATTAAACTATTAAAATGAAATGCACAAAAATAAAAGTGTAGGGGATAAAAGATCAAGCAAAACAATTATAGTTTTTCGACTTTGTACCTATTGCACTCTTCTAACACTACATTCAGGGACCCAATATTCCTTATTGGAGTTGTTTCACTATTTAATTTCAACAAAATCAACACTTTGAGATATTGCATCTAGAAATCCTCTATTTTGACTCACTAGCCTCACCCTAGGCTAACACTCATATCTACATAGTTTACATAATAAACTCTCAAAAATATTACAAGAAAAGTGATGAAGAAATGGTACAATTGATCCTCAAGAAATTAGCACGAAAAAAAAAAATATCGTAAAAAAGTGTAATCCTCTGATCGATCTATTGTTCCTGTTGGGCTTCAGGATGATTTTGAAAGTGATCATTGCAGCACTTCTATATCTTTTTCCTGTATATTGCTCCTTAGGATCTTGTGCCTTTATTTATTTTTCTTTGCAACAACTAGTTGAGAAGCATTTGGAAGGCCTCTCAATATTTTGAAATTGATTCTTTGATCTTTCCTTGATTACTTGATGTAGTCTTCTTGAAGGAAAAATTTTTGCCACCTCATTGCTTTATTTTGAACTTCTATATAGGCTTATAATTCTTTCTTCATTTTTCTTGAGGGTACAAATGGCATATGATCCTTCCTTTTATAAAATTCTTTGAACATGTAATAAGGAAAGAATTTTCCTTACTTTTTACTTCCTTGAATATTCTCTTGCCTAAATAGTGAGCTCGCTGTAAACCCTACTTTTAGAGGGCCTAAGACTCAATTAAGAGTACTTTCCGAATGTTCCTAAAGATCAACTAGACTAAAAACTTAAGTTTATATGTAGAAACGAATTAAATATTTACAATTCAAAAGCCAATTGTCGAGAAAACTTAAGCTTAAAGAACTACGAGCTCTAAAGCTACTTAAAACTGTAAACCTTAAAGCCATTAAGGAATTCTAACCCTAAATAATTAATCGATAATTTAATTTGAATAATTTCATCCAACTTTAGAAAATTTCACAATTTTATAAAAATCAAATCATAAATTACAAAATAATGTAGGATAGAAATCCTAAAACAATTTTCTATAAGGCTATGTCCTTATCTTCATGTATAAGCCTTATACATAAATAAGTAGACCAACCAACCACCTTAGATAACTTATCAATTGAGAGTTGGAATCAATTATCAATTGATAACTTATCAAAATCTAGTGATAAGACAATTTCCTTATCATCTCTTCACTTATACAAAATATGGACAATTTTTCACAAGAATTAATAAGCTTTACTTTAATAAAGGAGACAAGACCACTCCATGGCATGTAAGGACATAAAATGGCAGATCTAAAAAGGGGAGAAAGGGGGGGGCATACATTGGTCATTCACCCATCAATCACTTTTTCTTACACATCACTATTCATCCCTTAATGCTTACATCATCAAGAGTTGCAACTGTTGACTTTATGTAAGCTACAAGGCAATACTTCCAAGACATTTAAACACTCCTTCTCTCTCCATTTCCAACCGGCCATACTCTTCCTCATTTCTTTCACTTTCAATTTCACTTTCACTTCATCATTCTCTCTTTAGAAACAAACATAAAAAGGGGAAACAACCTTACCCTACAAAATCAATTTTTCTCCCATTTGAAAGCTTCAACTTACGGCATTTTTTTCCCTTTGCACTTGCGCCATTTTCTTTCATCATTTAAGACATTTAAGACCATTAGAATCTTCCATAAACCCCTTTCCAAAAGACCAAAAGATTCGAGTTTCAAAAGGTAAGCAAAAAGGAGGAAGCAAAGTTAAAGGCTTAAGAGGAACCTTAGTGCACAACCACCAAACTTTGCGTTAAGGACGAGTAAGTATTTCTTGTGATGTGTGGGTTAATATTTATGTTAGGAGACTTGGATTTCTTGAAGATGTAAGAAAGGTTTAAGTTGTTAGAATGTCCAAAAATCGTTTTAAGAAACCAACCATAAAACCCTTGCATGAAGTTGAAATATGAGCATGTAAAGTTGGTATTTTGTGAAGACATTTGTTTAATGTTTTGAATGGAAGATTTTAAGCTAAGGAAACCTTGAAATGAGAATTTTAAAGGAGGATATGCATGCTGGACGTGAGGGTTTCATGGCCATTTGAATGTTGATTTTGTTTCCATTTAGTTAAACATGCTCAAATCTAGATTTAAGTTAAGGAAAAATCCATCACATGAAGTTTTATGAAGAAACCAACTTTGTATGACATGAGCCATGATATGGGAGTTGTATTAAGTATGAGATCTTTTATTTATTTATGTGGAACATGAGTTAAAGGATCATTTGATGGAAGGAAACTTAAGTTAAGATTTGTACACAAGTAGTTAAGTGCATAATCTACCCCCTAAACTTAAGGAAATGATGAAACAAGTTGAAAAACCAAGTGAGGACCTCTTAAGACTAACATGAACAGATCTGGAACATGGGAAAATAAGGCCTAAAAATATGATAAAAGTAAAAGAACAAAGTGAAAAGAATAACTAAAGTATAGTAGACATATAAAGCCTAAAACTCAAAACCGAGCTTAAAACTCCCAAAACAAGCCTAAAACTCTAGGATGGGCCTTCAATAAAAATCTGATCAGTACCTTAAGGTACCAAGAAAGGTTGCTTTGAAGCCCATAAGAAATCTACCTAAGGCCCCATAAGCCCACCAAAGTCATAAACCTTAGTTTGAACTAAAAATAAGCCCATTTGACAACTTAAGCTCACTAAAGGGCCCAAGAAGTGGTTGTTAGCCTTAGGAATATAAATCAAAGTTGTAAATCTGATCTCAAGGAGTATTTTAAGCTTAGGATAAAATCTAAAGACCAAGCCCAAAGGATTCCTCAAGCTATCAAAGGCCCATTTACCAAACAAGGCCCAAAAACACTCCAACACATGAGGAACGCTACTGTTCTGACCCATGGACAGAATTGCATACCTCATTTCCAAAATCTAACCTTACCATGTTAAAGTACACTCAAAAACGATGAATATTGACTATAAGATCATAAAAATCGGATTTAAAACGAAAAAGTTATATGCGATTGAACTTTAGGTAAAAACCGGAAAAATTCCAAGAACTAGCTAAGGATATAACTTAAGAAAAATTTACATAGTTTCTTAAGTTTGCTTCAATTCCTTATAAAAATTATTTCAATGACCAGGGGACACTGTTTTCGGAGACGACTTGCCTCCGGACTACTTTGATTGAACCACATGGCAGAGTGAGTAAATTCCTGATGACTCTTTACTTGATTGTGCTTGTAAAATAGATGCACCTAATCTTATATTTATAAATTTGGATGCTTGTGGGATATGGGAGATGCATGTGTATGAAATTATGGATGAGTGTGATGACTTGTTAATTATATATAATAATGGGAATTGTTTGCATGAATATATACTTGTGAATTGTATGGAATGAAATTGGTTGATCACCCTGAAAATCAAGTTAATCACTTATATGATTAAGAACTCAAAATGAATCATGCATTCCCCATATTGCATACGGATAACACCGACTGCCGCTTCACGTAGAAGATGGGAAGGGACTCACAAGAATACGAGTTTCCTGTAGGATTGGGCACTAGCTATGCCATCATATATATTGAGTCTCTGTCTTAAGCTGATGGGCTTACTAGGCGCTGGGAGACGCCAACCGTCGGCGAGGGGCCGAGTCTTGTGGCTTCTGCTTAGGGCGTATATTTGTGGACTGCGGGGGCCACCACACCGCTAGACTTGGGATTTTTAAAGGATATGATTTGATTTTGATAAAGGAAGTATATATATATATATATATATGTATATATGTAGAGTTTTGTTTTGGTATGAGCACGATAGTGCAAATGAAATAAAACCCAAGGTCTAGAACCCGGATTTTGGTTTGGGTCGGTTAATTATCTCTAAACCCCGACTTCAGGGGGCGAAATTCTGAGTCGTATGCAGTTCCTAGGTCACTACATGCGTTGTATGGCATACTGTTTGTTCATGCATTCATATGATTGTGCATCTAATAAATTTCTGTCGTGTGGTACTGATGAGGGCATTTATCTCACTAAGCGTAAGCTTACTCCCCTATAGATTTCTGTTAGTGCAGGAGAACCTCTTCGTCAATTTGGGCCGAGGCATGCCCGTAGTAAGTCTCGGGTAGAGACGGGTTGGAGCGATCAGAGAGCGAAGAGGACATTTTGTAATAGATTATAGATATTTAGATACTTTATATATATTTATGCATAACTTAGATTTTATGCAGTTCCGTTATAAACTGCATTCGTTTGTAATATTGTTTTGGTGTGGGTCTTACGAGCCCACACAATTAGCTAATTTATAACATAGAAGTAATTTTAGTTAAATTGCTCTATATTACTTGTCTATGGGCCTAGTGGTAACGTAGAGTGGAAGGAGCCTTGTGTGTCGTATGAAAGGCCTATGATCAGCAAGGGGGTTGATAATAGACCTTTATACGGTACACGACGACCTATCACGACAACGATACTGTTGGGTCGTTATACTCGCAAATCATAACATCATGATTTATATCTTTTTTTTTTCTTCTTAGTCAAGTATCCTTCTTTTCAAAAATACTTCCCTTTATATTTTGAAATATTTCAAAAAATACTTGAAATAATATAATCAAGAATTTCCTTTTTTTTTTAGCTTTTGAGATAGTAATAATCTTTGAAAGGTTAATCTTCATGGATTTGTCTAATTTAGTGGATGTCAATAGATGGAGTTGGGCTTTATATCAATTAAAAACTTCTAGTTGATTTCAAACACATTATCCTTTTATTCAAGAAGCTTTCATGTTCTTAGATCTTCTATTTCTTCTTATGATTAATCTTCTGATTTGAAGACCGAATTGCTTTCAACCTGTAGTACTTAGAGATAATATGCATAACCTGTATACTTTGAATAAGTACAAACATATCCTTCCATAGATCCCTTTTTGTTATCATCAAAACACATGAAGAGAACTTAACGAACTAGATACTCATATAATAGCTCGATTAATTCCTTTTTCTGCTCATGCGATAACTTGCCCCCAACCTTAAGATTTTTTTAGTTTTCTTAAGATCTTAGGTTGACTATTTCCATTGGCTCACCAATAGAGATTCTATCATGTTCGTATTTTTGCCAAATCTCTTGTATTTCTTTATGGTCTTGAATATCATCCTCAATAAATGACCCAGCAGTTGAGGTAATAATAATATTTTCATCATCTACTAGTGTGAGATATCCATGGTTTTCGTCAAAATCATTAAATTTGTTAATACAAATAGATAAGGAATGAAATAGATTTAAGTAAAGACTAAGGAAATGTAGAAAAGGATAATTATATTCCTCACTTATTTTGTGTAGTACACTTATTGTGTGAACATTTAGCAAGACTCATCAAATGTAGGACATTGGTTCAACCTTTACTTTACAATAAACCTAGCACTACTCAAAGGAATTGTGGACTAATTTTAGAGTGATAAGGAGCCTACTGCTATTGTTTATTTCTTGTTAATGGTTTAATTAATCTTGTTAGCTTCTTAAGTGGTTCTATTAGGGTTGACTAGTAAGCCTAACTTCTTTTGTTCCCTTTCTAGATTGGAAACCAAGCTTGCAAAGGTTTCAAAGAGAAGAGGAAAATCTATAAGAGAATCATACAATCTATCTCCCCTTTTGCCTTTAGTATAGTTCATCTATAGGAGTTCAAGTGTAGTTGGGGTATATCCCAAACCAAAAGTCCTTCTCTAACCTTTCTTAAAATCTTTTCTTAATAGTTCTTATCTCAGATGGAGTTGATCATGCAAACATCCCTAAACATTGGAAACCCAAAGTCTTTTGGGTCCCCTTCTCCTATGTAGGGTATGGTTGTTTCTTTATAAATGCTGTAATCTTGTTGATGTATCTTCAGGGTCGAACATACAAAGAGACACCACAACAAAACAAACCAAAACAAATAAGGAAAAAGGTTAGTAAAGTCCAAGCAGCTACCGAACAGATATGATGCACCACTCGATCCTACTCGGCCTACAATCCACCGAATATGACATACCGGTCTAAACTAAAGGGTCACTCACCGCTTCTCCTTGCTAAAGGGAATAGATAAGAGTTAAATGAAAACAAGAGCACTAAGGTTACTCAAAGTGAGTAATTGTTATATATAAGAGAAGTGTTTTTGAAGACAAGCAAGTGGAGGTTTATATACTCATCCGCTGGGGTTATTCTACAACAAGGTTACATAAGACATAATAAAAATAGTAGAAGAGATAAAGAATATTTAGTGTAAAAAAAAAAGAATAATTCTGGAATAGTGTGTTAGAAGACACGTGTTGCACATTAGGAATATGATTCAACTTAGGCAGAAGTAGGAATATATTGTAGTCAGGGGCTAACTTGATCTGGTTCAAGTTAGGGACCAATTATTCTAAAAAAAAAAGTCAACTTGCTTCGGGGTTGGATGCCTATGGTCTGATCAAAAGCTTACCTCGACTATTCTTAGGCTGTCTTTTGGGGTAAAGTGTTCTTGTTGAATAAGGGCGGATCTTATGCATGTGAGGATCTGATAGTCAGGTCGGTTGGAGATTAGCTCGGGGAAGGAATCCCTATCTTGGCGATGGCCTAGAGTTAGAATCCTCCAAGTGAGTCCCTAGAGTCCTCTAGTTCGACTATGCGTGATTGGTTTAAAGGGTTGATTCCTATCACGTGTTCTCTCAATATGGTAACTACTTGGCCTTTTCATAAGAACTTGACCTTCTGGTGTAAGTTAGAAGGTATTGCCTCTATTGAATGAATCTAAGGTCTTTCCAATAAGATATTGAATGCCCTAGGAATATTTAGTAATTGGAAGCAAATGCAAAAGATTTCTAGCCTAATTTATGTGGGGAGGTCAATTTCTCCTATGATTTCTCTCTTAGAGCCATAGAATGCTCTTATTGTTGTCACACTTGGCCTTATGTTACATCTATCCACACATAGCAATTTTAGGATGACTAAGGGGTAGACATTAAGAGATGACTTGTTGTCAATAAGGACCCTTGACACATGACAACAAGAATTTAGCATACATTTTCTATATTTATTTCATATTATTCTAGATGTTAATTTAGTTGATTTTATAATATTTTGAGCTTAATTAGTTTAAATTTCATTTTCAAGGACTTTCGAAGCACTTTATGGAGTTTTGAAGTTTTTATCATATTTTGGAGCTAAATTGGATAAAAGCGTTGATCAAAGATAGAAGTATATGAATTAAAAGTAAAAAAAAAGAAGGCCAACAAGGACCATGTTCAAGGACTACGGCTATAGTCGCCACCCATGTTCCATTGGCCAAGCAATTTTGCCAATTTCAATGATTCTCGACAAAGTGCAAGTACATGCCTACATTCTATAGCTATCTACCTAGCTCATGGACATGTATGATGTACAAATATTCCATTTTTATTAGGTTTTCTTTGTAAACCTAGGCCCATTCCCAATATATAGACACTTAGGCACAGTGCTACAAAGAAAGTCCCCTTTGGTAAAGTTGTAGGCTAGATTTACAGTAGGGATCTCTCAAATTACTTCTTTACTTCTTTTAATTTCATTATCTTGTTCTTTTGAATATTTTTAATAAACTGTTATCAAATCTTGGTTCTTTTTGCAACAAACTTCTATTCAATTTATGATTTGTTCTTTGATGATTTAATTACACAAATCTTATTATCATCAATTATATTTACCTAGGTTGCTGAATTAATGTGTAAGTTTGCAATAGAGATGTAAGTCCTAGAGTTAAATGGATACGTGTAATTAGAAGGAATTGAATATGCTAAGGGATTAGGTACTAATTTCTTTGGATTAGGATAACATAAGCAGCTAACCTATTAATGGGATCCAAGTTCTTAATGTGATCCTACGATGCTTTATTTAGAAGCGATTTGGGTATAGAGAGTTTCAAGATTAGGAAGTGATATGAGTTCGGTCAAATTAGATTAGGCATCTCCATTATCCAAAGAATAATTAAGATTGAACGGTTGCATAGAATTAGAGAGTAGATAACAACAATTTACTAAGGAACATGTGTTTTTTCTTTAATTAATTCATGCTTGTTTGTTAGTTTTGTTTAATTTAGCTTATTTTATTTTATTGTTCTTGTTTTGTTCATTGTACTTTATTCAACCTACCTATTTAATCATAATTATTCCCATATTGTTAAATTAGATAATTGGGAATAAATTGCTAGTAACTTAGGGTTCTCATACACATAGTTATATGTATGTTTGACACTTGAACTCAGATTCTTTTTAATCTAACTATAACTTAATTAGGTATACTTACCTAATGCTTTGCACATGCGATCAACATAATCCTTTCATTGCATTATACCACTATAGTGAGTGGTTTTGCATGGTGGTAACCCTCCTCCCCTAATCTTTTGGAAAGAAAGAGATTTGATTGATTGAAAAGATGGAGTTATCAATGTGCCCCAACTTCTCTATTGATATCTCCTATAGCACCTTTATGTTTCTTAATGTTAAAAAAAAGGGCTTCCATATGAGGCTCAATAGATAAGAGAAGGCCCATGAGTGATATTTGAGCTAGCACCTTAGTAAGTTGATCCATGATCTTGTATTCACTTGACTTTTTTACTTTTACAAAAGAAAATAACCCTTTATCTTCTTCCACCGATTGTTTGGAGTTTCCTCTTGCTAAAGCCTTTTGTGGAGTCTCTTCTTTAGGGCTATACTCCCTTCTCGCTTTGGTTATCCCTCCAATTAGAGGGGTTAAAGATTTTGGTTGCTTGAGGGTTGGTTAAATAATCAAAGGATGCTGCTTTTTAATTTTCTAAAGTTATTGGGACATAAAGGTATACTTTTTAGCCTTTAGAGTTGATGATTCTTCCTACCTATAACATCTTAGGACTATTAGCTTAAGGTTAGAGCCAATCATCCCCACTGTACCATCCATACCGCTTAGCTAGATTAGAAGGTTATCCTCTTCCTCAAAGTCAAATCCCCATCCTATTGCCATGATCTCAATAAATATGGTATGTATAATCCATATATCTATAATGACACTTATTTAACATATATATATTAGGGTGATTTTGCATAATTTTATCCATTAACCATGCTAATTATTAATGATTTTTAGCATAATTAGTTATTATTTCATTTTTAGGTGTTTTTGGAGCTTTCGATAAGTTTTTGAGAAATTTTAGAGAGTTTTAAGGCTTTATTGAGGAATTGCATTGATCATGCCATTAAAAGGAGTAAAGTCCAACTAGGAATTGATGTCTATGAAGAATACGTATGTGTACATGACCGTATACTCTTGTCGTACGACTCTTGTCAAGAATTTTTATAATAAAAGAGCAAGTTGCATGTGAAGAAGAACATGCCCATAACCACGAATGTGTTCTTAAGGTGTATACTGGTCATAATTTGCTAATCTTCTAATTTTAGAAGGCTTCTTGTGTAATCTTGGGTCTAAGTCTATAAATATAGAGTCTTAGGTTTAGTGTAAGAGGAAAGAAGCCCTAAAAAGGAACATTGTAGAGTAAAGTATAAAGGGTTCTCTCATGTCTCTTAGCTTTTACTTAATTTTCTATCATATTAAAATTATCTTAGTGAATCTTTCATTGAACCCTATTTTAATGTGAAAATTATTCTATTTTATTTTCAATCTATGATATTATCTTTTGTGATCTAATTTCATTGTTTTGTATTGTTTTTAATTCAATATAGGAGGCTATTAAATTAATGTTTGAATCGACTACAGAGTTCGTGAGTTCCTATAATAAATGGACTGGTGCAATTGGAGGTAATTAAATAGGCTAAGCTAGGTATTTGATTTCTTTATACTAGGGCAACTTAATAGAGAGATTCAAGATCTTAATGTGATCTTGAGATACTTTATCGTAGAAGTGATATGGATTGAGTGTCTTAGGATTAGAAAATCAAGAGACATGAGTCCAGTTAATTTATCTTAGGAATCTCTATAGTCCAAGAGTACAATTAAGATTGAAAGTCGTAGAGAATTAGGTAATAGATAATAGATTTACTAAGGTTTATGTTCTCATAATTTTTATTAATTTTACCTATTTAATTTAATTGTTTATTTTCTTGTTAGTTGTTTTGTTTGGTTATTATTTACTTTTCTTTTTGTTATCTTATTATGTTTATTTTGTTATATTTATTCAATTAAGATAATAAGCTATATAATTGGTAAATTTTAAGGATAATTGCTAATAATCTAGGCTTTCTCAATTGTTATAGTTTCTTGTAGGATCAATAACTTAGACTCAGTCCATGTTTATACTATAACTTAACTAGATGCACTTGCCTAAAGGTGATATTTGTCCCCATATCACTAGAGCCCAACCAATCTACCAAATTATCAAATGTTCCATTACTTCAATTGAAAGAAACTATCATAGGATCTCTAACATGGCAATGCACTTTAAGTTTCCTTTCATTAAGATTTTGAGGTTTATTGATCAACAACTCTCAAATCTCTTCTTTATTGACCTTACCTTCCCACAAGAGTATACAAATGATAGGTCTTACAAGGGTTTTATCTCACAAGTTCATGTTTTGCAAGTTTCCTTTTTCCCTAAGGTTCTATGTAATTTGTTCAATAGGTGTTGGGAGTTCATCTAAGTCAATCTTAGGTTTTGATCCTTTCTTAATCATGTTGATAATAGCCATGTGATTAGAAAAGGGATTGTTGCTCACATTGGGGGTTAATGCCTCAATAAAGTTCAGCTATACCAAGCTAACATCTATAAGATCTTCTTCCTTGTTTCGCAACCTCTAGCATCTGTTAGTAGAATGGCCTACTTGCTCTAAATAATAGTCTTACTTGGCGTCTAATTCATAATTCCTAGGCTTTATCAATCATTAGGGAGTTTGAAGTTAAGTAGATTATCAACTTGTAGATGAGCCAAAACTTACTGAAGGGTGTTGACACTCTATTTTTATACCCTATGATTTAAGAATTTCTTTTGTAATGGAGAATATGGTCCTAATTCAAACAAAAATACTAAATTAAAAGATACAAAAAATAGAAAATTCAAAAAAATACATGAAAGATTGAAAATTTGAAGAAATACAAAAAAAATAGAAAATACCAAAAATTAAAAAAAAGTAAAAAAATATAAAAAATAATAGAAAAATGGGAATAATAATACTTGAAAATTAGGAAATAATAATAAATTAGATTATAATAGGATTCTACGAAAAAAATAAAGTATTAGACAGGTTCAAATAGTGTTAATTTTGACTGCTTGGAGGTTATTTAGGCTTGCTTAGGTTGCTTAATCCTTATATGCAATTCCATTGTACAAGGGGACAAAATACATCCCAATGACTTGATGGTAGAACACATGCATACATACACAGTGAAGGTCCACAGTTCAATCCATGCTAAGCGTACATGCGCCTTTTCTTTTGGGTTTCAATGAAAACATAAGCCTAAGACATGCCTTATGGTTTGTCTTCTTCATCTAAGCTCCTTGTATCCAGTACTTTCCTAGCGTGGTAACTTGTATTCAAGGCCATTTTTTGTGGCCTTATCTATACAATTTTACTAATCTAATGGCAAAAGCGTATGCATAAAAAAGGATAGTGTTGATTAGCACTTCTTTTTTTGACCAAATTCATCCATTAATTTCTATTGAAAATCTATCAAAATAAAGAAAACAAGATTTTAGCTTTGCATTAATACTTGAATCTGAGTTGTGATGGAATGAATTGAAGCTGTTTCAATAGGAGAGTTTAGATATGAGTCGCTTAGGCCCATATCGACCTCTCCAAGACTTAGATTGACCTATTTAGGCCTAAGACTAAAGTGATCCATCTATGACCGGCTTAAATGAGGAGTCCTTAAACAAAGACTAGACATTATTTGACTTTTGACTTCACCTTAGATTTAACACAACAATCACATGTTAATGGATAAGGCTTTAAGACTTAGCCAACAATAATTCCTACATATTAGGGACATGTCAGGCTAGTATGACCCCTACTTTCCATGCTTAGTGGATGCTGAAACATATAGGGTGTACCCTTAGATTTATGTTAGCTTTTCCCTAAAAATAGATGGAGTACACCAATGATAAGGACATCTTGACTTCTTTGTATACACCAAACTTTCTAACTCTTTAATTCCCTTACTCTCAAACATTTGCTAAATTAAGCATTTAAGTAGCAATGCTATACAAGCCCTCAATGCCCCTCATTGTACATTGTTTTGCAAGCTCACTTTTACCTTACACAAGGCCCAATCCAAGTTATCTTTACTTGCTAAGTCTTACTAACGACATTTGGCACCATTTATAGGAAGCAAACTCCATTATGTTCGAATCCTTCTTTGTTTAACTTCTTTAAAGACTTTTTGCTTAACTTAGCATGTCAAAAATCGGAAATCCAATTAAGGTTCCTAATGCCAACAACAACAACCAAGACCCGCTGACTATTGAGTAGTAATGGTTGAAGAATCTTAGAGAAGACACTTGAGAAGGTCTTAATAAAGAATGTTAAATTCGAGGCCCAAAAGATGGAGCTAAGGGCTAAAATGAATGAATTGGAAAGGTAAGGCAAGATTTCTTCCCTTGCAGACATTATGGATGCTCAAGGCAATTAGATTCCACATCCTCACTAGGAGAACCAAGCTATCACAACCCAAAGGGTGGCTAAGTTGCAATAGTATAGCTGTGTACCATGAGAAGATTTGATGCTAGCACCACTACTGGTCAGGAATCTTCATCGTACTACACAGGGCATCATCATAACTTTAGTATCTACTGGAGAGACTAGCATAAAATAATATCAAAGCTAATAATTAAAGGTTCAACACATAATACTAGATATCATTAACAACAAGATAAATAGTTTCCCTCGAATTAAGTCTTACAAACCATAATAAAGTACTAGTAGTCGAAGCTATTACAACCCTTAAGAAAAATATAAGATAATACTAGAGAGTCCAAACATATCATAAATGTCCATTTGTGCTCTCATCTTCCCTCTAACCATCCTAAAGCTTTTGATACTAACCTTGAGCATCTCTTGCCTTGGCTCTAGCCATAAGTCATGTTGAAACAATAAACTATAAGGGGGTATGCAGCAACAGTTTAGTGAGTAACCTTCTTATCCTACCAAAACAATTTTTCAATTAAGTTATTTAAATACATATATGCAATGCAGGTAAGCATATGAAATGCATACATCATACTAACTTGTCAGCAACTGTATAAAGTACGATTTTATGCCCATTATTGCTTGGGTTGAGAATTATTTAGGCATGTCAGGACTTGGATCTCTATGTCTCTCATCTAATCATATATCATCTTCTCTTCGTAGACCTAAAACAGTAGATACGGCTTGGCCTTAAGTAAAGGTCAGTACTCCTTAAAACAAAGTAGATCCTACAGGTTAAGGCAAGAACATGTCATAGAAGTACATCGTATGATACAGTAATGACATAACATAAATATGGATCCAACATGCATGATTTCCCACTCCTTTGCGTGGTGTTGATGCCCTTTTATATTTAATGCATAAATGTGCAATGCATGACCGGCTCTTAATAAGCTCATGTAATTTTTATTCTGGTTCATAGGTAACCAACCAAATATATATGATAAACACTATAAGGCCTTACTTATTAGTACAATAACCAATTCTCAGTTTAGATATATTATTGTATTTGAACAAGCAATTACAATCAATCCAAGCACATGCAAATAGCCCAACCCCAAGCATAATCATTTCACATATATAATTAGTCGATGTTCTACACTATAAGCATAAACAAGATAAGAGAAGGATCGGCGTACTTACATAACTATAATGTCTAGTAGTCCTAGTAATCATCAGTTGAGTTGACCTTTGGGTCGACGTCACCTAAAGATTATAATTAAGAATATATGTATTGGATCTTAGTCCACTTAGTTAGCTCTTCTCACCATAAAACTTCTACTTTTACCATTTTCATATTTTGATCATAACCATTTAGTTTTAAATTTGTTTTCAATGATCTTATAGTTGTTTTTCATCATTTTCGAGTGTTCTTTCAAATGGTCCCTTTTAGGTGTTTAGGCTTGTAAGTCTCGATTTGGATTAATTAAGTTTGTTGGTCAACGAACTAGTTTGACTATCTCAGGGTTTGGGCATAGTTTTGGGCCTTAGGCATTACATATGACTTCTTAGGATTTTATTTATGTTTTTTAAGTTGAATTTTCTACCCAATTTTAGTAGCTTTTAATTTAGGCCTTATTATTACTTAAGTAAGCCTAAATGGGCACTTTTCATTAGTTTAAGGCTTTAGTTGGTTAAAAGGCTTATAGAGGATGCCTAGTATGGGCCTTAAGACTTAATAGACTCTTTTATATTTTAATTAATGAGCTTTTTATTTTTTCTTTCAGATCCAACCATATCTTTTTAGGGCCTAAATTTTAATTCATTTTGAGCCTGTTTTGCACCTTAGAGCCTTAAGCCCAATTCTATTCATCTTTTTAGGCTTAAGCCTACTTTATACTCTAAGTTAGGTCTAATTTATCATAGGTTCTAGATCTTTTCATTGTTGTTAATAAGGCTTTTAACATTATTCTTAAGCTTCTAATTAGTAACTAAGCTAGTTTAAATCATTAACTTAAAACTACCTTACTTAACTTAATTAATCACAACATAAATTATACTTAACACTAAATAGTCATGTGATTAAGTTAATAAATCAATATTTGCAAACCTTAACACAAGTTACAAGAGGTAGCCAAGAAGCTGGTTTAGGGTCTCCATTACACTTTTTCACCTATTTCTCATTTTAGTACATTTCCTTAATCTAAGACATGTTTTCACTTAGTGTGAGTTGATTTTTCTACTAAATGAAATGAAAACAAGTTAAGCACTCTCCAATGAAGTGGCGGCATGCTTAAGGAACAAGGGTTATTGAACTATTCTTGATGATTTATCACTAAAACCTACTAACTATAATCATTACTACATATTGGTGATGATACTTGAACTACCATACTTAATATGTGCGCTATCTTGGTTAATCTCTTATCTTACTACTCTAAAAAAAAGTATGCTTACAAGTGTGTGTTTGTCTAAAATGTGGAAAACTTGCATGGTACGAGGTAAAAACCCAAGGAAAAATAAGGTTGATTAACTTACCGGAGTTGAGTATGTTGGTCATCCTTTGAGACTTTATGCTGTGAGCTTGTGTATTTAAGAGAATGTATGTGTGTGTTTGTGTTGGCCTACTGGGGTAGTGTATGAGGGAGGCATAGAGCTTAGTGGCTAATGATTTGGTAGAGTTGTGGTAAAGTGGTGGTGGTTGACAATGAAGTAGTGGTGGTGGTGGCCAATGGATTAGATTTGAGTGAGGTTTTGGAGTGGTTTTTGAGACAGATTTGAGGGTGATTGTATAAGATGACTAAGGGTGAAAAATGAAAGAAACTTGAGTGTAAGATAGGGGGTAGCCGGCATGAGTGTGAAGGAAATGGGGGGATAAGGTTATGCAATTGTGTATGCATTATACGTAGCCTTCATATTTACCGTGTACCTTCATATGGTTTTTGCTCTTTTTGGAATAATCTTGTCTCCCAAAGGACAATTGTCCTTAATTACACTAACTAATCCTCTTGTCTTTTATCATTAATTGTGATGATCTTATTATTAATTAATATGTAGTGGAGGCTGGTTAGGGTTTAAGGTATAATTAGGGTAATTAAGTACAATTGAGACTAATTAAGTATATTAAGCGCAATTAGGGAAATTCTAAGGTTTTGTTGCATTTTATTATTTTAATTTAATTAGTTTCCATGCTCTACGTGTACCCTTAGGGTTTTGGGTCAATTTATAGTTATTGGTTTGCATACACATTTAATACTTAAGGTTTTATGAAATCAAAGTACTCGTTTATACTTAACAAATGATTTTCATTACTTAAATTAGTTTTTCTCAATACTTTAGGGCTTTTAGGAAATTGTTAGGGCTTCTTAGTCATTTTAGGGTTTCCTGTATGTTAGGGTTTCTAGGGTTTCATGTGTACAATAAGGGTTTTGGGGTTAAACTTACTCTAAGGCTTTCTATCTTTTTATTAAAGGTTTTTTATTTAATATTTAAGGTTAGGTTATCTTATTTAAGATTTTGATTCTTATATTTCTATAGGGTTTTAGGGACTATCCATTAACTCTCTCTTGTTTGAATTCTAACTATTTTCAAAACCTATAAGGTTTACATAAGCTCCTCTACCACCTCCTACTACACAAAATTAACAACCACAATCTATGGCCATCCACAATCATTCCTTTACTAGCAATGAATAGGTCATCGATTCCTACAAGGGTCTTGTTTACTCTTCCATTCATAGTCACCATCTAATAGATAATGTTAAATTGAATGAGCTCTATGAGATGGTGAAAAGGCTCTTTATGAAGCAGGAGATCAAAGTATTGAAGGTGTTAACCAAGTAACTAACAATAGGACTCTGTTTACTAAGTAAGTTTAAGATGAGGTCCTTCTTCCCGACTCCAAATTGCCATCCCTAGACCGGTATTACGAGACTAGTGACTCATATGATCATTTGCTCCACTTCCATACCTTGATTAACCTCCATGGTCATAGGGATGTGATATAAGCTCGACTAACCCTACTTTTTATAAGAAATAATAAAAGCATATTTTTACTAATAATTGTACTAGGTTACATATGCAGTAATAAAACTGGTGAGAACTAAGTCGAACTCATATGGAATAATGACTAACTTTAATTTCAATTGTAACCAGATAATTATAAATATTAGTTAATGAGAATGCAATGTCTTTAATAGGTTTAGTTTTGAAAACAAATAAGCCATAAGTAGAATTCCTTCTTGCGAAATTAACAAATACTTAGGATTAATCAATTCATCCTCTCTATCGCTAAGCAAGTGATAAACTAAAGTAATCTTCAATTATTCATAAACCTTAATTTAATTAAAGAGCATATCGCTATGTCTTTTTTTAATCCAAATTATCTAATCTTCAGTAATCGATTAGAAAAGATCCCACAACTCAATCCTAATTAACACATATTCTAATAGAAACAAAATATGCGTTGTTATGATTAGGGAATTGAAGACTTCAAACATAAACATAATCCATTAAATGATAATCTAAAGTATCCAATAGACAATATTAAATTGAGCATACACGAGAAATAATAGAGAAGATAATATCCAAATCAAGAATTTATTAAAAAAAATGAAACAACTTGTTTAAGAGTTCTAATCTTCGATTCGAGATCAAATATCACTCCTATTATTCCCGATGTTAAATTTCAAAAAGTTACTCTAAAAGATGTTCTTCTCCTCTTCTAAACCCTATTTCTAATGAAATAACAATGAACCACCATTTCTACCTTTCTATTCTATATTGTGTTTACAAGGTTTTTTATAGAAATATATGTATAAGGTAACTTTTAGGCTTTAAATCTTTCTAGAAATAAGAAGATTCGCAAGGAATAGCATGTTTACCCCTAAGATCATGGTCGTAATCCCTGCCCTTGATCTTTCTATGCTTTAAAAATCACAAAATAATGAAATAAGAGAATTCCGCTCATGATCTTTACTTGTAATCTTCTTGACAATCAATTTCTTCCTTATTTCCTTACTCTTTTGTCTATAATTTCAATTCATGATCATTATCTATGGGTGTAATCTTTTCTAAGACTTTGAAACTCATCCAAATCATCAAAAACTTTGCCCCAAAATCATCAAACTCTTCAAATCAGTTAAATGAAGCCTAAACAAATTATACATTCAATTCAATACAAACACCTAGAAAATCCTATAAAAGTATTATAGTATTAACAATAAAATATGTAAATTTGCACATTCATCAAATCTTGCCGAACTAAAGCATTTGCTTATCCCAAAGAAAATTAATAAAAAAATCAATATAATACATCTTAAAGATAAGATCATCAATTTACCTCATATCTTATAAAAATACATCCTCATATTGTTGAGCTTCACAATTTCTTTCAAAATCACCCTTTCTTCTTACACTTTATAATGCCCTTTCAACATTTAGATAACAACATTGAAGATTGATTAATTTTCAATAATTAAACCAAATAATCCAAAGTTAATTCGTACCACTTAAACATAAACTAAGCTAAAAACCAAAACAAACATTAATAAACTAAGAAATAATTATAAGAATTTCATCACTCTAACTTAAGAGGAGAGAAATCTTCTCTATGCTCTTTTTGTTACAAAAACTCAAACTTGGTGCATGTTACCTCAACTCATTGTCTAATTATCTCTTAACTTCTTTCAGTTTTCATTGGAATGCTTTTTTTCCAAATTAACTCAATTTCCTTATTTTATTAAAACTCATTAGTAGTAGAAAAAAATCTTACTCTTTTCATAGACCAAAACCGATCCTTACTAATTTAGCCCTTACTTTTGCATCGATAGTGAAAAAGAACTTTACTCTTCTAAGGGACTAAGGCTAATCCTTGGCAACTTTTTTTCTTAATTTTCTTTTTCATTTCCTTTATATTGGCAGGGAGAAAGAATCTTAATCTTCTAGGGGACCAAGATCAATCTTTACTAACTTTTATTTCATTTTCTTTTCTTTTCTTGTGCCTCCAATTGCTTTGATTTTTCAAGAAACTTTCAAAGGAAAAATGTCATTAGTTAATCTAATTGGAAAAACTTTAAGGAAAATAAAAATAGATAACCATCCTCTAAAACTATGTTTAGAAATATAGGTAACTAGTCTTTAAACTATCGATGTCTATCCTAATTCTAAGTCTAAGTTTAAGCTTAAGTAACCGAGAACTCTGGATCATGAGGATTTAACTACTCAAATTTAGCAAAATAGACTAAGGTCATAAAGCATTGTGGGTAAACTTTTAAAAAAGTTGCTTGCTTTTTATACAAATAGGGATATAAATTTCTAAAGTTATTCTTTCAAAAACTAAAAAGCTTAAGTGTATGATAGTCAGTCACATGACATACTCTTTAACACAGAAGAATTATATCTCCTATTCTTTTTGCCCATACTTAAGTTGTATATTATCCCCAATATTTGAATATTAAAACAAAAGCATAGAAATCATAAGGGAAAACAAAAATAAAAGAAAAAGATAAGGGAAATTGAAACTTCTTAGATTTAAGCTCTAACACTAATTATGAAATTACCATTGAAGCCACTAAATTCTTTGTATGCCATTGTTTGAAGTTCTAAAGCCTTGCAAAACAAAACAAAATAAGGCAAAGAAAAAAATAAAATGCATAAAGAAAATTAAAAACTAAACTACTTCTAAACTATTCTTAGGCTATTCCACCTACAAATAACAGAAGTTTAGTAAAAAGCAACATTAAAACAAGTAGGAATTATAGCTAACTATAAAATACATCGATATCAATGAAAACTAAGTCAACAAATTAAACTTCAAAAGAACATCTTGCTAAGTTTCATCTCTATCTCTAGATCACTTGGCATATTTCTATAAAATAGGAGAGACACAAGTTTATATTTATAGGAACATCTCCACTAAACTTGTATTATAGTATTATGCACAAAACTCTACAAGTGTGAAAAATTAACAAGAAAACTCCAACATAACATCTATGAAGCACAATTAGTTGCACCAAATATATGAATACATGATCAAGTAGTCTCTAATTTTGTAATCTAAAACAGCACGATTCAAGTCAAGTCAAGTCAAGTCAAGACCTAAATAAATTTTGACTCAACACATTGATATTATAAAAGACATTAAAAAAAACTCAAGGAATGCAAAAATTCATAAAAAATTAAATATTCCATGTCCTAAGAAAAATAACCAACCACATGTGTTTATGCATGCGATTAATCAGAGAATAAATTTACATATAATTAAAACGAAGATGAATGAGAGAGATCAAGCGGAAAGCACGGTGTAAAGGAAAGAAAAGCGGTTCCCTTCCCCCTTTCCCCCTCCCCCCCACATCCTTTTTTTTTTGAAGGATCATGATCTAAATCAAGAGTATGATTATAACTGGGATTCTCTTGGATTTCTAAATTGCTTCCTCAATCCTTACCTATGATCCAAGAGGATCATGCCTTAGATCACGGGCATATTTTTCACTCATGATCCTCTCGGATCTTTAGCTTATCCTAAATTTCTCCCACCTAATTCCTACACTTCAAATAGTAAAATACCCCATAAACCATGAAAAGATGGACGAATTAAGAGCTCCAAAAATCCAGTGTAAATTGCTAAATAAAAACAATTGCAAGTAGAGCATTTAGATAAAATAAAACAAAATAACATAATATAAAACAAAGAAAAACAAAGGATATAAGAAAGAAAAAGTTGGATTGCCTCCCAATAAATGTTTTTATCTAACATCATTAGCTCAAAACTTTTTGTTGCCTTTTCTAAGGTGGTTCAAATCCTTGAGACACCTTGTTAAAGATTTCTTTGAAAGCTTCCCTATCATTGTTAAAGTCAATTACTATCTCAGACAGAGCATCCCATGTCATAATTAATTTAGTGGTTTGAGGGTCTCTTTTTCATTGCTCATAATATTTGCATAAAGCTCACTATTCTCAACCCTTAACATCATTTTACTATTTTTCACATCAATTACAGCTTTAGTTGTAGTAAAAAATAGATGACTATAGATGATTTAGATGATAGGAATTTTGGAATCATCTTTTATATCCAAGACTACAAAATTTATTGGAATTATAAATTTATCTACCTTTATAAGTATACTCTCAATCATCCCTTTCGATCTTCTAAAGAAACCATTGGCTAATTGAATTAACATTTCAATTCTTCTTATCTTACCCCCTAGTCTCGATTTCTTTACCAAACAGAAAACCATCACATTAACACTTATACCTAAATCACAAAATATGTTCTTAAGATTTTCATTTCCTATAATACAATATGAAGTAAATTTCCTTAGATTATTTAATTTGAAAGGAATGGTGTCCTTCAATGCTTTTATGCTTGCTTAAGATGACATAATTGTCTCTTGCCCATTAATTTTCCTTTTCTTAGCTATTATTTATTTAAAAAAAAACGTATGTAACAAGGTGTTTGCTTTAATAAATCTATTAAGGGAATATTAATTTCCAACTTTTTAAACATCTCCAAAAACTTCTTAAAATCTTCATTAATTTTTTGTTTAAATAAGTGTTTTGAAAAAGGTATAAGTGGTGTACCTTGTTTAGCAGTAAGCTTAAATTCTTTAGGAATGCACTTTTATTATACCCCTTTTTCTTTTTATTTTGATATAGAAGCTGATGTTTCTTAAGATTCAATATTTTTACCTAACCTCAAATGTATTACATTGAATAGCTCAATAAGGGAAAAAGTCGAGAACATTTTTTAAATTATCTCTCTAATCTTTTAAACCCCTCTACTATCACATTAGCAAGCTTCTTAACTGTTACTTCCTAGGTTGGTTTTTCATTTGTTTTCACCTCTCTTGCTACTTAAATGCCTCAATCAATCCATGATTCTCTAGACATAGTTAGTAGCAATTCTAATGCTTCCTTATCCATAATAGACTTATAAGGATTTTATTTCTTCTTATTTTCACAAGAATCTTTTTATAAGTGGCTTGCTTTTATAGCCAGCAATGTGGTTATTAAAAGTTTTAGTACCTGTACTACCTACGTCTTCAATTTTCAAATAATTGAACTTTGTCTTTCAAATCTTTCTTCTTGCTTATGCTCTAAATCCCTTGATAATTTTTTAATAATCTTTTTTATTTTAAGTAGGGCTTACAAGATTTATGGAGGGAAGTTGTTCATTATGTTCACAATATGCCAATTCATAAATTTTTCTAATTGTTTACATTACTAACATTGTTGTCAAAGGTCTTCTAACAAAAGTTTTTAATCTTGAATTTATCTTGATAGTTAATCCCATCATAAAATACTAATAATTGATTCCAAGTAGGCATATCATGATATGGGCATTTATTCATTAAATTGCGAAATCACAACCATGCCTCATATAGTAAGTTACTCTCATGCTGTTTGAAAGAAAGAATTTGTAATTGAAGCTTTACAGTGCAATACAGTGAAAAAGTCCACACACATTAATCCTCCATAAGTTCTTACAAAATAAAATAAAAAGGAAGTAGAAACTAACAATAAAAGAAACTATAAAAATGAAAATGAAAATAAACAAAACAAATCACCTAGTTCTAGACAATCTTAAATTCTGAAATTAACGCAACACATACTCAACAATAATATCAAAAACTTGATATACAGTTGGCCTAACCTTACTTCTTATAACAAATAACAACAGCATATTTTTACTAGTAAGTACACGAGATTGCATATGCAATAATAAAATTGGTGAAAAGGCTTCTGAGAAGTAGGAGAGCAAAGCTATTGAGGGTGTTAGCTAAGTCACCAAAAATAGGACTGTTCACTAAGAAGGCTTAGAACAAGGTCCTTCCTCCCAACCTTAAATTACAAACCCCTGGACTAGTACGATGGGATTAGTAACTCAAATGATCATCTACTCCTTTGTTGTACCTTAATTAACCTCTATGGTCATGGGGATGTAATATATGTTTGACTAACCTTATTTTTTATAATAAGTAATAAAGCATAATTTTACTAACAAATGTACTAGGTTACATATGCAATAATAAAGCCAGTCAGAACTAAGTTGAACCCACAAAGAATGGTGACTAACTTTATTAGATTAATCCCATATAAATCTAGGTAAATAAAATCAAGGAAAACAATTAAACTAAGATATTCAACACCTACAAAAGATTCAATTGTAACCAAACAATTAGAAATATCACTTCATGAGAATGCAACATCATTACCAGATTTAGTTTCAAAAACAAATAAGCCTTAGGTAGAACTCTTTCTAGTAAAGTAAATAAGTACTTAAGATTAATCAGTTTATCATCTTAATCGCTAGATAAGTGTTGACATAAATTGTTCCTCTATTATTCCTATATCTTAATTGAATTAAAAAGTATATTACTATGTCCTTCTTTAATCCAAATTATCCAATTCATAGTAATCAATTATAAAAGTTCTCACAACTTAATCTTAATTAACACATAATCGTACAGAATCAAAACATGTATTGTCATGACTAGAGAATTTAAGACTTCTAACAATAAACAAAATCCATTAACTAATAATATAAAGTATCCAATAGATAATATTAAATTGAGCACATATAATAAATAATAGAGAAAATAATATCCAAATTAATAATTTATTAAAAAGAATAAAACAACATATTTAGGAGTTCCAATCTCTGATTCAAGATCAAATATTGCTCATATTATTCTTGATGTTGAATTTCGAAAATCTACTCTAAATGATGTTCTTCTCCTCTTCTAAACCCTAATTCTAATGAAATAATAATGAACTATCTATTCTACCTTTCTATTCTATATTATGTTTACAAGGCTGTTTTATAGAAGTACATGGATGGGGTAACTTTTAGGCTTCAAATCTTTCAAAAAATAAGAAGATTCAAAAGGAATATCATGTTTACACCCAAGACCATGGCTATAGTCCTTGCCCATGGTCTTTCTATACTTTTAAAATCCTAAAATAATGAAATAAAAGAATCATGCCTAAAGATTACATTTGTGACCTTTGCCCATAATCTTCTTTGCAACTAATTTCTTCCTTATTTCCTTACTGTTTTGCCCATGAATTCAATTCATGATCGTTATCTATGCATATAATTCTTTCCAAGGCTTTGAAACCTATCCAAATTATCTAAAACTTTTCCTTAAAATTATCAAGATCTTTAAATCAATCAAATGAAGCCTAGAATCAAAATATAAACGAATTAAGCATCAAATCCAATATAAATACCTAGAAAGTCTTATAAAAGCATTGTAAAATTAACCATAAAATATGTATGTTTACACATTCATTAAGATGCAATCATATATAAGGCTTTTCCAAGCACTTTGAGGAAATCAACTCGGATGTGGTTTAAACTCCTCATTGAGAATTTCATCCCATCTTTTAATGAGCTTGCTCATCGTTTTAGCCTTCATTTATGAGTTAGCAAGCCCCCATCCAAAGACACATCCTTTTCTTATCTTATTTGGTAAAATGAAGGGGAGACCCTTTATGAGTTTATGCTTGGTTCAATAACTATGTGGTTGAGATCCCTTAATTAGATGAGGATGTTGTTGTTTACATTGTACAGCTAGACATTTAACCATTTAGCAACTTCATCCATGGGCAAGCCTAAGATGATAGCCAAGTGGTGATAGAAGGCCTAGAAATACATAGGCTAGGAAGACAACATTCATGTTAGGTACAAGGTTGACCTAGAAAGTTTGAGTAAGAAGGAGGAGAAGGATAAGAGGTTTGTTAAGGACTGCCTTAGCAATGAGGTGTCTAGACACCATGAAGAGGGTAGCTCTAAGGAGAAGAAGCATCTACCATCCATCCAAACGTATGCCTAACACATACCTTTGAACTAACCTCTTAGGTAAGTTTACATGGAAATTTATGGGAGGGGATTACTCCTAAAGCCTGCTAAAATGAAGGGCAACCCTAGCTGAAGGAACTCTAATAAGTATTGCCAGTTCCATGAAGACTATGGTTATACAATGGAGAGTGCTTTCAATTGAAGAATGTTATAGAAAATGCAATCCAAAGAGGCTACTTTAGGGAATACATCACTGATGCCAATAACCATCGCAAAGTGGCATCTACAAAGGCAATAGAGTAAGGAGGCCCATAAAGAAGATAATAATGACCGTCATAATAATCGAGCCCCTAACGACATCATAACATCATAAGTAGGGGACCCTATCCAAAGAGCCAGTCAAGCTCTAGTAACTCGGTTAATGCCCTAATCGAAGTGATAACTCTATCTCCTTCTCCGAGAAGGATCTTAAGGGAGTTGAGACCCCTCACCAAGATGCCTTAATAATTAGGGCGATGGTCTTAAGTTTTAAGGTGTTGAAAATAATGATGAATATCAATAGGTCTACCAACATTCTTTTTAAGTGTATGTATGACAAGATGTAGAAAAAGCTTCTCACTTAGATAAAGTCGTACCACCATAGCTTGATTAGCTTCAATGAGGGAACTGTTCGACTCAAAGGCCATATCACCCTCAATATGGAGCTTAGTCATGACAATAATGTCGTAAGGCATCCTATTGAATCATTATGGTGGACTACTCATCCCTATAATACAATATTGGGTCGACCAAGCTTAACTGGCTTTGAGGTCATCATACTGTTCCTCTATCTCAAAGCCAAATTCTCTACGACAATTGAGGTAGGAATTTGTAGCTGTGACTAAAGCTCTCTAAAGAGCTCTATGTGAAGGTGGCTAAAGGGGATGTCATCTTTGCACTTGAAACTGGTCTACAGGAGAAATCAACTGATAGAAGCGATTTGGGCGAGAAAACTAAGGAGGTGCAAATTGACAATATTCTTGACTAGACTACATAAGTAGAGACCTTACCACCTCTCAAGCTCATCTAATATCGATCAATTTGTCTAGTTACCACCTAAAATGTTGGGCATATGAACTAACTTGGCAACTTACAACCTCAAGATTGATGAGAACATCTAGCCTACCAAGCAAAAGAAGAGTTACTTTTCTCTAAAACGATAGGCTACCATCAAAGAAGAAGTATGATAGCTACTTAAGGATGACTTCGTTAGGGAAGAGAAGTACCTGACTTAGTTAGCTAACTGTGATAGTCAAGAAAAAGAACGGAAAGTGGTGGATATGTGTCGATTATACTAACCTTAACAAATCCTACTCGAAAGATTGCTTCCTCTTCCCCATAACTGATAAACTAGTGGACTTAACATCAAGCCACACACTATTAAGTTTCATTGCCCCTTTCTCAAGTTACAACCAAATCAAGATGGACTTAAAGAATAAAGTCTATCGCTCTTTCATAACTAATTTTGATACCTATTATATGGTGATGCCCTTCACCCTCAAAAAAGCTAAGGCAACCTGCCAATAGATGGTAACCAAACTATTTATGCCCTAGTGCAAGCACAACATGGGGGTATATGTTGATGATATGATCGTCAAAAGAAAATAACCTAATGACCACATTCAAGACATGCAAGAGGCTTTTGATTGAATGTGAAAGTTTGACATGAAGCTGAAACCCTAAAAATGTTTCTTTAAGGTAGTCTCTAATAAGTTCCTCAACTTCATGGTTACTCAACATGACATAGAAGCCAATTCAAAGAAAATCAATGCTATATGGACATGAAGCCCTCTCCTTATGTGAAGTGAATGCAAAAGCTTATTGAGATGGTAGCCTCACTAAGTAGGTTCATCTCCTAAAATGCAAATGGATGCATAAAGTTCTTAAAATTTTTTACAAACCCTATGGGGTTTGAATGGACTCCCTAATTTTAGACCATCTTCGAAGAGCTACAAGCATTTTTTTAGTACCTACTCATCTAGTCAAAGCCCATCTTAGGATAAGACTTATATCCTTACCTCACTGTTAACAATTGGGGACTCTCTTCAGCACTGGTTAGAAGGAAGAGAGCATAAGCCTTTCTATTGTATCAGTTACGTCCCTTAAGAGCCTAAGCTTAGGTATTTGAAAATTGAAAAATTCACTTTAGCCATTGTGTTTACAACAGGGTTACTCCATCCATACTTCTAAGTCTACCAATTAATTGCTCTAACTGACTAGCCATTGTATACTGTAACTTAGAAGCCCAATGCATCTAGACAGATGGTAAAGTATACGTTGGAGCTTAGCATGTACAAAATTCAATAGAGGCTATGTGAAGCCTATAAGTCCTTAGCCCTAGCAACTTCGTTCTCAAATACACAAGAGAGGAGGAAGCATAATAGGATATGACAAATCGATGTGGACTCTCCACATCAATGGATCATACACCTTAAGTGGAGGAAGAGAAGGACTAATGCTGATAGAGTAATATAAGATTACGATATGCTATGTCATTAATTTTGGATTCGATACAAGTAACAAAGAATTTGAATACGAGGCCTTGATAATTGATCTTAAGTTGGCTAAAGAGATCGGCATAGAAAGTTTGGAGGTCTTTTCAAACTCCATGCTTGTCGTCCAATTGGTTTGAGGCAAGTATAAAACTAAGGAAGGGTCTATAGTGATATATCTAACAAAAGTAAGGGTTTTCCTAGCCAAATTCCCCTTGTAGAGTATCGGTAAGATCCCTTAGAAAGAAAAATCAGCAAGCTACTAGCTGTCTAAACTCACCTCAACAATAATATAGAAGCTTGAGGTAAAGGAGTCAAGCTTGGATTTTTCAATTTTCACTTATTTTCCTTAATCCAATTTACGTTAAACCCTATACCCATTCAATATAAACCTTAATAGGAGTCAACCCCTTAGACCGATCACAAGAAGCTGAGCTCGAGGACTTTAAGGGCTTCTATGAAAAATACTAGCTCTAAGCCATAGCTAAAACGGGGACTTCTATCTAGATCCAACCTCCAGCTAACCTATCTGTCAAATCCTCACATATGTCCAACATGTTCTTGCCCTATTACGTACCTCTTATGCTCAGGGCTACCTTATTGAGGTCAACTAATAGGTCTTTGATGCCTTCTTCTCCTCTGCTTCTCTACTCTTAATGCCAAATTAATTAGCTCGTCTAGAGAGTTGAACAACTACAATTCAACTATGTTGGCGATATCATCTTGGAGTCTACTTAAGAACCTAGCAATGGTGCAATCCTATGGCTAGGCAATCTTACACCTTGTCATCAATGTCTCAAACTCTTGCAAATACTCTTCAACAGTATTTCAACCTTGTCTTAGGTGCTTAAGAGCATGGAGCATCTCTTACTTAAAGTAAGTTAGCACAAAGCACTGATTCATTAACCTCTTCATAAGCCTCCATGTTCTAATTGGCTCTTCTCCTTTAGCATTTCACTTAGCAACCAACTTATCCCACCAAAGGCTTGCATACTCAATAAGGGATAGTGAAGCTAGCTTAACCTTTGTTCATTCATCATACTCATCGTCCTCGAACAACTTCTTGACTCAAGGAACCCAGTCAAGGAATTCTTCAAGTTGGCTACTTCCACTAAAGGTCGACAGTTTTAACTTCACATTGTCAATTC
The DNA here is from genome assembly GCA_024138005.1 of Lumnitzera racemosa. Classification (NCBI taxonomy): domain Eukaryota; kingdom Viridiplantae; phylum Streptophyta; class Magnoliopsida; order Myrtales; family Combretaceae; genus Lumnitzera; species Lumnitzera racemosa. The sequence continues at coordinate 64,139,210 of JAMXBC010000010.1, read as the reverse complement.
ATTGGCCAGGTGTTCAAGGTTCATCCCTTGCATTCCGAGATGGTCGATTCAGCCATTTCTATTAAAGCTCCGCTTGGCCACGTCCAGCCTCGGATCTCTTCTTTAGGCTCCTTAGTTCTCCTTGAAGTTAATATTCCTATCATTGCTTCTCCTTGGCTTAAGTTGGTTTTCTCTTCTTCTTGGCTCGATAGCTCTTATCGATTGTCGTTCATTATTATCAAGCTCATTGGAACCACTTCCACTTGCAGGTGTGCACTCCCCTCTTTCTTATCAACCATTACATCTGCGGCCTCTAACTAAACTAATAAGCTCCTAGATGGAATCGGTGAGATTTTAGATCTGATATTCTAAGTTGTCAACATGTCACCTCAAGTTTCCGTAAGGACTATCACCAATGTTGTTGACACTATCCTCCAACATTTTTGTCCGTACAATAATTTTCCAGAAAAATCTAACAAACAATAAAACACAATTATAGTAACCCAAAAATAACCACTACTTAGCTTCTATAGTTACTACTACTAACAAACAACTAATATGAATAGCTCACTAAACTATAGAACAATGATTAATAGAGAGGTACAAACCATGAATCAAACTTTAAAGAACACTAACGCATGTGTCTCCCCAAAGCTCTTATACTAAGATGATAAGGATAAAAAAACAGTAGTAGATCTCAAAAAGGTCATAATGCATTAAATAGGTTTGATAGACAAAAAGTGAGATGATTGGTTTCGACGGTAAGTGCAAATAGATATCACACACTAAGACATAAACACAATCAAAGGTTTGAGCTCAAAATAGGATTTGATAAAACTCATGAACACTAAATGTTGCTCAAGATTCAAACGAAGGTTAGATGCAACTCACTAACTAGTTTAAATGAAGGGGTTTGCCACATCTCATGGTCAAGATCGATAAGAATGTAGGAGAGATTAAAGAGCTTAATCTATACTCAATAATCCAGCAAATGCTAACTCAATAATGGCCTTGCTCAAAAAGGAAAAGATTCTAATTGTAGGAATTTACTTTTCCATCTGATTTCATATATTGACGTCTATGTATGTCTATCTCTGATGTTTACAGATGTTGCTATTTATAGCAAGTTCTAAACTCTAGTGGCAAAACTGTAAATAAAGTATAAAGCCTTAAACCCTAAAGAATTGGACCCATAAATGAAATAAAGGAAAACATACATAAGAAAACAAAGCTACGAGTTTAATGAGGGAAGTCGGCATGCAGTTACTTAGCATGTCTTGGAAGGAGTAATATCCAAACCAGATGAGGTCAGTAGTTAGATGTATGGGTTCAAGAAGGAATCTTCGAAGTCTTGTAGTGTTTAGCTAAGACACTAGAAAGGTTGACCCATAATTGTTGAGTCCTAGAATTAGTCGGTACTAGTCTCTTAGGACCGTGTGAAGTGGTTCTTTGGTCCCTAATCCTTTGACGTATGCTCTCTCGAAGTCTTCGTAGATGAAAAACTTATTGCTGAGTAACTCCTTTTCCTCCCCTCAGACTTTTGTCAATTGCTTTACCTTGGCTTAAACGAAGTCGAAGGCTGATTCCCATTAGTACCTGACTCCAATTCAACTAACTTCCTAACCAAACTAATTAACTCCTGACCTAATCTAGATCAAGTTAGCCCCTAACTACCTGCACTTCATGTGTTTACCTATGTTGTATCATACTCCTAACATACATCCATTAAGAGACACGTATCTTCTGATACAACATTCTAGAATGATTCTTTCTTTTCTGTACTAGATATTCTTTATCCTTTTTACCCATTTTTAGTATGATTCATGTAACGTAAATGTAAAATACCCTTTTGTCTTTTTATTCATGTAAAATAACCCTAGTAAGCAAGTATATAAACCCCCACTTTCTTATATACAAGCATCATTCAACTTTCAATACAAAATTATTCACCTTGAGCAACCTTAATATTCTCGTTATCATTCAACTCTCATCTATTCCCTTTAGTAAGGAGTAATAGCGAGTGAACCTTCAATTTGGACCAATGTGTCATATCCAATGGATTGTTGGACGAGTAGGATTAAGTGGTGTGTCATATACATTTGGTAGCTGCCCGGACTTTGCTAGCTTTTTTTCTTTGTTTCTTTTCGATTTGCTTCATCGTAGTGGCTCTCCATGTGTTTGACTTTAGAGACACATCAGCTTCGCTAGTATCAGAGCACGATTCCATGAAAGAGTTTTTTTTTTACTCTGTTTTTCCTTATGAAAATAGAGAAAGTTTATATTGGTGTGATAGTAAGAGTGGTTTTATTGTTACTGTATTTTTCATTGCAAAAATAGAGAAATTTTGTTTTTATCTTATTTAGGTGACTATTAGGTATTAAAGCTATTAACAAGTTGTTTATTCATTTAAGAAGTATTGTACCATGTCTTATTCAAGTGTTTAGGGTGTTATTGGTAACCAAAGCAGTAGTGCCCAACCTACTCGTAATCTTAATGGTAGTAACACCATAGGGTCAGTTAATGACAAGCTTAATAGACTCATAAACCTTGTTGGAAGTCTAGTCATTGCAATGCAAGTTAACAGGCAACAACCTAAAGGTATAAAATAACAAAAGCTACAGGAAGACACCCCTGAGAGACGCTATGGCCAAAGCAATTGAACTAATCACCTAATTCAACTACCACAAGCTGGAAGAGTCACAAACCGAACTATTAGACGAAGATTGGAGTTAGAGGAGATTGCTGAGGATGATGAGGAGCTGGATATTGAAGGGTTTGGTGAGGAAGAGGAAGTTGATTATCACCAAATATAAGGACGAGGATGCTGAGTCCCTCAAGGGATAGACAATGTCAAAGTGTAAATTCTACCATTCAATGAGAATGGAGATGTCGATGAATACTTAGAGTAGGAAGAAAAGGTCGAGAAGGTGTCTGACTGTTATGGGTATACAAATATTGTCAAGCTCCGACTTACTGCACTAGAATTTATTGGGTATGCGACAATGTGGTAGAAAAATTTGAATGCAACACGAGTAAGGGATAGAAGACGGTGTATCAAAACCTAAGACAGGATGAAAATGTTGTTAAGGGGTAGATTTGTGCCCGAAACGTACCTACAAGATAAGTTTGCCAAGTTGCAGAAGCTTTACCAAAGAAGCCAATTTGTTGATGACTATGTCAGAGAATTCCAGATACTTATGATCAGTGCCAACGTAGAAGAACCAAAGGCCTGTATAGTATCAAAGTTCATTTTTGGGCTCAAGTATGAGATTTGCAATATCGTGGAAGTACAGAGATTTTATACTTTAGACAAGATATAGAGAGTCGAGAAATAAAGGAGAAATGTTTTGAGCCGACTTGGGCTGACTTTCTCCTAAGCCTTGATACCACGCCGACTTATTCGAGTCGAGCCAAAGAAGCCATATCAAGTCAAGGATAGGAGTGACAAACCTAATGACGGCCGGGCTAACCAATAGAGCCAAGCCAGTTAGCTAAGCCAATTTGAGGTTAGGTTGACCTCGAGAACATATGAGAAGGGACAAACCTCCGAACAAAAGACTAGCGACATGAAATGCTTCAATTGCTTAGGCTTCGGACACATGGCTACTGCGTATCCGAAACAATGCGTCATGGTGCTCCGAAGAGATATAGTGAATAGCACTAATGAGAGTAAGCTTGAGGAAAAAGATGTTGGGAAGCCCGAGGTTGCATAGGAGGAGGAGACCTATGTCTATGCTGACTAAAGAGAAGTAATGGCCTTAATCCTAAGACAAGTCTTGAGTATCTTACCAAACTTTGAGGAAGACTAGAGGGAAAATCTATTCCATACCAAGTGTACCATCAAAGGACAATTGTGCTCGATCATAATGGATATAGGAAGTTGTACAAATGTTGTTACTCAATCCTTTGTGTAGAGGTTAGGTTTGTCAACCTGAAAGCATCCCCGACCTTATAAGATGCATTAGCTTCATGATAAGGGTGCTTTACACGTAACTGAACAAGTGATTGTATCGTTTAGTGTTGGAAATGTATACAAAGATGAAGTAGTGTGCGATGTTATCCCCATGGGGGCTTTACACCTACTACTTGGACGACCTTAGCTGTTTGATCAACGTATTACGTATGATGAATATAAGAATACCTATGCCTTTGTTAAGGATGGAAGGAGGATAATGTTGCAACCCCTAACCCTATCCTAAGTAAACGAAACTCATAATCATCTTACCCAAGCTAGCAAGAAAAAGGGCCTAGTGATGAGCTGACTACCTTAGCCTTTCGAATTTGAATTTACTTTTAAAATTACCTAAAAAAAATAATAACAAAAATTCTAATTTTATGAGTAAACAAATGGATAACTTTTACATGCTAAAAATAAAAATGAAAAACTTAATTTTATTTATTTACAAAAGTAAAAAGAAATTTTTCATATTTTAGGTCACCCTATAATTTGCACACAGGTATTTACGTACTTACTAGTTGAGATAAAACTTCCATAATTCATGCAATAAAAACTTTAATTTGCGTGTTCATTTGAAAAATTGGCCCAATTTAAGTTATTTAACCATTTGATTTTACTTAAGAAAAACATTTAGAAGGGAGAGTCCTAATTTTTAACCGTTTCTTGAAAAATTCTAAAGATACATTAATTTAGAAAAGGGTTCGTTTATTTTCATTTACTTGGAAAAAGAGGTTTTTCTAACTGACGAAATATCTTTTATTTTATTATTCTTATTTTTTTTATATTTTTTATATCAAAGTAGAAAAAAATAAAAATGAAAATGAAAATTAAATTAAAATTAAAGATAATGAAGCTTTCCCATGTTTCTTCTTTTTTTCTGTTTATTTTTTCTTATAATAAAGTGAAATATTTTTAAAAAAATAAAAATAAATAAGAAAAAAAATACAATGAAATGAAAAATACAAAACAAAACAAAGAGAAATAGGCATTGAACTAAGCGTTGGTTAAAGAGAGGGATGTAAAGCAGGTTACAATTGGGTATTTGGGTCGGACCAAACGGACATTGGGTTGTGTAGGTTGGTGATGTGCAATAGCAAGGGGATACGTTTCAAGCAACTCTAACAACTAAAATGAGCGGAAAAGGCTATTTTTATGTGATTCAAATTGGGGAATGAGGGTATAAGGATGATGCCGCCTTGTTTGTTGGTGGTTTAGGTGGTCGTTAGAGAGTGGTAGTCGTAATGGTTGATAGTTGACAAGCATGATGGTGGCTGGGCACGAAGAAAGTTGGGATCCTAGGCTATTTGGGACATCATGAACTCAATTGTGATGTTAAATTTGAACAAAGAGGTATAAGGAGTAGTGTTTAAGTTAGGGCCAATAGTGGTTGAACCCTAGGTGTTGACTAAAAGAGCTTAGAGGTATGGCAGCAAACGAGGGAGGTGGCAATGGAGAGCCTAGGGCTTAGGGGTTTCAGATGTGGAGTCAATTGTACTTGAATCACTTTAAGCCTAACAACATCCTAAAGAGAGAGAGAGAGAAAGAGAGAAAGAGATCACAGGTTGAGAGAGAGAGGTTTGAGTATGAATTCAAATGAGAGTTAATGGTGAGTAATGATTGTTGCTATTAGAATTGAAAGTTAAAGCTCCTATTTATACTAAACTGAGCTTAAACAAACTTATAATGTGTGTTAATGGCTAAATTGATCCTTACATGAAAACTCGGTGAATTCTTAAAATTTGGGTGAAAAAGCTTGAATTTTGTGATTTTGCGTGCTAGAAATGTGCCATTATTACCTCTAAGAGTAACTGAAGCTTTGATTCTTGCCTATTTTTCTCGTGTTTAGAAGAAATTACAAGAGCTAAAATCTTAGGCATTAAGTTTTTCCCAATTTTAAGCTTCGATTTAGAAGCTCAAATGAATGAATATCAACATGTTTTTGGTCCCAATTCAAAGTAGGCCGAGTTCAGAACATAGATACAGCATTTACTCGTATGTGTGGGTATGGAAATCTTATGAAAGATTGTCGTAAAGTGGTGGGTGGCAAGAAAAAGAAGGAAAATAAGGGAAAGAGAAGTCCTAATGAAGGTCTACCACATGTTAAGGCCAGCACGTAGGCCATTCCTCCTTCGATACGTAGACAAGGCCAAAGCAAAAAGAAAAATGCACCTAAGTGCATGTACTAGAAATTGAACCTACAACCTTTCTCTCATATGCAATGTTAAGTCCAAGTGTTAAACCAGATGGGCTGTTAGCTCGTGCCACGTCTTCTTATGCAAGCAAAATGTATTTAATTCTTTGAAAATGTCCTAAGCAAAATTAAAATACTAAACTAATCTTAAAATCAACCCAAAAAGCACCCTAAGGCTTTTTACTATCTCCTAAAAGTTCATTTATTCTATATTTTTCAACTTTATAATTTTTTTGGTGATTTTCTTGAAATTTATTTTTTCTTTTGTATTTTTCTAAATTTTCTAATATTTTTGTAACCCTTTTTCCACATTCTAAAAATTTCTAAAACTATAGAGAGCAAAAATAAGTTATTCTCAACTGTGTCCTCTTTGTTCTAAAGTTTAAGTGAAATTTTACCATAATGACAAAAGGAGACACCATTTTTCTATGAGAATGAATTTGCCGTAAGTAATGCTACAACTAACTAGCTAGCTTACCTAGGTTCAATTCACTAAGGATTTGTTGAAAGAAATAAGGTGGTGTTATATGAGCCAATTGATACATTATAGTGAGTTTTAAAAGGGTCTAGCGCCTTACGAGCTGCTAAAGCCTTAAAAGATACCAAAAAGAGAGTAGCACCAAAGAGAGTAGCATACGATACTAAAAAGAAGGTAACACACTTGTGGGCTGGTAAGAACCTTAAACGATACTAGAAGGAAGGTAGCACCCTATGACCTGGCAAAAACCCTAAAAGATACTGAGAGGAGGTTAGTGCCCCTATAGGTTAGCAAAAACCTTAAAAAACTACGGTAATGCTCCTCTAAGTTGACTAACCTAGCTAAAATGCTAAATAAAAACTTGGGCATGCTTCTCTAAGTTGACTAACCTAAGTGAACGCGTAAAGCACTCCTCGAGCTAACTAAGACCCTAAATGAAAACCTGGTCATACTCCTCTAAGCTAACTAACCTAAGTGAATGGGTAAAGTGTTCCTTAAGCTAACTAAGAATCTAAATGACAAATTGAACCTAGTCATGCCCTTTTGATCTAACTAACCTAAACAAGACCGTCACTAAAAGACTAGTAGCCCTAAATGAGAAATCGATTTGAAACTTGATTGTACTCCATTAAGCTGACTAACCTAAGCAGGAAAAAGTGCTCCTTGAGCTTGCTAAATCTTAAAAGGCTGTTTGGACGTTAGGAGAGATTGGTGAATAGGAAGTGCTCTACAGGCTTGCTAAAACCTTAGGAGAGATTGATGAAGGGAAGTGCTTTGTAAGCTTCCTAAAACTTTAAGAGAAACTAATGAAGGGAAGTTCCTTAACGACTTACTTAGACCCTAAGGACAGGATAACACTCTATGAACTAGCTAAAGAAATGGAAAACGGGATAGTGCTCTATGAGCTAGTTAAAACCTAAGGAGAACATGATGAAAAGGAAGTGCCCTACGAGTCGGCTAAACCCTAAGAAAAGCTCATGAGTTAGATTAGTGCTCTATGAGCTGGCTAAAGCCTTAAAGGAAATGTAAGATAGGATAACTCTCTTTGAGTTAGCTAGAACCCTAAAAGAGATGTGAGACAAGATAGAACTCCTTAAGTTAACTAAAACAAAAAAAGAATGTGAAATGGGACAACACTTCTTGAGCTAGCTAAAACCTTAAAGAAAATGACAAAAGGTAAGCACCCAATGGGCTTGTTAAAACCTTAAGAGAACTTGGTAGAAGGAAATGCCCTACAAGTTGGCTAAAGACTCTATATGGCAATTAATGAAGAAAAACTAAAGGATGTAACCAATTTGAAAAACCTCTTGACTTGAGAAATTTACAAATGAAGAATTTGGTGAAGACCATTTATGACAAAAAAAGGCATCAGGGATATGGTCCCTTGATTTAAAAAAGAGTTATAAACATTAATCATAAGGAAAACTATATTAAGGAGAATGACTTAGACTATTATATTCGACTTAAAAGGTATGACCATGTTGAAAGGAAGTAAGTGACATTAATTGAAAGCTTGGCTACTCGAGCCAACATGAATTCAAAAATGGATGGAAGAAACTTGCAACAAGCCTTTACTTTATCTCTTCTTTTTTTTTCCCTTTTCTTTTGTCTCCCTCTTTTTGTCTTTTTTTTTTTTTGGAAAGTTTGCTAATAGGTATAAATTTTATTTAAGAAGCAAGAGTTATAACCATTCCCTTCTTTGATAACCATGTAGAGTATCTCATACTCTTCTCAGTCTTTGAAATTGCTTCTTGACCCTAATACCATCAAGGTTAATATAGTGGTATGCTAACCTTCTTGGTAGGGCCTTATTTCTTAAGGAAATTGTAACTCATGATTAGTCTAGTTGAAGAGAACCTCCTTATACATTTTCAATTTAAATTTTCTCTTGACTACTATTCCAAAAATTAAGGTCCAATTTATAACTAAAATGCCTTAATCAAGTCAAGAACTGTTAGGAAAAACAAGAAGTATGCTTACCCCAGTTTCAAAAATAATTTTTACTAAAGATAAACTATCCTTTAAGATTAAAAGAGCTTGTATCGAGTGTAGGGGGAGGCCTTATGTGATTCAGGTTGGGTAAGAAGGTTTTTTACTTATGATTTGAAGTATGATTTAGAGTAGATATGGAGGTTTTGTGTTTTTAGGCTTAGAATATGGTTTAAAATGGGCATAAGGGCTTGTATATATTTGGGCTTTGATTTCGAGCCTTTTGACATAAGTTTTGCTACCCTCACTACGACATGATATATCTTTTAGGACTTTTCTCTTACATTCAAGCCCAATTTTCAAGTCTTTCTCTCTCTCTTTTTTTTTTAATTTTTTTACTCTTCTTTCTTCTTTTCTCTCTTTTTTTTTTATTCCCTTATATTATTTTTCCCCATTATTTGTTACTCTTTTCTCTTTTCTTTAGCCCCAAAAAATAATTATCCCTATTGTAGAGTCTTTGTCTTTAGAGATTCAAGACCATAAATTCAAGGATTTCAAGTATATAGGCTTTAAGAAAAGTATGGGTAAGCATAAGGTGTTTGAAAGAAAAAAAAAAATGGCCCTTTCTCATTTTAAAGAAAATAACTTATTAGAAATAAAAATTGTCTTTAAATTAATGTTACTAAAGCAAACACAAACTAATTTTCATCCTTTTCTGTTAGTATGATGATTCTAACCTCCAAATTGCCCCATTATGGAGTAGCTCCTAATAGGATTTAATTTTGAAAACACTCCTTAATTAGCTCAACAAGGTTCATAAAGAATAATTGTGTTTAAGATTTGAAAACGAAAGCCTAACTTCTTTTTTATCTACATATCAAATTCAAAATGGACCTTCTTTAAGGAATGAGTCCAAAATATCATCACCATGATATCACTCAACTTTCTAAGTAATTAAGGGTCAATATGGGGGATATGGTTTACCTTTTTCCATTCCAAACTTTTTTAAATGTTAGTTACCATGTCATTGTGTAGGAGTCCATAATGATTTTCCCTAAGGTGGAAATTGACTTTATGCCCTCGTTTCTCAAAATATGCCTTAGTGAGAAATGATACTATTCATTCGATTTGAGTTTGAAATTGAGGTTGTATTTAACTTCATATTTTGACTTAATGGCCTAAGTTTGTATTTAGGTCGGCTACTTTAATGGGCTGAGGTTTATAATTGGTTGACTGCCTTAATGAGTCGTATTACGAACTGAGGACAGCCTAGTCGTGGCAGACGCCGTATACTGTACAAAGAACCCCCGATTGGTTTCCCTTCCAATCAAGAACTCTTCATACAATATACAAGGCTCTATAATCACTAGTTTCCTAAGAACACACAGATTCACATGATATCATAACATTAACATATTTATATAAAATTTGAACTACAAAGCTTACATTATACAGTAATGGTGTACATCTAAGTCTATAATACTAGTAAAACAAAAGTACATAAGTAAAGGTTTACATCAATTGTTCTCTCTCAATACACAGAACAACTCGCTCTTGCCCAAGTCCCCAAGCTAACCTATGGTATCCCTCGGCTAGCCTTTACGAACAAGCTATCTTACAGTAAAAGTCTAAAGGGGCGTAAGCCTAAGCTTAGTGAGCAAAACCCTTAGCCACACCACAAGCAAGTTATAAGTACATTATATTTACGCATATGAATGAATGATCAAACAGAATGCTAAACAATACGTATAATTAACTAGTTCATATACATAACTCGAATTTAACACCCTTCGAAGTTAAGGTTGGAGTATACACGGCACCAATCAAATCCAGGTATTATACTAGAACTTTATTTACTACGGAACCCCACGCTCCGTACTCAAATCAAATAATTCTTTTATTTTCATAAAAACCAAGTTCTAGCATAATCGTGAGTGGGCCCCCGTAGTCCATACTCACCCTTAAACGGAGGCCTCTAGATTCGACCCTTAGCTAGGCGGTTGACACTTCCAATGCCTAGTGTTCCCGTGGGCTAGGGTATAGTCGTTTTGTACAAGTGCACCATACAGAACCAATAAATGAATAATAACAACCCCCGAATGGCCTCTCTTTACCTCCATATGATGTGACAGCTAGAATTGTATCTATGCAATGCATGTTAATGTATGTTCCAATTTCTTTTTATAAGCCAAGTATATTTAAGTTCAAATTATGTTGTGACCATTCAATATTACACACAATCATTTTCTATATTACCATACAACAAACAAAGCATTCTCTATACTTAAGATAATTTCACATGTCAACACACAATATCATACACAAGCGTTTCCCAAACCCCACATAATAGTCAATTAACAATAATATTTAAGTCTACTATCTACAATCACAAACAAGCATGAAATCATAGGGTAAATACTTACTCGGCCATGCCGACTCGCTCTAATTGTAGTAATCGATCGGGAGATCCTCGTTCACCTCGGGATCACCTAATCATTATGATTTGATAACACTAGTAGGTACTTGAATTAACTAATAATTCTAAACATCTATTTACCTAATTCTACTTAAATTATCATCAACTTTTATCCGGTTAGACCTTATTCTTAATCATCTGTAACTTTTTCGTTCTATTTTTGATATTTATGAATTTATAGTTATTTTTCATCGTTTTCAGGCGTACATTCACACAGTAATGTCCGTTTCGGACGTTATGATCCGTGTTTTATGATATGAACTAAATTTAGAGAAATTTTTAACTATGAAAACTGAATTTCTCTTATTACTTATATTTATATCTTTTATTTATACTTAATGATTTAGTTAACCCTTAAATTCTTATACTTAGAGGAGTTTACTCTTAATTAAGTTTAATCCAATTTAGAAAGTATATTAGGGTTTACTAATTTAGGTACCTAATTATTATATACTCTTTTTATTTTCTTATTTTATAATCTATGCTTATATCATCGCTTACATCATCATTTGCTTATATCATTGCTTATGTCATCACTTACTTATGTCATGGCTTATGTCATTATGTGATTATGTCATTATGTGATTACATCATTACTTACTTCATCATTTGATTACATAAGCCTCACCTCATGCTTATGTCATGTATAAAGGTCTTATGTACATTTCACTTAACTTCTTATGTACATATACCTTTACTATACTTATATGTCTATGAGTATACTTATACATATACTTATACTTCTACCGTATTTATACTTGTATACATACTCATATACCTATATGGTCATGTACGTATTTTTGTACAATTCCGTATGCCTAATTTTTTTCTTAAGAAAATCCTCCTAATATCATTCTTTTGTGTTTTTAAGTATATATTTAGTGTAGTATAGGTATGTATAGTTAGGTTTTATCTTAATTTAGGTTATGTACATGGTAAACACCCATGTACAAAGATTCTCATACTTATATTCTTTTAGTATTCCCTTATGTACACATACTTATGAGCACACATTCATGTTTTCATTTCTTCTTCTTTGTTATTCCTAACTTCCTACACTTAAAGATGGGAACTTTATGCCCTCTTCTTCAAGATCACACATAACACATGTCTACTCATCTAATCTACCTAATTACCTAACTAATGAATAATATAAAACAACATAAAGTAACTTAAGTACATACCTTAGTTTGTGTTGGAATTAAGGAGACAAAAAGAGAAGTGATGAAAGTAAAATGGAGAGGGGAAGCTCACAGCAATGGAGGGGCCTTTTTGTTTTGTTTCTTTTTCTTTGTTTTAATTATGGAAGAAAGCAAATGGTGGGGTCTAGAAGGGGAATAAGAAGACGGCAATTAAAAAAGGAGAGGAGAAAAGAAAAATCAAAAGAAAAGGAAAGAAAAGCCATCATTAGAAGTTTAGATATTTTCTTTATGCATTAGTGTCTTTTGTTGACTTTTCAAATTTATTGACTTTAGTCAACATGTGTTGACTTGGTCAACCCTTTGACCTTGGTCAATATGTGTTGATTTGGTCAACTTTCCTTAAGCATATGTAATTTTGTGCACATAATGTAGTAATTAAGGGAAATTAAGAGAAAAATTAAGGAAATGAGAGGAAATGAGGTATTTGGTGAATTGATTAGTAAAAATAGATGATGAGGTCTTACTTTAGGCATTTATAGCCTATATACATCATTTGATAAACTACTTAGTATAACTAGTATGAAAAGTACTAATTAGGGTATTAAGGTTCACTACATTTAACCTAATCTTCAACTATACCCCTAACTCTATGTAATATTATCTTAATCACATACTTAAGAAATAAATGTAATCTATGATTCATTATCTTAGTTTCTAAAGGACTACTTGAGGATTCAAAACATATATGTACGATTAAAAGTCATCTCTAATCTTTTACTAATGATTTGGCAAAATATGAGGGTTATATTATCAATTAGGGTTTTAGGGTTTAAATTAGTGCACATATGTCTTTAAAGTGATCATTTTAGGGTTTCTATCACTTTTGAATGGAATCTTTAGCATTTAGATGCATTTAGGGTAGAAAAGTTTCTTACGCGATTGATGAATTCTTTTAGGGTTTTCTATTTCATTAGTCCAATCGACTCTTAAATTCTCTAACATATTAAGTCTATTTTGAAAACTAGATTGAAAATTTTAGAGGTTTATAAGCCGAGAGTTTGTGTTTAGATTGGCTACCTTAACTAGTTAAGGGTTAGTGTTCCAGTTAGCTACCTTAACAAGCTGAGGATTCGTATTTAGGTTAAGCTCATAAGAATTTGTAATTGTTAGCAAATTTTTTTCCCTTTTTTTTTCTTTTTTTTATGAGAGATAAAAGTAGGACTTTTATTTTTCAAAAACCAAATGATCTAAATATGAGGTAGCAATTTTCAGAGTTCTATTTAAAAGCTTATGAAATTTATTTACATTTCCTTAGGGAGAGAGAATAATGGTTAGATGAATTCTATTAAAGAAATATTTATAACAAAAGGAATACTAAAAAATGAAGGATGATAAGCTAAAGAGAACTTTTACAATTTTGAAAAATTGTAGTATAAAAAAACAAAGATAAAGAGCCTAACATTTATTCTAAATTATTATTCAATGAAACTTGACATTTATTCCAAGCTCCTTAGCTATAATCTGAAAAACCTTAATCTAACTCTTACAAGCAAGCTTTAAGGTCTTCCAACATTGCATAGGTTTCTCTAAGAACTTATTCGAGAAGGGCTTTTAAGGCCTGGTTGTAAGCTTCTTAACATTTAAGCTTCTCTCTCAAATAAGCAACTAGCAACTATTTGTGAATCTTAAGGAGGTCCTATAGCCTATCAATTCTCTAATTGTCCATTATCTTTAGGCCTAAACATTTCATGGAAAAGGATCATTTATCAATGAAACAAAAGAATGTACATGGAAACATGCATATGTTATCTACATTAGGTTAATACATCATTCTTTAAGTTGCAACCCTATTGTTGAAAAAAAAATGATTACAATTTTAAAACACTTTGATATTAGTAAGATTGCAATTTTTAGGAATATTGCATTAACTTAAGGTTTAAGGGAAGTATATATAATTAGGATAGGTTCTAAAGGTCCTTAAGCTCTGTAACCTTACATGTTTCTAAGGAAAGAGTTCATTGGTCACATCGAAGCTTAAGTAAATGGCTTAGTCAATCCTAAGCGATGATTACACCACAATACCCAAAGCCTATTCAATGGCCCTAGTCCTATGGTCCAAAGACAGCTTGGCTATAACTATATCTACCATACATCTTTGATGCAATAAAACCCTCAATATCTTAGGTATGTTGCATGCAAAAGTGGAATGTTACAACTAAAACAAAGAATATTTACAAGAAAATAATCATAAAAAATAATATGGGTATTTTGAAAGAAAAATTTAATTTTGGAAGGTTTAGGTAGCTAACCCTTTTTACGTCCTCAGTAGAGTCGCTAAGCCGTTAAGCTTGAATTTTTCAGTTTTCATTTATATTCCTTAATTCAATTTATATCTAACTTTATACCCATTTGATATAAACCCTTAACTAAGGATTAAGAAAAACTAGGTTTTCTTTTAAATTAAAAAAAAAAATTAGAGTCGCCACCCGATTAGAGTCAAGAAAAGTGTTAAATTATAACTAATGGGTAAATTATTCATAACTTAACCCTTGGTCTAAAAAAAAAAAACAATTTTGAAAACAATTTTTGAAAAACCACAGTTTTAGATCTGAGGGTTAACCTATTAAACCCTAATGAATATCACCTTAGCTTTTCAATTTTGAATTTTCTTTCAAAATTACATAAAAGAATAATAACAATAATTATAATTTAACTAGTAAACAAATGAATAACTTTTATATGCTAAAAATTAAATAAAAACTTAAGTTTATTTATTTACAAAAGTAAAAATAAATTTTTCATATTTTAAAACGCTTTGTAATTTGCATATAGGTACCTATGTACTTGTTAATCAGGATTAGATTTTCATAATTTATTAAATAATAACTTTAATTTGTGGGTTCATTTTGAAAAATTGGTTGAATTTGAGTTATTTAACCATTTGATTTTATTAAGAAAAACATCCAAAATGAAGGGTCGTAATTTTTAATCATTTCTTAAAAAATTCTCAAGAAACTCTAATTTTGAAATTTATTTTTAATTATTTAGAAAAAAGGTTTTTCTAAGTGACAAAATATGTTTTGTTATTTATTATTTATTATTATCTTTATTTTATTTTATTTATATATTTTTTTGGTCGAAGCATAAAAAAATAAAGTTAAAATTAAAATTAAAGATAATAAAGCTTTCTTAATTTTTTTTTTATTTTTTCTATTTTTTCCCTTTTTTATTTTTTTCTTTCAATTGAGTGAAATATTTAAAAAATTAAAAGAAATAAGAAAAAAAATACAATGAAATGAAAAATACAAAACAAAAAAAAGAGAAATGGGGGCTGGACTAAGCACGAGTCGGAGAGAGGGATCTATAGTGGGTTGCAATCGGGTATCTGGGTCGGAGTAAATAAACAGGTCAAGTCGTATGGGTTAGTGATGAGTAGTGGCTAGGGGACATGTTTTGAGCAACTTTGATGGCTGAAATGAGCAAGGAAGGTTGTTTTCATGTGATTCAGATTAGGGAATGGGGGTGTAGGTACACCGCCGCCTTGTTTAGTAGTGGTTTAAGCGATCATCAAAGATTGGTCATGGTGATGGTTGATAGTTGACAAGCATGACGATAGCTAGGCACAAAGAAAGTTGGGATCTTGGGCTATTTGGGACACCATAAACTTAACTGTGGTATCAAATTTGAACAAAGAGGCATAAGGAGTGGTGTTTAAGCTAAGGTCAACAGTAGTTGAACCAAAGGTATCGGTTAAAGGAGCTTAATGGGATGACAACCAATGAAAGAGGTGATGATGGAGAGCTCAAGGCTTAGGGGTTTTAGCCATGGAGTCAATTGTACTCAAATCACTTTGTACCCGAGAATATCTTAAAGTGAAAGAGAGAGAAAGATTGCAGGCTGAGAGAGAAACGACACAAAAGAGTGTTTGAGTGTAGATTCAAATGAGAGTTGATGTTGAGTGATGATTGTTGCTATTGGAAACAAAAGTTAGAGCTCCTATTTATACTAAACCGAGCTTGAGTAAACTTGGAATGGGAATTAATGGCCGAATCAATCTTTACATGACAACTTGGTGAATCTATCAAATTTAGGTGAAAAAGCTTGAATTTTGTGATTTTTCGTGCTAGGAATGTGCTATTATCACCTCTTGGAGAGAACCGTAGCTTCAATTCTTGCTTATTTTTCTCGTATTTAGAAGAAATCATAGCAGCCAAAATATCAAACATTATGTTTTTCCTGATTTCAAGCTTCGATTTAGAAGCTCAAATTAATGAATATCGATGTGTCTTTTGTCTCAATTCAAAGTAGGCTGAGCCTAGAACATGGATACAGCATTTACTTGTATGTATGCATGTGGAAATCTTATGAAAGATTACGGCAAAGTAGTGGGTGTGGCAAGAAAGGGAGAGAAAATAAGGGAAAGAGAAGGAAAGAGTTATGGACGTAGTGCTACTTGGGCACTACATGAGTCATATGTCCCAATGGAGGTCTACTACATGTTAAGGCCAACATGTGGCCTATTCCTCCCTCAACACATGGATAGGGGCAAAGCAAAAAGAAAATTGTGCTTAGGTGCATTTACTAGGAATTAAACCTACAACCTCTCTCTCATATGCAATGCTAAGTCCAAATAATAATTCAGATGGGTTGTTGGCTCTGCCTTATCCTTTTGTGCAAGCAAAATGTACATAATGCTTTGAAAATGGCCTAAGCCAAATGAAAATACTAAACTAATCCTAAAATCAACCCAAAAAGTACCCTAAGGCTTTTCATTATCTCCTAAAAGTTCATTTATTCTATATTTTTCAACTTTCCAATTTTTGTGATTTTCTTCAAATTTCTTTCTCTTTTTTGGCATTTTTCTAACTTTTCTTTTTTTTTTTATACTTTTCCAAATTTTCTATTTTTTACTATTTTTCTAAATTTTCCAATTTTTTGTAATTTTTTATTATATATATGTATATAATATATATATATATTTTTGTAATTTTTTATTTTATATATGTATATAATATATATATATATATATATATTAGAATTAGGACCCTTTTTCCCTATTTTAAAATTTTCTAAAACTATAAAAGGCAAAAATAAGGTTTTTATAGAAGGACAATAAAATCTTTATTAAGAACCTATTTGATAAGAGCATTAAGTACAAACTCGAGCTTTTAGAGCTCAACGTAATCCTTATTAAGCTAAGCTAGATGGACCTAATAAAGGAGTAACTAAAGTATGGCATAGTACCCTTTGCTAAGAAGGAGGCTTAGAAATTGAGGTATTACACCACTAACTATACCCTAGTTCATGGTGTCCTCAAATGAAGAGGGGTTCGCATCCCTGCTCTTATGATGCCCCCACCCTAAGGAAGGCCTCTAAGCGATGGAAGAGTTACATGCTAGTGTCTGTAGCAACTATATCCAGTCCCAAGCCCTTTACATTTGAGTTCTTCAACTCAAATTCTACTAAGTGACAATGAGGTAAGATGTAAAGATTGTTGATTAATATTACCTACAATATAAAAGCATGCACTAATCACACACTCCCTCAGCACTAGTCTCCAGCTACTAATTAACCCCTAACCTTTTATCCAATAGAGCATTGACATCTTGGGTGCCTTCCCTAGGGCTTGAGAAGAACCAAAGTTTATAATTATGGTTATCGACTACTTCACTAAGTGAGTTGAGGTCAAAATTATGTTTAAGATCACAGAGAGAAGCATGGAGTTATTTGTCCACAACAAACATCCTCTATAGACTTAAGGTCCCATATGTGCTTATTATGGATAACAGACGTTAATTCAACAACCCTAAGTTTAAGGAATGTTGTGCTAAACACCACATCAATGCCTACTTCACTTCGGTTACATAACCATAGACCAATGGCTAAGTCGAAGCAACCAATAAGATCATCTTGGAAAGCATCAAGAAGAAGGTAGACCAAGCATAGGATAGATAGGCAAACAAGCTCTTAAACATCTTATAAGAGTAACGGATTACATACCAGACATCAATTAATGAAACTCCTTTTCGCTTAACCTTTAGCTTGGAAGCTGTCCTACCAATAGATTTGGAACTCCCTAACATTAGAACCTAATCCTTTCATGCACTCACAAACAAGTCCATCTTGATGGCTAGTATGAATACCATAGAAGAAGTGTGAGACCTTACAGTTACCCATATAGCCACTTATTAGCATAGGGAAACTCAATATTACTACAATACAAGGAATTCAAAGTAGGAGACCTAGTTTGTAGAAGACTAAAAGCCACAGGTTCTTATGAAGGCCAAGGGAAGCTAGCTCCTAATTGGGAAGAATCGGTCAGGGTCAGAGAGAACTTAGGGAATGGAACGTACCGACTAAAGAGTACCAACTAAAGAGGCTCAACGATGAACTCATACCTCAAATGTAGAATGATAACAACCTTGGATTATATTTTGAGTAGATTTATGTATCTCATCTTCATATACTCTTCAAAAATTAATAAAAGAATTATTGCTCTCCAAGATTCTATCTCCTTTTTACTTAAGTGTTGAAATATGTTTTCATTCTTGTAGTCTCATCCCACAATGGGTAAACAAACATCACATTAGTTAAATCCTTAAAAGGAATCCTGACCACTATGCTTTTTCAAGCTAGGGCAAGTCAGACTACCATCAACTTGACCCCCTTGAGTATCTTCAATAGTAAGGAAAAGTTCCCCTTTGCAATTGAGGAACTTTCATACCCATCAATTATAGCACCACCAGCTTAGCTTACTAAACGATCTAAGTTGCTAACAACTGAATAGACTGCTTAGAAGTGTAACCCCAATTCTTCCACAAGTAAAATGATGTTAGCTACTCACGGCTAAATTATCCCATTAGAAGACTAACCCTAACTCATCCTTAAGTAAAGTAACCCTAGCTACTTACAGCTAAAAGTTTCTCTCAAAAGGGTATCCCTAATTCTTCCCTAAAATCCCTTAAATACTACAAAGCATATGTGAAAATGTGTGACAAAAAATATATAATAGGTGTCAAGCCTAGTTTTTTATCTCTCGGTTTTTATAAATTAGGTATTTTTAAATCAGTCGGTATTAAACCCTACACATTTAATATTGACCCTTGACTAGAGTTTAAAGAAAATTAATTTTTTTTTATATTAAAAATGTCTTTGGAGTCACCACCCGACCAAAGTTGAGAAAAAGAATTAAATTATAATCAATTGTATAAATAACTTAGCTGCTGGTCTATTGATTAAACCAATTTTATATAAAATAAAAAAAAAAAACTGGTTCTAAAAACCAGATATCTAGATCGAAGGGTTAGGAATTTCAAACCCTTACAAATACTATTAACTTTCCAAATTTAACCTTAACCTTAAAATTCACCTTTCAAATTTAAAAAAGAAAAAAGAAAAACAAGACTCAACTATCTATCTAAATTGGATAACTTGAATAATTTAGAAAAAAAGATAAATTAGGTTTTTATATTTTTTTTATCGTCACCCTATAGGTACCTATATACTAGCTATTTGGGATCAAACATATATAATTCTTTTTTGTAAAACTTTAACAAGTTGAGTTAATTTTAATTTTTGAAAAGAGATCGGCTTTACGTTTTTATCTTATTCAACGCATTTAAGGAAATTTTTCCAAAAAAAAAAAAAGAAAAACCTAATTAGGGTTTTGTTTTTGAAAAATCTAAAAATAGTTCTAATTTGTAAAGGGTTTGTTTATTTATTTTTTAATTTTTGAAAACTTGATTTTTCTAATTGTTAAAAAAAATTTATTCATCTCCTTATTTACTTATATTTATTTTTATTATTTTTTTACATTATTTTATTTTTATTTTAGTTTATCTATTAAACTAAAAATAAAATAATAAATAAAGTACTTTCTCTTTTTTTTTCTTTTCTTTCTTTTTCTTTTTCTTTTTTTTTTAATTTGATTTTATTACATTTACATAAAAAAATAAGCAAATAAATAAGTAAATAAAATAAAATATAAAAAATGAAAAAAAAAAGTCCAAAGAGAATCGAATTAAGAAGGGGACTTAGATGTACAAGTCAATTTGGTAGGCAAGTCAGATTCGAGTCAACAGGTTGAGTGGTCAGGTCGGAGGTTAGATTGGGTCAGGCTCCAATGTCTTCAACAGCAGTGTTGGCAAAGGGTGGTTTAAGGCGATTCGAATTGAATTTTTCATAGGTAAGGATGAATTTGTGTGTTTTGGTTTGGAGATAGTAGAGGTAGAGAGGATGTCGTATCTTGGGGTAGTTGTTTGGGTGGTGTTGCAAAGTGGAGTGTGGTAGTGGTGGTAGGCCACATGCAATGGAGGTTGCTGAGTGTTATGGTTATAGAGTTGTTCTTAGGTGGATTTCCTAGATAATCTACTTGTTCCAATTGTTCTTATGCTTTATAACCCTATATGCCAAAGTCACTTACATCTGATTGTACTTGTTGAGGGCCAACAGAAAGTGTATCAATCTTCTTACTCAATAGATCTACCTTGGCTACCAGAGCAATAATCAAGTCCACATCATAAATTCCCATAACCTTTTGCTTAGCTCTAGTGCTTTCCCACTAATAATTGCTCATCGCTATTCCTTTAATTAGGTTTTGTGCTTGCTCGGGTATCTTTGTGTTCGAAGTACCTCCTGCGAATGCATCAACCATTTATCTTGTAGATAAATTGAGACCATTATAGAAGGTTTGAATCTACATCCATAGTAGGAGGCCATGATGTGAGCACCTCCTGAGCAAGTCCTTGAACCGCTCCCAAGTGTCATATAAAGTCTCCGCTTCCAATAAGGCAAAACAAGAAATGTTGTTTCGAAGTTTAGCGGTCTTCGTAGGTGGGAAATACTTCTCCAAAAATTTCTCTACCAATTCAATCCAAGTTATGATTAAATTTCGTAGTAGGGAGTTCAACCACTGCTTTGCTCTACCCCTCAAGGAAAAAGGGAATAGCCGCAATCGAATGGCATCATCTGTGGCTCCGTTGATTTTAAATGTATCACAAATCTCTAAAAAGCTAGAGATGTGAGCATTAGGATCATCATCTTGGAGACCATCGAACTGAACATATTATTGCACCATTTGTATGATGTTGGGTGCAATTTGGAAGTTATTAGCCACAACGGTTAGCCTTGTGATACTAGAGTCAGCTTCGATAAGTGTAGGCCTTGAATAGTTGAATCTAGTTCCATTTGCGTCATTACCATTGTTAACCATATGTGGTAGATCTTCTTGATTGATGAATTTAGTGTTGGCCTCTTCATCCTCTTCCTTAATCTCAATGATTGACTCGTCTTTTATGGTAGCCACAATTTGTCTAGGTCGCAATCTCAAATTTTGAAGGATAGTTCTCTCAATTTCAAGATCAAGTTCTACCAAATCTTCTACGTTATTTCAAGTCATGTACTATAAGGGTAAGAAATATAGAATCAATTGCAGCTTTAAGTAATAAAAATAAACAATGAAAACAAAAGAAAAAAATGGTCAAAGTAATAAAGCAACTAGTGTTCTTAATATCGAAAGTCCCCAGCAGCGGTGCCAAAAAATTGATATCAGGTAAGTGCACCTATCAATTTTAATATAGCGGATGTGATTCCGAGTCGATCCCTCAGAGACTTCAAGTACTAATATTAACCTTAGCTCTATTATCTAACCGGAAAATTGTGATGAGTTAAATGAATTAAAAATACTAAAATTAACAAACTAACCTAATTATGAGACTTAATTAAATAATTTAGAAAGCGATAAAATTGAGAACGACTTCAAGAAGGTAATAACATATTTAGGAATTATTTTCCCTAGTATTTAACATATGACCGCTTAAAATATATCCAATTCAATTTCTATTATTCTTGACTGGAGGGATTCACAATTAAAGTTAACACCTTTCTCAAGTATATTAACCCTAATTCTAAATTATTTACCGAACTCTTCACTTAGTAATATAATTTAGAATCGCATTAATGTATAATGAATTCCCACATAAAAGAACAACTTTCCAGAAGAAACATGTATCTTATCTCTAAGTACACATGTAATTCTCTCCAATTATGTCAAGATCTCATTACATATGTGATTTCTTAACCATCATGTATAATATCATAGATTGATACCTTAAAAATATCAATTAACAATTAAATAACATAATTGAATCAAGAAAAGATAGAAACTTTATTGAAAATTATCAATAAATTCAATAGTCACATGAAACCTTAGGTTCCATAATCCAAAATACAAGAATTTTAAGCTATCATAATGAAACTAAAAATGAATTGCAACAAAATCAATAAATAAAACATTAAAAACCCCTTTTGTTGATGATAAATCTCTTCAATCTTGAAGTTTGGTGTTTCTTTCATTTTTGCTCCTCCTTCTCTTCAAGTCTCTTCTCTTTTGAATGTCCCATCTCATGTGCGAAACCCTAATATGTCCTTTTATAATGTATTGTAAGGTTTCTTTTTTTTATCACTAAACACAGCTTGGGATATAGTCGTGTCTCCAGGTCGTGTAACTTTCTAATCTTGGCAAATCTTCCTGGATGGATATAGCCTGGGGACATAGTTATGTCCCAGACTGTGTAACTTTCTGACCAAAATTCCTATTATTTATGTAACTTCATAACTCATTCATTTGAACTCCAAATTAAGTGAAACTTGATTCCTTTTCTTCGTTTTCAATCCAAGAACGCATTCAAACCTTGAAATCAAAATTTTACTCAATTAAGTATTAATTTCTTTAAAGAAAACCAAAGATGTAAAAGTGAACAAGAAGAGAGAGAGAGAGAGAGAGAGAGAGAGAGAGAGAGAGAGAGAGAGAGCTTATGAATAAGAGCTTTGTGTGATTGTATGTGTTCTAATAAACTCCCTAACACCCCTTTTATACACAAAAACGCTCCAATAATCAAGGAAAGTCAAAAATCGAAGTAAATAAAAAATTCCGAAATTTAAGTTTCTTTTTTCAATTTTAGATCTTGATTTAAATGCTCATTTGATTGAATATGGACTTATTCTTAACACTAATTTACATTGGGCCATACAGAAGATGAAATCGCACCATTAATTGGTATGTTTTAAGTAAGGAAAACATGTGAAATCTAAGGCCAAAATGAAGGGGTCAGGTTTGTTCTTAGGTGGGAAAGAGGAGGAAATCAAGGGAAATGGAAAGAAAGAGAAGGGGGAGAGAGAGAAAATGTTGACGTAGTGCTGACATGGTGTTACGTCAACCATACCGAACAACCAGATGTTGCCACGTATTGATATGGCATGTTACGTTAGCACGTGTCTAACCTAATACTGTTACGTGTTATGATACATAGCACAATAAGATCCTAATACGTAATAGTTCCTAATTATCTGAAAAAAATAAAAAAAAAAATTTTATGTTCTTACCAAGATTCAAACTCTTGACCTTATGCTGAAACCCAATATCAAGTCCATGTGTTTATCCTTGTGGTCGTTTACTTGTGCCTTGTCCATATGTACAATTACATTGCACATATGGACCAAGTCAGCTTAAACTAGATTCAAATCTAAACCTGAGCTCAACGATCTTACTTCTAAACTTATTTTAAAAAAATATATCTCGTTAAATTATTATTTTCTAAATTCCCTAAATCTTCTATTTTTTTGTAACTTTTCAATTTTCTAAATTTTTTAATATTTTAATTTTCTAAATTTCTTTTTTTTTCTACTTTTTTTCCTATTTTTCTATTTTTTGTATTTTTCTAATTTCTTATTTTTTTTCCTTTTTTTATTTTCTTCAATTTTCTATTTTTTGGTGTTTTTCCTGATTTAGGACTCTTTAAGAAAATCAAAATAAAATAAAATAAAATAAAGAGGGTCAAAATTGAGTATATAATAGGTAAGAGACAACAAATGAAGGGAAAAGAAAGAGAGAGAGATTAATTTCCACTTCATTGCAAATCAAAATATATGTAATAGGCTGGCATACCACCTTGAACAAAAAGAAATATACAATATTCTATTATATAAGGAAAAGAAAAGAAGGAAAAAAGACTTCACTTTAGATCAGTCCACTCTAATATATCTAAGAAGTCTAGGGGTTCGATGCACTCACTAGGCAAATACAAGGAAGCTAACCATGAAGAGGCCATAGGAGGAGGAAGAGGAGGATTTTTGCTTTGGTTTTTTCCCTTAGTTGCTAAAGGCATGGACAAGTCCTAACCTTTGACCTAACCCTCACTTAGAGCTAGACCTTTTAGGGCTTCTTCAAATGGAGGAGGAGGTGGAATATCTTCCTAGACAATAGTCGCGGGTAAGTCAATAAGTACTTCTTTGGCTCAAGTAGCTGATCTCTTCTCCTAGTTGGTGGGGCCATTGAGAAAGTCTAAAAACTTTAAGTCTAAGCCTTCATGAACCTTCTACATCATTTCTTTGATGGCTTAACTCACCTCAATGGTAATGTCTTCACACTCATTACACCACTACTCCATCTTAAAGAATTCCTTATGGAATTTTTTCTCAATGAAAGGGTAGATGACGTCCCTAATCTCTAGATAAGTGACATATTCCTTCGTATCACCAATCTCTTTCTCTAACTCCTTTACCTTCCTTTCTACCTCCCCTTTCTGCTTAACCAAGCTCATGGATAAGTCCTTAGCATTAACGTGCTCTTGCTCCTTATGTGTCAAGTTAGTCATCAACTTGGCCGCCTCAACAATGAACACCCCATTGCAAGAGTTGATTTGAATGATGGCCTTCTTTTCTACCTCTAGCTACATCTGGAGCTCAACATTTTCAGCAATGGCCTTTCGGTAACCCTCTTCCATCTCCTTGCAAAGCCTCTCCAACTTGGTATCAACTTCCTTAGCTTGTTCCAATAAAAGAGCACACTTGTTAGCTTTTTCATAATAATAGAACTCTACATCCTTATGGCATTCTTTCTCCTCTCAAAGCTCCTCTTTAGCCTACTTTACCTTCTTAACACCAATCTTAAAGTGTTAAAAGAACTTCAACATGAAGGATAAACCCCTAAAAATTTTGATATAAGTTCTTAATCGCTAAGATATAATTTAGATATATATTTAAAATAGGATAAAATCACTAAGGCAAATTTGAGATATATAGTTTAAACTACTTATAAACTTCGTAAGTATTAACACTTGTAATCTTAAAATGGGATTTCTAAAAATTAAAGATTTTAGTAAATATTAAAACCTAAAAGTTTGTCATATCTTATTTGAACCTACCATAACCATGCAAAATCATCTAAGATAAGGACAAAGACTAATCAAATAATTGAAAATGGAATGGATGGATGCATGGTGCAAGATAACATGAAGTTAAGACCAAGAATAAGCCATCCATTTATCATCTAAGTGTTACTTCATGCCATTACATCACTTACCTACCAACTTATCCATACATGTAAGAATAAAACTGACCTAAAGAAGAAATCCAATCAAAGAAGAGTTTTATTTCCTTAAGTAATATACCACCTTGTTATTATCCTATAATTATCTAAAGAGGGGACAAGATCTTATTAACAATACCATTTGAATTTATTTTAGAAGCTCCTTGGATAAATAAATAATAGAGAGTCATTGTTAGTCAACATTAGTCAATAATGATGGCTAAGACTAAGACTAGTGGAAAATGATATTTTAATGACCAAAGACCCATCATATGACCACTTTAATCTTAAATTAACTAGACTAATTAACTAAAAACTAAGTACTTATGTCAATATCATATATAAATCCTAAAGAGTTAAACACCTTGAAATCATATCTCAACATTTCTTCTAACATGTAATGAACAAATAATAAAACAAGTGGAAGAGCCCCAATTACCATAAGTAGCATGAGGCATGGAAGAAGAGAATTCCAATTTGCCTTCCAAATGTCATTTTCATCCAACTCATCTAACTCCATTATTGTCTTATAAAGCTATACATATGACTAAGCATGAAAAGGACATGAGAAAGACATGTGATAAAATAATCTTTATCCTTAAGAGTTTAATTATTTTAAGCAACTTCCAACTAACATTCAATTAAAATCCTAACTTTTATAAATAGGGAGGCTTTACTGCTTTTGAGACTACACCTTGTCCATATAATCCACTATGTCTATATCTTTCATTTTGTCTTCATCCCACAAACCAACCAACATTCCTCTTATATCACCTAACTTCCAATCCCAACAATAAGTATAGTAGGTTATTTCTGAGTTTTCAAAGGTAACTCTCAATTAAAAAGGTAGTAACACTTACTAACAACCTATCTTTGATTTAATAAAGTTCTTTTTTACGTCAAAAGACTCTTCTAAACTCTTATTAACAAAAAGTTTTTCAAGATTCCTAAATGAACCAAGAAGTAATTTTAGTAAATCTATTTTATGAAACTTTCAAGTTTTTCCAAGATTAATTTCTTTACAATTTTCCTCTTAAAATCTTTTTCAAACCAACCAAAAGCTTTTTACTAGTTTCAAACTTATCTTATCAATTGTTTTTCAAAACTGAGCTTATGATAAGCAAAAGCTCATCTTAGTTAAAGTATGTATTTTTATAGAAAAGAAACCTTAAAAACCAATATCTTTAACAAAATCTCTTTCTTTTGAAAACCCTTTGTATGTGTAAAAGTCTTTAAAGAATGATAAGATATGTTTTCTACAAAAGGAAACTTCTATCTTTATCAAAATGTTCTTTATTTCATTCTTAGATTCAATTTGTATACCTCTCTAAAATACCATGACTAGAAGATTATGTTTCTCTTTCAAAATAACTAGATAAGAAACTTAAATGAATTAAGTAGATAAATCCATGCCTAAATAATGATGCCAAAGTTTCAATTTTGAATCTATATGACATATACATATCTTAGAAATATGACTCTAGAATATATTTGGACATATTTGACATACGAACATACTCTTAACCTCGACTGTTTAAACCATAATGATTGGACCTATTACAAGGACCAAAAACTCAAACATAAGGACTATGAACATGAAATGACAAGGACGATTTAGACATGATACTAATTAGCTAAAATACTTTATAAAGCTATAAGACTACAACCAATAAAGAAATCTTATATGTATATCTAGTATTTACTTCTTATTGTGTTATTTTAGGTGATTGTAAGTTAAAGCTATGCAAAGACTATTACAACGACTAATAGAAATGGTTAGGTGAGTATCTATGATGAGTATCACTTACTTATGTTTGTAGTTAGTAGCACTTTAAATATATCTATCAATTGGCTTTATGTTTAGGGTATCAAGAAAGTACTTATGTATGATTTGTGTAAACTGCTTGCAAAAATATTATAAGATATTCTACATAATACAATTGATAATTATGATGTGATGTATTCGTATGAAAGTGTTTGATATTTGATTGATCACTTATTAACTAACCTTAAGCATATTGAAACTTTAATGTAAAATGGTCATGCATAACATACTATATAAACCTATTTATGCCACTATTGCCACGTAGGGAATGTAAAGGTGAGAATCTTTCCCATCTTTTACAAACTAAGTGACTTTGAGGATGGTCTTGTAGTAGATGGGGTCGTATCCATTTTTTTTTGTTTTAGGTTGCATACATCTAGAGGTCGATTGGGGATCTAATTTATCCTTAGTCATTTGATGGTTAGGGAAGGCATTCATTTCTTAACACTTCATTTGAGCTTTCTTGGGATTGATCAAGAGATCCTTCACTTGTAACTTATTTATATGGCCTTTGTAAACATTTCTTTTGGTTCCTTTGGCTAACAGAAAGATCCTTCTTCCTGATGATTATAGTGGATTCTAAGATGAACATTTGTTGGTTCTCTTAGATAATCGAGATTTGGTTCTTTTGTGAGGTCAAGGAGAATGTTATCCATTTGGTTCTCCTAGGACCAATCAAAGGGCATCTTCTCTTGATCATTATACTAATATGGGTATTGGTTCAGTTAAGAATTGAGATTCTATAGTTATTTATAGTAGCTATCAATGATGTTATGCCAAGAGACTTTATTCATTAAATTTGGATACTTACACACTGGTAGAACTACTAATCCTCAACTTAAGGTCAAAGGAGGGAATAAACCCTAGACTACATGTGTATTGCCTCATATGCTTGATTGAATAAGTACATATCATATGCATGAAAACTTGCTTATTATGCTTGAAATGTAGTATAACTGGATTTTTCACTAAGCTAGTTGCAGCTTATACCATTATAGTTCTAGCTTTTTGTAGGAACCTTATTGGTTTTATCAAGGAAAGTCCAAGCCTTGATGAGTTATAAGAAGATAGAAGTAAGGTATGGGAGATTGTGAAAGGATTATGAAATTTATAATTAATATGTTTTTAAGTACTTTGTTTATAATGATTTGTAATATTAATTATTAAAAAGACTCCCTAGCCCCATAAGTTATGTACCATCTATTTTATAATACAATGTGAAATTTTATTCTATACCATTAAATCTATGCTACTTTATAGCTTGTTCTAGAATTGACATTTTATGTACTCTTTGGAAGTAATTAATGGGTAAGAAGGCACTAATTAATTACTTCTGATTAATACATGGTGGTTTGTCACTACTAAACTATCTCACGAGTTATGATATGAAGCCATTATACTATAAAAGCAATTATAACAACTAGTGTTAGCCAAGTGCAAAACCAATAGCAAGTTGTAAAAAAAGAAAAAGGGTATAGATACTTACCAAATAGGCCATAGTATAAAGGTGACCTCAGGTGTCCTTAAGGTCCATGAAGTCTTTGAAACGCTTCTTGCTACCCAATTCGTTGGAGTATAAGACCTTAGCATTGTTTGGAAGCCAAGGTCTCAATGGGAGAAGGTTACATCTATGGTCACATCCCTAGCTTCAACAGACCATTAAAAGCTTACCCTACGGTCACTTAGCTTTAGCATTGTCATCTCCGACGAGCTCGGTGTCTTAAGAAGTGTAGAATACCTTGAACTTCTCAAGTACCTCCCCTATTTAGAGACACTTGTTCATTTAGACTCAAAGGGCTTCCCCCATTTGCTTTCTAGTTTAGAATGGGTGGGCCCTAAAAAGGTCCTTAACATCCTGAAGCCTCCTTATTCTCCATACCTTGTCGATCTCCTAATCCAAATTTACTACAACAATTACCTTACAAACCCTCTTTTGTAAGTAGTTAGAGATCTTTGCCTTGACTACTATCTTTCACTTCCCTTTAGCCTTAGTAATGTTGACTAAGGCCTTAATAATTACAAGGCATGAAGACTCTAGCTTAGTAGAAAGAGTTAAAGAGACAACGGTAGCAAAAGACATTAACTACCGATAATGCATAAATAGCATATATTTTCTATGGTTATTTTGTATTATTTTAGACTTTAATCAAGTTAATTTTGTGCTTAATTTGTATAATTTTCATTTTCAGGGACTTTAGAAGCACTTTATGAAGTTATGAAGGGTTTTAGTCATTTTTGGAGTAATTTAAAGCAAAAACATTGACTTTGTAATGAAGTAAAGGAAGTTTGAACAAGAATCAAGTAGAAAAAGAGGTCCTAAAACGACTATAGTGAAGGTCTATAGCTGTAGTCCCCACATGTATTCAGCAAGAGATAGGTAATCGTAGCCACTGAGCTATTTCATTCAACCCTAGCGATGTAGTTTGGATCCACCTCAACCGAGAGAGATTTCCCCTTCTCAAGAAGAGCAAGTTATCACCCAAAACTAATGGTCCATTCTAGGTTTTAAAGAAGGTCAATTGCAATGCCTACCAAATTAAGCTACTAAAGGATTATAGTGTCTCTTCTACTTTCAACGTATCTGACCTGACTCCCCACCATCCAAATGATGCTGAAGCAAGCCCGACTAGTGAAAACCCCATAGATTTGAGGCCAAATCTCTCTGACCCCTAAGAAGATGATAGGAATAAACCCCGTGAACCCATCACCTAAAGCCAAGCTGGAGGACTGTAAGGACTTGCCTGGTATGTCGACGCAATGCCATACATAGCCTTTAAGTTCCATAGAAAATTAGTGGCATTACTGATTGCTTTGTATAGGGAAAGGATATGTGAGTAAGTTAAAGTGAAAGAAGCCTGAAAGGTAAAGAAGCTGCATTGAAAAAATTCTACTCAATCTTACTTGGGTACTAACTATAGTCTAAAGAGACCTAAATACCTAGGGAATGTAACCAAACAAAACCAATGTTAAGGGGCATCCTTAGTTAGATGGATTAAGCCTCATACTCCCCAACTTCGTTGAGGAGATTCGTTATCCCCTCTTTGTAAAGAGTGAGAAGACAACAAGGCCCGAATAGCATTAAGTGCAAACATTAACCATTAAGGAGAACTCTAAACCTACATGTACTTAGAGAAAA
Organism: Lumnitzera racemosa; assembly: GCA_024138005.1. NCBI lineage: Eukaryota > Viridiplantae > Streptophyta > Magnoliopsida > Myrtales > Combretaceae > Lumnitzera > Lumnitzera racemosa. Next base: position 64,108,730 of record JAMXBC010000010.1, on the reverse strand, counting down.
TGTAACTAAGCTAACGAACTACCTCCCATTATGAAATGTGAAGTTAGAGCCTCATTAGTCAAGTGTCAACAACTAACCCCATCAACATAGAACAATGACCGAACGGAATGCAACCCATCAAAAAGACCTAGAACGTAACCAAATGGGTCTAACATTAAGGGGCATCCTTGGTTAGATGGATCAAGCCTTATCTTCCCTAACTTTGCTGAAGAGATTCCTTCTCCCCTCTTTACAGAAAGTGAGAAGATAATAGGGCTTGAGTAGCATTGAGTGCAAATGTCAACCACTGAGTAGAATTCTAGACCTACATGTACTCGAAGAGCGTATAACTAAGCTAATAGGCCACCTCTTGATGTGAAATGTGAAGTTGGAGCCTCATTAGTCAAGCATCAACCACCAACCCCATCAACATAGAACAACCCCTAATTTGAAATGTGAAGCCAAAGCCCCTAGAGATACATCAAGGAACCTTTAACCCATTAAAGGAATCCAAGGATGCTTCACCTTTAATCAATTCATCAACCTTCAGAGGAACAAATAAAAAAGTTGATTATAAAATTTGCTGAAGGAAAAGATACAACACTTTAGATTAGATAATGAGTCAAAGAATCCCTTATTCATAGATGGGGAACTAACATCGAGAGCAACACCAACAGTGAATTATCTTAACAACTACCAATAAATCCACTCTTGAGATTTATGGTTACAATATGGCCCTAGATGATCCTAACCACATACATAACCTTACTAATAAGACAAGGTAACCCTAACCATATGTATGACTTAGGAAGTTAGAACTAATAGCCTAACCTCTAGAAGCTTCATTGTACTAACTACTACATTGTCAATATAGGTAATGTATCATGGTCTAAGGCTTTCTCTAGCATATAGATAGATCATATGGGACTTATTATCCTGCTTCTACAATAGTTAAGCAAGCTTAACTTAGGCAATGATGGCCAATAAGGCCTAAATTTGTGAGAAAAGTGAAATAAGATAGAAAGGCAATAGTAAATAAAAGGGATATAGGCAACAATCGTATTTGAGAACAACACGCTTTTGTTAACAAGCCAAGGTTACAACTATATGTGCATGAGGGTTTAATGTGTAATAGGATTCCTTCGCTTATGATCAATTAAAGTAGTGAGTAAGAGCTTCATCAAAAAGAATACTCATGCCCTAACTTTATGGGCATTTTCAAGCCTGATAGGGGTAGGCATTAAAATCCTTAAAATAGTTACGCTCTTAAAATGGAAACTATACAAAAATATTAGGGCCTTAACTATAAGTACAAATAGTCCCCATCTATCTTACAATAATGCACAAAAAGATAGGCCTTACAAGTACAAATGTGTTACAAAATAGGGACCTTAACATCATGTCCTAGTTAATTATATAGATGTCATTAGTAATATGTGCTGGAGCTTAGATTTGGTGGTCAAGGTCTTCTATTTAGTAAGGTAAACTTTCTCTCAAATATAAGCTAGAGGTATTCTTCAATCTCCTAACTGTTGTCTTCCTCTTCTCGATCTCTCCACTTGATTAGGTACCATATATGCTCTTTGTCAAGCCTGATTTTTCACCTCCCAATTTTTTTATAAAATGGGCTTTTTTTTTTAAGTCAATCAGTATTAAACCCCTACTTGTTTAGTACTGACCCTCAACTAAGGTTTAAAGAAAATCGATTCTTTTACATTTTGAAAGTACTTTGGAGTCGCCACTTGATCGGAGTCGGAAAAATGAGTTAAGTTATAACCAATTGGGTGGATTAGTTATAACTTAGCTACCAGTCTATCAATTAAACCATTTTAGAAAGTAGGTGTTTTTTTTTTTTAAAAAAAAAATAGAGCTTTAGATCCGAGGGCTAATTTATTAAAACTTAAACGGGTACTAGTTTTTAACTTTTCAAATTTAACTTCGCTTTTCAAATATACCCTTTTTAATTTCTAAAATAACTAATTATAATACACGCAACTGAATTGATCAATGTACATAAATATCTAAAAATGGAAAAAATAAAACTTTCCATATTTTAAGTTACCCCATACTGACGTATGAATGTCTACGTACCTACTATTTGAGATCAGACTTCCATAGTTTATTCATTAAAAACATAACGAGTTGATTAATTTTAATTTTTGAAAATTTGTCGAGTTTAACATTTTTACCCATTTTGACTTATTTTAAAGAAAATTTCCTAAATGTCCTAAATTGGTTTATTTTTTGGAAAATCTAAAATATCCTAATTTGGAAAGGATTTATTTTATTTGAAAAATGTTTTTCTAAATGGTAAAAATTTTTCTTTATTATATATTTTTCAATATTATTATTTTTATTTTTTTATTTTTTATTTTTTTATTACTTATCCATTTTTTTGTTAAAATGTGAAAATAACTAAATAAAAATAAAATAAAATAAAATACTGCCTTTTCTTCTTCTTCTTTTCTTTTTTATTTTTCTTCTTTTTTTTCCTTTTTTCCTTTTAGTTTTCTTCTTCTTTTTATTTTCTCTTTTTATTTTCTTTTTTTACTACAACAAACTAGAATAATGAATTAAAATACAATAAATAAATAAACAAATAAAAACAACAACACGCTAGACTTAAAGCAATGTAGGTCGGAGTCGGGTCAAATTTGGAGTGCAGGGTTGGATGCCAATCACGAGTTGAATCGGAGCTCCACAGGTCGTATTGGATTTGAAGCGTGAGTCAAACGCGGTTCAAATTTGTTGGTGTAGATAACGAGTTTGGGTTGGGTCACGTATAGTAGTTGGAGCAGGTGTTTCCATCTGATCTAGCTACTAAATTGAGTAGGAAAAACCACTTTTGTGGCAATTCTATTGAAGATTGGGGGTTTAGTTTAATGCTACTGCGAACGGAGGTGGTATGGGTGATATTTAAGGCAGCATTGGTATGTGTAGTGGACAGTTGGGAAAAGATGAAGAATAGTGGGTTCTAGGTTGGTTTGGTGTGGGTTGTGACATGTAGTGGAGAGGGATCTGAGAGTGTCTGGAAGATAGAAGGCTAAGATAGAGATCTTTCTTAAAGAGAGAGAGAATCTAGTAAGATCCGAATGAGAAAGTGAGGATAAAGGTGGCCGTGTTGGTGTGTGCTTCAACAAAAGAAGGTCAACGATGGGATAATGGTCACATGAATAGGTGAGGGTCAAAGGTGTGTAGTGAGTGAGTCGTGCGATGTAGAGTGGATTATGGGTTAGTGTCCAATTGTACGGTAGAGCAAGGGTTTGTAAGTATAGGGGGTTTCGATCAGTTGAGAGAGAGGTTAAGGAGGGCGGTATTTGTGTAAGTTCAACCAAGGGTGAGGGTTGGAGAGAGAGAGTTGTACGAAAGAGGGGGTTGGAGAGAGAGGTAGGTGGAGAGAGAGAGGAGGATCAAACGGTGGGTGTATGGTGTTAGGTGTAGTGTCCAGTGAGTGGCTAATGGCTGTTCGGTGGGTGGTTTTAACTATGTATGCAAAGAGAGTTGGGCCAAGAGTATCAAAGAGAGAGATAGATTGGTCGAGAGAAAAAGAGGATCAGATGGTGAGAGAGAGTTATTTTTTTGTTAAAGTGGGTCCCCTATGTATTTGAAACAAAAAAAATCCACGCCCCCCCCCTCCCCCCCTCCCCAACCCCTCGTATTGTGTCTATGTGAATGGACCTCTTTTGAAAAACAAATCTCCCCCTTTTAATAGTTGTTTTGTTTATTAAAAAAAAAAAAGTGAAAGGAAGAAGAGGAAAGAGGAGAAAAAAATGGAGGGGAAAGAATGTGTGTTGTCCAAGTGAATCACAACATGCTACATATTACAATTAGACACGTGGCCTAATGATGTTTTTACATGTGGCAATATGTAAATTTAAAAAACAAAAAGATAAAAAACCCTCCCCATCCCTCTAGTGAGTTTCAAACCCCTATCCTTTAGCTTAATGTAAATCCAAACCTAAATGCTTATCCATTAAACTGTTGGCCTGTGCATTGTCCATATGTATAATTATATATATGGACTAGGTAAACTTGAGCTAAATTTAAATCAAAGCCTAGATCCAACGATTCATTATTTTAAGTCTAATTAAATTAAATTAAATATACTCTATCCAAGCAACTTAAACATTTATTATTTTCTAAATTCCTTATTTTATTTTATTATTTTTGTAACTTTTCAAATTTCTTATATATTTTCCTAAATTTTTCCATAGTTTGTATTTTTTTTTTCTAAATTTCTTATTTTTTTGTGCTTTTTCCTATTTTCCTATTTTTGGTATTTTTCTAGAATTCTTATTTTACCTAAATTTCTTCATTTTGGGGGGTTTTATTTAATTTTCTATTTTTTTGAATTTTTTTTCTAATTTAGGACCTAATAACCTATTCTAAAAAATAAAAGAGAGCAAAAATTAGGTGTCTACACTCTTCTTTAATGACAAGATCTTTAACAATTCTCTTTGTGAAGATGTCTTCAATAGCTTGACTCAAGTTAAATTGGATCTTGACAAGTAAACACTTAGACAAATTGTGAGATGAGTCTTTAATGTCCAGATAATGTGGCTTTAGGATACTAATATGAAAAACTGAATGAACCTTTTACTACATAGGAGGCTCAACCTTATAAGCCACCCTTCCAATCCTTGAGATGATAAGAACTGGACTAATGTACCTCTGAATCAACGTTCTATCCTTGTTTTGCAACGATTTAACTTGTTCTAGAAAGAGCTTTATGAAGAATTGATCTCCAATATGGTATTCTCTAGGTTAGTGGCTTTGATTTACCCATTTCTTCTTCTTCTTGGAAGCCTTCTCAGAATAAGACTTTGTTACTTTTGAACATTGCTTCCGATCTTTGGTAAACTGGTAAGCTCTTGGGCATCTTTTGATGTATGGTATGACCATTGTATAAGGTAATAGTGGTTACTAACCCATGATGATCTTGATAGGGCTCTTGTTAGAGGAAGAGCTTCATTGAATGTTGAAATAGAACTTAGAGACATCTAACAAGTTTATGTAATTCTTTTGGTTGGTACTAACAAAGTGTCAATGGTATTCCTCCTAAAAACCATTGAATTTCCTATTTGCCCATCGCTTTAAGGATAGTAGCTAGAGATTATTGTTAGCCTTATAATTTTACATAATTATTTGAGCAAGTAATTTAAGGTATTAGTGAAATTAATTTGAATGATCTAAAAATTTATTAATAGACTCAAAATATTAGTTGAAGACATCTTATAGACTTGGATTTTAAAAATAAAATAAAATAATAATAGAATGGCTTAAATAGTGTAATTTTAATATATTAACTAATATTTATTGAAAACGTATAGAATAGGCTTCGATAGCTAATAAATATTTAGAGATAAATTATATATGTATTAAAAATATTGTCTGACATAAAATAACATGTAGAGTAATTATGTATGCTCCTTATGTAATTTTTATAAAATAATATATACCGATAATTATCCAAAACACCCAATTAAGTGTAAATTAAAGTAAAATAAACAAAGAAAAATCATAAAAAATTCATGAAAATTATTGTGGTAGTTGGGGTGCATTTAGAATAAGTGTAAAGTATTAAGGATAGGTGTAGGATCAAAAAATAATAAGTTGACACATAATTTAGGTTAGTTATAAGAGGGATTTAGTAAAGAGGAGAGAGAGAAACATTATTTTAGCTTCTCAAGTGATCTATAAAAATTTAGGAATGCTCTCTATGGGTTTTATATGCCAAGAGGGGATTTAATAAAAATGAGCAAGGGTTGAATAAATTTAAGAAGAAAAATTATAAAAAAAAAATCAAGTGCAATTTGGGCTTAATGGAGTGTGTATGGTTAAGGAGATGCTAGGTATAAACGACCACCACCAGGCGACAATGAACCTACCATCTAGGCTGATTGACAAGGTAGTAGCCACCATTGGTAGCTAGAGCCAAATATTCTAGTAAGGTCTTAATTTAGTCCAATTTTCTATGATTTTTTTAAATTAGAAAAATTACCTAGAAAATTATGGAAAAAATTATTCTTATATGTTTTCATATGTAGAATCTAGGGAAAATATTGTTTTCTAAAAATTTAAGAGTTGTAGTATACTTGCTTAAGAAATCAACAAAACCAAATAATTTTTTATATTGAAATAAATAGTTTAATGACATAGTTTTGACTCTGAAATTTCATATAAACTTTCTTTTATTTATACTAAAATGATATGAAGAGATTTTTTACAAAATTATTTTCTATAAATTTTACAAATTTTTTATTCTTAAATGATGATAAAAGTGGTGTTTTTGGTAAAAATTATTGTATTTTTCTTAAAAGCCTTACTTGGATTATGAGCTCTAATGGTTATTGAAGTATTTTGTTGTGTTTGGGTATCATTATAAGAGGTGCTATTGAGAGAAGTTAATAAAATCAAGTGTATGTCACTTATATGACTAATTTAATAATGTGGGAATTAGAAAATTGGTGAATGATGATGATGATGATATATTAGGAATTTGGATGCAATAGGGTTAAGTAACATTGGTTGAAGTGTTACTTTGATTGCTTTTACTAGAGTTTAGAGTGGAAATGAACAAATCAATTGATAGTAGGAACTTAGTTAAAGGTAGATGATAACTTTAAGGATTTTATGAATGAGTTTACCATTAGAATAATATTTGAAGGAGGAGGGGGGGTGGGGGGGTGTTGTCAAAAGCAAAACCTATGAATAAAATGTTAAAACATAAGATTCAAAATCTCAGTCAAATGATGATTTTCTTAAAAACTCTATAGATAATAAAGTCAGAGGGTATCTCAAAGGAAGTTGGAGGGCAAATGTTCTACTCGATAATTATTCAGAAGTTTAGCCAAAGGCAAAAACTCAGAGAGAAGTATAGTCAGGAGGGCTTAGAGGTTAAGTTAGAGAGTGAACTCTTAAAGAATTTGAAGTTGACTAGGCTTAGAGGATATTCTGTCAAAAGATCTAAAAATTAAGTAGACTACATGGTTTGCTCAAAAGGTGCCTTAAAGGATACTTGAAGTGAAAATCTATGAGTATAAGCACTCAAAAGTTGTTTTAGAAGGTAATTTGTAGATCTTAGGTAATTATCAGACTTAGATGATGATTCAAAAGATAAACTTGTTAAAAAATTGACTCTAAAATAACTCAAGAGATAACTTAGAACCTTTCTAATTTAAGAACTATAAGGGTGATCTAGCTTAGAAATTAGCTTAAAGGGTCTTTATTGAACAATTTTGAGTTTTTACCAACCTTAGAGATTGACTTAGAGGCTAAATTGGTTATGAACCTCAATACCCATATAGTGCAAAGGGTAGCTTGGAGGCTTCTCTAGTTGAATACACCAAAGGCACAATGACTTAGGATATAGCTCTAAAGGTAACAAAGGTAAAATATACTTATAGCACCATATTAAACTTTCAATACTTAAGACAATAAACTAGTAACTAAATAACTTAATACTAATGTAAACACATAAATTGGTAACATTTCATAATTTCCTTGCAGAGTAAAGTACTAGATTGGTGTAAATATCAAAGCATCATTAAGAATATGTCTTGTTTGTGATAGTAAGTTAGTAGCCTATATGTATGCAACATATGTGCTTAGAAAATGTATTGTTGCTATAGAGTATTGGACTTTATTTATTGATTGCTTTATGGTATTGTGTTAGTTGAATTGTGTGAAATTACTGGCCATCACAAGTTAGCAAGCATAGTAGCAAGTGATTGAGTTTTAAGTAAGTGGGATTAATACTTCATTGTATTTGAAAGTATTGTTTAAGAATACTTAGATACATTAGAATATGTCTTGTTTGTGATAATAAGTTAGTAACCTATATGTGTGTAGCATGTGTGCTTAAATAATGTACTGTTGCTATAAAGTGTTGGACTTTATATATTGATTGCTTTATAGTATTATGTTGGTTGAATTGTATGAAATTGCTTGACCATCATAAGAGGAAAACTAATTCAAACTCAACTTAATGTCTAACTAGAATTGTATCACAACCTACTAAGAGAAACAACTAAGATTCTCAGGCCAAACATGAACCTTTCAATGAGGATAGCAAAAGTAGTCCTTTCCCCATCTTTACTTGAACTAAGTGACAGGAGAAGAGGTCATAAAAAGGTTAGAGACCGTGGTTCAAAGTGAAGTCTTCGGTGAAGTGTGTTTCTCTATTGCACAAGCCCTGATTTGGTTTTGATTTGCAAAGTACATAGCGTCAAACTCCTTAAAACCTAAATTAGAGTGAGCACAATTTCTCTTATCTCATGATGATCAATCAACGTCATGCGATGGTATTTGCTTGAACATGTATTATATTTAATTAACCTTGCTTGAAAACCTTAGTTGTTTGATTGTAGATATATGTTATTGTCTTCATCTCACTTATTGAGCAAGTTGTCATTCACTCTCTTATAGTTGTTTTGTAGGTTTATAATACATTCACTAGTCTTACACAAAGTCCCAAGAAGATTAGAGAATGAGATTAGGGAGTAAGATTCAAGACAAATGAGGATCTACTAACTTATATGGAAACTAATAGGATCTTTATTAGTGACCTTCTAGTTTCAATTATGGATACTATTACTATGCTCTATTAATCTATGATCTTTTATAAACCCTTTTATTAATTGCTCTATTTCCTCAACTCATATTACTTTTGAAGACTTTTGTTGAAATCGAGATTTTATCCTCTAAATGATTTATAAAGCTTAATTTTTTCAATCATTTGAGCCATAAGTTTATTTCTAGAAGCTATTTTGAAAAGTTACAACATCGATTGATATATATTAGACTAATAATTTGATGACTCAAGGCGAGGAAGTAGTAAACACCTTATGTAAGCTACATCTATGTTAGCAGCTAAGATGGTTAGCTTTTAGCTTACTTTAGTTTATATGGTGGGGTTGTTATGATTCTTTAGTTAAGGGCTTCACAATTATGCTCAACTCAAAACCCAAGAGATGGAACAACTTTATCTAAATTTCCTTATAAACCTAGCATCGACGTTACTTATAGTATTCTGAGGCACTTCACAAAACTTCACAACGTTCATTAAGAAAAGCTAGGTTGTCCCTTTTGCATTTGAGCTCTTTGTGGTAGGAATGAATGTGGCATACTTAGATAATCTTGCTTGCTCGAAGCATCTACTACCTAATTAATTCGCTTACCACGATACTCAATCTCTATATCAAATTTCGCTAAAAAATCTACCACCTCACTTACTTGGCAGAGAGTTTTGGTTAAGTCAAGATATGAATGGCAATAGAGTTGTTTATCTTTACTAAGAACTTTGATCCTAGCAAATAATGCTTTCAGGTCCTTAAATAGTATACAATTGTAAGTAACTCCTTCTCCTATATAAAGTATTGGCATTCAATTGGATTTAGTTTCCTACTCCCATATGCCATTGGATGGCCCGCTTGCACCAAAACTCCTCCTAATGTGATATGTGGGGCATCCATATGGACTTTAAAAGGCTTAGAAATGTCAGGAAGTGCAAGGACTTACTCCTTTGTCATGACTCGCTTCAACTCTTTGAATGCATTATGACATTCCTTACTCTATGACCATGTTTGGTCCTTCTTCAGCAAATCTACAAGGGTGCAACTCTGCAAGAATATTTCTTAACAAATCTTTTAATTGGAAAATCCAGGGAAGGACCATAACTTAGTTACTCTTAGGCACTGACTATTGCCTGATTGCTTCCACCTTCACCACATCCATCCAAATCTATCCTTCCTCAACTACATGACCCAAGAAGTTGATGTACTTTTAGGAAAAGGTACATTTCTCGCACCTCATATACAAATGATTCTCCTAAAACTTTTGAAAAAGCATACCTCTAACAGTTCATCAAGCTACTTCTTTAACTCAGCAAGTTTAAGAGGTAACATTCTATATGGTGCTTTGATAGGTGGTTTGGCACCAAGAATATGCTTAATCTTATGGTCCATTAACCATCCCGGTGGTTGTTCCTTTGGGAGTCTATCAAGCATTATAGAATTATACTCCTTCAGAACACTCTCTATTACCCCGATATCTTAGTCTTTCATACTTCCTCTTTCTCTATAAGGACAACCAAGAAAATTGGATCCTGATGTTTAAGACCTCTCTTTAGTTGGAGTACTGATAGCATCATAATCCCAATGTTTTTTCCTTCCTACCATGGTGTCTTACCCTCTTCCTCTAAATTAATACATAACATAGCTTCTCATCCATAAATAACAAGCAATTGGCCTTGAGCATTAGAGTAACTTTAGCATATCCTAAGAAATCTATCCTAAGGACTATGCTAAAGTCATCTAATGGGATAGTTGGGAAATTGAGATTTCTACTTCAATCCCGGATGTTTACCTTCACCCCTCTTGCAACTCCTCAAACGAGACAAGCCTTGGAGTTGACAAGTTTAATCTAGCCAATGTCTTAGTAAGAACTAACCCTAATCTTTCTACCTTAAGCACCTCAATGAAGTTATGTGTAGCTTTGGAGTCTATCATAGCACTAGTACTCTTGTTATTGATGTTCAACTAGACATATATGAATTCATTATCATTTTTGGGCTTACTTTATGCTAAGGAACTCTTTCCAATAGCTAACAGCAAGTGTAATGCATGCCCATTCGATGTTGTTCCTCACCATCTCTCCTCGACTCATCTTAGCATATACTCTCTACATATGAAGCTATGGCATTAAGCGCAGCTCTATGCCTCTATGTAGACAATCTGCTACCTCATGTAGGCTATTGCACAAGCAAAGAAATCAGGGCTTCTTACCTCCATCGATTGCCAATTCTTTCTAGACTTATAAGAGTTGTAAGATTTCCTATAAATCCCTTTAATATAATTGTAGTTGCTTGAACTTAAGGCTTCCCCACTCTTAGGTTTGCTTGTTTTAACAATCTTTCCACCTTCATTTCCTATTGAAACACTCTTCCCTTTATTGTTATGAGTGTAGTTTATTAAGCGCACAGTTGTTGCCTATGTTGTAGCCAAGTTCGTCACTCACTGCTTATGTAACTCATTCTTGACATAGGGCTTCAATTCTTCTAGGAATTAGAATAGTTTATGATCTTCACCCATACTCTTGATGTCCAACATCAGGGTTGAGAATTGTGCACATACTTTCTTATTTTATCACCTCGCTAAAGTTCCCTCAATTTTTTTCAGGCATTGTACTTAACATTCTCGGTAAAAAAAAATTGGGCCCACTTAGCCTTAAACTTTGCTTATGTCTGTACATGTATAGTGCCATTTTGAATCTCTTCATACTTAGTGCACCACCACAGCTTGGCATCACTTGTAATGTACATTGTAACCATTGTCACTTTTTTTTCTCTCATCATTGTCCCAAAAGCTACAAAGTACTATTTCATATCAATAGAAAATTTTCTTGCAATTTGGCATCCCTTATGCTAGATGTCCTACACGAGCGGGAGCATGGGTGAGAGCATTTCCCAAAGTTGGATCAATATAGCCACTTATGTACTCAACTTTTCAATAAATTTAGTTGAAGTACGAGTTTTTACCTACCTTCTCAAGTCATCAACTTAAGTAGTCAACTGTTGTCTCATATTATCAATTATCTCCTTGAATGTTTATATTGTGACACCAATGTCATTAGCTATATCACCCAATTCACCATTCATCTCTTAATAATCGATCTTAACCATAAATGCCCTTACATAAAGGGTAACTAAATCATTAAATCATATACATTAAGATTTCTTCTAAGCTATATAGCCTTTTGCTTACTTCTTCTTGTTATGCTAAGGTCATTCCTAGTAGAATAACCAAAGCCTTGATACCAATTGTTATAGTCCAGGGTTTTTTTTAGTACATAGATGGACCATGTGATGTTATAATCCTACCTCTACAATGGTAAACAAGTTTAATTTATGTAATGATGGCCAAGATGCCCTAAATCTATAAGCAACACAAAATAAGATAGAAAGGTAAAAAGGATATGGGCAATAACTGTAATTGAATAGCAACATACTTTTATTAACAAGTCAAGGTTATAATCGTGTATACGTGGGGGTCTAGTGTATAACAAGATTCCTTCAGTTGTGATTAATTAAAGTAGTGAGTATGAGCTTTAGTCTAAAATGGTACTTATATCCCCATAAAGAGCTTTACAAATATTTCTAAGCTTAGTAGGAGTAGACATTAAAATCCTTGAAATGGTCACATTCCTAAAATGGAAACAGAAAAATAATAAGGCCCATAAGGATAAAAAGTCCCCCCTTTAGGTTATAATAATATATAGAAGGATGTAGCTTTACTAGTACAAACGTGTTATAAAAAATAGAACCTGACACAATGCGTCGAGCCTATTTACATCAATTAAAGTCACTATCAGTTAACAATTTCGGCATCATAAAGGCTATGTTAGTAGTAGCCTTAACATTACATGCCTACTCTTGGCTCAGTTCTAAGTGTACCACCTTCAATGAAGGAGCAATCATAAGGGAGTAGTTCATTCCCATTTCACCCTCAAGTCCACATAATAGTTCATTCCATAGCTCTATTAGTTCGTCTTATTCATAATTTACTCTTTATTCTTTGTTTTTGTGAATGGAGGCAAGCGAGATAGGAAGGTTATGAAGATTTACTATAACAATATTAGCATCAGCCTCTTCCATGTCTTTAGCTTACTCCTCGATCGGATGGTAGAATATGGAGGAGGGGTGTGCAATGGACCATTCAATAGAGCCCTTTGTATGCTTAACCTTAATTGGTGACCAAGGTACATTGACCAGACTAAGTATCTTCCTACTTAGATTCAAGTATAAAAGTGCATCATAAGCTACCCATGCTTAACTATGTCCACCTAGCATACCATGCCTCCATGGATAATATACTCTCTTTCCTCGCTTACTGATAAAGAGAGTAGGGGACAAGTGTTGATAGCATATTTTCGAGTCCAACCATAGGGAGCCCAATAATAGGCCCATGTCAAGGAAGTTCACTAACTTTTGCATAACTTGTGCGTAAAGCTAAGTACCATAGTTACAGTCACATAAGCCCTGATTTACCTTAAAGACAAAGGATTGTACAACACCACTAAAGCTTTAAATAGGAAAAGATAGACAAAAGGCTCTAGGATCACCCTTACACTTAGACCCCTATTGGGAAGTCCCATTGTCCAAGGGCAATTCACTCAAGATTGTAGATCTCGGGCCTTTCACTAATCAATCCTTCATTTATAAAAGTCTATCTCCTTTTTGTATGGTAAGGCTCTCTTAATTTAAGAAGTTGGCTTTGTTTCCAATGGCCAAAACACTCTTCCTATTTACTTTAGCCTTTATCGTCACTTATGGATTGAATTAGGGATTGGAGTGACCATGTTGAAGTAATCTTCAATGCCTACTTTGTTCTGTGTTCCTTGTTTAGGCCTATCTAGGTGGTTCATAGACCCATCAATCCATTTTATGATATTGACTTATTAGCTCTATTGGCAAATATTAAAGACTATAAACAATCTGTTTTCCTCAATGGATAAATAATTTTTTACATAAATTAGTCCTTTTTTATGTAGATGTCACGAGTGTGAGGCTTAATATGTGGTAAGGGGTTACTGTAGCTTACCAATCATGTGCAATGGGGCATGTTGGTTGAATTAAGAGACGTTTTAAACTGATGGCACTTAGAGGGATGTTGTTAATAAGAGGTGTGTGAGGAAGAACGGGAAAACTCATATTCTTAATACGTACGTGTGATAGTGGATCGAACTTAGTGTTTTTAATCGCTCTTAAATCATTCTTGATGAATTATCTGTTCGATGTTCTCTAAAGTGAATTTAACAAAGTTTTGGTATTTGTCTTAAGTTTACTAATGTTCTAAATGAATCAAAATAAGAAGAGAAGCTTTAAGATAGAAAGTTAAGATTGAGTTCTTTTGTTGAAGCTTATCTTTTCCTTTAGTTTTCATGGACTTGGATATGGGTTAATGTATGCTTAAGGCTTATAACAACTAAAAAGAGTCAATTATTATTATAATTAAGTCTAAATATAAACTAAGCCTCTTCGGCCTAATAAAACCAAATAAAACCCAAGTAGGTTCAAAAAAGATTATTTTTTAGTTTACTTTTCATGCATGAGATGATCAATTAAGGTTGAGAGTAGAAAATTTAGTTTGACGATTCTATTTTAAGTCTATTAAGTTAAATTTTCTTAAAATATCTCTTAAATAGGTGACTTTCCCAAACTTTATCACTAGCTCAAAATACCGACCAAAAACATTAATTTGTGTTAAAAATCCAATTACAAAAATAATCCTCCACACTTAAAACACTTATTTTGTAAATACACTATTATTCACATTATTATCCCGGCCAAGACTGCTACACCAACGATAACGATGACGTCCAAATAGAGCTAGACGCACGGTCTAAAAGCAGGTGTGTATGGTATATGTAGTCAATACTCTACTCACGGTCAAGTGTTATGAGGTAAGTTTTTGTTTGACTTGCAGAACAACTCGCTGAACGCCACGGACTGGAGAAAAGCAAAGAGCTGCTCTCTCTCTCTCCCATCCCCTTCCTTTTTATTTTAATATTTGGAGGTCCTCTTCTCCTTCTGCCACACAAAACCACACACACACACACACACACAAAACATAGTAGAGAAGTATCTTTTTGGGTTTACCTACAGATCCACCTTTAGCTCATTGTGTATCGAAGGAGTCTACTCAACTTGTAAGTTCATCCATTTTCTCTTTATCTTATTGTTTTTTATTGCATATATAGGTAGCATGTTTCAACATAAAATTTCCCGACTTTTTCTTTTTTCTTTTTATATATCATTTTGGATCCTTGGTTTTCTGGGTTTTTATCCTTTCGCTGCCTTTTTGACATATTCTATCTTTCTAATGAGTCTTTCATTGCTAAGTTAAAATGGGACATGTGCCTTTTGTTGCTTGATTTTGATGTATTGTTGAATTACTAGGTTTTACTAGCCCATATGTGATTGGAAGCTGAAGTCAGTGTTGTCATTTTGTTGATTATGAACAGATTTTCAGGTTATTGGATAAGGCTTTATGCTCCAAGTTTCATCTTTGTTATCCCATGGAAATCTCAAATGGAAAAGTGAGTTAGATATTACGGCCTAATGGGAGGGCTTTGCTCACGGAGTTCATCCGTAGACAATGCTCCCAGCAGTGGAAGCTTGCAACATAGTAATGGTCACGTTGATCAAGCCAAGGAAGCTATTCACCACTCTGGCGAGCTTGCCAGAAAGGTAAATAGCAAGGAAGTTCCATCCTCTGCTGACCAGCATAACCGAGAGCCGTCCTCATTGGAGCATGTGAACAATATCTCTAGTGGACTGGGTGTGGAAGATGTCAATGATGGAATTCCTCATCTGTCCAGGGCATTGTCAAACAGTTCTCGAACGACAAGATCAAAGCAAGTTGCTGTTGCTAAGGTATATTTGCATCTTGCAAACTAATTTGCATGCATTTTGAAAAGAAGGCTAAAAGCAACACATTGTGGTAGCTCTGAAATGCTCTCCGATTCAAACAATTTGAGTGATGGGAAATGAGGGATAATTGCAGAATGATATATTATCTCTTTGAAACATTATTGTGAGTTATGAGTCATCTTAACCAGATACAACAAGGGATTTATGTTCACAAATCAGTTGAAGAAGCCTTGCTTTTCCTATGGTTCAATCAAACTTAATAGGAGGTCTTGGTGTGGCTGGAAAAATGACATTCTAGAATACAACATTGTTCATTTTAAGTGAGCTTGATTCTACAAGAAACCACTCAACCGTGCAATTGATCTCCTGTATTAGTGGATACCTTGACATAACTTTGTTGCTTGTTGATTTTTTTCATCCATAGTCTTGTGCTTTTTGTCCATTAGTTTTATAATAAGGGAAGAAAGGAACATTTTGACATAAGATGTTTCCATTATAAATATATATAGGTTTCTGAAGTTGGGTCTTTCTTGGGAAAAGCTGGAGGGAAAGCAAAGGATGTGTTAGACACACTTGGAAGTAGTATGACTGAGTTGAACCTCAGCAGTAGTTTTACGTCAGGGGTTGCTGTTAAAGGAAATAGAATTTCCATTCTGGCCTTTGAAGTTGCAAATACAATTGTGAAAGGTGCCAATCTCATGCAATCATTATCTAAAGAGAATATCAAACATCTGAAAGAAGTTGTGCTTCCCTCTGAAGGTGTTCAAAATCTTATATCAAGAGACATGGATGAACTGCTTAGGATTGCTGCTTCTGACAAAAGGTATGTAATAGAAGTAAACTTCAATCTTTCTTCTATTCTACCTGGTACGTGATCCATATGGAGATCATTGTTTTAGTTTTATTTGCAGTGATTTCTTCCAATTTTACAAGAGAACAGCAATGACTATCTGTTGCATGATCTTGCAGAGAAGAGCTCAAAATTTTCTCTGGGGAGGTTGTTCGATTTGGCAATCGTTGTAAAGATCCTCAATGGCACAACTTGGACCGCTACTTTGACAAGTAATATCTTTACGCATTTCGCTGCAACAGATCTTATGTCTGCACTTGATGCAATCTTCCCTGCTATTTCAATGGTTTCTAGGTTAGGTTCAGAGGTTCTGCCTCAGAAACAGCTCAAGGAAGAAGCAGAAATGGTGATTCAGCAATTAATGAACTGGGTTCAGTACACGGCTGTAAGTATTTTAAACATTTCTTTTAAGTTCCCTTAACTTTCTGTTGTGTGTGTAAGAAATTGTCTTCCGCGTAGCTCTATATTTTATATATGAAGATCCATGGAAACAAAGCTGGAAGAGAAACACTCACTTATTGACTCTATGTTAGTATAAAAATCACTGCACAGCAGGGAACATCTAACCTACTTTGTATCGTACTGAACATGATGGAGAAAATATTTATGTCATTTGGCATGTTTCACATATAATTGTGAATAACTCTTTTGAGTGGTTATTCACAAAAAATTGTATTGAGCTTCTAAGGAAAGAAATTAGAGAAACACTCTATTTTGTCCAAAGTAGCGCAGCATGGATGTAAGACATCTCAGGGGGTACCTTTTTGAGACAGAGGTCAATTGGAGTGAATCTGTTAGTGAATTTTTTTTCAAAGAAAAATACTAATAATTAGAGTATGTTATTTGTTGGTATCCACAAGTCTTGCAACAAATGAAGACTTGTATGTTGTTTTAAATAGTTTTTCTATGACAATTTATTGTCATTCCTGTTTCGCTAATGAGTGTGAAACAACCCGTGAGCTTACTCTTTTATTATTTCAATGAAATCCAGTAAAAATTGTACAAATAAGAGTAGAAGAATACTTGATAGAACTTTAATCGCTCTAGAATAATTGTGAAGTTGAATACTTCAACAATTAGAGTAGGTATCCCTTGCTTACAATCTTGTAGACACTCCCTTTCACTCAACAAAATGACTAACTAACTCTCTTTCTTCCAATACTAAGTATTCATATACTATTTAGTAAGTGATATGGACACTCATAATTCTGCCCTTATTAACATGACATATACTATTCTACTAATATACTACACTAGAAATGTATCAATTCCCTCCCCCATAACTTTGTACTTGTCCCCAAGGACAGTCGCAAGAACTTGCTGTATATAATCCTCAACCATAATCATAGTGCTCCAAACCAGAATTGTGGACTTGCTGATCACAACAGCAAGGACAATGCACGTCCTCGGTTTTAACTTCTATTCACTCATCCTCTTTGTTTGCCATGTCCTCTTCAAGTAACATCACTCGCAAGGCTTTATTTGGACATTTGTGACCTGGATTGAAGCGTTGGTCACACTTAAAGCACAAACCTTTGTTGTGTTTGTCAACATACTCATAATAAGTCATTTGTTCAAGCATCTTCCCGTTGCTACTATTTTGGGTTGAACCACTTCTATTAATCATCGAACCACCCCCTGCACTATTCACCTTTATGCCAGTATTAACATTGGAATGATTTTGCTGGTGGGCATTCATTCCAGCACTAGAAATGTTTCTAAGCGATTGCCAAGGCAATGCTAATCTGGTATTTACTGCAGGATAAACCCGATTAGCACAAACATGTGTCGAAGCATGGCTAACAGTGTGTTGACAGGAAGAAACGGGCAAATTCATCAAATATTTCTGGCCTGCATTGTTTGAATTATAAGTCTGATTCACATCGTCTTGATTGTCATGTTATACCATCACTACATCATGGGCAAACTCTTGCTCAATGCTGAGGGCTAATTTGACTGCATTTTAAACATCAATAAGACACAAGGTCTGAACCCTAACCCTAATTTCGTCCTTTAACCCTCCCAGAAAGTAACCTAACAATTGAAGTTAAATTATCTCAGGCGCTTGGGACACCAATGTCTTGAAATCCTCCAAGTATGGCACAATTGAGGAAGCCTAATGTAAGGTAGACGATTTGGCGAAAGGATTGTTCACAAATTGATCGCCATATCTACATAAAAGCTCATATTTCATCTCACCCAATTTAGGTTAGGATTTTGCCGCTTCAACATCTTTAGCCAGTAGATAGTTTGTCCCTTCATACCAGCAGTAGCCAACGCCACTTTATCCTCGTCAAGGACATGGTAAATGTCGAACAATTGTTTGGCAGCAGCAACCCATAGCGATGGATCTTGTCCATCAAATTTAGATAAAAACTCTTTTGTAGTACTACTTTGCGATTTTTCCTTCAATCATTCAAATTGCATTGCAATTTTTGAATCTTTCTCCTCCATTCGATTAGATAAATTAGGATAAAAATTTCTGTGTTCATTGATTCCGACTACGTTCGATCCTCCAGCCACCGCATTCACCCTTATTTCCTTTTGTCGATCCATGCACAAGTTATGTAACATGGTTTCAAGAGTGGCCGTTTGCTTATCAATGGCAGTAAGTCCAGAATTTGCATTCTTCTCCACCTTCAAAATCTGATTATGGACTTCTGATAAGCTTCCCTTCAAATCCTCTCCTAACTCTTTCATATTATTTTCCAAATTCTCATCTTGAGACTCCATCCTAGTCATCTTTGAAATGTTTCCCACAAACGGCGCCAACCGAAACAACAAGTGGGCTCACTTTTTTATTATTTCAATGAAATCTAGTAAAAACTATACAAATAAGAATAGAAGAATGCTTGATAGAACTCTAATCACTCTAGAGCAATTGTAAAGTTGAATACTTCAACAATTAGAGTAGGTATATCAAGCTTACAATTTTCTAGATACTGCTTTTCACTCAGCAACTTTCAACCAAATGATTAATTAACTTTCTATCCTCCAACAATAAGTATTTATACACTATTTAGTAAGTGATATGGACACTTGTAAGACTGACCTTAGTAACATTGGACATTTACAATTTTGCCCTTATTAACATGACATATACTATTCTACTAATATCTACTACACTAGACATGTATCAGGCTGTATCTAGGTGTACTTTTTCAGAACCGTATAAGGCAAGACTACTTTTGTTTTTCTGCAACATGCCAAACAACAATTCCATGATGATTACATATAAGTTGGAGATTTTGTAAGAAAAAGGATGCCAAAACCTGCAATATATGGTTGTTTTATCAGAGCCATTATCTTTTTGTTGGATGAATTAGAGAAGACAGGAGATCTATGTTACTGAAGTGTGTTTTCATTCTATTTTTCTTATTTCAATACTTAAGTAAAGTAGGCTCACATGTAAGGGTTCTATTTATCTTTTTAAGGATACTTGCTCTTGTCAACTTCATTTTGTGCTTCTTATCTATTAGATGTTTGTGCTGTCCCTTCTTGATGACCAGCACAACAGGTTGGTGTTTTCTTAAATATCCATTAGCTGTGGAGGTGACAGTTACAAAATGTGGGCTTGCTATTAGATTCCTTTTTCTTTCTAAAGTGCTCCTAAATAACTCTCATTGAAGATTTGCACCATAGGAGAGTGAATGTACATCTTTCAAGTTCAAGCTAAGGCAGATCATAGAATGGATTAAAGTGTCAGATAATAAGCAATGGTTATACATTTGTCCATCAAATTCTACTAATTAAGTTACTTGTGGTATGGAAGGAGAGATATAGTCTATGGTCTTGCCAGATCAATGCCATGCACGATCTCAAAGCACCTGGAGAGGATCCTACTGGATCTGAGCCTTTGTGGTGGGATTGTGTCACAAATGGTCCTTACTTCTGATCATATGGCCTAGCACACCTAGAAGCATTGGTTTTGAAGAATGCTTTAAATCCTCCCATTTTGAATTTGAAAAGCTAAATGCCAAAATCAAGATTTTATCTTATATTTATTACTTTAATTGATTTTGCTGATACTGGCACTGAAATGATCATGTGTATAGTTAACATGTACAAGGAAGACAGGGATGTGAGTCTGGATATGTTCACTAATTCTTTTGTTAACAGGAATTATACCATGAATTACATGCCTTGGATAGATTTGAGCAGGATTTTCGGCGTAAGCAGCAGGAGGAGGATGGGTCAAGTGTTGCTCAAAAAGGTAAACTTTGGGTTAAAAATCTTTAATTGTCATCTTTTGGTTATAGATTCTAGTAGTGCATATCCAAAATACATTTACAGTTACAGTTTTTATTTAAAATTTTTGAGAGAGCACCCTTGGCATCATTTATTCACAATTATGTTGTGTAATTTGTTGGATTCAGAAATGAGACCTGAATCATGTGTTGATTGTTAAACTAGATTCGATTATTATACTTACCCAAAAAAAAAAAAACCATTCTCTTTCTTGCTTTTAGATCACTACATATTTATATCAATATCACACTATTTGACTATATGGGTTTATATTTTGACAAAGCAAAACAAGACATTTGACCCAATGACACGAGGAACAATATTCTTAGTGTTACATGTTTTAGTTTTTACATTGGCTTCACTCTTATCTTTTTTACATTACAAGATCTTTGAGTTTATTTGGTGTTCTTTTCACTTGGTTGGGAGTGATTCCAATGTTATCATGTAGTGATCATGGTTCTTGTCTTTCATTTCAATCTGCTTTCTGTTCATGAGATTTGAGTTGCATCAGATTGAATTACATAAAAATAAGTATTCAAAATTGTGATTTTACATAGATGAAAGCTTCTAGTTGACACCTCTCCTTGTGATTGGATAAATTATTTGCATGAATGTTTTGTTCTGCTTACCAGTAAAATTTTGATTTATAGGGGACAGCCTTTCAATGTTGAGAGCAGAGCTAAAGACTCAGAAAAAACATGTAAAGCATTTGAAGAAGAAATCGCTTTGGTCAAAGGTTTTGGAAGAGGTATCTATCCTATCAGCTTTAAGTGACTATAATTGGTGCACATAGAAAATATCTGTTTGACTTGGTTTAATAAGGTATCTATTGCTGAAATACCATATCTGTGACTTTACTGAGCTGGTCTGGAGAGATAAGGAATGTTAAATTAATTTGATAGGACAACAAAAAGAAATATTGAGTTATAGCAATCTCCATCTTATGCAATTGTTACTTGCTTTGAACGAATTTTTTATCTCCAAAAATTTACTCCAAAGTTCTTGCTGCATTCGTGAGCCCTTTCAAGGCCTTACAATCACAAGTTTTATCCATTTGGGTTGGCTATTCTTCCTGCCAGCAAGATCCTTAATTTCAAAATAAATTGATATTATTCTATTGTTAGCCTTGTATTCACATACTTGAATTAAGTGTCCTTGTGTCACATACCTGTCAAAGAAAATCAGTTAGATGAGACATTATCCCTTTATGACATGTCTCATAGTTTTTCTACATAGGCATACAAGCTTCAATTACATCTAAGACATGAAATGGAGTATTTATTGATAAAGTTGAATATTTATCCCACAGCTGATCCCACACAAATAGTATGAGGACTTCAAATTGGTGGCGCTACTCGCATTATTTTATGTTTTCTGCTAGTTTAATTGTCAGTGCATTTAGGTAGTTTCTCGATACTTAGCATAAGAAAGCAACTTTGTGATATTAGTTCTTTCCCCACATCTGCTTTTCTGTACCTCTATTGCCTTAGCATCTAAGATCAATCTGGTATAATAATAGCTATGACTTATCACCTGTATATGTGGATGGTTATGTGGTAACCTATCGTGGATATCTTGCTTTAATAGCTGAATATGACTGCTTAATCATGTAGTGCTAATTTTTGTGGGAACTACAGTAGTTAGATATTGATTACTCTTTCATGATGAATTGGGTGGCGAAGTTATGGTTTTACTATAGATGATTCGTGCAATAACTTAGAAAAAAAGTGTGCAAGGTGGACAGTTGCAAATCACTAATGATGCTTGGTTCGATAGACTTAATAGGGAAGTGACAGCTCATTCTTATTGGCAAAGTTGATGCAAATTTCAAAATGTTCTTATGACATTGTCTTGTAGCTGCATATAGCTTATCAAATTGGAAATGTCTATTAAACTCTGTAGCTCTAGCTGATTGGATTTGTAGCAGTTGTGACTTTAGAACTGAATGCAAGAGTTGAAGCTTGTGAAAAATATGCCTTCATGCTCAATTAAGATTGTGCCAGAACTTAGTAAATAAGGAGATAAGTGGAAGGGTTCTGCTTTACCTACAACCAAAAGAAAATACAGTTTTGTGAATATCTAATTCAAAGTCTGCAACAAACGTTTTGCAATGTTAGTTGAATCATATTGGATGCAAAAACAGTTTGAGTCCATATGAGTTATGCAATAATAGATCAAAGTGGGAAACATAAGGCTCAAAGAAAGATGACTATAAAATGCATCTGGAAGCTTTTATGTCTGGACAGCATAAAATCCATAGGTGAAACACCAACTTGGAAGCTGATAAAATTTTTTCTTGGGATGATTATATCTTTCAAAAGGAGTCTTGTTTTATTTTGGCGTATGGACCACACAATGAGTGGAGAATGACTTTTGAAACATGATGTCTAGTGAGCCAGTCGATGCAGCATTATAGCAAAGCTTATTGACTAAATGTATTCTGTATCTACCTGTGGTAGTACGGTAAGTGGTTGTCTTTCCTAGCAGCTGCATAAATTTGACAATAAGTGGTCCATGCCCTCTCATGTGACTTAACAATATTATGTGCAAGATGGGCATTGGAGATGCACCATTTTCTTGCTGGTGTCATTTATTTAGTGCTTCTACCATCACCTAATATGTAAGGGTGTTGGGCAGTGAGAAACAAAACCTACATGTCCTTTCCTTTTTCTACTCTTTCATACTATCTATTCCATCTACATCCTTGCTTCCTCATTTTAGCCTAAACTCAACTATCCATTGGATGGCAAGGAGAGTGACTGCCAAAATGTGTTTCTTAATGACAAGAGATGTGTTCACCTTATAGATAATGACACCCCTCCAAGGCTGGGAAAATGGGTCTAGCAATGTAGGCCATTAGAACCCCAAGTGAATGAGGCCCAAGATCTCTCATGACAATTTTCATGTGGTCTTGATTCAAATACTGCCATGGGCACCTCACGGAGCTACCTATATAGCCCAACTTATATTTAACTGGTGAATTGGTTTCGCAGGTTAGTTCATGTGCTTGTCTAGTCCAATTACACTCACGCCCTCATGTTAAAAAAAAGAAAAAAAGAACAAATATAAAATAAAAGAAAAAAATGTAGTGTATCATGCCTCTTAACTTTTTTTCTTTTTGGTTTTTGCAGGGGAGAAAGGAGAGGGGAGGGGGTTGTGTAAGCACATTTTTTTGTCCTTTTCCCTATTCCTTTCTAGTAAGAGGATATTTGTTACAGAGATTATAACAGGATTCTCTGTTGTAATGAAAAAATATCTAATGTGATGGGTTTGTTGGGGTGTGCTATAATTTATATGCTCTTTGGGACAATCTTATATGTCGGTGTTATTTAAAGGTAGGACATTTTCCTTGAGACTGAGGTGTATTTAATAGTTGTGGAAACTTTTGGAAGACTTCATAAGATTAGAGGCAACGATTTCTGTTCCTCTAGTACTTGGGGTGACAATTACTCCAGGAAGTATGTTTTTTTTATCACTTCTAAAATTTTGGGTGAGTGATAAGGAGTGTTGGGTAGCAGATTTCTTGATTTAGAGTGGTGGAAGCTTCAAATTGAGTCATCCTTTTACAGGAATCATGATGTAGGTATTTTTGGTCTCCTTCCTCTTTAAAGATTTATAGCTATTGTGTAAACATAATATGAAGAATAGTTGCCTTCATAAAGATAGTTAATTAGCCAATAGTTAGTCTTTGTAATGACTATAACTTTTTATATTAAGATGTTATCTGCTTTGGTATGTTGCATTTTCACAATTTTATCCTTGGTGCTCGCTGTTTCCAAAAAGGTTACTCATCCTCGAAGTGTTCTCTACTAAGCACACTTAACTTAGAGTCTCAATGAACTTTAGGTTGTTACACTAAAAGTTGCTTTGATGATTAGAGTCCAGTTACGTTATACTTAAAGGATCTTATAATTTTCTCCACTTATAGAGCTACATTCTCTTCAGTTTTATTACATAGATCTAAGAGTACACCAAGTAGGGGAGGACTTTATAGTTACTCTCTTACATGCTCAAGAGGTTACATGCTCAAGAGGTTCCCCCAAATCATAGCACTTTGCTCTGCATAACATCAGTTTTATTACACAGATCTAGGAGTACACTTGGCATGATACACCTCATAGTTTCATCCTTTGTGCCAGCTACTTCCTAGAAAGTCACCCATTCTTTGAGAGCCTTAGTGATTAGATTTTTGTCACCCTGTGCTTGAGGGATATCACCATACTGACAGTATCATGTTTTGCTATTTGGGTCAGCATACAGAAAGAATTTTAGTTATTGCTGCATGTGTTGGAAATTTTGCAACTAATGGATCATCTTCAACTTTGGTGTGAATGACTTTGCTTTAATGTGCTTGTTGGCATTTCCATTGTAAACTGGTTTATCTCAGGATTAGTGAAGCAGTTTTCATAGTGTTGTGAGCTATATCAAAGTTTTCATCTGTTGGGGGCCACCATTCAACAGTCTTTTGCAGAGCATATGGAGGTTAACAAGTTCAGGAAATTTGAGGGAGCGACAATCTGTATTTCAGGAAATAAAGCCTGCTTCCATGCTACCTCCATGGAGTTTTCCCAATTAGAAAACTTCCAGATACAACTCAGATTTAGATATTTTCTCACTAGTTTTGTTTGGTATTGCGTGGGTTCCCTGCTATAATGATGATGCCATGCATCATTGTTAAATATCTGCATGAATGAACATCTAGATGATTAAATTGTTATTTGAATGAAGGGAAATGACAAAATTCTTACTTGACCATTGGAAATTCTCATTGTGTAATCGTTACTGTTTGTCAAGAAGAACCGACTTCCTTTTTTTTTTCCTTTTTCTTTTTTTTTTTTTTGCTTTTATTAGGTGATGGAGAAGCTTGTCGACATTGTTCATTTTTTACATCTGGAGATTCGAGATGCCTTTGGTAGCGCTGGTATGTCTTCTTACTGTCACCATTTCAAATTCTGTACTTTCTGGGTTGATTTCATTAGGGGAAAAAGTTGAATACTCAATCTCATAGCTCTATTTGGATTTGAAAGGATGTCCTGTTCTGCAAGCCTAATGAACCCAGTAATTGCCCTGTGCATGCTATCAAATTGTTATTCAAGAAGATTGTTGCGTGTTTTATTAGATAGATCAAAATAAGCAATTAATGTTTCTTCATTGGAATTTTGATGATAAATTGACACTATTGGAGGTGTCAAACATTGCACTACCTGATTAGATTCACAAACACAAGGAGATCCTTTGATAAGATTTATAGATGTGCAGACACCCTGTTATGTTTAATTGATACAATACTAAAGTGGGCCCCACCATTTAGGAGCAAAGGATACAATTGAAAAAAAAGTTTGGGGTGCTTTTAATCACGAAAATATTGGGGTGTCTGGGGCTATTTACCCTTTAAATTTTCCTTTTGTCTGAATGGTGCTCTAATGACCTCTCTTCCTTACAGATCGTGAAGGAGTTGTGAAGGGTTCTGCCAATAATCAGATGAAGCTTGGATCTGCTGGTCTTGCTTTACATTATGCAAATATTATAACTCAGATCGATACTCTGGTGAGTTTATATCCCACTCATCGTATTCTGTAACCTTTAGCTACAACAACACAAGCTTTATTCTAGGATCAACTATATGGATTCAGTCTTTCTGGCGCACTCTATTGCAATTAGCAAGCAGTAATTTTTTCCCCCCCTTTTCCTCTCATCAACATGGATGTTGCATTTTTCTGTTAAGAATGCATCTTACCTCAAATTATATTAGAGTGTCAAAGGAGATCTGTGCTATAATAACCCAAAAAAAGGAAGGACACTTGGCAATACCAAGTGTGTTAGCTTTTGGGAGATGACAATGCAGATGAGATCCCCATGGATAGCCTGGTGGCACGTCTAATAAATTTTTGTGACAAATAGTTTCGCCTACTTTGCTGTGGAATACTTACTTCAAACTCGTAACAACAACCGAATGAACTCTTCAGCATCTTTATCAAGCAAACCTACTAGTAGGTACCTACTTATAGGTGTCAGCAGCTCCAAATACTTCTTATTCTTTCTGTGTCCTTGTGATTGCTTTCTATTATTATTTGCTGCTAAGAAATTAAATTATATTGGCTGGAAACTAAGTGCAGGTATAACACTGGAACAATATATTTGATGGAGGCCTGTGGCATATTGAGATACTAGCATAATAGAATTCTCTTGTTTATTGATTTCCTTCTGATGCTAGGGAAAAAGGACCAAAGAAGGATGCCATCTGAAACTTGGCAGTACACAAACATTAGGAATCTATTGATCTCATGGATCTAGGTATTAAGAGGAAGAATAATCTCTTGGAACTTCATCAGCCATCAACTTGAAAATTGTGACAGAATTAATTTGCTAGTCTAGCTGAGTTTTATCTTTTTCTGATAATTTCTCTGATCCTTAAGTAGTTACTTAGCTGGATTACTGCCCTAGGTGCTCTACATGGTGCTCTTCGTACTGCCTACGATATGATAACAGAACTATCTAGTCCACTGAACCTTGTTGTGTTCACAAATTCGCACATTGAGAATTTTTCTGGTAGTTTTCTTGGGAGAAATATTTTGAATTTGCAACTTGCACTATTAAATGTGATGCAATAAATATATCTACAAGTTTAGGTTTCTTTTTTTTAAATTATATATATATTTTTAAATCAAATGGTTGTGGTGCTAAACTCAATAAAGTATTAGAGTAGGAGGTTATGGGGTAAACTCCCTACACAGTTATTTTACTCTAATTAATTGAAATTGTCCACTTGGTCAAATTCTCATTCTATATGTGACAGTAGTATGAAGTAAAGTGTTTTTTTTTTTTGGTTGAAATGAAGCAAAGTGTTTGCTATATCTAGAAACTTAAGCTTTTAGATTAGATGATTGTAGTACTAAATCAATGTTATATGTTGTGAAAATTTGAAAGGACTGCAATCAATTTACTTAAACGTGTGAATCAAAATGAATAAGCTGTATCGGAAATTCTAAAACCTTCTAATGACTAAGCTGAATATCTGAAAATGAGTAGTTTAAGAGTGAATTGCAAATTTTAAAAAGGATTAAAACTGTTGTCGACATTCTAAAATGTTCAGGACAAGATTTGATAAATGGGACATTTCATTTAAATGTGGTCTATTTTTTATTTGTTTATTTATTTTTTGTGGGTAAGTTCTGCTCCAAAATTTAGACTTAGAGTTATTCAAAATGGCTCACATATATTAGAGCATTGTTAGAAAAAAAAAACTATGAATCCTTTATGTTCTAATTTGAAAAAGATCATTTTAGTAATCAAGACCTAAAGTATATGGAAGCTTGTGGTTGGTTTCTCTTGGGTTGTTATTGTGTGATGTGCTCATGAACTTTATCTTCAAATTGTAGGTGACTAGATCAGGTTCCATGCCTCCAAATATGAGAGATGCATTATACCATAGTCTACCACCCAGTATGAAGTCAGCCTTGCGTTGCAGATTGCAGTCCTTCCAGATCAAGGAGGAGGTATCCATTGCTCTGCTTACGCCGGTTTATTTTGTCTGACAATTCATTGATATGGTTCCATCATCATGGCTTTAATGCAGCTCACTGTACCTCTTATCAGAGCAAAGATGGACAAAATTTTACAGTGGCTTGTTCCAATTGCCACTAATACAACAAGGTAAAGTTACTGCTTTTTTAATCTTCCATCAGATCTGGTGCTTCATTAAATGATTGTGAGGTTTTTGGTTATCCTCAGTATGCAGACTTTTTCTTGTAGGGGTTCTAGTTAGTCCTTGTGATCATTTGACCGTGGGGTTGTTTTCCTTGAAATATCAAACATGCTAAAATTATTTTTAGTGCTTAATTTCTCTTATTCTGCAATATCTGTTCAAGGGGTACATGTTTGTGGCTTATTTTTCTGTATTCATCGATCAGATGGTTGTTCTTAATCAACTTTCAATCTAACTGGGAACTCATTATAAATTGACTGAGATTTTGGGTTCAAAACACACGAAGAATACTTGTGGAGCTACCTATACAGTGAAAGCTACATCTAACTGGTGCATGGCATGTAAAAACCAAAAAAATATAAGTACCTAACTGAACTAACATGTTCTACGCCCATCTTTGATTCCTTTTTTACCTCTTTTTTGTACATCACACAGAGCTCATCATGGATTTGGTTGGGTTGGAGAATGGGCAAATACAGGGTAAGCTGGAGTTGCCAGAGCAATGCTTAACTCATAAATTATTTACACCGTTTCCCTGAGTTTTTCATTTCTTTTTTTAGGTCTGATGTCAGTCGGAAAACTTCAGGCCATAATGACTTGATAAGAATAGAAACTTTACACCATGCAGATAAGGAGAAGACTGAGTTTTATATTCTTGAATTGGTGGTGTGGCTTCACCATCTTGTTAGCCAAGCAAGGTCTGGCAATTGTGGGATCCGATCCCCCATTAAGTCTCCAATTCGATCTCCCAATCAAAAAACAATACACTTACATAAGCCCAGCTCTATGTCCCCCACATTAACGGTTGAGGATCAAGAGATGCTTCGGGATGTAAATAAGAGGAAGCTCACACCAGGAATAAGCAAAAGTCAGGAGTTTGACACTGCTAAAGGCAGACTGTCCAAGCACCATAGGCTCAGTAAGAGTAGCAGCCACTCCCCAACAAGCGAACGTAAGAAGGATCCTTTTCCCATCTGGAGACCATTATCTGTTCCGGTCATCAACTTTGACATAGATCGTTTAAAAGCATTGGATGTCATTGACCGTGTGGACACAATTGGAAGCATATAATAAATCAGAGAGGAAAAAGATGCTTATCTGCAGCTTAGTATCTTGCATCATGCAATTTTACGCGCTGGCTCTCCAAGTTCATCTCGAAGGAGATGTGGGAGTAGCTTAATTTGCAATGCAGGTTTGGGTGGTCCGAGCTGTTTCCTTTTTGTACATGGAAGTGTGATACGAGTATTGAAGATATTTTTTTCAAGTCAGATACATCTTTCTAGTGCATGCCCGGATGTTCAGGAAATGTGTTTGCTCGGTTCCATTTGTACAGAATTCCTCATCCTTCTATCGTGATACTACTCAATCCTCCATTGTTATGCTCTGATTGTACTTGTCTCGAAAAGTAGCTTCGGTCTTTTATGTTTTTTTTTAGTTGATGGTTCTGCATCTGTTTACAGATAATCAAGTATAAAGGAGTTGTACTCAAAAGTAAAATACAAATTTATTTTAGGCGTGGAGTTACACTAGTTGTAACCCCAATTTTGGAGTCCCATCAAGAATTAGATATTATAGATGTTGAATGTGTATCGTCTTCATGTGATGCATTGATCAGTTGTCTACGATGGGGAGCTCAAACGGTAGTTAAGGAAAAATATTAAGGGAATGGGCTCTTGGATGCCCCACATAGGAGTTCACTTTTGAAGAAGATTTTCTTTTATTCATGTTTGAAATCTAAATTCTTTTTGGATAAACCTAATCCATGTTATGACAGTAAAGGAGACCATAGATTGTCCTCACATCAAATTAGAGTTCTCCCTTGTGAAAAATCCGAGTATGCTGGCCAATCGATCATTCTAATCATGTGGAAAACCAGAATCTGTATCTCTGTTGTTCTCTTTGATGGCTGCAGTTATCTATAATCTGCGACAGTTTGCCAAATCAATTATTATCATTTCAATATTCCATTACTAATTCGTTAGTTTAACTACCCTTTCTCTCTATTAACAACTAACCTGCTTTTTTCTCCCTTTCTTTTTCTTCTACTTAGAAGAGGAAAAAAAAAAAAAAATCTTTTCAATATTTCCACTTGGATGATTTTGTTAATAGTGGTTTTCGTTTTTTTTTTTTTTTTAAATAAAATCGTATCCTTTATTTTACCAATGATAATAGTTATCGATAAACATATCAAATTTGTCAATCTACTATACAAAGGATGCATTATTAGATTTTATTTTATTTTTACTTTTTAATGTACCTATAATACGGCTATGTTTTCTGATAATTATATAAAAGAGATCATAAGTGAAACTCATAGGTCTACTAAACAAGATCATGATATTATATAAGCAAAGTGTACATTCAATTGCAAGTAAATCTTCTAAAGCACTTAATTTTTACTTTGATACAAGATTTTCCTAAGCATTAAATTAGGGGA
The DNA here is from genome assembly GCA_024138005.1 of Lumnitzera racemosa. Classification (NCBI taxonomy): domain Eukaryota; kingdom Viridiplantae; phylum Streptophyta; class Magnoliopsida; order Myrtales; family Combretaceae; genus Lumnitzera; species Lumnitzera racemosa. Next base: position 64,078,081 of record JAMXBC010000010.1, on the reverse strand, counting down.
TTCTATGATGTAATCACTCAAAAGTAGCTATATAATGGGATTTTATGATGTAATCACTCAAAAGTAGCTATATGATGCCTATCAATTTTGAGTTGCAATAAATTATCCCTATTTATATCAATTTGTAGTAAAAATGAAATTGTTTTACAAAGTTGTCGGTAGGTTTAGTTTTATTGTTGATGGTTTAGTTTTTATTGTGAATGGCCTTATTTACTATAGATAGGAGTGATTTACTATAATCTAAAGGTGACTATAATATATAGTTACTCTTAAGTAATTGTGCTATAGAATTTTTCGAAATTTCATAATGAAATATGAAATAGGGCATCCAAAAAATATTTTCACAAGACAATAAGCCTACTACCTCCATAGTGATATAAATAATAATGTTATAATTGGTGATAGATATAAATAATTTTAAATTAAAGTTATGATATTAAATAATTATAATATTAATATTAGAACTAAACTACTAAGTAACTTAATAGATATATATCGAAAAGCCATATAAGATAATAAATATAAATAGCATACAATATTAATTTATGTTGAATTATATTTATTTTAAGATACATATTTAGTTATAATGTAATACTGGTGTTAAAATATTATCTTATACACAACAATATAATATAAAATAAAATAATAAATCTAAAATGACATAGCATTAAAGTTGTAGAATTTTTGTTACCATAAAATAATATTATGCTCCAATTTTAACATTATATAATAAATATATATTTTAAAAAATAGTAATAAATGATAGCATAACATAGTAATTAAATGATATGTAATATTATATAAAATACAAAATAAAATTTTAACATAAAAGTAAATAATTATTGCATATCATGTACTTAAAAGATATCAATTATGTAGTTAAGGTTCTTCACAATAAAATTATAGTTAAACCAACATAAATATAAATTATAATTAACTATAATTTGACTTATAAAATTATAATTTGATACAATGAATATTTATAATATATCATATAGTAAAAATAATAACTCAATTATAATATTTGGTAATACAAAATACATAAAATATTAGAACAATATAAAAGTTAATAATTTATGTATTGCATAAAATATATGGTCATATATAATACAAACTTTATTATAATTGTATGTAACGAAATATAGTTATACAAATACGATTATGATGTTATCATTGTACAATTATATTGAAGAGTATTATGATATATTTCGCAACTGTTTAACCCTTAATCTTAAAATCGTTCAGTTTACTAAGCAGAGTAATAATAACTTCATTTAGCTAATTGAACAAAGTAATAATTATTTAGGTATCATTTCAACCATATCCCTTTCCACTCTAATAGTATTCCATTATAGTCTTATTCTGTTCAATTAAGTAAATATGACATAAGAAAATAATAAAAAAAAAGTAAAATGGTAAATTAAGCTCACAAGAATTCTAGAGAAATGGATCCTTTAAAGCTATTTTATCTAAAGTTACAAATCAATTTTTGATATTTTCTAGATTTTTACAATATCTTGTGACATTATGATAATGTCATTTTCTTTCTTATAATTTTAATTATTGGTTTTAATTGACAGTATTTTAAGGGGATAAATTTAGAAAATTTTGGATGAAGTAACATTAGAGAATCCAAAGCTTAAATGAAACAAAGAGACTTCTTGTACTCATTCTTAAAACTTTAATGCTTAGTTGATTCCCAATGGTTGAGCTAATAGAACGGATGCATAAGGTAATACCTCTATGCATCTAGATATTCTCTCTCTCTCTCTCTCTCTCTCTCTCTCTATATATATATATATATATATATATATATATATTACTCTCTAACCTTAACTACACAAATCTAAGCAACCTCACTTAAATTTTTCAAAAAGGTAAAATTAAAATTGAAAATTCATGTTAACAAGTTATATTTTGTGTTCAAGCACAAAGGAAATCATGTTCATTTATCTCAATCCATAATATGATTGGTTTACTATTCGTGTATGTAAAACTAAACCTGTAAATTGACTAGTTCAATAAACATATTTCTTGTTCGAGTTACACATATTTATCACTTAAGAATCTAAAATAAATTATAACATGATAATTGAGTCCATTAAAGAGAAATTTCAAGAATGGTCAAAATTTTTCATATAATTAACTTCAACAAAAACAAATTACTTAAGTACTTAGATATTACAAATTACAATGAAACAAAAATCATTATCAAAGTAAGGTAAAAACAAAAAGTAATAAAGTGACTCATCCATTGATACATTATACTATTATAATTGATTGAGTTGTAGTCTAATTGGATATTAATGTTGAAATGCCCAATAAAATTTCAAAGAGAATGTTTTCTAAAATAGAGTACATTTTGGTCCCTTTAGTCCCTAAACTACAAACCCTAACCCAACCCTAACCTCTAACACCCTTCCTTTCCCTTAACCCACCTACCCACCCATCTACCACTCTCCCCTACCCACAAACCCCACCACCTACCCCTCTCCCCATTTCAACCATCATTAACTCATTCTTAAACCCTAAACTTGTTATACCCTTTGTTTTTCTTCTCTTCTTTTTACTCTTTCCTTTCTTGACTAAGACAAGTTCTTAGATCATCCAAAACTCAAGCAAATTCATAACTAATCAAGCACTAAGGTTAGATTAAGTGCTTATACTCCTTTCTCTAGCTATTTTAGTGAAAAACACACATTATAATGGAGTTCTTTAATCCTTTCTTCGGAATCCAATTTAAGGTTCTTCTATTTGTACCTCTCTCCTACAAGTTAATCTTGTATTTCAATTCTAAGCTTGTGCTCATCTACTCAAAATAAGTATTCTTCACCTCTCCTCTTGTTCTTTAGGTTAGAGTTGGTTTTCTTGAAGTTGTTGGTGGATTTGATGATTTGAGTGGAAATTTATAGTTGAATGAGATAAAAAATTAGTTTATGTGATGAACATTTGGATATTTGAAATATATTTAAGGTTGGGTTGAAGAATGAATGTTTAGAGCTAGATTTAAGTGTTTTTCAAAGGAGGAACTATAGCTTCACTGAAGGGGATACAACTTGATGACATGGTCGTATTGTGAGATCTATCCCTTATGTCTAGGAGGGTGTTGGATCCCTAAGTTATATGGCCTAACAATATGGTCATGTTGTGAGATTGTGTTAGGTAGATAATTTTCAATCTAAAAGTTACATGATTGTTTGACACAACCGTGTCAATTAGGTTATATGTCCACTAATACAACCTGTTTGATAGGTTTAGGTGTTAAGTTAGCATACAACAAAGTTTAAGAATTATTATTGAGTTGTATGCCTTATGTTAATTGTTAGTTGGATAGATTTGAGTTTCATGGTTGATTAAATGGAAACTTTGCAATTGGATTAACTTAGCTTTTCAAGTACTTAATACTTGTGTATTGCTTATGCTTGTTAGGATAGTTAAGTAAACAGATTGATTTTGTATTCAATTAATAGCTTGATTGTTGGTTATGCTTGACTCGTCCTATGAACTAAGGGGTAAATGCTAATCTTCATATGATAATGTCCTTAGTGGAGTTGTATGTTGAGGTGAGTAGTTAGATTTGGCTAGATCATAGATCATGGAACATGTAATCTTAGGTGTTAGGGCGAATCGACTTACATCATAATATATATGTAGTAAAATACCTATATAGTTATACTATATATGTATTTATAAGTTCAAAAGGTGTAGTTGGATAATAAGCACTTCTTTGTTGATTGTTGACTCTAATTCAAGATAATTAACTGACTATTTCTTATTACTCTTTTGTTATTACTTGCATTAAATATATGTATCTGATTAGTTTGGCATCCATGTATGCTTGTATATTATATATAGGGTTTCAACTCATTCTTTTATTTTTTACAATTGCAAGTGGTTAAGATGAAGTTCATTACTTTTAAAGCTGGGGCTATTAATATTATGTTAGGAAGAGAGGAGTTTAGTAATTTTATATTAAGGATGCTGTTGATAATCTATGGAGATGAGATTTATAGTGTTGAGTAGAATTGTTGGTAAGTTCTATTGTTGTATAGTTAAAAATCTTATTGATGGATATAATTGTAGTTGGATCGACTCGCCTATGAGTCATTTGAATGGTGGATAATTGTTGTTATTACTTGTAAGGTAGTTGTTATTGGGATTCTGGAGACTATGGTAGAGTTTTGAGCCTTAATGTGTCATTACATATTAAGGACATGTGGCAAGTTGTATCGCTATAGGTTCTAGCATGTTATAAGTGTCAATATCTAAATTTACTTAATCCTTTATTAGCTCTTGAAGAGATGCCGTTAAAGAATACATGTACAAAAATATTATTGATTTAAATAAAAGAGAAATAATGTTCAAAATTACTAATGAAAATAATTTATCCTATCTTTGTCTTCTTATGTTTTTGTATCACTAAGCTTAATTGATTTAAATACTATATGTAGATTGTTTGAATCTAAATCGACCTGCATAAAAGGCATAAGATATATCAAAATAGAATTAATATGCGATATCATACAGGATATCATAAATGAAATAAATGATGTCAAAATTACTACTTGAACTTTCCGTTGCTTTCAATTTCACACTTGACCTTCGAAATTGTTAAATGTCATATGTAATTAAGCTTTTATTTGTTACATTATATACTTAAAATTTTAATTTGCCAAATATTATACCTAAACAAACTTATACTTGTCAAATTTACTACCTTTACCAGATGATGTTATAAACATTTGTCAATTAAAAAGTATGAGTTAGTGGTTATTGTTGTTAAAATTCGTATAGTATTCTTATTTTGCAAAAAACAAGAGTTCGACTTTGAAGGTGCCAAGGCTGGTTTAGTATGGCCACTCCAATACCTAAGTTAGTGAAGTGCTTGAGAAAAAGTGTTTGAGAGTATAAGGAAAAGTGTTTAAAGTACATAGATAGTTCTTATAATTGTCATGTTCCCATATTTATAGGCTTTTGTTTAATAATTGCAGTGACTGGTAGTTGAATTGCCAATGACATGTGGAGTTTCTTGAATTTAGCTATGTGCAAATCGTAGGGAGAAATGGGTGGTTGGATAGTTGTTTTTTGGGCAAATGTTAAAAACTTCATGTTTACATTTGAATTTCAAACCTTCATGGATAGGGCCTTAACTATTGGGCCTTTAGTATTACTAATCGAGGGATAGGTACTAATATATAGAAGCTCTAGTAAGAGGTTGGTAGCTCAATTGCATAAATATAACATTAGACAAGTAATTTAATTATTAGTTGCATAAGATCCTGACGAAAGTTAAGTTCTAACTTAAGCTTAACAATTAGATGAAATATTAAAAATTAAAAATCTATTCTTAAATAGTTGGTATGTTTATAATCGTGCTTGGAATACCTTAAAAAGTATGAATAGGTTGAAATGGATGCGATTTGTTCATTGATTATATCCAATTTTCTTAATATAAATTTGCTTATATTTATGTCTAAAACACAAATCCTATGTCAAATTAATTACTAAATAATCAATTTACTCCCTTTGCTTTCTTTTCTTGATTTATTGAGCTTTGACCTTTGGATGCCTTCTCATAAGTACGATCTTCCATCTTTATAAAGAAAGAAAAATTGATGTATGTCATGTTTAAAAAGATTTGATGTGTATCTATTATGGAAAAGGAAAAAATTTGTACTTTTAAAAAAAAAGTTTCTTAAAATACAATGATACTTAAAGTAATTTCAAAACTATGATATTTGAAATTGTATGTTTGGGTCATGATTTCACATTGTAGTGAAATCATAACTTGGTGACTTATCTGAACTTGTGTCTTAGGGATATGATTTTAGCTTATAACTAGAATCTTATCATCAAGACACGATTTCAATTAGTAGTGATTAATGTATAAAGTATATTCCAAATGGAAGTGCTGTCATGGAGGATTTTTGTTCCTTTTTTTTTTCTTTTAAGAACACGAATTGGTACATGGAAGAACATGAATTGATATATGCATTTATTTTTTTGTGCTTGTTTGTTTGTTTCAAGTGCAACATAGTTTGGGTTTTTGCCTTAGTATATTGAAATTGAATTGTGATGGAAGCTTGGATTTATTAGGTGCAATTTGGTGGTCTAGTATGTGATACAATAGTTATAGTAACTTTTGCCATTAGTCATTAGTATGCAGCCCTTTTTATGGATTTGATTGATTTTTAAGCATTTTTATTTGTTCTTTACTTTGTTTTAATAAAGGTCTAGAAAACACTAGTATTTAAATTGACTTTCCTTTGGTTGTGAATCGGATTATTAGTAAAAGTAAGCTAAGATAGGAAACATTTAGGGAAGTTTGAAAAGTTTAACAACTAACGGGTTTTATTGAAGTGCGTCTTTTTTTACAATTATAAAGAAGCATATATAGTTGTTGATCATTTGGCAAAAGTTAATAGATCTTCTTGTTCATCTTTCTTGTGTGATTTTATGTTTATAATTGCTGATCATTTTGGTTTGGTTCAATCTTGTGTCCTTATAGTGCCCTGGCTCTTTAGGCATCTACTCTAACTTTTTCCCTACTTTTGGTTCCTAAGATAAGATTTACTATAATTATTCCTATGTTTAAGATACAACTAAACTAGTATTCCAATTGCTAACTTAACTCTACACACATAGTGACTATCAGAACTTCTTTTTATTAACAATGAATATTATAATGGAAATTTACAATATAGGCCCTATTTGGAGTATCACTACTCAATTATCATGTACAATACACCATCTAACTAAAACTACAATTTTACATTCATAACTAATATATGAGTTTTTTATAATGTAAGACAAAGTTATTCATATAAAATTGCATATTGGAAACTATTACATAATCTTGCAGCTAAATGCTCTCATTGGCCATCCTATCTCCTAGATATTGACTTTCCTTCTCTCGTACAACTTGTGACATAAGGTTGCATAAAAAACATCCCCTTCATTTACTGTAAGTTAAGTGATAGTGGGTAAACGCACAACAATGCATAAGTACATTGACCAAGCGTGCAATACTTAGTATAGACAAATGTACTTAGTTAAGTTATAGTATAGATAAAATAGATTATGAGTCTGAGTGTCGATTGCATGAGGAACCTTGTATGAGAGTAGTATCTAATTATTTTAGCAATTATATCCTAGATTATTTCAGTTACCTAACTTATACAATAAAAAATTTATTTGAATAATTAAAGATAGGAAATTAAAGATTATAGTAGTGAATAATTAAAATAACAAATGTAACATAAACATTGTAAAATTAAGAATGAAACTAAGAACAATAGCAAGAATAATAAAGAGAATAATTAAAATTAAAGGAAAGAACATGTTTCTTAGTAAATCTTTAGTGTTATCTACTACTTAGTTTTGAGTGACTTATTCAATCTCAATTGCAATATTGAACTATAAGTTTTAAGTGACTTATTTAATCTCAATTGCAATATTAGGCTATGAAGATTCCTATTATGAACTAATCAGATTTGCATCTTTTTTGGCTAATTCCTAATCTTGAAATCTTCTCTATTTGAATCATTTTTTAATGGAGCATCGTAGGATCATATGATACTCTTAAATCCTAATGTTAGGTTGCCTTAACTTGGAAAAATTAAACCACTAGACATTTTAGTCAACTTGTTTTGCCTAATTATATTAGTAAGTCATATTGTATGCTCTTGCGAACTGTACAATAGACTCTAGGAATAATTTAATCACTATTATATTAACTTAAAGTAGACAATAAAAACAATACAATTATATCATAATATGCAAAATCATATCTTGAATTCCATTAATAAATAAAAGTTTACCTAAAATGTAAGGCTCAACAATGATTTACTAAGAACTTAAAATAAAGACATGATAATAATGTAAAAAGAAAAGATGAGAGGAACCCTTTTTGATTCTATACCTTATTGACTCTAACTTGAAAGGGGCTCCCCTTGCAACCTTAAGTCTAAGCTTCTATTTATAAAAAGTGGACCTAGAATTATAAAGAAAACTTAACAAAAATAAAAGATTCTAAAATCATAGCAAGTCTATAGGTGGGTATACGGCCATGAAGCTTAAGAGTATACTTGCACTTTGTTCAAAATTTTTAAATTTCAACAAAATTAAATGATGAGGACATGGGTAAGAACCTTGACAGTGTTCTTTCTTGGACTTCATTTCTTGTTTAAAATTCTTTTGCTTCAATTTTTGATTAACGCTTCTATCTAAATATGCTCTGAAACTTGATAAAAATTTTTGAAAGTTCATCAAATACCTTTTAAAGTCCATGAAAATGAAATTTAATTGAATTAAGCTTAAAATATAATAACATTAGCTAAATTAATATCTAAAATGGCATAAAATAACCATAGAATTGAAGTACATTAGGCTAATACTTAGCAGGAAAAAGGGGAGGGAGGGGAGGTTTGTGGGGGTGGTGAATTGAATATTATGACAATTTTTAGTATTTTTTTTTCTTAGTTCCAAATGCACAACACTTCATTAATCACACAATCAATGCTCTAAGAGCCACATAAGTCACTTCAATCACCAATATATGATATACCCATACAAATGTTGTGCTTTCACTCTCTAATAATTACAAGGTATGAACTCTTAAGCACTATGCACTCAATCTCCCTTAATTGATAGTAATGAAAGGTATAAGAGACAAATTGTTAGTAATAATACTAAAGAGTACAAACAAATGTTTGTTAATGGTAAGAGAATATTGGATCATAGGTGCCATTGGCTGGATTGTTGAGCATTTATATCATCTCCATAAATTCTTCTTGTTATTGTGCATTTAATGCTCTAATAGTTAGTAGAAACAAGTTGATTATCATGAAGACTTTAGCCCCTTACCATAACGATAGCTCTAAAATCAACTACTAATGTGACTACCAGCAAGTGAACCATCATAACGACTTCTACTGAACATAACCAATTTCTTCTTTCTATTTAAAGCTCCAAGCCATCATGTTGGTGTCCTTTTACTACCGTTAAGGCGATAATGCAACCATCGAAATTTTCACTCGTTTTCTAGTTCCAAACAAGAAAAACATAAATACTATTATACAATTCAGCATGAAACAAATTTATTTCACTTTTAAGGCTAGTATTTGGGATATATTAAAGAGGTAATTGATATGATTGAAAATATAGCAAGATGAAGCTTATTTTCAATTAGTTCAACATAAACTCATTACAAATGTGTAATTTGGTTTTGTTCTCCTTAAAGTTAAGCAATGAACCTTGGATTCAACAATCTCCTCCTTTTTTATGAGGACAAAACCCTTATACATTAAAAGCTCCCCTTCAATTTAGTGTGATAAAAGCATATTTTTTCATGTTTTAAATGGGCAAATTAGATAGCATTATTATTGATTTTATAGAAATCATTAAGAAATGGTATTTAATTATTTTCATTTGGATATTTTAGGAATTGGAGGATTGAAAGTGGAAATACTGATGATTTAAAGGAGTTATACGTAAATAAACAAAGTCTAAATCAACAAGTTGCAATTTGGAATTTAACATGGTCAGTTGAAACACCGTCAGCTTTGGAGTTTATGCCACAGGCTTTGGAGTCTATGCCGTTGACCATGAAGTCTACACCATTGGCCTTCATTAAAAAGAAGCTTTATATGAGCCAACCTTAGTTTTTCTTATAAACAGCCTTATGTTTCACTGTTTAAAAGAATTTTGTTTTTTTTTTCCTTTTTAAAGAGACACATACTTTCTTAAGACTTAGAGAGTCGTAGAATAGTCATTAGATAGTTCTTGAATAATTCTTCTATAGAATCGCTTAGATCATTGAGAAGATTTCATTTTTGTTGTGGAGACTAAGTTTTGGAGTTGCAATTGTAGTTTATCTTTTTCAATTACAAAATTGGTGACATCGATTTTAATTATATTTATGCAATTCTGTTAATTATTCATGTTATCAATTATAAATTTCCTTACAATTTTAATTAGTAGTTACACTTTTGTTTCAAATTCTATGATTGGCTAAATTTATTTGTGGGAATCAATGAAACCCTAGATAGATAAGATGATGATTGTGTTCGTATTATAGGATTAATAGATATAGGGATGATTCATGATTACAATTTCTATGATTTTAATTATAGTTGTTTAATTGATTATAATTGTTAGGAACCCTAGTGATACGAGAGTTGATATAGGGTTTGTTAGAAATTCTTAGTTAATTTGATTAATTAATGTAGAAGCAGCGCTAATTGAATTAATTAGAAATTATTTAGAGATTAAAGTGATGTTCGGCAATTGATTATTCACTAAGACATTAGGAATAATTGATTTAGGGCATTAGACAATCATAGTATCGGGAGATATATGATTGCAATTTGAAGTCCACTGTTAATTGGAGATGCGAGAGTTGACTGATTAATTAAGGCTTTAAATTCTTAAGTTTTAAGGTATAATAATTTTACTTGAATGACCATATAGTTAATAATCTATATAACATGATAACAATTTGATTTACATAATATAGGATGAATTCTATTTTTCCCATAATTTTCAATTGATTGCTTAGTTTTAGAAATTTTATATAACATGATAGCAATTTGATTTACATAATATAGGGTGAATTATATGTTTCCCATAATTTTCAATTGATTGCTTAGTTTTAGAAATTTTATAGTTATTTTCTTTTCAATAATTTTAGTATAGTTATTAGATTAGTTAATTTATTTTTGATTGCCTGAATATTAATAAGAACTATTATAGGTTTAGTAATATTATAATCCTCAAGGATTCGACAACCTTACTTGCTCTATATTACTCGATTTTGACTTAGTATACTTACTGGAGCATTCACAATTTAATTTATATATATATATATATATATATATATATATAGTTTAAGCAAATCATAGTGCTCCCTCTCAATCTTAGTACTCCCCCCTCAATCAAGAATCCAGTTTCAAAAGATTTGCAAACAAGTGAGATCAAATGAATACTTTGATATTAAGAGTAATAGATTGTTAGGGAGTCAAACCTTATTTCCAAAATAGACCTTAGAATTAGCAAGATTTTAAACTATGTTCATGTTCAAAATCATATCTAAAATATTGCCAAACTATGTTCATGTTCAAACTTTTGAATGAACTAACCTTTTGAAACTTTTGGCTCTCTAAGTGACTTAGATTCTTTTCTCCCTTTACCCTCATAAAAAAGATGAGTAAATCGGAGTAGTGAAGAGGACGAATTGGCTAAGTTAAAATTTAGCATAGTCTCGGCTTAAGCCTTAAGATATGCCCCTTGTAAAAATGGAAACAAAGGAGTTGCAAATCATGCCAAATAAGATTCCATAATTAATCCATCAAGATTAGCCTACAACATCTCATACTACACAAATTCCTAAAAGAAATACATAAGCTAGCCATAAGGAGTTTTGTAACCCCATGAGATATAGAAGCCATCTAAATAAGTAATAGTCATCTAGCACCACATATACCACATAGATGAACAACATAAGGATAGATGTCCAAGCATCTCAAAACATAAGTGATTGCAACATTAACATCAAAGGCTAAGTAATGGCCAAAACTAAACAAAAAGACAACACAAAGTAACCATAGAGGTGGCTAATGGCCAATTTCATAAAATAACACAAACATAGAGGAGAACATATGCAAAATAGAGTAGAATTTGATAAGTTATGTGGCTGGTGGATCATTTTCAATAGTGGGAGGAGGATATAGGCAAGTCGAATAAGTATAGTTCATGTTGAAGTGGTGATATAGGGCTTGGAATCTAGTGTGCATATGGTTGCAAATATCATCTTGAAGTTGATGGAATCTCATTTCTGAATATTAATAGAATGGGTATTGTGATTCTGTTGGTAAAGATGGATCAAAGGAAGGAAATCTAAAATTTTGTGGTGAAGGTCTAGAAGTACCCTCATGAGGGGGATGTTGAGGGCATTCTCTTCTTGTTCATGATCACTATTAGAGCTCTTCTCTTCATTAGAATTCTCTTAATCACCATCTCCTTCATCCATAATAGGTGGAGCAAGGGCTTTTTCCTTACCTAATGATTACCTTCTTTCTTCCATGCACCTAATAGATGTCAAGGATTTCAAAATGCTTAACATGTGCAACTTGAGGAGATGAGGGAGGTTCAACTCCTTTCTAAATCAAGAGCTGAGTAACAAGATAACCAAAGCATAGAAATGCTTATGAAGAATTATTTGTGACATGCTTGAAACACAGAGCAACCCCATTGAAAAAATTTATCTTCTTGTCCTTCAGCAAGTAATATAGAATCCATAGGCCTTAAAGGGTGATGCTTGCTTGTTGACCTTTGTAGGGATAGTAGCAGTGAATAATAATATGATGAAGAAGCTTTGTTAGAACATCAAGATGAGTGGTTGCTAGATTTTTGAGGTTGCTCTAAAAATTTGTAATCCCCCTAGGTTTAAACACCCTTTCATAAAACTAAACTCTCTTATAATCTAAGTTTAATTCAGAGCTCCTCAGTTTTACACCTATTAAGCTACAAATATCCTCTTCAGCAATAGTAATCATCCTTTCATAAGCATAGGAGTACAAAACTGCGCACCATAACTCATCACTAAGATGTATCTTAAGATTAAGGTGATTGTGCTCATTTAGTGAATCAAAAAAACCAGGAATATGATGAAGGCAAAACTTGTGTATGACTTCCTGAGGATAATGGATCATAGTGTCGACTCCTAGATTGGAAAAATTTTCAAAGTGCTTAGCATGTGCCTAGGTAAGGAAGAGTCATTGGTTAAAGGTTGGAGGAGCTAAACCACCCATAGTCCTTGGAGGCATTTTTGTGAGCACTTGGTAGGTTAAAGTTGGAAAAGAAGATAAGTAAGAGGAGTATGAGAGAAAGAGGATGTGAGTGTGCGGTGTAGATGAGAATTAGATGTATGGTGAGATAGATAGTGGAGGCATCCTAACGATGTGAGGATAATTGTGGCTTTGGTATCACGGTAAAGAGAAGAGTGGAGTGAGGTATGTATAGAGAGCATGAGAGAGAAAGGTTGTTGGAGATGTAAGAGAGAGGTAGAGATGAGTTGTTTGGGAAAATAATGATGAAAAGAGGAGAGTTTAGGATGATTTTGGGTGATAATAAGGGTTTGAAAGGATGTCATGATGGTTTGAAAGAGAGAGAGTAGTGTTACAATGGTGTAGGAGAGGATGAAATAGAGAGAGAGAGAGAGAGAGAGAATTAGTGATTGAAAAAAAAAATGCAAAGGTTTTGTAGCATCGTGTCGATAGGGGGTAGAACCATCATGATGGGTTCAAGGGGTTATAACATTTGCAATTGTGATATTAAGGCTTCTTAATCATCAAGATAGTACCCCTATGGAACCAATGTAATGGCTTTTGCATACCATCTTGACGACTTTCTGTATTTGTGTAGAAACTATGTTTAGTGTCAAATTGGTAAATTGCCAAGCCAAAACTTATTAGGGATTGATGTATTAAGCTATCTATGATTGCAAACAAGTTTAATATAGTTCATTAAGGCTTGAAAAACTTTAAGTTTAGCTAGATAGCTAAGATTTAACTAAAACAAAGCTTTAGAGCCTTGTAAATCATGATATAACATGATTGTACGTGAGTAGTCAATTACGGTACATATAGACCAAAGTTTTGTATACCAACACAACAAGCAACATTTATTTCATATCTAAGTGTGTTTAAAACAAAGTATTACTTCAAGGATCAAAGAATAAAAAAATCACTACTTGAGTTTATTAAAGTTAAGTATTGGGTACAAATAAGATTAGAGAGCAAGTAAGTGCACTAATTCAAAACTAAGCTAAGTTTCTACTTCAAGCCACTTTCAATAGTACATATATACATGAAAGATGCATTATTAAGGCATGTATCATCTAAATTGTCGAAATAATCAAATAGCTTATCTCAGATCATAAAGAGCCTAATGAGGGTTTAGATAGGTCAAATTTTCATAAGATCAAGATCTAACTAAGATAACCACTCAATCATGATTTATTGAAGAAATTAAATATATGAGAGCTGGTTTTGGGTACGGAAACCAATACATGATGAAATTGTGCACATATGAACTAAATATATATGAATAACTTCAAGTATGCCCAAAACATGTTAAAAGCCATGTTTTATGCATGAAACCTATATTAACATATTTCTTAGGTCCCATATCATGTTTTTCATAGGTTTATTCAATTAAAAGTCCATTTTTGGCTATAATCACTATCTTCACCCTTAAGTGCTTAACATTCATCTTACATGATTATTCCCAATTCTCTTATTAAAATAAAAAACCTAGCCTCACTTATGGGTTTGGTGAAGATATCAACTATTTGGTTGCTATTATCTACAAATTCTAAGCATATATCATTGTTTTGCACATGATCACAAATAAAGTGATGCTTAATTTCTATATGCTTAGTCCTTGAGTGTTGGATTGGGTTCTTTATTAAATGTATAGCACTAGTATTATCACATCTACTTGTGACATTAGTGAATTTTAGAACATAATCATGGAATGTTTGCTTCATCCATAGGAATTGATCACAACAACTACTAGTTTGATACGAGAGCTAATTAGATATTGATGAGTTCATAATTGTACATATTCTACATGGTGATTTTTGATGATTATCCTTGATTTTTAGGTTTATTTTTAGATAATAATACTTAATTGAGTAAGATTTTGTTTTTTAGGTTTTGAAATGATCTACATGAAAAAACGAGAAGATAGAAACAAATTTCACTCAAATCGAAACTAAAATGAGCAAATTATGAATATTTGAAATTCGATACAATCAAATAATATGACAGTGTCGTTTCCAGGCAAATTTGGAGCTTGTTTTCAATTGCTATAGTATAGTATACAACCAAAAGACACAGTTGTATCCCTGGTTGTGTTTCTTTTAGCTTTTTTTTTTTCATCTCTTCCTATAGAAAGCCTTGTTAGGGTTTTTTTTAGAGAGAACTTTTTGGACACAAGTTTTAGAGAGCTTTTCAAGACAAGAATACTTAAGTAGCGAGAGGACCATCAAGAATTCAAGATTCAATCTTATTTAGACTTTATGATTTTCTTTTCTATGATTTTCTTTTCTACAATTTTCTACTCTTTGTGTTTAGGTTATTGTTTTGCAATGTATAATGAGTATATCTTTGATATCTAGGTCTTATGGAAGCTAGATTTATTCATGTGATATTATTATTGTTTGATTAATTTAATTCTTTAGTCTTTTCTTGATTTAACTATGTTTGCTTCATAATTTAGGTTATTTCCGTGGATAGTAATCTAGAGTTTGATATTTTATAAGGGAATTGAGGAATATTTTATAAGATTAGATTTAGGCATTGTTGATGAGGGTTGTTGCAAGATTAGAGATAATTTATAAAATCCTCCTAGAATTTTGAATTAAAGTGTAGAGAATTTGTTGTTCAATAATGAAATTTTAGATTATGTTATTGAGAAGAGATTCTACTAGTGATTTTAGGGTTAGGCTTAATTAGCTTAAGAAAGTCATTAACTTTAGCAGAGAATTCTTTCTGTCAAGAAAGATTAAAAAATAAATTAGATTATCTATAGGAAAATCACATGTTAGATATAGGGGAAGCAAAGATCTAGATACTGTTTTTGAATCTTGAATTAGTTTATTCTTTTATTGCTTTCTTGCTAAGTTCTTGAATAATTCTTGATTAGTTGTTAATTTAGTAATTGCTATAACTAGATTAGATATTTTAAATTCTCAAACTTGAATTCATAGGTTAGATAATAAAGATCTAATAGGTACTAGTAGCTAGAGTCTTTAAGGTATCGATACTTGGACTGATATCCGTTATATTATAAACTGATAGGTTTACTTACTTATACCAAATATGAACATGTGGCAGTCATGGGGGAAAAGGAATAAAAGGCACAAAGTGCCTATATCAACACTTGAATCTAAGGCCACTAGCTATTCCTCAATGCAATACCATATGCAGTACCAGTTGGGCCATTAGCCCGTGCCTTGTTTTATTTTGTAAACAAAATTAATAGAAGGGTTAAAAATGGCTTGAGACATATTTAACTCATTTAGTCTAAACCTAAAGTAATCTAAAATATACTTAACTTAACTCTTTATTATCTATTCCGATGTCTTAATAATTTTATTTATTTATTACTATTATATATATTAATTTCTAATTTTTTAATTAACTTTTTTTTTTGAATTAAGACCCCTTTCTTTTATTCTAAAAAGAAAAATTCTAAAATTACATAAGGATGAAAATGGGGTATCTATAAAAACAAAAGAGATATTATTCTTGGACTAAGAATAAAGTTGTCTTAAGTAGTGTTATAGATAGCTAGTTATCTTAGGCTCTATCCATTAGGGATTTGGTGAATTGTCAAAGATATTTTGGAAGAGAAGGAAGGCATTCTCAAAGCTAGTTGAGATACAAGAGTAGGTTTTTAGAATGGTATAGCACCAAGTTGACTATAATCATAGAAAGTTGGTAAGATCCTAAAAGTAACATTAAATGAAGGGTAGCACCCCTAAGAGTTGGCAATAACCCTAAATTGGTATTGAATAGAGGGTAGCACCTTAAGAGTTAGTAAGAACCCTAAAATGGTAGCTCTTGTGAGCTTGTTAGACTAACAATCCTAAATGGGAAATCAACTTGAAACCTGATAGCACTTACACTAAATAACTTAGGTGAGAGCATCACTGAAAGACTACAACCTTAAAAGTGATTTAAAACCTAGTAGTACTCTTTTGAACTAACTAAACTAGGTGGGAATTCCACTAAAAGACTAGTATGCTTAAAAGTGATTTGAAACCTAGCAGTACTCTTTTAAACTAACTAAACTAGGTAGTAGCATTAGTGAAAGACTAGCAACCCTAAAAGTGATTTGAAACCAGTAGGGCTCTTTTGAGTTGACTAACCTAGGTGGGATTGTCTCTAGGGGACTAGTAGCCTTAATTGAGAAAACGATTTGAAACCTTATCATGTTTTTTTAAGTTGACTGACCTAGGTGGGAGCATTTATAGGGGACTAACAACCCTAAACAAGAGATTAATGGAAACCTGGTAGTTCTTTACTAAGTGGACTAAGCTAGGCAAAAGCATCTCTAAGGGACTTGCAACCCTAAATAAGAGATTGATGGAAACCTGGTAGTGCTTTTCTAAGCTAACTAACTTAGGTAAGAGCACCTCTAATAGACAAGCGACCTTAAACAAGAGATTATTGGAAACCTGGTAGTGCTTTTCTAAGTTGACTAACCTAGGTGAGAGCATTTCTAAAGGATAAGTACCTCTAAACGAAAGATCGATGGAAACCTGGTAATGCTTTTCTAAATTGACAAACCCAGGTAAGAGCATCTATAAGGGTCTAACAACCTTAAATGAGAAATCAATAGAAACCTAGTAGTACTTTTCTAAGTTGACTAATCTAAGTAGGAATGTCTCTAAGGACTAGCACCTTAAATGAGAAATTGATAAAAACCTCGTAGTGCTTTTCATAGGTGGGAGCATCTCTAAGGGACTAGCTGTAGACTTTATAGATTTAACCTTCTAAACATGGTGTCGGATTCGAGTATCATAAATATTTCTCTAAGTCAATAATACTACATAAAATGAAAACTGACTAAAATTTTAAACTTGGAACCTAAAGCGAACTTGAAAGACATTATTATACGATTTGGAAACCCTAATCATGTAAGAAAACCCCAATCCCTACATACACACACTTTTAAAATGTAATCCTAAACTTAACAAGAACTGTAAATATCAAATCATAAAGATTTTTAAAACTCAATAAAATTATCTTAATGCTTGAAAAGCTATAAATCAATAATTTTGTAAAATCGTATAAAACTGATAATGAACGAATCAGGGATTATTTCAAATAATAATAAATAACAAAACTAAACTAATTAAAGGAATAAATTAATAAATTTACAAAAATTATTTTTTACTTGTGTACATAAGTAGCCCCATAATATGTATATATATAAATATATTATTAAGCAATTTTCTTCTCTTTTCTTAATCTATCGTATGATATATATATATATATATATATATGTTGCATAGTAAAGCGATATTCCTAAATAATTAAGCCAATTGAACCTTAAGCTCCTAAGTATAAGTCAATTATTCTTGAGTTGGTGAAAAACCCTAAAACGTACATAATCTCACTTGAATTCTAAAACACACTTAAACTCACTCGAACCCAAAACCTTAGGATAATCAAGGACTTATAGCCCTAAATAAATAATTAAAAATATAATTTCAATAAATTTTATTCAACTCTAGAGAACTCTAAAATTTCTTAAGTAGCAAATCATAACTTATAAATTAATTTGAGAATCAAGCCCTAAAAAGAACTTCATATAAAACAATTTCCTTATTTTCACTTATAAGCCATGTTATATATGGATAAGTTGTAAACCCTACTTTTTAGCGAACTTGTGATTCAACTAAGAACACTTCCCAAATATTCCTAAGGATAAACTAAGCTAAGAATTCAAGTTTACATTTAACAACGAATTTGATTTTCCAATTTGAAACCCTTTATCGATAAAACTTGAATACGAGAACCATAGACTCTAAACCCAAAACCCTAAAACAATTAAGGACTTGTAACCCTACGCGGCTAATTAAGAATTTTATTCAACACTAGAAATTTTCATAATTTTATAAGAATCAAATCATAACTTACAAATCAATTTAAGAGACAAACTCCAAGAGAATTTTATATAAGACAATCTCCTTATCTTCATGCATAAGATTTGTGCACATGAATAAGTAAACCAACCAATCATCCTAAATAACTTATCAATTGATAAATATAAACCCTACTTTTAGTAGGCCTAAGATTGGATTAAGAGTACTTTTCGTACATTTCCAAGGATCAACTAAACTAAAAAGTTAAGCTTATATTTAGAAACGAATTAAAATTTTCCAATTCAAAAACTAATTATCGATAAAACTCGAGCTTGAAGAACTGCGAGCTCTAAAGTCATTTAAAACCCTAAACCTTAAAACCATTAAGGGATTTTAACCCCAAGTAATTAATCAATAATTTAATTTGAATAATTTCATTCAACTTAGAAAATTTCACAATTTTATAAATATCAAATCATAATTTATAAAACAATGCAAGATGAAAACCTAAAAACAATTTTCTATAAGACCGTGCCCTTATCTTCATGTCTAAGCCTTACACTTCAATAAGTAGATCAACCAATTACTTTAGATAACTTATCAATTGAGAGTTGGAATCATTTATCAATTGATAACTTATCAAAATCTAGTGATAAGACATTTTCCTTATCACCCCTTCACTTATACTACATATGGACAATTCTTTACAAGAATTCATATGCTTAACTTCATTAAATGGGACAAGACCATTCCATGGCCCAAAAGGACTTTAAATGGTAGATTTAAACAAGGAAGAAAGTGGGGCCGTGCTTTTTTCTTTCAATCGTTAATCACTTTCTCTTACACATTACTATTCACCTTTTAATGCTTACATCATCAATAGTTGCAATTGTTGGCTTTTGTGTAAGTTATAAGACAAAACTTTCAAGACATTTTAATCACTCATTCTCTCTCAATTCCAACAGGCCACTTTCTCCATTATTTCTCTCCCTTTCAATTTCACTTTTACATCTTCTTTCTCGCATTTGAAACAAACATAAAAAGGAGAAACAACCTTACCCCACAAAATCAACTTTTCCCTATTTTTCAAGCTTCACTCACGGCAACTTCTCCTCTTGTTCTTGTGTCATTTTCTTTTACCATCTAAGATTTTTTAGAACCATTAGAACCTTCCATAAACCCCATTCCAAAAGATCAAACAACTCGGGTTTCCAAAAGGTAGCAAAAAGGAGGAAGCAAAGTTAAGAGCTTAAGTGGAATCTTAGTGCACAATCACCATACTTTGCTTTAAGGATGAGTAAGTGTTTCTTGTGATTTGTGGGTTAGTGTTTATGATTAGGAGACTTTGATTTCTTGAAGAGATAAGTAAGGTTTAAGTGGTTATAACACCAAAAACCGTTTTAAGAAACAAGCTCATGAAACCCTTACATGAAGTTGAAACACAAGTATGTAAAGTTGGTGATTTGTAAAGATACTTGTGTAATACTTTGAATGGAAGATTTTAAGATGAGAAAATCTTGAAACAAGAACTTGAATGGAAGATGAACATACTGGACGTGAGGATTCAAAGGTCCTTTGAATGTTGATTTCATTTCCGTTAAGTCTAACATGCACAAATCTAAACTTAAGTTAAGGAAAAATCTATCACATGAAGTTTTATGAAGAAACCAACTTTGTATGACATGAGCTATGATATGGAGGTTATATTAAGTATAATATCTTCTATTTCTTAGTGTGAAGGATGAGTTAAAGAATCATCTTATGGAAGAAAAGTTAAGTTAAGATTTTTGATACAAGTAGTTTAAGTGCATAATCTAACACCTAAACTTAAGGAAATTATGAAACAAGTTGAAAAACCAAGCGAGAACCCCTTGGAATCATCACGAATAGATCTGGAATGTGGGAAAAAGACACTTAAAAATATAATAAATTTAAATTAACAAAGTGAAAAGATTAACCAAAGCAAATGAGTATACAAAGCCTAAAACTCTCAAAACAAGCCTAGGACTCTAAGTTGGGCCTTCAATAAAATTCTAACCAGCACCTTAAAACATCAATAGAGGATGTTTTGAAGCCCATAAGAGATCTACCTAAGGCCCCATAAGCCTACCAAAGTCACCAACTTTAGTTTGAATAAAAAACAAGCCCACTTGATAACTTAAGCCCACTAAAGGGCCCATGCAGTGATTGTTAGCCTTAGGAATATAAATCAAAGTTGTAAATCTGATCACAAGAAGTATTTTAAGCTTAGGATAAAATCTTAAGACCGAGCCTAAAAGATTTCTCAAGTTATCAAAAAGCTTGATAACTTGGATTTTAAACATATTTCATAGGGTGATTTTATAGTATTTTCCTCACATTTTTTGTGTTATTTAAAGAAATTGATACTTAATTGAGTAAACTTTTGATTTCTAGGTTTAAACGCGTTCTAGGATCGAAAACAAAGAAAATGAATCAAATTTCACTCAAATCGGAGTTCAAATGAAGAAGTTATGAAGTTGTACAGAAAATTTTGCCTTAGTGTAGAAAGTTAAACGACCTGGGGACACGACCATGTCCTAGGCCGTGTTTGGTGACGAAAACAGAATCCTTTTGATACACTATAAAAGGACATATTAGGGTTTCAAAAGAGAGAGAGACATTATAGAAACAGGGAGACAGAAAAGAAGAGAAAGAGACTTAAGGAGAACATCAAGAAAGAGGCGGAAACAACATCAACTTCAAGATTAGAGAGATTGTTCATCAATTAGAGGGGTTTTCCATGTTTTATTCAATGTTTTTGATGAAACTCGTTTTTAGATTCAGTATGATAGCGTAGAATTCGAGTATTTAGGATTATGGAACCTAGGGTTTCATGTGATTCTTGGATTGATTTAGAAATTTCAATAAAGTTTCTATCTTTATTTGATTCAATTATGTCGTTTAATTATTGATTGATATTTCTAGAATATCAATATATGATATTATGCATGTTGATTGAGAAATTGCATGTGTAATTAGATCTTTACATAATTGGAGAGAATTACATGTATACTTAGAGATAAGATACATGTTTCTTCCGGAAAGTTAATTATTTGTATGGGAATTTATTATACATTAATGCAATTCTAAGTTATATTGCTAAGTGAAAAGATTTCGGTAAATAATTTAGTATTAGGGTTAATATGCTTGATAAAGGTATTAACTTTAGTTGTGAATCCCTCCGGTCAAGAATAATAGAAACCGAATTGAATATATTTTAAGTGATCACATGATTAACTCTAGGGGAAATAATTCCTAAATACGTTATTACTTTCTTGAAGTCGTTCTTAATTTTATCGCTTTTTCAATTGCTTAATCAAGTCTTATAATTGAATTAGTTTGTTAATTTTAGTATTTTTAATTAATTCAAACTTTCATAATTTTCCAGTTAGATAATAAAGCTAAGGTTAATATTAGTACTCGAAGTCTCTAAGGGATCGACTCGAACTCACATCCGCTATATTAAAACTGATAGGTGCACTTGCCTGATATCAAAGCCCATTTACCATACAAGGCCCAAAAGCACTCCAACACATGAGGAACGCTATTGTTTTGACCCATGGATAGAATTGTATGCCTCATTTCAAAAATCTAACCTTACCACATTAAAGTACACTCGAAAATGATGAAGATTGACTATAAGATCATAAAAATTGGATTTAAAACAAAAAAGTTATACACAATTGAACTTTAAGTAAAAACCGGGAAAAATTATGAAAACTAGTCAAGAGTATAACTTAAGAAAAGTTAACTTAGTTTCCTAAATTTATTTCAATCCCTTATAAATATTATTTTGATGACTAGGGGACACCGTGTATGGAGACAACTTACCTTCGGATTACTTCGATTGATCCACATGGTAGAGTGAGTAAATTCCCAATGACTCTTTACTTGATTTTGCTTGTAGAATAGATGTACGTAAACTTATATGTATAAATTTGAATGGTTGTGGGATATGGGAGATGCAAGTGTATGGATTTATGGATGAATGTAATGACTTGTTAATTATATATATAATAATGGGAATTGTATGTACTAATATATACATGTAAATTGTATGGAATGAAATTGTTTGATCACCCTAAAAATCAAGTTAATCACTTATACGATTAAGAAATCAAAATGAATCATGCATTCCCCATATTGCATACGGATAACACTGACTGCCACTTCACGCAGAAGATGAGACGGGACTTACAGGAATACGAGTTTCCTATAGGATTGGGCACTAGCTATGTCATCATATATATTGAGTCACTGTCTTAAGCTGATGAGCTTACTAGGCACTGGGAGACACCAACCGTCGGCGAGGGGCCGAGTCTTGCAGCTTCTGCTTAAGGTGTGTGCTTGTGGATTGTGAAGGCTACCACATTGCTAGACTTGGGATCTTAGAAATATGATTTGATTTCGGTAAAAAAAGTATACATATATATATATATATACATATATAGAGTTTTGTTTTGGCATAAGCACGATAGCACAAATGAAATAAAACCTAAGGTCTAGAACCTGGATTTTGGTTTGGGTCGGTTAATTATCTCCAAACCCCAACTTCAGGGGGCGTAATTCTGAGTCGTATGCAGTTCCTAGGTCACTGCATGCGTTGTTTGGTATACTGATTGTTCATGTATTTATATGATTGTACATTTAATAAATTTTTGTCATGTGGTACTGACGAGGGTATTTATCTTACTAAGCATAAGCTTACACCCCAACAGTTCTTTTCCCTACAGGTTGATCGATAGTTGGGAATGTGATAGGAATCAAGTGCAGAGTGCTACCATTAAATCAATGTGATGAAAATCTTGTGTAGTTAATTTAGAATGCTTTAAAAAAGGACTAATGTTCCAATTAAGTTTAGTATCTTTAGTAAGTTTAGAATTTTCTAGAATTATCTATCTTATTTCACTATTTTGGTAGGGGATACCGATTCTTTGTGGTTCTGAGGAACTGTGGAAAAATGGATATCTATAATTATTTATATTATATAATGAGTCAATGAACTAAAATTGAAGAATCTAGCAAATAACTATTTAGAGTCTTGCAATCTTTGACTTGTAAGGCGATTTTCTTATCCTGGGTGCATACGTAATATGGGAATTTTAGGCAATAATACTAGGCTCCTCCTAGGGTTGCTACATTAGCAACCCTAAATTAGAGATCAATGGAAACCTATTAGTGCTTTTCTAAGTTGACAAACCTAGATGAGAGCTTTTCTAAGGGATTAGCAACCTTAAATGAGAAATCGATAAAAACTAATAGTACTTTTCTAAGCTGACTAACCTAAGTGAGAAAGCTGTTTGGAAAGAGGAAAGTGCCCATTGGGCTAGCTAAAACCTTGAAAAGGAAGTGCCCTATGGGTTAGAGATTGGTTAAATGAGAGCACTATAGACTTGCTAGAACCTTAAGAGAGAAATGGAGTTGGGACAACACTGTAAAAGCTAACTAAAACCTTAATGGAAAGTATCATATGGTTGAATTAAGAGAAATTGATAAAGGGAAAGCACCCTTACGAGTTGGCTGAAACCCAAGAATGAACATGATAGGAAAGCACCTTTATGGGCTGGCTAGGCCCTTCAGCAGAAAATGATGATGAGAAAAGGCCCTATGGGTTAGCTAATACCCTTAAGGAAATGGTGAAGGGAATACACCCTTTAGGTTAGCTAAACCTCTGCAAGAAATAAATTTAATGTAGATGCAATGCATAAAAACCAACTTAACTTTATGCTAAAATGTATGAAAGCATTTTCTTGGCTCTGTTAATAGCACCCAAACAATCAATCCTTTTCTTAAGGAGTTCAATCAAAACCAACTAATTTAGTCTTTAAAATGGATTCAAACCACTTGGAGACATTAAATTTTCTATCAATAACCCAATAGTCTTGGCATGGAGTACATCAGGATTTGCTGGAGGCCTCATTGTTGAAGAATTAAGGAAAGTGACCTAAAATGTGAATTGCTATCTTCTCTGAGTAGAAAAAGGCAATGGCTCATATTTCTAATCCCACTTATCAACCCTTAAGGTTTCAGATGAATTTCCTTTTAGATGCTTCTAGCCAAACCTTAGTCTTTATCCTTGACCAAAGCAATAAGTATTTACCATGAGGTGTTTACTCCTCTAAATGTGGCCTTGCCCTGAAAATAGAAAACAAATGCCCCCATCAAGGAGGATGAATCGTAATAAAATATTTAAAAGAGTTTTGTTAGTTATTGCTGTCACGACCTAAGGGAGCTAGTTGTAGTAGTCGCCGTATACTATATAAAGGATTGTAGATTGAATCTCCTTACAATCGATGACCCTTTTATACGATATATAAGGCTACAGCTACTACTAACTACCAAGAGAGCGCAAGCTTAAGCAATATCATTTCATGACAAATACTAATATTGTAAAAACATAACACATAATCAATTTGTATAAAAGTTTACATATATAGAGTCAGAAACGTGTCTAAATTTAGACTAATATAAAAATTACATATTCAAGTCTATATTTAATCAAAAGTACTCTCTGTCCTCAACTAGCTTCTACATTGACCCCGTATAGAAAACTAACCTCGGGCATGCGATGGCCCGACTCCACAAAAAGCTCGGCCTACGAAAGAAGACTACAAGGGTATAAGCTTACTAGCTTAGTGAGATGTTTTCTCTCAACCATATAGCAATCAAGTTTATACAACAGTTAAGTTCAACCAAATGAATATATGAACAAACAGTATGCGAAACAAATATATGCAGGTGACTAGGTACTGCATGCAACTTAGATTTAACTCCCTTCAAAGTTAGGTTTAAAGATTTATCGGTACAGTCAGATCCGGGTATTAAATTAGAACTTATTTCATAACAAAACTCCATGTTTCATATTTAAAAAGTAATGGTACATCCATTATCAGCTTTATCAAAATGAGTTCTACATATGATTGTGAGTAGGTTCACGCAGCCCTCACTCACCCTTAAACGAAGGCCTCTAGACTCGACCTTTAGCTAGGCGGTTGGCGCCTCCAACGCCTAGTCATCCTACGAGCCGGGGTAAGGTCATATCACACGTGTGCACCATACGAAATCAATAATAATCAATAATCAACTTACGTATGGCTTCTCGTTACCTCCGTATAATGTGACTGCTTGGAATTAGTTATGCAGTGTATGATTTATGCATGATTCAAGTTAACTTTTCTAGTCGAATAAAATTTAGTCTTATTTATTCAGTGATCATTTTAAGCTATAAACAATCAATCTAGTGAATGTACTATGCAACAAACATTATATTATTGCAATTTAAGGTAAATTCACCGTCAACAACAATTATCATACACAAGCATAACTTAACCCCATACACATTTATTTCTAATTTATAATTTATAATCACTAACTACAAGCATAAATAAGAATAAAATCATTAAGAAAAACTCACTTAGTCATGACTAGCTTAAGAGTTGTAGTAGTTTGGGGGCAGCTCAAGATCGATATCGAGATTACCTGAGAATAAGAGAAATTTATGAGTTTGAGAATTTAAAGCTGACTAGTGTTGTAATTTGTAAGGTTTATCTCATCTAGTTACGTGAAATTGTCGATTCAAACTTTTTATCGAATCGCGTGTAACTTTTTCGTTTTAGTTCGGATCGTTATGAACTTATAGTTCATTTTGATTGTTTTCGAGTGTATTTTCTCGTAACGAGGTCCGTTTTGGACGTTGTGACTCATAGTGTAAATTGTAATAATATCACAAAAATTATTATTCAAGTTTAAAAAATTATATAATATTGATTTTCGCTTTTTTCTTAAAAATTTATGATTTAATAATTATTTAAATCATATATTTGATATTTTTATTATTTTGAGTGTATTTTTCTATTTTTGAGATTTTTAAATTTATTATGATTATTATTACCTTCATTATTTTTACTATTTCTCATTTTTTTTATTTATTATTTTTTTATGTACTTCACGATTATACACATATGTATATTCATATACTTTTAATATATATTTTATAATTTATTTTATTGAAAAATATTTAATTACGGTATTATATATATATATATATATATACCTTACATATTTACAAATTTAGTAAATATATATATTATATATCATATATGCTAATACATATTTGGTAAACTACTTATATATATATATACTATACATTATACGTATTATATATGTATATGTATTTATTGAAAATAAACATATTCATATATTTCTATTTATATATATATAAGTTTACATATGTACATAATATAAATACATACATATATATTCGGCATATATATACTTATATTGTATTTATCATAAAATGTGTATACTATATATTATATATATATATATTATGCCGTATACCATAATACCTATACTCTATATTATATATATTTATATGTCATATATTACCACTTATGGAAGTATACTAATATATATATATATATATATATATATATATATATATATACTACATGATTATATATATATATACTAAAATAATTATACATGGATACATATATACTATAGTTATTTATTGAAATACATAATACTAATTATATGTATTCCTAAAAAAATACATAACACATATTCTTACATATAATATACCTATGTATATACATGTATACATACCTAACTTTATACAATCATACATTATTCAATTTATGTATTTGTGTACATATACATGTATTAATAATGTTATATTTATAAGAAAATACTATACAAATACTATATTTATACATGTATATACTTTATAACCTACATCTATACAAAAATAATAAATTACTTACCTATTTATTTTAATTCCTTCTTTTTCTTTCTTCTTTCTCTTCTTTCTTTTTCTTCCTTCTTTTCTCACGGTTTGTTTCCAGAATTTTTTTCTTTGGTTTTGTTTTGCTGAATTTGTTTCCAGATTTTTCTTTTTATTTCATGTGTATACTAAGCTTAAATTATAGGCTAAAATCTTAGATAATCATTTTAAGATTTTTTTTTCTTTAGTTAATCAACACTTGGCAATTATAATTCATTACATGGGCTGCTTGTTTTATTTTTTTCCGAACTTGAATTCTGAACGTGGTAAATGAATTGAGAAAGGAAAGAAAGAGAAGGAAAATAAAAATTAATAATAAGTATATGTAATTTTTCGAATCATATAAATTATAACAATTCTTCTCATAAATTAATTTTCAAATTTTTGTAAAATTTTATCAATTTAATTGGTACCCGTTACAATTATAATTTTTACAAGTTATTATAGTGATTTCGTTAAAATTTCGTGTGAATAGGTGATTTAGTCGAAAATTGTATTCGACCATGATTATATCACTATTGAGTAACATTTAACTATTTTATAGGTTTATGTTTATGATTTTAGGGTTTCGAGCAATTTCGGGTTCAATTTTGATTAATGGTGCGTAAACTAGTTTTAGGATTTTAGTATGCGATTTAGGGTTTTGATCTATTTCTAGGGTTTTGTTATCGATGTTATATTTGATTTATTAAACTTCGAAATCTTTTATTGTTATTAGGCTTATCGACTTATTGTATAGTTTAAAACACTCGAACTTGAGTTAGGGTTCAACTACTGTTTTCCTAGGGTTTACAATTGCTATTCTATAACTCTCTTTCATCTTTTCTTGTATTTACAGTATATAGGACTTGTTTGAGTAGAGTAAAAGAATATGACCTTTGATGGTTGGAAAAAAGTGTTGGAGGTCATTCCAATGTCGATAATTGTCAAGGATACAAGCTTTGTTTGTAGAAAATGAAAATTAAATCATAGTAATATTTAGGATTATTGCCATTTTTGTGTTTTAAGTAAGAAATTCCATTGATTTTCATAGGTAGTATAACTTTACTACATTAGCATTTATAGGGTCCCTTAAATCCGGACCATCCTTTTGTGATAAAATTAAAGACCCTTTAGCAAGCAGTCGTTTCACAATATAAGGACCTCTATAATTTGGAGCAAATTTTCTTCCAGGGTCTTGTACATTAGGGAGAGCCTTTCTCGACACTATGTTACCCTCTTTGAAATTTCAAGGCTGCAACTTCCTGTCCAAAGCTCAAGTTATTCTTTGTTGATAGCATTAATTGTGACACAAAGTTGTTAATCTTCTTTCATCAATCAAATTCAATTGCTCAATGCGTTTCTTCACCTAATCAGCTTCATCCAATTGAGTTTTTGCTAACACTTTGAGAGATGGGATCTAGACTTCAATCAATAACATTGCTTTAATACTATATACTAAGGAGTAGGGCATTGCCCCTATCAACGTTTTGATAGAAGTTCGATAGGCCATAAGTGCAAATGATAACATCTCATGCCAATCTTTATACGTAATAGCCATCTTTTCAATAATCCTCTTAGGATTTTTGTTAGTTACTTTTACAGCCTTGTTTAATTGACGTTGATAGGAAGTGGAATTCCTATGGATGATCTTAAACTGTTGACATAACTCTATCATAAGTTTGTTGTTGAGATTTGTGCCATTATCGATAATGACCATCTCTAGAGTACTGTATTTAGCTAGGATATCTCTCTTGATAAACTTAACCACTACTCCTTTGGTAGTACTGGAATAAGATGAGACTTTAGCTTACTTACTAAAATAATCAATGGCTATTAGTATGAAATGATGACTGTTAGATGCCTTTAGACTGATCGGGATGATGATGTCTATACCCTACATTGAAAATAGCCGTGAAATGGATAGTGTATGTAATTCTTGAGGTGGAGCATTCATCTTGTTATGTAGATACGACACAAGTAGCAATACCTAACATGCTTGATGTAGTTGCCCTCTATAGTTGACTAACAATATCCTAACCTCATGATTTTCTTGGCAAGCATGTTACCTTTCATGTAGGAGCCATATACTTTCTCATGTACATCTTTTATTAAAACTTCGGCTTTACTTTCATCTACACACCTTGAAAGTGTACCATCAAATGATTGCTGGTACAAGGTGTATTCATTTATTA
Source organism: Lumnitzera racemosa (assembly GCA_024138005.1). Taxonomy (NCBI): domain Eukaryota; kingdom Viridiplantae; phylum Streptophyta; class Magnoliopsida; order Myrtales; family Combretaceae; genus Lumnitzera; species Lumnitzera racemosa. The sequence goes on along the minus strand of JAMXBC010000010.1, from coordinate 64,048,443 downwards.
AGAATTGAATGGCTAATCTCTTGATCATCTTTCTATCCATCTTTTAGCCTTATCAAGATACATGCTTTTTTGTAAGAAAATTTTGATAACATCATACCATGGCTATTCATCATATGCACCTTCAATTGTTAGACAGAAAGTAGGCTTCTCTTTAACTTCAATTCTAAGTGATTGAATTTTGACCTTATCAAATATTTAGATCATGGATGCCAAAGTGGCCAATTGGTTTTGAGTCCTTAGAAAGTAAGTGAATATGATTTCTTCGAACCTCTCCATTAATTTAGTCAAATGCTGGTGGTAAGGTACTGGTTTACGATCCTTCATTTTATATTTACTTTGACTTTGGCCAATAATTAGTAAAGAATCCTTATGTACTTCTAATTCTTAGATCTCTTTATCCAAGGCCATTTTGAGTCTCATAATGCATGCCTCATATTTAGCAATATCATTGGTGTATGGAAAAATAAGCCTCATAGCCATCGGGAATTGTGTATCTTTAAGGGATATCAATATTGCACCAATGTCACACCTAAAGACATTGGCAACTCCATAAAAAAAAAAAACCTTCTGTTTTGGGAGTTTTTCATCATTTTCTTTATTAGAATTATCTTTAGCCACTAAGATATCCTTGTCAGGAAATCTAACTTGCACTTCTTGGGAAGTATCTTCTAAGGGATTCTCTACCAGTTGATCTGCCAAGGCTTGGCCCTTGACTGAATGTTGATTCACATAGGTGATATCAAATTTTGACAATAACATTTGTCACTTCGAGATTCTGTTTACTAGGGTTGCTTTCTTCATTAAGTATTTCAAGGGATCATGTTGTGTTAGCAACCCAGTTTGGTTATAGAGTGTATATTGTTTGAGTTGATGCATAATCCTAACTAATGCACAACATGTTCTTTCAGTCTCAGAATACTTCTACTCTCTCTCTTTGTAAACTTCTTACTCAGGTAGTATAAAACCTACTCTTTTTCGAACTTCTCTTCCTAGCTAAGCATACATCCCATTGACTTTAGTAATATAGTGAGGTATAGAAACAACGACTTCCTAGGTTTATGAGATACCAGAACTATAAGGTTCATAAGGTATTCCTTGATTGTTGTGAAGGCTTCTTCACACTCTTTATCCTACCTTATATTAGTATTCTTCTTTAGTAGCTTGAATAGAGGGCATCGCTTGTTTGTAAGTTAAGATATGAACTTGGATATGTAGTTTAAACTGCTTAATAAGCCTCTAACTTCTTTAAGTGTGCGCAGAGAGGGCATGTCGAGTATTACTTTGACTTTATTGGGATCTACTTCAATGCCCCTTTGGCTAATTATGAAGCTTAACAATGTCCCCAAAGTATGCTTCTCTAGATTCAACTTTAACTGAAACTTCCTCAATCTATCAAATAACTTCCTTAAATTGTCCAAGTGATTATCCCCTTCTTTAGATTTTGCAATCATATCATTGGTGTATACCTCTGCCTTTCTATGCATCATATCATGGAAGATTGCGACCATCGCCTTAAGAAAGGTCACCTTAATATTTTTGAGTCCAAAAGGCATTACCTTATAGTAGAAAGTACCCTAGGTTGTAATGAAGGTTGTCTTGGTCTTACCCCCTTTTGACATTTTGATTTGATTATATCTTGAAAAAGCCATCCATAAATGAGAAGAGATGGTTTCCAGCTATATTATCTACCAAGACATCTATATGGGATAAAGAAAATTATCGTTTGGTGTTGCTTGATTGAGGTCTTAGAAATCTACGTACACTTGAACTTTCCCATTCTTCTTCATTATCGACACAATATTGGCCACTTACTCAGGGTAAGCAAATACTTCAATGAAATCAACCTTAAGTATTTGAGATAAACTTGGCTTGTTGATGCAAACTTGAAGATATAGCCCTTGCTGCATGAATCCAAGGTCTTCTTAAGAGTAAGTTGAAGGACCTTAGGATTTCTACAACTTAGAACTAAATGTTGAAAGTTTAAGGGCCAATGTTAACCGGCAAGTCAATCTCCCATATAATTTCTCTTTTGGATTTGTCAAAAGCCCTAATCATTATAGAATTTAGCTTGATTGTAATCATGTCAACACACAACAAATCTAGGATAGTAAGAGGGTAGACATTCAATGACAATCCATTATCAATAGGAACTTTGATTATTTCTTCTGACTACTATAAAAAGTGGCTTAGTGTATTGGTTACCCTCCTAACCTAATTCTTCAGTAGAACAAGTGATCTAATCTATGGTGAGGTTAGAGTTGGTGATTAGTCCCATCCTTTTAACGGACATTCCATGAGGGACCTTAACCTCCCTCGAAGTTCAAAATAGAGCCTTTCAATGCTGTTCGGATGCTTTCAAGAAACCCATAAGTAATATTTGTTCTGGAGTCTTGGTAAGCCGACCCATTATTTTGTAATCACTTGACTTGGTCATCTTGGTGAAGATAGATAACCCTTGCTCATATTGAGCTGATTTGTGGCTTATCTCCTCTAATACATTCTTCTTTTGGGTCATAGACCCTACCGGAGTGGATTTTACCCACAAGAGAACTTGATTTCCTTTGGTTAATTGCCTGGTAGTTGAATGGGGAAACTTTATAATTCTCAAGTGCTACGGGTACATGGAAAGTGTACCTCTTGGTTCTTGGGGTTTGCTTCTCTTCAAATTTGTAAAACTTGAAGACCTTGTGTTTCCAATTTGAGCTGATCATGTTGATGTTGAGATTTGAATCATCAAAAATCATATTGATAATAGGGCCATCGTTAGGTAGGGGGTTATTGTTGACGTTTGGAATTAGAGTTTCTATGAAGTCCAGTTAGATTGAACCCTCATCAATCAAATCCTAAATTTTATTTTTTAGCCTCTAGCCCATGTTGGTCAAATGACCCACCTACCCCAAATGATATTAACACTTTACATTAGGTTAAAACACCTTTAGCCTATATCTTTCGTAGGGAAGCTTAAACTAAATCAAATTATCCTTCTTTACTTTTCAAAGACCTAACTAAGAGGAAGTGGTATTCTGGGGAACTAGTATTCTGGTGAATTTTCATGGGGCCCTGTTAGCTTAAGGTTAGCTTTGAAACTATTGTTGAACTTGTAGAGGATTTGTTTTGAAAAAGACTTGAGTATTGGGTTTGGTGTTTGAATTTACCATACTAATAGTAGCTTCTTTAGGCTTACTTATAGTTGGCTTCTTAGATGGTGGTCTTTTATTTGATTGCTCTTAGAGTTTGCTGGAAGAGACGACATTGTCAATTTAATTCCCTACCACTACTATTTCTGCAAAGTTAGAGGAGGCCTATCTTAATAGGAATCAACTTCTCGGACCAATCACATGAAGTCGAGCTAGAGGATTATAAGGATGGATATGACAAATGCTTTAAGGATGAGGATTGCAACCAATCAGGGATTACTTCACTTTATTTGATCTAAATGTTGAGATTTAACCTTTCTCAATGCAATACCTAAGTTTCCTAGTACCAAGTCTTCTTTTGACCTTGGCACCAGTTGCTTGACATGAAGAGGCTTTTATCAATACCCTGCGTTTAAGCTTTGACCTGTCTTAGATCAAGTTGGCTAAGTTTCCTATTCTCCTTCAGACCCCCCTCCAAGCTAATTCTTACTAGTGATGAGTTGTTAGAAAACTTATATTTGTAGGAGTAGCCAAGGATTAGTTAACCAACAATCCCCTGACGTGTGCCTTCTAACATAGGATCCTAGAATGATCCCTTTACTTTTTATACCTAGTACTCTTTGTCATTTTTACTCTTTTTTAAGAATGTTGTACGAATCTTTGTGCATTATCCATTTTGTTATTTCCTTATTTATTGTAACCCTAGTTGAGGTCATATAAATACCTTACTTCTTTTGTTTGTAGAGATCATACTTCCATTATTGAATTATAGAATTTTCCCTTTAAAGTAACATTTTCTATTTTCCTTAGCTCTTATCTAGCCCATTTAGCAAGAGTTAGAGGTGAGCGACCCTAGTTTTGACATTTATATGTCATATCGAGTGTTTGGATTAGGTCGAGTAAGATCAATTGTTGCATCATATCTAGTTAGCAGTTGCTTGGGTTTGCTAAAACCCCTTTGTTTTCCTTTGTTTTGATTCATTGTGGTGCGACAACATTAGCTTTGCTGGTATTAGAGCATGGTTTTGAGATGGAGTATGAGAAGTGTAGTAGAGTTTTGTTTGTGTTTATTGTTAGTGGCTACTATATTCTTTTGTAGTTTTTATAGTGTATTCATGTAGAGTGTGTTGGAGTTGTGTTTGAGTGTGTTTGAAGTGGGTTTTGAAGTAATAAGCTAAGAAGTAGTAGTTATATGAGGTCAGTATAGTAGTTCTTGTCACTCTATTTTACTTTGTTTCTCTACTACGAAAATAGAGCAAGGTATTTCAATATTATATTATGTTATGTTGGGAGTTAAAGTAGTCTGAATGGGATAGAGAGATTCTAGGTAGTGAGTAGAAGGTTGTGTTAAGTATTGTGTCATCTAAATTGTCAAGAAGTATTGTACTATGTTGGATTCCAGTGTTCGCAAACTTATTGGTAACCAAGATAGTGGAATTTATTTTGGTTGAGGTTAACATGAAAGTAATACCCTAGGGTCAGTTGATGATGAACTTAATGGACTCACTAACCTTGCTGAGAGTCTTGTTGCAATTATGGAAGGCAATAGGCAACAAATACAAGGAGTACCCAATTATGGCTGAGTAGAAAATGTGCAAAACGAAGATATGGCCATCTTGGTTGAGTTAATTGGCTAAATTGACCTCATTGAGTTAGAGGGGCAGTAGATTTACTTACTTAATGAAGACTTAAGTTGGAGGAAATCGAGGAAGATGAAGAGGAAGTAGATGTGGATGTTGATGGAGAGGAAGAAGATGAAGAAGGGGAGTACTATGAGGTAGAAGAGCAAGGGTGTTGACCTCTTCGAAGACTTAACAATGTCAAACTTTAGATTCTAATCTTTACTAGCACTAATGATGCAAATGAATACCTAGAATAGGAAGAGAAGGTTAAGAAGGTGTTTGACTATTGTGGGTATACCAAGGTAGTGAAGGTCTGACTTGCTCCACTTAAATTTTTTAGATATGTCACCATGTGGTGGAAGAATCTGAATGCGGTTAGAAGAAGGCATTAGTGATGAGATAGAGAGGGCTTTGAGCTTTTGAGAAAGTTGATGAGCCTATGTTCTTATCGGTAAGGAGATTGCTAGAATCGAGGAACTTGGAAGATATACCTAAAGAGGTTCAGAAGTTGATAGAAGAGTTTTCCAACTTATTTCCAAAAGAGCTGCTAAGGGGACTACCCTCATCCAAAGCATTGAACATTGCATTGACTTAGAGCCAAATGCAACCCTACTAACTAAACTCACTTATAGAATGAATATTGAGTAGGTTACTTAGATGCATTACTATAGCACCGATACCAATACTTGTGCTAGCTCTACTCGTCACAAAAGGGATGGTTCATGGTACATGTACATCAATAGCCGAGCTATGAACTGCATCATTGTTAAGTACATATATCCTATATCGAGGCTTGATGACATGTTAGATGAGCCATATGGTGCTCGAATATTTTTTAAGATTAATTTGCAAGTGGAAGACTACGTTTAAAATGAGCCATGGTTTGTACAAATGGCTAATTATGCCATTTGGACTTACTAATGCTCCAAGCACATTTATAAGGCTCACGAACCATACGATGCACCCTTTTATTAGACGATGTGTAGTTGTGTACTTTGATGATATATTGGTGTATAGTCCCAACCTAGCCGACCATTTACGATGTCTTTGAGTTGTTTTCGATATTCTATGGACTAAGAGACTATATGGGAACTTGAAGAAGTGTAACTTTTTCCTATGTGATGTTATCTTCCTTAGTTATATGGTGTTAGGAGAGGGAATCTAGGCTATATTAGAGTGGTTGACACCAAAGAGTATTAATGAGGTAAGAAACTTTCATGGCCTAACTTATTTTTATAGAAGGTTTATTAGGAGCATCAGTACCATTGTTGCCCACTAATCGAGCCTACTAGGAAGAGCAAACGATTCCATTAGAATGACCAAGATGAGCAGAGCTTTAAGGAGATTAAGGAGAAGCTTACTATTACTCCTGTCTTAGCCTTGTCAAACTTTGGCAAGTCGCTTGAATTAGAATGCAATGCATCAGGTATTGGTATCGGTGCTATAGTAATGCAAGAGTGTTAACCCATTACTTATCATAGTGAGAAGCTTAGTGGTGTCTCATTGAACTATTCTATTTATCAGAAAGAGTAGTATTCTCTTTTTTAAGCTCTTATTATATGGAAATATTACCTTTTACCTTGAGAGTTTGTGATTTCTATGGATCATGAGTCCCTGAAGCATCTTGGGAGCCAAAACAAACTTTTGAAGAGACAAGCCAAATGGTTGGAGTCTATGGAAGGATTTTCCTATGTAATCAGGCATAAGAAGGGTAGTGCTAATGTGGTTGCTGATACTTTATCACGTTACCATATTTTACTAACCACCTTATAGACTAAGTTGTTGTAATTTTCCCTTATTATTGAGTAACATGCTCAGGACCTACACTTTGGTCCTATTTTTGAGAAGTGCCTAGGAGGAGTTGCCATTGGAGGTTACCACTAGAAGGATGGGTATTTGTTTAAAGAGAAGCAGCTATGCATACCAAACTATTCCATATGTGACTATTGGTTAGGGAAGCTCATAGTGGTGGATTATCTAGCTGTTTTAGAGAGACTAAAACATTTGACATATTGAGAGAGAACTTCTATTGGCTTGGTTTGGCCGAGGATGTCTACAAGGTTGTCGGTAGTTGCAATGTATATAAAAGGGCAAAAAGAAGGAAGGAGTTGCAAGGGGGATATATGCCCTTACAAATGCCGACCTTACCTTAGGTTAACCTTAACATGGACTTTGTCTTAAGGTTGCCTTGGACATCCAGAGGGAGGGACTCGATCTTTGTAATCATGGATCACTTCAGTAAGCTGGCACACTTAATTTGGTGTAACCAAACTAACGATGCTTTATATATTGCTAATTTGTTTTTGTAAGAAGTTGTTTGATTACATGGTGTTTAAAAGACCATTATATTAGATTAGGATACAAAATTTTTGAGTTATTTCTAGAAGACACTTTAAAGAAGACATGGAACTAAACCTGTGTTTAGCTTTAATATCTACCCCTAGATCGGTTGCCAAAATAAAGTGGTGAAAAAGACATTAGGCACCTTACTTTAAGCTGTTGTAGGGGAGAATTTGAGAGATTGGATGATATGGAGCTATGGATGCACGTACGACGTCTAGTATCATGCGAATTACAAAGGGGTAGGTTTGAACTGCAAGATGCTCCAAAGGGTAAATGGAAGTAGAAGGTTGAGCAAGGGTCCTTGACTATAGATATGGCGTAATAACACCTCACATGAGCTTAGGTCGCACTTAATATTATGTACATGTGTGGTTAGAAGGTACTCACTACTAATCTACGCTCTTAATAAACTAGTTAAGAGCAAATAAGAGTAAGCAAAGGATACTTAGCTCATGAAGGAAAGAAGTGTTTGAAATTTTCACTAATTGTTGTGGCAATTATCTATTACAGTATTTACATGGCTCAATTAGGGTAAGTCTTAAGTATATGCAAATTACAAAAATGATTCCTATTAGAAAAGGAAAAAGGAATAAGTTACAAGCATAAAGTTATAATCAGTCAAAAAGGGATTTTGAGTATAAATAGGACAATATGCATGTCAAAAAATAGGGCATGTGTCAACTACCCATTTATGGTCCTAATGATGCAGTTTGCTAAGCAAAATAGGTTTTGAGCAGATTAGGTTGAGGTTAGGTGCTCAGTAGCTTGGATGTTCTAAATTGAGGAAGGATTGGTTCGGGGGGTAGACCATTCTTTAGTTGGCTTCGGTTGGTCAGCTTAAGATTGGGGGTAACTCTGCCTCAGCAATATATTAGGTTGACAGTAGGTGAGTTTGGTGATTGACCTTAGATTGATGTATTGTGAAGGGGTCGACTTGGTAACAGGTTAGACACCTTAGAAGCCTCTTTAATGAGATGGAGAGCAAAGTAATTTGGTTGGTCAAAGTAGACAAAGGATCACTCTTTAGAGTTCAACTCTCCTTGGACAACATAGTGAACTATATAGGTGAGTTCTTGAGCTCGGGAGCGACTGATTAGTTCATGATCCCTATCATCTCCTTTGGGTTTGAGATTTGGGATCAAATTTAGCTCAACTGCTTGTTGCTTATCTTTGGGGATATATGGATGGAGGTTGGCAATGTTAAAGGGGTCTAAGACACCATAGTCTTCAAGTAATTCAATCTTGTAAGCATTAGGATTGATCTATTCAAGCACTTTAAATGGTCCATCGACTATAGGAGATAACTTGCTCTTTCATAAACTTAGAAATCTATCTTTACCGAAGTGGATCTAGACCAAATCATTAGGCTAAACTTCTTTGTTCTTTTGTATTTTACCTTACCACTTAAACTTGGTGGCAACTCAGCTTAGTTGTTTTATGACCCTTTAGTGCATGGCTTTAATGGCCTCAAATCTCTCCATAGCTGTTTGATCTTCATTTTGGCTTGGAAGTGGCATATGGTATAATGGAAGCTTATGGTTGAATCTATAGGTGATCTTAAATGATGATAAGCTCTTGGTGCTATGAGCAGTCCTATTGTAGGCAAACTCATTTATGGGTTAGCATTGATCCCAATCAGTCATGTTCTAGCCAATAGCAACTTAAAGTAGAGTCCCTATTGTCCTATAAACAACCTTGATTTGTTTGTACATCTGTAGATGATAGGACATGCTAATTACAATTTGCTTTCCAACTACTTACATGACGTCCTTTAGAAGTGGCTCATGAATTTTGGATCTCGTTCTAAAATAATGGTCCTGGTTACTCCATAGACTTTGATGATCTCCATCATTGTGGTCATGGACCAAAATACGAATCTTTAGCATACGTGTTCTTAATCATAGAAAACCCAAGTAATTTAATCTATAGTTTGGTCGAAAGGGGATGTTATCTTGATAGGGCATCAACCACTACATTATTCTCGCTATTCTTGTACCTGATAACAGATCCCTCCATCAACTCAGCCCACTTGGCTTGTCTTTAAGACAACTTAGGTTGGCCTTTTAGATATCTCAAAGATTCATGATTAGTATAGATAAAAAATTCTTTGGGTAACAAATAATGTTGTTAGACAGTTAGATCTTAGATTAAAGATTAAATCTCCTTATTGTATAAAAGTAGTTAAGTGTAGCTCCTCTAAGCTTCTAATTGAAGTAGGTAATAAGTCAACCCTCCTACATCAGCATAGCACCTATGCCTAATCTAGATGCATCACACTTACTTTAGATACTTTGTCAAAGCTTAGTAGAGCTACGATAGAGGTAGTGGTTAACTACATCTTCACTTCCTCAAAGCTCCTTTATTCCTTCTCTCCTTACTTAAACTTAACATTTTTCTTCGATAGTTCAATTAGTGGGGAGACAATAGTACTAAAATTCCTTATAAATTGGCAATAGAGTGATGCTAGGTCATGGAAGCTTCATATGTCAGCTGAATAGGTCAGCATATGCCATTTAGTAACTACTCTTATCTTATCATCATTGACTCGTATATCACCACCACTTATGACAAATCCCATACCGATCACTTAAAGTTAGTAGAAGTCACATTCTTTAGATTGGCATAAAGCTTCTTAGATAAGAGTTTTGAGAAGGCCGCTTATAGACGATCACAGTATCTCTCCAAGTTAGGGCTGTAGACTAGAATGTTGTCAAAATATACAACTACAAATTTCCCTATTAGTTCTTGGAGTACGTGGTTCATCAATCTCATGAATGTGCTAAACTCATTCGATAGTTCGAAAGGTATCATAAGCGACTCATGTAATCCATTACGGGTCTTGAATGTGGTCTTCTATTTATCTCCCTCTTGCATTTGGATTTGATGGTATCTAAATTTGAGATCAATCTTGGAGAATACTGTTGCTCCATTCAACTCATCAAGCATATCATTAAGCCTTGGTATAGGGTACTGATACTTGATGGTAATGTGATTGATTGCTCAGCTATCAATATACATCCTCCATGTCCCATCTTTCCTTGGTACTAATAGAGCTAGTAAGACATATCGGCTTAGGGACTCTTGTACATACCCTCTCTTCATCAGCTCATTTACCTATCTCTACAACTTAGCAGCTTTGTTTAGGATTCAACCTATTATAGGTAGGCTTGTTTAGTAATGCAACTCCTAGCTACTAGTTAATTGGATGTTTAATACCTCAGATGGGAGGCAAGCCTTCTAACAGTTCATTAGGGAACAGATTGGCAAACTCATCCAACAAGGTTTTTGCTTCGGTAGGTAGAATTTCCTCATCTGATCCTCTCATCTCAAGTATCATTCTAACTAACAAATAGGTTGGCTCTTGAAGCTTTATCTCTTTCTTTAGCTCAGCTTGGGTCATTACTAAAGCCTCCTTCTTTAGAACTCAACTTATTTAGGTCTGCATGCTTTTAACTTGCTTGGTAGTCATAGAGCTTAACTTCACCTTCTTCCCTTTGTGTTCTAGGGAACATGTGTTCTTCTTTCCATCGTATATCATCTTCCAATCAAACATCCATGGTCATCTAAGAAGATTATGGGATATACTCATAGGTGAAACATCATAAAGCACTTCATCTCGATAGTTTCTAATATTGATTGGTACAATCACTTGTTTATTCACTTCTAGGCTCCCTTATCACTCAGCCAATATAGTTTATAAGGCTTAGGTTGGGGCTTAGTTAGTAACTTTAATTACTGGACCATAAAAGCAGATGCTACATTAGTGTAGTTGCCACGATTAACGATTAATGCACACAGCGATCCATTGAATTTACAGCCATTGTAAAACAAAATCTCTTGTTGTCCGTCATCGAGCACAGGACTCACACTCATTGTTCTCCTCAACACTAAGGTTGTAGGCATAAAATTGCCCTCTTCACTATAAATGACTTCCTCCTCCTTGCACAACTCAGTTTGTCCGATCCTTTTTGGCTCTTCCACCTCTTCATTAGTATTATCTACCTTAATGGTCGATACTCCTCCTCGAATCACCATGGTTCTTTTGTTTAGACACTAAGTAACCATGTATCCAAATCCTTGGTACTTGAAGCACTTAATCTCAATTATCTTTCTTCCTAAGCTTTAGCCTTTTTTGAACTTCTTTGAGATCTCTTTCTCCTTTACTCATGTAGTTTGAGCAAGTCGGATCTCAGCAACTTTGTTTGGTTTTGATCGCATAGGTTTGCTCAGAACAAGTTAGTTAGTGGTAGGCTGATAACTCTTATTTTAAATACATTTCACATGGTGATTTTATAGTATTTCCCATACTTCTTTGGTTTTCTTTAAATAAATTGATACTTAATTGAGTAAAATTTAGATTTCAATGTTTGAACATGTTCTTAGATCGAAAACGAAGAAAAAGAATCAAGTTTCACTCAATTCGGAGTTCAAATGAATGAGTTATGAAGTTTTGAAGTTACACATTCTAGGACACAACTGTGTCCCCAGGCTGTGTCCATCTAGGAAAATATGCTGAGGTCAGAAAGTTACATGACCTGGGGATACGATTGTGTCCCAGGCTATGTCTGGTGATGAAAATAAAAACCTTTCAATACATTATAAAAGGACATAGTAGGGTTTCGTATACAAGATTGGACATTCAAAAGAGAAAAGACTTGAGGAGAAGGAGAAGAGAAAGGGCAAAAGCAACATTCAACTTCAAGATTGAAGAGATTTATCATCAACAAAAGGGGTTTTTCATGTTTTATTTATGGATTTTATTGCAATTCGTTTTTAGTTTCATTATAATAGCTTAAGATTCGTGTATTTAGAATTATGGAACCTAAGATTTTATGTGACTATTAGATTGATTGATAATTTTCAATAAAGTTTCTATCTTTTCTTAATTCAATTATGTTATTTAATTGTTAATTGATATTTCTAGAGTATCAATCTATGATATTATGTATGATGATTGAGAAATCACATGAATAATGAGATCCTGACATAATTGGAGAGAATTACATATATACTTAGAGATAAGATATATATTTCTTTCAGAAAGTTGTTTTTTGTGTGGGAATTCATTATACATTAATGTGATTCTAAATTATATTACTAAGTGAAGAGATTCCAGTAAATAATTTAGGATTAGGGTTAATAGGCTTGAGAAAGGTGTTAACTTTAACTGTAAATCCCTCTGGTCAAGAGTAATAGAAATTGAATTGGATATATTTTAAACAGTCACATGTTAAATATTAGGGGAAATAATTCCTAAATACGCTATTACCTTCTTGAAGTCGTTCTTAGTTTTATCACTTTTTAAATTGCTTAATCAAGTCTCATAATTAGTTTAGTTTGTCAATTTTAGTATTTTTAATTCACTCAACCCATCACAATTTTTCGGTTAGATAATAAAGCTAAGGTTAATATTAGTATTCGAAGTCTCTGAGGGATCGACTCGGATTCACATCCACTATATTAAAACTGATAGGTGCACTTGCCTGATATCATAGGCCGATTGATAGTAGCTTAGAATATTCCTACTTAGCGCCTCTTGATTCTCTAGGTAGCTCGCATAGCCTCATCAAGGGAACCGATATCCATAATCTTTAGAATATCTCTAATCTCATACTTCAATCCACTAATGAGTTAAGATACAATTAAGTCTTCAGGCTTGACTACTTCGCATCGGATCATTAACATCTAGAACTCCTTCACATACAAATCAACACTTGATTGTCTTTGCCTTAACTCTTGTAATTTATAAAGGCATATTTTTCATGTTTTAATGTACAAATTAGATAGAATTATTATTGATTTTATAGAAATCATTAAGAAATGATACCTAATTATTTTCATTTGAAAATTTTAGGAATTGGAGGATTCAAATTAGAAATATGAATGATTTAGAGGAGTTTTATGCAAATGAACGAAGTCTAAATCAATACGTTGCAATTGGAATTCAATACAGTTAGCGTACACTTACACTAACGACCTTTAGAGTCTACATTGCCGACCTTGAATGTTACACTGTAGGCCTATTAGTCGACCTTCATTAAAAAGAAGCCTTACGTAGGCCAACCCTAGTTTTTCTTGTAAATAGCCTTATGTTTCACCGTTTGAGAGACTTGTTTTTTTAGAAGCATACTTTCCTTACACTTAAAAAGTCGTAGAATAGTCATTAGATAGTTCTTGAAGAAGTCTTCAGTAGAATTGCTTGGATCTTTGAGAAGATTTTGCTTTTATTGTAGAGACCAAGTTTTGGAGTTGCAATTGAAGTTTATCTTTTCCAATTACAGAATTGGTGACATCTATTTTAATTATATTTATTCAATTTTTTGAATTATTCATGCTTTCAATTATTAATTTCCTTGTAATTTCAATTAGTAGTTGTGCTTTTGTTTCAAATTTTATGGTTGGCTAAATTTATTTGTAGGAATTAATGAAACCCTAAATAGCTAAGATGATGAATGTGTTCATATTATAGGGTTAATAAATATAAGGATGATTTATGATTGCAATTTCTATTATTTTAATTATAGTTGTTTGATTGATTATAATTGTTAGAAATTTTAGTGATATGGGAGTTGATATAGGGTTTGTTAAAACTTCTTGGTTAATTTGATTAATTAATGTGGAAGTAGTGTTAATTAAATTAATTAGAAATTATCTAGAGATTAATGATATGTTTAGTGATTGATTATTCACTAAGTCATTAGGAATAATTGATTTAGGACATTAGATAATCATAGTATCAGGAGATATATGATTGTAATTTAAAGTCCTCTGTTAATTAGAGATGCAAGAGTTGATTGATTAATTTTAGGTTTAAATCCTTAAGTTTTTAAGGCATAATAATTTCACTTGAATGACCATATAGCTAATAATCTAAATAATATGATAACAATTTGATTTGCATAATTTAGGGTAGATTCTGTTTCTCTCACAATTCTCAATTGATTGCTTAGTTTTAGAAATTTTATAGTTATTTTCTTTTCGATAGTTTTAGTATAATTATTAGATTAGTTAATTTATTTTTTGATTTCCTGAATATTGATAAGAATTATCATAGGTCTAGTAATATTATAGTCCTTGAGGGATTGACAACCTTACTTGCTTCGTATTACTTAATTTCGACCCAGAATACTTGCTGGAGTATTTGCAATTTAATTTTTTATATATAGTTTAAGCGAATCAGTATCCTTGTAAATGCATCTTACTAATAATATCATGGAACAAATCTTTTCTTCGTGACTCTCTTCATTTCATCCCAATTCCTAACTTGATGTTCTTCTTCCCTTCAACGAGTGGCTTGTAGATTCTTCTACCAAAGGGCAATGTAGCTAGTAAGCTCTAACACAACAAGTTTGACCTTAGTGTTATCAGGTACCTCTTGTCATTCAAACTGCTTCTCAATCTTATCTACCTAGTCTAAGTAGTCCTTAACATCACCACTCCAAGAAAAACTAGGGATATGAGTCTTTAACCCTTCTACTCTAAGAGCTCAAACATTCTTCTCCTCGAGTTCATAATACTCTTCCTCATCTTCACCTACTTCCTCATCTTCACCTTCCATCTCATCTATTTCTAGCCTCCATCAAGTAACTCTATCTACTCTTCTAGCTTAGGTTGGTCGAATTAGGGTGTTAGCTCGATCATATAGGCCATTGCCTCTCTTAGGCAGCTCATTGATTCGGCTTCTATAGGGATCATTTCGAGCTCATTTCCTATCTTTGTTTATGGTAGTCACTAGGTTAGTCACCAAATCAATAAGCCTATGTAGTTGTTCATCAACAGATTGGTGTATGGAACTTCCCTATTGACCTCGACCATTATGAGCATTGCTCTTTTGGTTACCTAAGGTTCTCTGGACACTAGAGTCAGACATTGTTATCTATTTCAATAGATTAACAGTTGAAGACACCACTCAAAGTTCTTCCCATGGATAACAACAACAAAATAGCACTTAACACTCCTGCCGCTATTACAACCACATAAGATAAACCAATCCAACACACACCCTAGTTCATGAACAAGAAACAAGGGAAAATAGAGCCTAAAATTTCCTTAGCACTAAAAACTCTTCAAACACTCACAACAACTATGGACATCTTTTAAAACACACTTAAAACAGTAGTAAGTCACTCAAAGTACCAAGTAACAGAAATTTTCTTGAATGTAGCCTAAGCTTTGATATTAAGATGATACAAAAACTATGGATGAACACACAATGTCCAATATCATACGAATTGTGAGGGGGTAGCTCCAAATTGCAAGATGGTGTGAAGGTAAATAGGATTCGAAGGTTTAGATGGTTCTTCATGCATTAATGGTGGATATGACATCTTAATGCCTTATAAAAGCTCAAATTGCACTTGGTATTACGCACAAGTGTAATCGAAGGGTACTTGCTACTAATCTACGCTTATAATGGATTAGATAAGAGCAAACAAGAGTAAGCAAAGGATACTTAGCTTATGAAAGAAAGAAGCATCTAAAATTTTAATTATCACCAACTATTGTGGCAATTATCTACTACAAGTATCTATATGGCCTAATTAAGACAAGTTGTACGTATATGCAAATTACAAAGAGGATTCCTATTAGAAAAGGAAAAAGGAATAAGGAATAAATGACAAGGGTAGAGTTGTAATCAAACAAAAAGGGATATTCGAGTACAAATTGGATAGTATGTATGTTAGAAAATTGGGCACATTGCAACTATCCATTTGTAGTCTTAGTGATGATGTTAGTCGAGTAGAACAAGTTCTAAGAAGATTAGGTTAGGTTGGGTACTCGACAACTTGGATGTTCTCGATTGAGGAAGGATTGGTTTAGGGGGTAGACTATTTTCTAGTCAACTCAGGATTGGGGGTAGCTCAACCTCGGCCATGTATCAAGGGGTCGTCTTAACAATAGGTTGGTCACCTTGGGAGTCTCTTAATGTGATGGAGAACAAAGTAATTTGGTTAGTTGGATTAGAGAAAGGATCATTCTTTAGAGTTCACCTCTCCTTGGATAACTCAGTGAACCATATGGGCGAGTCCTCGAGCTTGGGAGTGAGTGATTAGTTGGTAATCCCTATCATTGGAACTTATGCCTACTTGTTATGGAGTTTACTTGTTATCGAATCGTCCATAGCATTACAGGGAAGACTTCTTTTGAGGTTGTCTATTGCCTTAACCCCATAATCCCTCTAGATATGATTGGTACCCTTGTAGCTACTGAAGAGAACCGGTCTAGAGTTGACCATGCCTAAGGATTGTAAGAGCTGCACCAGTCCATGGTAAGGAAGATTGCTAAATTTAATGAAAGATAGTAAGAGATAGGTCATCGTAGCTGTTGAACTATTTTTTTTAAACTAGGAGACTTAGTATGGTCTATTTAAGGTCCTAAAGAAGATCAACCACAATGCCTACCAGATCGAGCTACCTAAAAACTATGGTATCTCCCCTACCTTTAATGTATTCGACTTGATTCCTCACTAACTAGTAGATGACATAATAGAAGCAAGAGATGAGCAACTATAAGAAGCCCCTTTAGATTTGAGGACAAATCCTTCTAACCCCCAAGTAAATGATAGGAATCAACTTCTTAAACCAGTCACATGAAGCCGAGTTAGAAGATTGCAAGGATTAACTTGATGAATACTAGCTTGAGAACCATTTGAGGACGAGGATTCTATCACTAACGAAGGATTACTTCACTTAATTTGATTTAAATGTCAAGCTTTGATAATTTTCAATGCAACAATTGAGCTACCAAGTGCTAGGTCCTCTTCCAAGCCGAGTTGTTCAAGCATTAGATTAGAGATAAGCTATTTAGTTACTCGACATAAAGAGTCTTTTATCAATACCTTATGTTTGAGCTTCGACCTACCCCAGATTATGTTAGCTAAGTTTCCTATTCTCCCTCAGACTCCCTCCGAGCTGATTCTTGCCAGTGTTGAGTTGTTAAAAAACTTACATTTGTAAGAGCAACCAAGCATTAGTTAACTAACCACCCCTTGATGTGTGTCTTTTGACACAGGATCCTAAAATGATCCCTTTACTTTCCATACCTAGTACTATTTTTCATTTTTGCCCTTTTTAAGAATGTTTTAGGAATCTTTGTATAGAATCTATTTTTGTCTTTTCCTCATTTGTTGTAAACTTAGCTGAAGTCATATAAATACCCCACTTCTTTTATACACAGAGATCATCCTTCCATTATTGAATTACATAATTTTCCCTTTAGTGTAACCTACGTGTTCTCTGTTATCCTTAGCTCTTATCTAACCCCTTTAGCAAGAGCTAGTGGTGAGCGACTGTAGTTCGACATTCATGTGTCATATTGAGTGTTTGGATTAGGCCAAGTTAGATTAATTGGTGCGTCATATCTAGTTGGTAGCCACTCATGTTTGTTAAAACTCCTTTGTTTTCCTTCATTTCGATTCATTATGGTGTGACCTTCATATGTACAACTCTAGAGACGCATCATACCTAATCAAGTACAAGAAGTAAAGCTTTTCTAGAATATTAATAAAAGTTATGGTAAGCCTTTTTTCGATCATGGGGATGAATACCCTTGTAGCTGGGGATCTCCATCTCTATGGATACTCCTTCAATGATTCGTTGTTATTTTTCTATATAGAAACCAAGTCCATTATGGTTGGTACCACTTCAATACTAAACTTTTATTGATCATAGAACACCCTAGCAAGCTTCTCCTATGTGTTTACTTGATTTAGGTTAAGTTGGGTATATTAAGTCAAAGTCGGACTTGTCAAGCTATCTTGGAAAGTTTATACCATAAGCTAGTCATATTGAATATACTTGTCCATCTTTCACATGTATAACTTGATGTGCAACTTAGGGCATCTAGTCTTATTATATTTTTCAAATTAAGATACCTTAAACTTTTCAAAGTAGCTTCTGTAATCATAAGTAGAGAAGTTTATGATACCAGCCTACTTAAAACAATTGTAGCCACCAAGTGCTTTTATTTTCTTAGTAATTTGTTAGGTTAATTTTCTTTCTAATTCTTTTAAATTGTCTTGGTTGGCCCTTAAGTTAATTGGCTTTGCATTGACTAGGAACCAGTATGTGTTGAGTTCAAAAGTTAGATTGAATTTCGAATATACCCCTTCTAATTCAAAAGTCTCAAAAGATGGATTAACTTTAGGATAACTTTCTTCTTCTTTGAGAGGTAGAGCTTTAATGTTCTTCCTACAATAGACCTTAGAGTTTTTTTCATTTGATGGTGCTGTGACTCTAAGTAAAGCAATACTATCAATAAGGAAATTCAATTGCTCTATGATTTTTCTCACAGTTCGCTCCAAAGAGTAAAACCTTAGCTTAGTGGGATAGATGATTTTGAGGTTAATACTATTGTTGTCATCCTTGGTGTTGATGTTTTCATTTCTCTAGTTATCCATTTTGGTCTAAGAGTAGGTGTAGATGGACTTTTGTAAAAGACTTGACGTTTAGGAGCTATCTTTGCAACCTATTTTAAGAAAACTTTTCAAAAAGTTAGCATAAATATTCTTACTCTTTTTTTCTTAAATGGAAAGAAACAAATTCAGAAATGCAAGAATGCATGCTCCATAGTTTTGAAGAATTTTAAGTTAATAAGAAACTCATAATGTGGCAAAATATTTCACTTTTATTAATTCTTGCAATTTGTGAGGCTTACATTATTTGTCACCTTATTACATTAAAAAGAAAATTCCTAAGGTCTAAACTCTCTTCATTTGGTGACAACTTGTCTCAACTTTATCCGTCTTCCTCTTTTGAACTTTAGGGGCCTTTAACTCTTGAATTTTACCCCTGGCCTTTTTGAGTTGTGCTTCCGGGCCTTTAATATTCTTTACATTAGCCTTTTAGATTTTGCTCTCCTTTTCCTAGCTTCTCTGGTGTGGCTCTGACTTGATTTTCATTTTTTGCCTCTTCCATTAATTTCTAAAGTTGACAATACATGAATTCCTTTGTTGTTTGAGATTTGCTAGGCATCCCTTTAATGATAGGGGTGGTTACCCTTTTACACCGTAGAGACTTGATGTCCTAGAGTTAGGCTACTTTATCATCTATAAGGATATGATGGTCATGGAAATTAACTATGATAGGCTCAAGTGTTGGTTTTTGAAGTAAAGCCTAATAGGGCCCAGCTTGTTGGATTATTGTAGCTAGATAGTACCTAATACAAGTGTTGAACCTAATTAGTAGAACTGTTTTAAAGCCCATACATCCTTTAATCATTTGATCACTTAAATTTCATCTGGTTGTCAAGAGTATCTCTTTAGCCCTAATGTTTTGAAAATACTAAACCCAGTGATGGGTAGCAATATTTTCAAGTAATTGGATCCATTCTTCAAAAGGTTTGACGAGATCATACTATTGTGTGAACTTGGCCTGATTAAAGTCTAGCTACTAGCTTCTCATGTGACTAACAAACCAAACCATGAGTAGAGCCATGTTGGGTTTTAGAACCCTAAACTTCTTACTCTTAAGATGGCTCAATGAGTGGATCTACTTAGCCAGGAAGTTAGGTATGTAAGACTTCCCTTCTAAGAATCGAGATACCAATTTGGCTACCTTAAAGTGAATATGATGCACTCCATTTTACAATAAAATGGTATTGAATATCACTAAGATATAAGTGTTTACCTAATGCTAGTACCAAGTTTTAGGATCCACACAGAAGTCTCATTTCTCCTTATATTTCAACTTAGTAGAGAACCATATAATAATATCATCCATCTGGAGGGATTTCTTATTAACCGTGTTAGATATCTCTTGTGGATTTTGATGATTAAAAAAAAGAGAAGAATATTAATGAATTAACAAGTGTGTAGTTCTTTAGAAAGTTTAAAATTGCAAGTTGAGGTACATTTAGAAACTTATTCAGAAGGTTTGAATTGATTGAAAAGGAGACTAGTATAAAAATCCTTAGAAAGTATTTCAGAAGTTTTATAAGAAGAATTGGTACAACACTTTAGAAAGTCGTTTAGAGACTTTAGAGAAAAGACGATTGATATTCTTTAGAAGATTTTTTAGAAAGCTGATTTGGAAATATATGACGTTGAATTTTAATTCATATCAAATTCTAATTGAATAAGGCCTAACTCCACTAGATTACGTGTATTAAGGAAATACACCTAATCCTGTTTCACTTAAGATGGAACCAAGATCCATGAGGATTATTTTTTAGCAAATTTCTTTTCGATAAATCAAGATATGCACAAGAATGGACAAGGATAAGGATAAGGTTGATTTGAATTTTGTGGAATTTCAAATTTTTTGAATATGAGTCTTATCTAGAAGTTGGTTATAAAGCATATCTCTTTGTCAAATTCAAATTAGAAGTTTATTTGGTGGTTGCGGATTGAAGTATATCTAATTGAACCAAGATAAGAACAGTTGTTTTTGAATTTCAATATACTAAGATCTTTTCAAAATATCTAAGGATTATCTTGAACAAATAATTGTTGGATAAATATGAAAGTGAAGATAATCTTCAATAAATTAGCCATTGGAAGATTTCAATATAAAAAGAGAAAGGATTCAAAGCCTCATTTACCTTTTTTGAAAAAAGTTTTCACTACAAAAAAAGAAAAATCATGAATAGATTATATTTTCTGAAAATTGATAGAAATTCTTTCAGCTACTTCTT
The DNA here is from genome assembly GCA_024138005.1 of Lumnitzera racemosa. Classification (NCBI taxonomy): domain Eukaryota; kingdom Viridiplantae; phylum Streptophyta; class Magnoliopsida; order Myrtales; family Combretaceae; genus Lumnitzera; species Lumnitzera racemosa. Next base: position 64,027,709 of record JAMXBC010000010.1, on the reverse strand, counting down.
CAAAAAGTTATACCGAAGCAAATTATAAAACAATCGTTACTTTTCTTGAGAGCGAAAATAATTGAGATTTATATATTTTTTTCACTTGTAATTTGTAACTTTTATTTTTTGTTTGAGTGTTGAGACAAGTACATTTGTATTCTATAGATCTATAATTAGCCTAAATTGCGGAGAGTTTAGATAGATAGAGTAAAGTGTTTTGAAGTCCATATGTGATGAAAGCTTGTAATCTTCTTGTGATTTGATTTAATAGATTAAGTGGAACGGTACTAGTGAAGTAAACTAAGTCCCCAGTAGTAGAGCTGAAAGAGAGTAGTAGGTAGAAGGCTGAAGCTCTACAAATCTTTAACTTAATATTCTCCTTCTTACTCTTTTAATTTGCTTTATTAATTGTTGCATATTGAATTATTAAAATATCACTGTTCACCAATATAAGTTGTTAAGAGGGATAATTTTTTTTTTCTTATATCGAAAAAGTTTTCAAAAAGTTTAAAAACATCAATTAAACCCTCTCTTGATATCTTATACGGGACCTACAAACCAGAACCTGGCTTATTTATGTTTTCATTACCCCCAAAAGCTTGCTATAAATTTTTGGTGCAGTGCCCTCAAAATCTTGTACATTAACGTCATTAGTGATGGTTATAGCCCAGAGTAATTGGGATTATTCTTTAATTGTTGGGCTCAGCTGGTGTAGGCCAAAACAAAAGGCAACAGCTTTGGGCTCCCAAAAATGCACTAAGGGGCAATATCAGAGCAATGTTTAAAGTGATATTCTGTAAGGATAAGATAGTTCTAACTTTACTCTTGATGAATTCCTACTTATCTAGGCTGAAGAGTTGAACCCAATTCTTAAGTGAGTTCTGATGCTCATGAGGTGGGTGGACATGCATTTACATGAAATTATTATAGGTAGAGCTAGCCATTTCTGCAAAATAAAATGTTACACAAAAGCCTATTCTAATCTTTACATGTAATCTTTATAAGGATATTTACAAGGAAATTCACAACAGACATGTTATAAGAATAATTATAAAGGAAAAATACAAGAAAATTACAACAGCTGCATAGTTGTAGGTTTTTTTATCAGGTTTGCCTCATTATAGGTTCTTACCAATTCTTTAAAATGGGTTTCATGCATGCGAAAGGGGAGGTTCTCAATGCCCTTATGGTTTGTGACCTTGCGTTTTCGATGAAACGGTTACTTGGTCACATTAAAACTTGAGTCGGATAGCCTTATCGGCTTTAGAAAGTGATTACCTCACAACATTCAAATCTTAATAATGACCCCCCTCTTAAGGTCTTAAGATGACCTAGTTCCAATTCTATGCACCACACATTACATGATTTAAGTATAAACTACTCCCTCACCCTAATAAACCTAATAAGTTAGCTATAATAAATATGTTAGAGAAACTAGTTACATTAAAAAAAAAATTTATTTACAATGATAAAATGTAACTTGGGTAATTTGAAAAATAATCTAACTTTAGATGGTTTAAGTGGATAGCCTTCTTGATGTCCTTAGTGGAATTGCTAAGCTGTCGAGCCTAGAGTTTCGAATTTTTCAAAATTTTCCATTATTCAACTTATATTGAACCTTATACCCATTTAATATAGACCCTTAATTAGGGATTAAGGAAAACTTAGTCTTCTTTTGATTTTGAAAAAACTTAAAGTTGTTACGCAACTAGGATTAGGAAAAAGAAAAAAAAAAGGATAAGTTATAACCAATTAGGTGAATCGATTATAACTTAGCTATCAGGCCATGATAAAATCACTTTTGAAAAAATGATTTTTTAAAATCAAAGAATTTGAGTTTAGAGACTAACTTATTAAATCCTAAATGAGTACGACTTAACTTTCGAATTTAAATTTATATTTCAAAATTACCCATCTAACTTAAGAGATGGAGCTTATATTTATAAGTTAAAGAAATAAAAATATAATTATTTACAAAGGGAAGAAACTTCAAGAAAAAGAAAAAAGAAAACTATTCAAGGGGGAAAAAATAATTTTTTTATATATTTTAAGTTGCCCCGTAATCACTTGCAGGTACTTATGTACCTGCTATTTAGGATTAAACACTCATAGTTCGTTCATAAAGACTTAAGTGATTTGGTTTGTTTTAGACTTGGAAATGGTTAGGGTTTAAGTTTTAATTTGTTTATTTTGTTTTAAGAAGAATGTAAAAATTTTGTAATTTAAAGCCTTTCTTTTGAATTCTTAAGAAGCTTAGATTTGGAAAAGGGTTTATTATTTTATAGAAAATAAAACAATAAAATAAAAAATGTTTAGGTGAAGAAAATAGTGTTTTTTTTCCCTCTAGAAGGCCTAATTTTGGAAAAGGTCCTTTTCATTTTAGAAAAGCAATTTTTTGCTAAGGAAAAAACTTTTTTTAAATAGAGATTTTTTATAAAAAAAATCCTTCTTTTTTAAAAAAATAAAAATCATTTTTTAGAATTTTTTTTTCTTTATAGAAAAAAGAAATAAGAGAAAAAAATCTTTAAGAAAAATTCATGTTGTAAAAACTCATTTGTTTATCTTATGGAAAAGGTTTTTTACTATTTTTTTTAGTAGTAAAGAAATAAGTGGAAAAAAAAAAAAACTAACCTAAGTATGAGCATGGGGTTACACTCGGGTTGAATGGGTTGGATTTAGTATGGTTTTTGGGTTGAGTTGGAGTGGATAATCCAATATGGGTTGAACAAAACATAAAGCTTTAGCAGCAATTCTGCAAGTTGATCCTAATCAAAATCGACACCAAAACAAGTAGGAGAGGGAGGTTTTATGACTTTTTAGGGGGGAGAAGGGTGTTGTGGTGGTTGGTGGGGGTCAATGGTAGGCTTGATGCCATGATGTTTGGTGTTGGTTTTCATGGTGTTTGAAGAAGAGGCAATGCCAGTAGTGGCAGTCAACGCGTAGGGTGGTTGTTGGAGATGAGATGGGGTTTAGGAGTTTTGGCCGTATGCTTAGATTTCACCTAAAACCACCATGGATGGTGGTTTTCTTACTAAAGTCAAAGTGGCTAGGGTTTTGGTTGATGGAGGCAATAAAGACCATGATAGAGCTTGAAAATAGTAGCTATTAGAAGCCTCCAGCTCTAAGAACACAACTATAGTGGTCGTTTAATTCGACTATTACTTTGGAGAAAAGAAACTTAAGGAGAGAGAGAAAGGGGGGGGGGGTCGTCACATAAAGAGAGAGAGAGAGTTTGGGGAATTTTTTTTTTTTTTTTTATGATTGTTGATTCCTAGAAAGCTTATTCGATGTCTAATTTATAGTATTGGAGCTCAAATCAAAGAAAGAAAGTAAAAAACGATCATGAATCTTACTTTGATTGCACATGGTTTTGACTTGATTAAATGCGCGAATTGAAATGGAAGAGCTTATAGTTGATGGTCAAATTTATGTTTTTGTAACTTAATCTTGTTGAAACAATCCTTAAAAACTTCTATTTTCATGAATGCGGCTTAAATTAAGCTTGCTTAGGTAAGAAAGTTAATGTGCATTTAAGCTTTTTTTTTTAATAGAATTTGAGGTCAAAATTAACCCATTAATTGTTTGCTTCTAGACATGTAAATGGATGTAATGTGAAGTATTCCATATCTATTTTGCAATTTGACCATTAATTTAGTGAAACTACAAGGAATCAAAAGAAATTACAAGGAAAAAGGAATCAAAAGAAGTCATGAAGTGAGTTGTCCAAGCAACATGCTTGTGAGAAAGAAAAGGAAAAAGTGGAAAAGGTAGAGAAAATGGTGCCTTGTTAGCCTCTCGACCTAATTAGAGTTTGCAATGTGTTAAGTTTGACATGTAGCCGTATCAAATATGAACATATAGTAGTCATGGGGAAAAAAGAATAAAAGGCATAATATGCCTATAGTAAGACTTAAACCTAAGACCTTTAACTATTCCTCAAGACCATGTGTAGTATTAATTAAGCTGTTCGCCCGTACCCTATTTTATTTTACAAGAAAAATTAATATAAGGGTTAAAATGGCCTGAGCCATATTGAACTCATTTATTCTAAACCCAAAGCAATCTAAAATATACTCAGCTTAAGTCTTTATTGTCTATATTAATGTTCTAACAATTTTATTTGTTTATTTATTATTACATATATTATTTAATTTTTAATTTTTTAATTAATTTTTTTTCCTTTTTGAATTAGGACCCCTTTCTTTTCTTCTAAAAAGAAAAATTCTAAAATAATATGGGGGAAAAATGGGGTGTTTACAGCAACTAAGTGTGCCTTATTCTTTGTTACTATTTTGGTTTTATCTAACTTGTTCCTAAACACTGATTTGGTTCCAATTACCAGTCTATCAATTGGCTTAGGCACTAAGTCCTCCAAATCATTTCTAGTGAATTGATTTAATTCTTCTTGCATTACTTGTATCCAAAACTCATTTTTAGAGCTTCATCGACACTTTTAGGTTTTAGTTGAGATAAGAACACTATATTACTCGAGTTCTCTAAGGAGGCTCCAGTTTGTAGCTTATTGGATGGTTCACTTATGATTAGGTCCTTAGGGTGATTTTTACAAATCATCATTTTCTAGGGAAGTCTCTATTAGAATTATCAATGATTTTATCTTCCCTAGAGATTTCTTTTTCTTTTGAATTGGATTGGCCCTTATCAAAACTAAGACCATCCAAGTGAACACTAATGTTATCAACTTCTTCATTATACTCTCTACATGCATATGTATCATCAAATACAACATGAATGGACTCCTTTACAACTAAAGTTCTCTCATTATAAACTTTTTTAAGAGAGAATAGTAAAAATAAATAAATAAATACCTTCATCCAATTTTGAATCGAATTTGTCAAGTTTCTCATTTCCATTATTAATTATGTAACATTTAGTAGGACAAAAATATGATATGTTAGATCTCCAAAACTTATATAGGGTTTTCTTAAAGATTAGCCTTACAAAAACGTGGTTTGATATATAACATGTGGCATTTACTACTTCTGCCCAAAAATACTTACAGCTCATTCACTTCACTGAATAGAATGAGAGACGAATGTAATTGGAATTCTTAAGGAATGTAATAAGGGTGTAATACCTATTATTTTGTTTAGTTGCATTAATAAACAACTTAAGAATAGACATATAATAGAACTTTAATGACTAAATTACCCTTGATTCATTTTTTTTTTCTCAAATAATTCTAAAGTAATAGGAAGTGGTAGTAGAAATCAATTGCGAGGGTGGAGGCGGTGATAACGGTCGATGGTGGTCGTGATAGTGGTAGCGGTAGTAGCAATGGTGGTGGTAGCAGTAGTGGTGGTGGTGGTGGTTAGGGTAGTAGCTTGGAAGAGGGGGGGGGGGGGTAGTGGAGGTAGTTATAGCGGTGGTGACGATGGTGGTGGTGGTGGCGACAATGGCGACGGTGGTGATGGTGGTAGCAGCAGTGTCATGATAATGGTGTTGGTGGTGATGATGGTGGTAGTGGTGGGGGTTGGTGGTGACAGTGGCGGTAGGTGGTGACAGTGGCGGTAACTGTAAGTGGTGATAGTTAATGATTAGTCGTAACGGCGATGGTGTAGTGGCAGCGATAGTGGTGGTAGCAACGGTAGCGGTAGTAGCAATGGTGGTAGCAGTAATGGTGGTCGGTGGTGGTAGTCGTAGTAGTAGTCGGTAGTGGCAATAGCAACAGTGATGGTGATCCTTATTAAATTGTTGAGGTTATTTTTGGAAAAAATGTAAAATTTTGTAAGGAATCGTGATTCTTTGGTTGAATCAAGGAATCCCTATTACTTGATTTCACATAATCGGAATTCCTAAGGAATTGCGATTCGAAGACGAAAAACCAAGTGAACACTATGATAAGGAATAAGGGGAGAATTGAATTCTAATTTCCCTTAAGTGAATGAGGCATTAGATATATTATTTTTAAAAAGCATAGTCTTAGCAATTTCTATTAGTCTTATTTTTCCTTTCGATGACTCCATTTTGTTAAGGAGTTCTAGTTGCTGGAAAGGTATATTCTATTCCATTTTTATTATAAAATGTTTCCATATCATAATTTTCAAATTCTCCCCCATGATCACTTTTTATAGAGATAATAGAAAGACCTTTTTTATTTTAGACCTTCTTATAATATTTGAAGAATACATGGTATGTTTCATCCTTTTTTGTAAGGAAGAAAGTCTAAGTATATCTAGTGAAGGCATGGACTATGACCAAGGTATATATTTTCCCTCCCAAACTTAAAGTTTGAGTTGTACCAAATAAATCCTTGTGTGATAATTAGAGTAGTCTAGAAGTTGAGATAGCATCTTTTAATTTAAAAATCTTCAATAGTCTCTTAACAAAGTCTCTCTTGGTTAGTTTTGACAAGATATCCATGCCAACATACTATAACTAACTATTGTTGTTTTTAGTGGATAAATAAGTTTCAAAAGAGTTTAAAACTATGCTAAAATCAATTTTATTGATTTTTGCACATTTGTACCCCTCAAAATGGATTTTGGTCATTTTTAATGTTTTCAATAGAATACTTTGACGCATGAAAAGTTGCTTTGTATCTAATATCACACAATTTACTAATGTAAAGTAAATTATGTTTCAAATTATCTAGTAGTAACACATGTTTAATTATAAGACTGTTATTGATTAGAATGTTATCTTATCCTATGACAAGTGCTTTTTGATTATCTTTAATGATAACACTTCATCTTTCATGTCTAGGGCTGAGAACATAGATGTGTTTCCCATCATGTGTTTTAAGCAATCGCTATCCAAGATCCATTTGTTATTTTATCTTAAAGGATTTTACAAAATAAATAGTTATTTATTTGGTACCCATTTTAGTTTGGGTCCTTTTAGGTTAGTTGCTATAATATAAGCTTATCCTTTAGGGATCCAAACCATCTTGTCCTTATGATTCAAGGAGAGATTAAGTCGTATTGCTATATATATGCAATATGACCATATCTACCCTAACAATTACAAGTCTTATTAGAGGCATCTACAAAGTAACTCTCATAAGACTTGTAAATATCTTCTCTATTATAGCTAACTCTAGTTTTATCTAAGCGTTACGTTTGAGAGCTAAGGAGCTTATCTAAATTATTTCCCCCATTCATGAACTTGGCTATAGTTTTATCTAAATCATCTAGGATAGACTATAGAATTTCATTCTCAATTTCTAATCTTTTTAACTTGTCAATAATGCAATCATCATCCTCATGCTCATACTCATGCTCTAAGCTTTTTACTTTTTTTTTTAAGTGAGCAATTTACTTCCTTTAATTTGCTATTCTCTTCAACTAGTTCATTATTTTTAGTGCTTAATTCTTTGTTTCTCTTATTCCATTTATCAATTTCCATTCTCAAGTATTTATTATCTTCTTCCAGCCTTTCCTTTACATCTATGACTTTGTTATATTTATTTTTATTAACATCAAACTCATTTCATGCTTCATTCATCATTTGCTTTAAGACTTTGTATTTCTTTTATACCTTGATGAATTCTTTTAAAATCTCATCATATATATCCTTAAGTTCATTAAAAGAGGATTTTTGTGAAGTGAAAAGTACCTCATCGTTAATGGCCATGGGGTAAGTTTCATCGTTGGAGTTAGTTAAGTCAACGTCACTCTAAGTAGTGACCATGACTTTCTTCTTAGACTTCCTATTAGCCTTCTTAAACAATGGATAATATTGTTGGATGTGCCCCTATTTTTTATAATTGTAGCATTTGATCATATCGCTCTTTTCCTTCTTAAACTTTGAAATATTTCCATTTTCTTTCTTCTCTTTCGTCAACTTGTTGAATTTTATGATATTTTTGAACTTTCTTGCCATTATGGCAATCTCATCATCATCCCCACTTGTGTTTTCTTTAGTTGCTTTTAGAGTAATTGTTTTCTTCTTGTAATCCTCTCTTTGTCTTTTCATCATTTCATACATCTTGAGGTTGCTCCTTTGGCATTGTATTGAGGTTGTAAGCTTCCTTAATAGCGGTTCTCTTGACTTCTCAATCCTTTGGTAAAGACCTAAGGATTTTAGAGTTATTTTCAAGATTAATAAACGATTTACTAAGAATACTTAAAGGATTAATGACATTGATGAACCTATTGTGCATTTCATCAATAGTTTTATTTGGATCCATTTTGAAAATTTCAAATTGACCACATAATAAGCTAATCTTAGTGTCTCTTACTGTACTTGTACCTTCATATGTATTTCTTAGTTCATCCCATATTTCCTTTGCACTTTTATATGTATAAACACTATTAAAATCATTCTTATTTATAGCAACATCATTCAAATGAAGCAACTTCCAATCACCATCAATATTGCTCCTTTCTTCTTTACCTTCAATTTTAAAAGGTCCTTTATCAACAATTTACCTTAGCAATTTATTTTGAGCTTTAAGAAATATAGTCATTCTATATTTCCAATATGGATAATTACCTTAGGATATAAGACGAGGCCTATTATTACTTATCCTTTTAGGAAACCTAGTGCATTAGAATCCATGATCCTTACTCTTATATATGATTAAGAAAATGATTAGAGACTAACTTTGATACCAATTGAAGTACACTAGGCTAATTCTCAAGAAGGGAGGTGAATTGAGTATTATGACAAATTTTAGTTTCATTTTGATTTTTAGGTCCAAGTACAAACTAAACCTTAATGAACGATAGTAAGATATAATAATCAATAATAAATGCAGAAGAATAAATAGAAAGGGATAGAGAAATAAAGCTCGGATATAACATTGAGTTCAGATTACCCCTACTCTCTATGGACCCATAATCACCTCTAATCGAAGACTCCAATCACCTCTAATCGAAGACTCCAATCAAGGACTTCATAACACTTTATTAACCATACAATCAATACTCCAAGAGCTACATGAGTCGTTTCAATCACTACTATACAAGATACCTACAGAAGTGTTGTGCTTTCACTTTCTAAAGATTACTGTAGATACCTAATTTTTGCCTTCCCTCTTTTATTTTTCAAATTAGGTTATAGGTTCTTAAATTAGAAAAAATACAAAAAAAAAGAAATTAAAGAAAACCCCAAAAATTAAGAAATTTAGAAAAAATAAGAATTTTAGAAAAATACAAAGAAATAGGAAAATAAGAAAAAACACAAAAAATAAGAAATTGAGAAAAAAATTCAAAAAATGAAAAAATTTATGAAATTTGAAAAAATTACTAAAAATAGAAAAATTGAAGAAAGTAAAATATTTTAGAAAATAACATTTTATTAGGATAAATTTTTTATTTTTGAAATAATTTTAGGAATTAAGCTATTGAACTTGAGTTTAGATTTAAATCTAGCCTAGGCTGATTGAGTCTATATATGCAATTTAGTTGTACATATAGATAAGGCATAGGGTAATGGCCTAATAGATAAGGACATGAGCTTAGATTGGGTATTGAGCATGAGGTTTTGGGTTCGAGTCTTAGAGGGGGCATACAAAGTTTTTAATTTTTTATCACATTAGAAATTACCATGTGTTAGGATCTGATTGCACTATGTATCTTGACACATGGTAGGCCGAGATTGGACGACATGTTGATGTAGCGCTACGTGGCATGCCATGTCGTCTGTCATGTGTCACGTAATGACACGTGACATGTCGGGGTTAGTCGGCACGGTTGACGTGGCGCCACGTTAGCCTATTTTTCCTTCCCTTTCTTTCCTTTTCGCTTTGTTTTCTTCTCTTTGCCTCCTCTTTCGCTTGTTTTTCTCTAGAATTCTAGCACTTTCCTCCTCGGACAGCTAGTTTCAACACGATTTTTGAACCTCTTCTTATTGCAATTTCGGCAAATTAATGGCGAAATTGCAAACTAAACATAGCCTGTTGTGAATCGAACTTATTAATGCATCCAAATACAGTTAAAGTAGCATTTAAATCGAGCTCCAAAATTCGGGGAAAAAAAAGATTGATTTTTTGGACATTTTCAATAAATCTGAATTCTAGCTTTCCATTTTTCTGGGATCAATTTATGTATAAAAGCGCATTGGGGGAGCTCACACAAACACACATAACCTCGCACAATCACTGGAAACAGACTCTCTCTCTCCTACAATTACTATTACGACCCAACAGTATTGTTGTCGTAGTAGATCACCATGTACCATGCTAAGGTTTACTATCAACTCCTTTGTTGATCACAAGCCTTTCATACGACACATAAGGCTCCTTGTACTATACGTTACCACCAGGCCTATAAATATGTAATATAAAGCAACTTAACTAAATTTACTTTTATGGTATAAATTAACTAGATATGTGGACACATAAGATTTATACCAAAAGAATATTACAAACAAATGCAGTTCATAAGGGAATTGCATTAGAAATTTGAATTTATGTTATAAACAAAAATATTAAAGTAACTAGTTATCCACAAAACTATTACAAAATTTCCTCTTTACTCCATGATCGCTCTAACCCATCCTTATACGAGACTTACTACAAGCATACCTCAGTCTGAATTAGTGAAAAGGTTTTCCTATAACGAAAGAAATCTATTATAGTGTAAGCTTAAGTTTAGTGAGATAAATATCTTTGTCAATACCACATAGTAGAAATTTATTAGATGTACAATCTATGACTGCTTGAACAATCAGTATGCCAAATAAAGGAACTGCATATAACTGAGAATTACGCCTCCTGTAGTCAGGGTTTGGAGATAATTAACCAACCCAAACTAAAATCTGGGTTCTAAATCTTGGGTTTTATTTCATTTTCACTATTGTGCTTAAGTCAAAACAAAACTATATATATATATATATTTATATATGTATATATTTTCTTTACCGAATAATAAATCATATTTTTAAAATCTCAAGTTTAGCGATGTGGTGGCCTCTACAATCCATAAACGCACACCTTAAGTAGAAGCCACAAGACATGGCCCTTAGCCGACGATTGGCGTCTCCCGGCAACTAGTAAGCTTATCAGCTTAGGATAGAGACTCAATAAAAATGATGACATAGCTAGTGCCCAATTTTGCAGGAGGCCCTTTCTCCTATGAGTCCCTTCCCATCTTTTAGGTGAAGTAGCAGTTGGTGTTATCCGAATGTAGTTATGGGGAATGCATGATTCATCTTATTTTTTTAATCATATAGATAGTTAATCCGATTTTTCAAAGTGATTAGACAATTTCATTTCATACAATCACACGTATAAATTTATCACAACAATTCCCATTATTTTATAATTAACAAATCATAGCATTCAGTTCACAAATCCATGCGCATGCATTTCCCATATCTTACAAGCATTTGAATTTATATATACATAAGTTTAGGTACGTCTATTCTACAAGCAAAATCAAGTAAAAAGTCATCGGGAATTTACTTACTCCGCCATGCAGTCAATCAAAGTAATCTGGGGCTAAGTCGTCTCCATATACGATGTCCCCTAGTCATTGAAATCATAATACTATAAGGGATTGAAATAAACTTAGGAAACTAAGCTAAAATCCCTTAACTTATACTCTCAACTAGTTTTTGTATCTTTTCTCGATTTTACTTAAAAGTTTAATCGTGTATAAATTTTTTGTTTTAAATCTGATTTTTATGATCTTATAGTCAATTTTCATCGTTTTTTAGTGTACTTTAACATGGTGAGGTTAGATTTTTGAAATGAGGTACACAAATTTGTCCATAGGTCAGAACAGTAGTGGTCTTCATGATTTGGAATGCTTTTGGGCTTTTTGGTAACTTGAGAAATCCTTTAGGCTTGGTCTTAAGATTTCCTTCTAAGCTCAAAATATTCCTTAAGGTCAGATTTGCAACTTTGATTTACACTCCTAAGGCTATCAATCACTTCTTGAGCTTTTAAGTGGGATTAAGTTGTCAAATGGACTCTTAAGTGGGATTAAGTTGTCAAATGGGCTTGTTTTTTTTATCCAACTCAAATTTAACCACTTTATTGGGCTTAGGGAGTGTTTTGTGGGTTTCTTGAGATTCTTAAAACAACTTTTATAGATGTGTCAAGTTGTTGGTCATAAATTTAAGGGTAGTTCAACTTGGTGTATGAGGCTCGTTTTGGAAGTTTTAAGCTTAATATACTTATCATACTTGCCTTGGTTAGCCTTTTTCTTTATTTACTTACTTTTATCATATTTTTAAGTGTCTTTTGAGGATGTTCTAGATCTGGTTAGTTTGAATATGAGGGCTTCCGACTTGGTTTTCCAACTTGTTTCATCATTTTCTTAAGTTTGGGTGTTAGATTATGAACCTAGGTTACTTGTATTCAAATCTTATCTTGACTTCTTTTCCATGAGAGAGTTATTTGACTCATAATTTTCATGAAAATAGTAGATTGCATACGTATTAGAATTTCCACAACATAGCTCATATCTTATAAAGTTGGTTTTGCTCATGAAATTTTATGTGATGAATTTTTCCTTAACCTAAGTCTAAATTTGAGCATGTTCAACTTAATATAAATGAAATCAACATCCAAATGACCCTTGAATCCTTACATCCAGCATGATCCTCTTTTATTCAAGTTCTTGTTTTAAGATTTTCTCATCTTAAAATCTTCCATTCAAAGTGTTAAGCAAGTATCTCTACAAAACACTAACTTTGCATACTCATTTTGCAACTTCATGTAAGGGTTTCATGAGTTTGTTTCTTAAGGTTGTCTTTGATGTTATAACCACTTATGATCATACTCATATCTTCAAGAAATCATAATCCCTTAGCATGAATACTAACCTACTAACACAAAGATACACTTACTCATCCATAAAGCAAAAGTATGGTGGTTGTGCATAAAGGTTCCACTTATGTTCTTTTTCTTACTTCCTCCTTTTGCAACTTTTTAAAACCCGAGTTGTTAGACCCTTTGAAGTGGAGTTTGTGGAATGTTTTAAGGGTCTTAAAGAAGCTTGAATGTAGGAAAAGAAGGACATGAGAAAAAAGAAATTAAATGTGTTATGAGTGTGAGTATGCTTGAAAGTGGTAGCAAAGTGAAGGATTTGTGGGGTATGGTTGTTTCCATTTTTGTATTGGTTTTCAAGTGAGATAAAAGGGAAGTGAAAATGAAATTGAAAGTGAGAGGAATGCAAGAAAAAGTGGCCGGTTGGGGAATAGGGTGATGGTGCGCTTAAGAAGCTTGAAATTGTTGTCTTGTAGTATATACAAAAGTCAACAATTGCAAGTATTGATGATGTAAGCATAAAAGGGTGAATAGTGGAGTGTAAGATAAAGTGATTGATGGGTGAAAGAAAAGAGTATGGCCCCCCTTTCTTGCTTGTTCTAACCGGCCATAAGGGTATCCTTTGGACATGGAATTGTCTTGTCTTATTTATTAAAATTAAGCATGTGAAATCTTGTGACAATTTGTCTATATGTTGTATAAGTGAAGGGGTGATAAGGAAAGTGTCTTATCACTAGATTTTGGTAAGTTATCAATTGATAAATGATCCTAACTTTCAATTGATAATTCATTTAAGGTGATTGGTTGGTCTACTTATTTATATGTAAGGCTTAGGCATGAAGGCAAGGGTATTGTCGTATGGGAAATTATTTTAAGATCTACTTCTTGCATTGTTTTGTAAATTATGATTCAATTCTTATAAAATTGTGAAATTTTCTAGAGTTGAATGAAATTATTCAAATTAAATTATTGATTAGTCACTTAGGTTTAAAAGTCCTTAATTGTTTTAGGGTTTACGGTCTTAAGTGACTTTAAAGCTTGTAGTTTTTCAAGTTTGGGTTTTATCAAATAATGGGCTTTTGAATTGGAAAATTAGGTTCGTTTTTAATTGTAAACTTGAGTTCTTAGTTTAGTTAATCCTTGAAAATGTTTGGGAAGTATTCTTAGTTAGAGCATAGGCTCGCAAAAAGTAGGGTTTACTATTACTTTCTCTCTTTAGCTCACTCTCTCTCTCTATAAATCTCACTCTACCGAGACTACTACCACAATTGAGCACCCTAGAATCACTCCCCATCACCTAGGCTCCAAAACTCGACCACCTTCGACCCTCCCCCCCCCTGTGGCATCTCCACCAACTCGCTACCATACGAACCCTAACTACTACCTTTTTCCCTCTTTGAACCACTACTCCAACCACTCTTTGACCCAAACCAATCCTACGACTAAACTCACCACATCCCTAAACCCCTAAGAAAATAACCCTCTTACGCCCAACAACCTTAAAACACCAAGATCTCAACACCATCACTGGCCACCACTTCGGATCATCCTTCAAACCTCCCCTAAATACCACGGCATTGAACCTACCCTCCTTCCTATTCCCAATCCAAGAGTCACAAAAAACCACTCACCCGCTCATTTTGGTGCTTGGAACAGCTTAAATTGAGCCACTCGCTGCCTGCCCTCACCCTCTTTGGCTAAGCATGTGTAAAGCACGTGATTCGTGTCATCTAAATTACAACCCGACTGACTTGACCCGATGACTCGTGCATTTGACGCGATGAACCTACCTAGGTTCCACCCACGCACTCAAATCCGTCTTAAGTTTATTTATTTATTTTTTACTTATTTATGTAAATGTAATAATATAAAAAAAAAGAAAGAGAAGAAAAAGAAAAAAGAAAAGAAAAGAAAAAGAAAAAAAGAAAAGATTATTTTTTATTTTATTTTTACTAGTTTAATAAAAATAAAAAAATATAATAAGTAATAAATAATTAAGGTAACATAATAAAATTAATAGGTTAATGAATAAAAATTGTTTTAGCACATAAAAAAAATCAAGTTTTCAAAAATAAATAAAAATAAATAGACCATTTTCCAAAATAGGATTATTTAGAATTTTCAAAAATAAGTTTCAATTTAGGACCTTTTTTAGAAATTTTCTTAAATGAACCCAATTGAACTAAAAATGTAAACTTGATTTTTTTCAAAAATTAAAATCAAATTAACCCATTAAAATTTTTATTAAAAAGAATTACATGCATCTAATCTTGAATAATGGGTATGTAGGCACCTATGGGGCGATAAAAAAATTAAATTTTTTTTCCCTTTTTCTTTAGTTTAGATCATTTTTTTTTTCAATTACAAATAACCAAGTTTTGTCTTTTAAAATTTAAAAGTGATTTTTAGGTTTAATTCTAATTTTAGAAAGTCAATGGTACTCGTAAGGGTTTAAAATTCTTAATCCTCAGACTTAAATCTCTAGTTTTCAAAAACCATTTTAGAAAATCGGTTTTTCTTGTTAGACTAGTAGTTAAGTTATAACCAATTAACCCAATTGGTTATAACTTAACTGTTTTTTTCAACTTTGGTCGGGTAGTGACTCCAAAGTTGTTTTTCAAAATAAAAAGATTGGTTTTCTTTAAACCCTAGTCAAGGGTCAGTATTAAATGGATAGGGTTTAATACTGGTTGGTTTAGAGAAGACTTAATTTATAAAAAGAATTAGGAGGGTAATAAACCAGGCTTGATAGCTTGGTGACTTCACTGGGGACATCAAAAGGGTTAGCCATTTAACTTTCCAAAATTAAAATTGATCTCTAAAAATCACCTTGATGTAATTTATTTAATTTCTTTCATTCTTTGTTATTTATCATGATTATGCTAACATTTCCTTTGCAGGTTTAATTTTATTTATCGAAATAATTAAGGGTGGGGGGAAGGAATTCATTTTTCGTACCATGAATGCATGATAGATACGGTCAAATCTAGACCATCTTAAGACCTTAGGATGAGGAGCCATTGTGTAAGTTTTGGGCGTAATGGGGCAACCACCATTCGGGCCAATTAGGCTACCCCACTTAAACTTGAATGTGACTAAGGAACAATTCTTCCATAAACGCATGGGGTCATAAAGTTTAAGGACCTTTAGATCAACCCTTTTTGCATACATTTCATGAGATTGACGAATAACTAATAAAGATGCAATGTTATAAAAAGAGAAAAGAAAAAATAATGGAACCCAGAGATTTCTTTCCCTGTATTTTTCCTAAAATTCATGTATGTAGGGAGTTGTTTTCTGTAATTTCTTTTCATGTAAATAGTCTTTCCTTTGTAATTTATGCTTTTCTTGTAATATTTCAGAAATGGTTAGCTCGTCCAACACCAAGGTCTTTGTTAAAGAGATTCATGTCCACAAGCTCACAAACCCAAAGCCTATACTTAACCAATAGTTTCAAACCTTCAACCTAAGAGAACAACAGTTCATTACCAACAAAATTAAGCTTATACTCTTATTAGCCAAAGTAGATGTTAACATTACGCTGGTAAGAGCCTTAGTCTATTTCTAGGAGCCCAAAGAAGTGGCATTTCGATTTAAGCTACACCTAATTAGTTTAACCCTAGAAGAGTACACCTAACTGCTCTAAGCTCCTCCTTTAGATGAAATATATGTTCTAGAGCTCAGCTTTGGTCCAGCTTATAGTTTTTCAAAATTCTTAAGGATCTATAAAACTGAGGTAAATGAGGCCCTAGATGATTACAACAAATACGCTATTAAGATATGGGATCTAGTCAATTGGTTCCAGAACAAACCTAGCTCCAACAGATGGGCTCTTTTTCTTGGAAATTGGGCAGAAAACCTAATTAATGCCTATGTAATAGCAGTATTTACCACTATCTTATTTCTGAGTGGATCTTTTCTTATACACTTTATGGTGATAGAGCTAATGGCTCAATTCTAAGAAGGGAAGTCTTACATTCCTACCTTACTTGCTCAACAAATAAGAAACCTTAATTTCCTTAAGAAAAGAGGCTGTAGAAATATCAGATCAAGCATAGCATCATTAATGGTCTGGTTCATCAATCACATCAAATGCTTTGGGTTAGACTTGATAAGGGGAGCATTCACCAATAAGATTGATCATATTAACTCTTTTGTTGATAAGATCAAATTACCAAATGATATCCTTACCTCTCTTTGGATAGAAGTTTTACAAGATTTTTAAGTCGAAGACATACTGTGGACCACTAGATTGAGCAATTACATTAAGGTCATACTGATTTGCAAAGATTATCATGCTGTACCATTAATCAGAATGAGTTAGTGTACAAGTTACTACCAAAACAACATGGTAAGGCAATTTAGGGGGATCTAGGACATTGTTCATAAGCCTTCATTAGAGTTGTTCACCCACGACCTTGAAGAGCCTCACTCAGCATAAAAGGTATCCAAGCTTCATAAGATCAAAGCTTGATGGGATACTCGTAAGCCCTAATGACGATTTGAGTGACTTCATAGGTGAAGTAGACAAGCATTGAGTGACCAAAGAATACTTATACGATTAACTTCACAAGGCAGGCACAATACAGTATTGAGCACTAGAAGTCTTTCAACCTTCCCTTATGCACCTTGGCATTGAAATGGTGATCTATATGGACGAAGTAAAAGCTTGTATAGAGGTCCTCTATGATGAGAAAGGTAGATGGGAAAATCTATTTCAAGAGTTTAGGCAAAGGTCATATACCTTGGAACATTAGCTGAAGATGGCCAAGAAGAAGATTCAAGAGTTCAAGGAAGCGACTAAGTAAGATCGAAAGAAGGAGAAGAAAGTGTCATCTATCCCATAGAAAAAAAAAGGAAAATTAGTATAGATGGATTTGTATCTTTTCCTTTCTTTCATGTAATAAAACTCTGGGAATTCAAAAATAATAAGTAACTTGTCATTCTATTAATTATTCATTGATTCCTTCCTTTCCATCTGTGTAGCTCATTTTCATTTCATTCATTTGCATTCTTTCAAAAAATTAAAATATTCGTATGTTAACTTTTTGAAAAGTAGTTTTAACTAAGTCACCAAGATAGCTCCTAAACGTCAAACTCTCTAGAGAAGCCCTATCAAAACCTGGTCTCAAACTAGAAAGGCCAATTAAGGAAATGAAAACACCTACACCAACAATAGCAATGTCAACCCCATGGTTGTCAATTCTACTGAGCTGAGTTTCCAATCTTTGAAACGAACAGTATGGAAGATTGCAGATCAACTAAGTTTTCTTGCTGACAACATCTCTTTGCTTAGGTCTATGACTCCATCAAAGGAAGAAAGTTCCATAGCCCAATATAGAAAGAATGTTGAAGCCCTACCCCTTAAAGAAGCTTACCTAAGGTCAATTAGAGCTTAAAATCCTTTGAAATAGAAGGGGTGTTTCCAAGGGCTATCCTAACTTTTGAGCCAAATACTTACTCGTTCCTAGTTAATCCAAAGCCTAAAGTTAATCAAGATAGATTAAAAGAGCTTTAGAAATGGCTAACTCTGCAAATTATTTAAAAAAAGAAAATGCTTGAGGGATATGATGGATTCAAGCGCGTCGAAATAACAAACTTCTCTACCTATGATTATGGAAGCTTCTAAAACTTGAAGCTAATCAAGATAGATTAAAAGAGCTTTACAAACGGCTAACTCAACAAATTACCAAAAAAAAAAAAAGCAAATGCTCGAGGGATATGATGGATTCAAGCACTCCGGAATAGCAAACTTCTCTTCCTGTGATTATGGAAGCTTCCTGAAAAAGTTCAAAGTACCTGACTTTGAAAAATACAATGGGACTAGATGTCCCAAGCTGCACACCTGGCTATATGTACGTAAGATGGGTAAATATGTACAGTATGACTAGCTCATGGTCCAGACATTTCAAGACAACCTAACTGGTCTCGCCTTATCCTTTTATGCCCAATTAGACCTGAATCAGGTGAATACATGGGAGAAGCTAGCTAGAATGTTCTATGAGTAATATAGATTTAACGTCAAAGTAGCGCCAAACATGATGGATTTGGTTACCCTAAGGAAGAGGCATAATGAATCCTTCAAAGAATATGCCTAAAGGTAAAGGTCCCTAGCTGTAAGGGTATTTACTCCCGTGATTGAGAAAAGCTGATCACAACTTTTATTAACACTCTTAAGAGGCCCTATTTTGCTCACCTAATCAGATAAGCCTCATTTATCTTTACAAAAGTGGTGGCAATAGGGTATTGAATTGAAAGTGCCATTTCCTCTAGTAAGATACAAGAGATAGCAGATAAAAGACTACCTTTTACTAAACCTACCACTAGCAAGCTTAAAGAAGCTACTGTCAGCATGGTCAATTCGAATGCTAGGCCTAACTCTTGAGTCTCTTTCTGGGCAGATCCCCCACTAGCTCAACAAAAGTATAAAAGTGAACTATAAGTTAGCGAAATCTTGAGGTAGTTCACTAGAATACCCGTTCTGCTCAGTCAAGTACTTGAAAAGCTAAAGAGAGATAATCTGCTCCATTCTACGGCCCCCAATGAAAGGTATAAGACGAGGTTTTTTTATCCCAATGCAAGATGTTAGTATCATCTAGGGTAGGTAGGCCATTTAACTGATTCATGCTGGAGGTTGAAAAACAAAATTGAAGGCTTAATTGATGAAGGTACAATATAACTGGATTTTATGGAGGCTCTTACTCCAAACGTCAACAACACCCCCCTGCCAAACCATGGGCCCATCATCAATATGATATTTGACCACTTAGAGCCTACCATCAATAGGATCAATCCCAACTAAGAACCTAAGGTTGATAGATTCTATAAAAAAAGAAGTTTCATAAACTAAAAGGTACAGCTTCCATGTGCTTATGGCCCTTGAAAATTATAAAGCTACCCCCTTCAACTACTAGGCAATATACCATGGGCCGTTAAGCTCGCTTGTAAGGGGGATCACCCACTCTAGTAAAATTTATGATCCAAGAGATGACTTAAAAAAGAAGGTCATGTTGGAAATGCCAAGCATTGAACAAGCTGAACATAAAGAAGGATTAATTGCCTTCATCAAGATGATCAAGTCTAGCGAGTATAAAATAATGGATCAGCTCACTAAGACTTTAGCACAAATATCCCTCATGAGTTTATTGATGGCATCGAACCTTTATCAGGAAGCTTTGTTTAGAACACTAAGGGAAATTAAGATCCCTCATGAAATCCCAATTGAAATTATTGGTTCTATCACTAATTCCATCCTCACTATGGATCAAATTTCCTTCTTTGCCGAGGAATTGGGGAAAGAAGGTAACTAGCACACAAAACCTCTATTCATAATAGTGAGGATAAAAAACATCATCACAATAAGAGTCCTCATCAATAACGGGTCATCTCTAAATGTCTGCCCTCTGGCCACCCTAGATCTAGTGGGCATTGATACAACCACTATCAAGCTAAGTTCGACAATTGTGAGGGCTTTTCATAAGTCTAGTAGAGAAATAATAGAGGAGATTGGCTTACCAGTGGTTATAAAACCATAGACGTTCAATATCCCATTCTAGGTTGTAGATACTCCAAGGACCTTTAATCTGTTATTAGGAAGGCCTTAGATACATTTAGTAAGGGTCATACCATCAAGTCTTTATTAGAAAGTTAAGTTCATCTCCAACGGTCAGGTCATCATAATCTTGGGTGACCAAGATTATGAAATCTATAAAGAGACAGCTATACCCTATATTAGTATGAAAGAGCAAGAGGACTTTGGACTCCAAATATTTGATGAGGTGTGCATGATCACTAATCAATAGAAGGATAGGAGACTAAAATTTAAAGAAGGCCAGTTTGGGACCTATGGGCTAGGATACATTTTGACTTCGATGGAAGAGTTATAGAGAATGCAAACCAGGGGCAGAAAAGGTGGTAAGTTTTATCATACTTTAATGACCTTCCCTTTATTATTAGAAACTTTCATTCGAGATGAAGCCAAGAACTCAAAGCTTACCAAGGAAGTCACTTCTAGCAGAAATGGGTTGGCCTATCCAACAAATCCCAACACTTGAATAATTGGTTCTCTATCCCTGTAAATAGCAATAAGTCTTCTTTAGGGTAAAGGATGAATCAAGATCCAGTATTTTATGGAATTTTGTAATCAATTACCTTTGTTCTTTAAATGATTGTACTTGAAAGAGAGTTCTCCTAAATAAAATTAGTTTCTTTTCCCTTTACTCTTGCCTTACTTACACTCTTCCTTTTACATACTTTTATTTTATTTAGATCTAACGATCTAAATAAAGGCCATGGATACCTCATGCAGATAGATGATGAAAATATTGATATCACTTTCAACCCTACTGGGTTAGTCATTAGGAGTGATGTTAATGACCATAATGATGTCCAAGAAAGTTGGCAAAAACATGAAATGAGTAGAATTTCCATTGACGAGCCAACCAATAAAATTAATGTTTGGACCAATGATAACCCTAAGGTATTGAAGATTAGGAGAAATTTGAAAGAAGATCAAAAGGCAGAGATGACTACATTATTATCTAAATACCAAGATGTATTCATATGGTCTTATGAAGACATGCCCAAATTAGATCCGTTGATTATAGTCCATCATTAACCAACATAGGAGGATATTAAACCTAAGAAACAAAAGTTAAGAAGATTCTGATTAGATGTTCTGTTGAAAATCAAGAAAGAAGTTAGAAAATTACTAGAGGTTGGTTTTATCGAGGTATCTGATTATCCTGAGTGGGTGGCTAACATTGTGCCCTTAACAAAGAAGAATGGAAAAGTCAAAGTGTATGCGGACTTTCGAGACCTTAATCAAGAAACCCCTAAAAATAATTTTCCTTCATCCCATGTTGATGTTTTAGTTGATAACATGGATAGAAATCATCTTTTCTCTTTCATGGATGAATTTTTCGAGTATAACCGAATTTGAATGGCTGAAGAAGATAAAGTTAAGATGACATTCATCACAGCTTGGGGTACGCTTTGCTACAAAGTAATGCCTTTCAGACTTAAAAATGTTGAGGCAACTTACAAAAGGGCCATGGTAGCAATCTTTCATGACATGATGCATAAAGAAGTTGAAGTATATGTTGATGATATGATTGCTAAGTCTAAGGAAGGAGAAAATCATGTGGAGAGTCTAAGGAGATTGTTTGATAGGTTGACAAAGTCAAAGTGATAGTTGACTTGCCTTCGCCATATACACTTAAAGCAATCAGAGGTTTGTTGGGCTGTTTAAACTATATAGCCTAGTTCATTTCTCAACTCACAAACAAATGCCATCCTTTGTTTAAGTTGTTAAAAAAGAACGCTAAGATCAACTGGGATGAAGAGTTCGAGCAAGCCTTTACATCAATTAAGGTATACCTCATGAACCCTCCAATATTGGTAGCTCTAAAACCTAAGAAGCTACTATTCCTATATTTGACAATATTACTAGAGTCCATGGGGTGGATGTTTAGCTAGAAAGATGAGGAAGGAAAGGAATGGGCTATATACTACTTAAGCAAGAAATTCACTACAGGGGAGTAGAGATATTCAGAAATTGAAAGAACCTACTGTGCTTTGGTCTGGGTAATGCATCATCTTAGACAATATACAATCTACTACCAAGTTGAATTGTTGACTCAATATGATTCCTTAAAGTACTTGGCAAACAAATCGGCCTTAATTGGTAAAATCTCAAAGTAGCAAATGCTGCTATCAGAGTTTAACATTATGTATGTGAACTAGAAGTCAGTCAAGGGGCAAGCTCTAGTAGATCAATTGGTAGAAAATCCCTCTGGTAGCACTCCTTAAGAGGCACAAATCAATTTCCCTAAAGAAGATGTCTTAGCAGTTGAGGGAAACTCTGATAAAGGAGAAGATGATGAGCTACCAAAATGAAAAATGTTCTTTGATGGTTCAGCCAATTTGTCTGGGTATGGAATTAGAGCAATACTAATATCCCTTGAAGGTACTCAAAACCCCATGGCTATAAGGCTTGTTTTCCCATACATTAATAATATTGTTGAGTACGAAGCATGCATCATGGGACTCAAGATGGCCCTAGACAAAGACATTCAAGAATTAGAAGTTTATGGGGACTCTTCACTCATTATTGGCTAAGCTTGGGGAGAGCACAAGACTAAAGATCCTAAACTGATGCCTTATCACCGGTACTTCACTGAGTTGGTGGAGAATTTCAAAGAAATCACCTTCAATCACGTACCATGGACTCTGAATCAATTTGCTGATGCCTTAGCCACATTGGCATCTATGATCCAGATATCCAATGGAGTTAAGAGCCAACCTCTTACTATTGAAATTGAAGATAAGCTTACCTTCTGCCTAACAATTGAGGGTATGAACGACTAAAAACCGAAGTACCATGATGTTAAGACATTCCTACAACAAGGCACATACCCTAAAGAGGCCGGGAAAAAGGATAGAAAGATGATTAGGAGATTGGCGACTCAATTCTTAGTAAGTATGTCCACCTTATACTAATACTCATTTGATGGTACACTCTTAAGGTGTGTAGATGACAAAGAGGTTGAGAAGTTAATGAAAGAAGTGTATGAAGGATTATGTGGCCCTCATATGAATGAATACATGCTAGCAAAGAAAATTATGAGGTTAAGGTATTATTGGTCAACAATGGAAAGTGATAGCATCAAACACTTTAGGCACTATCACTTATGCCAAGTTTAAGCAAAAAAGATGAATGCCTCACCTTAGGAATTACATGCCCTCTCAGCACCATGGCCTTTCTCAATGTGGGGCACAGATAACATCGGCTTAATCACTCCAAAAGCATCTAATGGGCATCGTTTCATACTAATTGCCATTGACTACTTCAGCAAATGGGTTGAAGCTTTGTCTTACTTGAGCCTTACTAAAGGGGTCATAGTTAAGTTCATCAAGAGAGATATTTTGGCTTGATATAGGACTTCGAAAATGAACATCATTGACAACAAGCCTATATTAGAATTGTGTCGATAGTTCTAGATCATTTACAGGAATTCTACTCCTTACTAAGGACAATGACTGGAGCCGTTGAAGCAACCAACAAAAATCTCAAAAGAATCATTGAAAAAATGGCTGTCACATATAAGGACTAGCATGGGATGTTACCCTTCGCACTCATGGCCTATTGAACTTCCATCAAAACATCGATTGGGGCAATGCTGTACTCTTTAGTATATGGTATTGAAGCAGTCTTACCAGTAGAGGTTAAGATCCTATCGCTTAGGGAACTATTAGAAACTCAGTTGGACGAAGCCAATTAGGTAAAGAAACACATCAAGTAGCTGAATCTAATTGACGAAAGGAGATTGATAGCCCTATATCATAATTAATGTTATCAACAAAGAATGGCTCAAGACTTTAACAAAAGGGTATGAACCTGAAACCTCAAAGAAGGAGATTTGGTGTTAAGAAAAGCTCTCCCCAACGCACAAGACTCCAGAGGGAAATTTTCTCCTAATTATGGAGGTCCTTATGTCATGAAGAGAGTATTATTGGGAGGGGCTTTGATTTTATACCATATGGATGGTTTAGATTTAAGAGATCCTGTAAATGCCAATGTTGTAAAATTGTACTATCTATAAGAAGTTAGTGGAAATTTTACTTAAAACACGAAAATGCCAGTTATTTAAATGTCAATGTGGTCTAATTTTCATTATCTACAAGCAAATTTAGTATCCTTGGCCGTTGTTGTTGTTAGAATAATCACCTTCTCCATAGAAAGGTCCAATTCCCTTTAATCCATTTAATAGAACCTACACATTGCAAACACAAGAAGAGTTAAGGAATGAGATCTAGAACATTGGTAATTAACAAAATTCTTTAAAATAATTTATTACAAATTGATCCCCCTTGATGGGGAGTTTTATTATCTATTTTTTTAGGAGAATGAGAAACTTGAGTAAGTAATCATGATAGATGAGAATAAGGCTTTTAGCTCATAAAAGTTCCAAAGAGACAAAAAAAGTGGGTATCTTTTTGTATCTAGTTAATTTCCAAAAGAGTCAGCTAAGTTTTAAACGTTCTACATCAAGAGCATCTGGGTTGATAACAAGGGACTAAAACATGTGTTAGTGATTTCTGATGGGGCTTTTAATAAAGGTTTGACAATTTTGGGTGCTATTGACAAAGACCAAGTAACCATTTCTACACAATGTTAGTACACCGTTTTTTGAATCTTGCACTTGCATTTAGATCAGTTTTTTACTTCTAACAATCTTTTTTAACCAACCCATAAGGCATTCACTTACTGCATTTAGTGTTTAGCCAACCTTTGAAGACACGATACTAACTTAGGTCATCTTTCTAATTCATAGGGCACTTCCCCTCACTAAGTTTCTCTCATGCAAGCCTATAGGGCAATTCCACTTTGTTCACCAAATTTTGCTCAAGCAAGTCCATAGAGCACTTCCTTTCGCCAAGTTTTCTCTTAGCAAGCTCGTAAGGTACTTCTCTTCATCGGTTTCTTTTGACACAACACTAAGTTCAAGATTGCTAGTCCTCGAGAGATGCTCTTGCCTAAGTTAGTGACCCTTGCGAGGCATGACCAAGTTTTAGATCGATCCCATTTTATGGTTGTTAATCCTCGATAGACACTCTTGCCTAGGTTAGTAAGCTTAGTGAGGCACAACCAGGTTTTAAATCAATCCCAATTTAGGATTGCTAGTCCCCGAAAGACATTCTCACTTAGGTTATTGAGCTTAGTGAGGCATGACTAGGTTTTAGATCCATCCCATTTTAGGGTTGCTAGTTCTCGACAGACGTTCTCACCTAGGTTAGTGAGCCTAGTGAAGTACAGCCGGTTTTAAATCGATCTCACATTAGGGTTGCTAGTCTTTGAGAGACACTCCTGCCTATGTTAGTGAGCCTAATGATCCATAACCAAGTTATAGATTGATCCCACATTAGAGTTGTTAGTCCCCGATAGACGCTCCTACTTAGGTTAGTAAGCCAAGTGAGGCACAATTAGGTTTTAGATCGATCCTAGTTTAGGGTTTTTTGTCCCCAAGAGACGCTCCCACCTAAGTTAGTAAGTTTAGTGAGGTACAACCAAGTTTTAGATCGACCCTAGTATGGGGTTGCTAGTCCTTGAGAGATACTTTCGTCTAAGTTAGTGAGCCTTGTGAGGTACAGCTAGGTTTTAGATTAATCCTAGTTTTGGGTTGCTAGTCTCTAAGAGACGGACTTGTTGATAAAGCTAATTTAACCCCTATTTTATTAGCGGCAATGAAGCGATATCCTAAAGATTTATGTGCTTAATTGAAAGAATTGACACTTAACTAGTTAATATATTTGCTTCAGGTTCAATTCAGTACAATGGGAGAAAAGGAGCTAGAAAGACTGCATTTGGAGCATGAAAACTCAGAGGAATGAGGACTTTTTGAAAGCAAGGGAGGATCCATGACCGTGGCTAAAACAATTGATGAATAGCTGTGGAAATGAGACAATAAGTGGAGCTTATGACCTTGAACCACGGCCATGGTGGTAGGACAACTACAGCTTTACACATGGCCGTGGTACACCTCGGGTGCACGAAAAGAAAGAATTTTTATTGTATTTTTCGTAGGTATATATATATAGGGGAAGAGAGTTCTAATTTTTTACTCTTCCTTTAGTTGTTTTGCTTTGACATTGAGAAGTTAGGGTTTAAAATAATTGGAGAGATTACACCGTGAGATTTACGGAAGATTGAAAAACGTTTGCTTAGATTTCAATTGAGAGTTTAGCTATCGAAATTTCTTGAGAAAAGTGCGCGCTTTCCAGTATTTTCATCTGTATAAGGAATCGGTGAGATTGTTCGCATTTCTTATTATCATAGAGAATTGTGTGCAATTGTAATTACATTGAATCATGAGTTCCTTCATACATAATTATATTGATGCTATGAATTCCAATTCTAAATAATTTATCAGATGGGAATGAGATAAACCCTAGAGTGCTAAAATGATTGTAGTAGTTACGTTATAGGAGTAATATAAATATGGCTTATTTCAGATTGCAACTCTTTCTATTTCAATTATGACTTGTCTAAGTTATGATTGTTAGAGGTTATAAACATGGGAGTGTTTGTAAACTCATTAGGAGTTCTTGATTAAAGAATTCAGGTAATTGCAGAAGCAGTGTTTAATTGTTTAATCAGAGATTATTGAGAGATTAATGCAATATCTTAGACTCATTAATCACTAAGGAATTAGGATAATTGGGCTAAAGATATTAGATTATCATATCATTGGAAGATGTATGATAATGTTACTATTGATTAGAAAGTGGAAGCGGACTAATTAGATTAGAGGTCGAATCCTTAATTTAAGGAATTATAATCTCAATGAAATAACCATACATATATTATTCTATATAACTCAATGGCAACTTGATTAGTACCTCTAGGGTGGAATCTTGATTTCCCATTACTTTTCCATTGAGAAGTTTTTCAAATCAGTTTTTGATCTCATTGTAATTGAATTAAGTTAGTTTTAATTTTAGTATACAAAATTAGCAACACAAAAGAAAACCCTATTCTCGATCCACCTAAATATTAATTAAAGCTAGCATAGGTTTAGTACTCTACTTAAGTCCTCGTAGGATCGACTTTTATCTTCAACATTATACTACTTGATACGATCTAGTATACTTGCTGGTATTGCGCTCCAATTGTTTTTAAACACCTTTTCAGCGTATCACTTGCCTAGGTTAGTGAGCCTAATGAAGTACAACTTGGTTTAGATAAATCCCAATATAAGATTGATTGTTCCTTAAAGACACTTCAACCTAGGTTAGTGAGCCTAGAGAAGCACAACTAAGTTTCTTTTCTTCATTTAAATCAATTTTAAGATAGTTATAGTTGTTTCAGAGTCTTTTTGAGGGCAAAAATAGTGTTTGTATCATCTTTATGGCAAAGTTTAGGGCAATTGTAGACAATTAATTTTTGCCTCCCTTTTTATTTTTTAAATTAAGTTATTAGGTCTTAAATCAGAAAAAATAAAGAAAAAGGATATTAAAGAAAACCCCCCAAAATTGAGAAATTCAGAAAAAAATAAGAATCTTAGAAAAATACAAAGAAATAGTAAAATAAAAAAATACAAAAGATAAGAAATTTAGAAAAAAAATACAAAAAATTGAAAAATTACAAAAAATAGAAAAATTGAAGAAAGTAAAAGATTTTGGAAAATAACATTTTATTACGATAGATTTTTTACTTTTGAAATAAGTTTAGAAATTGGGCTGTTCAACTTAGGCTTAGATTTAAATATAGCCCAAGTTGACAAAGTCTATATGTGCAATTTAGTTGCATATATAGACAAGGCATAGGCTAAGGACCTAATAGATAAGCATATGGACTTGGATTAGGTATCGAGCATGAGGTCTTGGGTTAGAGTCATAGAGGGGGCATACAAAGTTTTTTATATTTTTTTGCATCAGAGACTGTCATGTGTTAGGATTTTATTGCATCACGTGTCAAGATTGGATGGCATGATGATGTGGCACCACATGTTAGCTACATAGCATGCCACATCGACCGCCACGTGTCACGTAATGACATGTAGTATGTCGGGGTTGGTTAGCATAGCTGACGTGGCACTACGTCAGCCCATTTTTCCCTCCTCTTCTTTCATTTTCCCTTTGTTTCCCTCTCTTTCCCTCCTCTTTCCGTCGTTTTTCTCCAAAATTCTAGCACTTTCCTCGTCGGGCATCTAGTTTTAATGCCATTTTTGAACCTCTTCTTATTGCAATTTTACCAAATCAATGGCGAAATTGAAAACTAAACATAGCCTATTGTGAATTGAACCCATTAACACATCAAAATACAATGAAAGGAGCATTCAAATTGAGCTCCAAAATTTGGAAAAAAAAAATTGATTTTCTGGACATTTTCAATAAATTTGAATTTGAGGTTTTCGTGTTTCTAGGATTAATTTGTGTATAAAAGGGTGTTGGGGGAGCTCATATAAACACACACAACCTTATATAATCACTTAAAACAGTCTCTCTCCCTCCCACGATTACTTGCTTTCTCTAACTCAGTCCCTTTCTCTCTTTGAATCTCTCTCTACCGAGCCTACTAACATGGTCGAGCACCCTAGAATTACTCCCTACACCTAGGCTCCAAAGCTTGACAACCTTCGACCTCCGCCGTGGCCTGTAGCAACACCACTAACTCGTTACCACCAAAACCTTAACCACTGTCTCTCTCTCTCCTCAAACCACTACTCCACCCACTCTTTGATACAAACCAATCCTAAGACTAAATTCACCACATCCCTAAACCCTTAAGCTAACACCTCTCTCATGCCTAGTAACCCCAAAATGGCAAGATTCGAACACCACTGCTGGCTAACACATCGGATCACCCTTTAAACCTCCCTTAAATACCATGGCATTGAACCTAACCTCCTTATTCTCAATCCAAAACTCATAAAAAACCACTCACTCGCTCATTTTGGTGCTTGGAATAGTTCAGATTGAGCCACTCATTGTCTACCTTCACCTTCTTCGACCAAGTACATGCGGAGCACGTAATTCGGGTCATCCGACCCATAACCTAATCGACCTGACCTGACGACTCGTATGTTTGACTCGAAAGATCCGACTTGACTGACTTGCCTAGGTCCAACCTGCATGCTCAAATTCGTCCGAAGTTTATTTATTTATTTATTTTGTTTATTTATTTATTTGTTTTACTTATTTATGTAAATGTAATAATATAAAAAAAGAAGAAAAAAAGAAAAGAGTATTTTTGTTTTATTTTATTTTTACTAGTTTAATAAAAATAAATAAAATATAATAATTAATAAATAAGTGAGGTAATATAATAAAATAAATAGTTTAATGAATAAAAATTGTTTTAGCATTTAGAAAAATCAAATATTCCCTCTGTATCATACTGTGTCAATATTTAAAAAAAAAGAAAAAAAAAACTTCAGTATTAACTTTAAAATTTTTTTTTGGGGCATGATTTATAGAAGTTAGCTGTAGTATAGACTATTATGGAATTGTTATTTTTTCAATACTTTCGAACAAATTTTTTTAAAAAAGAAAAATATTAAAAAGATATTTTTTTATTAAAACCAATTTCATGATAATCATTTATTTGGTCGATTTCCGTTGTAATGCCCTATAGTACTATACTATTAAGAACTAACAAAATACAAAAAATAAAAAATAAAAAAATAGAGAAAAAGATTTGACCATTAGATTTGTATTGTGAATTATTTTCCATCTTAAGGTTGCTAATTTTGTAAATATCTAAATTCTCATTCTTCATGTTTATCCATTAAGTTGTCACGATCCTAATATAACTTTTTCTATGAGTCACCACTCTTATGTCATCTGTTCAATAGGTTTTTCATTGTAAAATAATTTTCTTTTCTGTATATCATCCCTATAATATAATCATCCTATGTCCTTGGCCATTAGTCCCAATGTTTCCAATTTTTTCTTATGCTTGGATTCATCAATGTCAATATTAAGCTTCTATGACATAAAATCAACATTTTTTTTTTCAATAAAAAAGTTTCCAAAAAGAAAAAATAAGAAGGGATTCTTGTAGGCTTTGAAAGATTTCTTTTTAAGTAATTTAGCTTAACTTGAAGCCCATAATCACTCGTTGTCAAAATCAAGATGTCTGAATCCTTTGAATAAAGAATAGCCACAACCGAAGGGGTTTTGAGCAAGCATGCGAAGCAAGTTGAGACCATGGCCCATACCCAAGCCTAGGGGCCTATTGACATACCATTTAAGGTAGACAAGTTAAAAGAGTTGCCAGTTCATAAGCTTAACAACAGTAGAAAAGGCTTCAAGAAGCAATTGAAATAGAAATTGATGAAGATGGAAGAAGAAATCTTCTAGAAAATTGAAGAGAAAATGGGAGTTCTTAAGGATCATGATGTGCAGAGTAATCCATACTTGAGCAATGTTTCCACTTTTGAAGAACATGAGTTACCCAATAAGTTTAAGGTACCAAATTTCGAAAAGTATGATGGAACAAGCTGCCTTAAACTTTACCTTATGCCTGCAAAATGGCTCAATTCTCTAAACATGAGTAGTTGATGATTCAAACTTTTCAAGATAGCTTATGGTGCGAACAATGATAAAGAACAGATAGGGCCAATCACTGAATGGGTCCAAGCTTATAGAAAGCTCGAAAAAGGGGTAATGGGGAAAGGTACAAAAAGAGTGATAAAGATGAATGGAGTAGTAAGTAAAAACCCATGAATAGTTCTAGAAGATATGACACACCAAAGGAACTTCCAAGGACTTATGGCACAATTCAATATGACGCACGAATTGGCCTAATGAGATTACTTACCACCTAACCTTACTTAAAGAAAAGGATAAGAGTGATGCTGAGAGTAAACAAGCAATGTTTATGCAAGGAAGAAAATAGTCAAGTGTATTGAAGGTAATCTGATTGATGTTGCAACTGTAAGTATAGGGGTATTTATATTTGTAAACAAGGGCAACTTACCCAAAAGAGAAAAGACAAAAAGGGCATTTCCTAATGGGATAATGTACATGTTACAAAGGGGAAAAAATGAATATATAAGGAAAATAATCATTAGTGCTACAGATTCTATATGTGATACTGTATACGTTGCAATGTGGCATTGGTGGGGTCATTAGGAGATGTGGACAAAAAGTATGGATAGATGGGCTTATCTGAGTAGGGATAGCTTCATTAGTTCAGATTATCTCTCTTGGCTTCTCAGTAAGGATGATGTTGAGTGATTAGGTGGCTTGGCAATAGAGAGTAATCGTCAACTTGGCATGCTACAGAATAAAGGGCGGTCATATGGTATGGCATTAGAGGTGACTTGGTGAGTAAGTATTCGGCCTCTGCATGGGTTGGTTGGAACTTAAGGATTCGTTGTGCCAACTAATCTAGTCCTCGGGCTTACCTACGGGTTAGGGGTCCCATAGCTTGATTCCCATCATTCTCTTTGGGTTGTTTTTGATTTGGGATCAAATTCGAATGGTGTTCGCTTAGTCCTCCATCAAGGTGATATGGATTAAGGTCGGTAATGTCGAAGGCGGGAGAAACCCCATAGCCCTCAGATAGCTCCAACTTGTAGGTGTTATCATTGATTTTTTGGAGGATTCTGAGAGATCCTTCCACTCTTGTAGATAAATTGTTCTTCCTTTTATTCAGGAACCACTCCTTGCTACGGTGTAGCCATACCAAGTCTCCCAGCTGAAATTGTTTGGCCGACTGACCCTTAGTCTTTTCATGCATTCTTTTAGTAGCTTGGTCATGTGATAAATGACCTTATCATAGATGTGTTGAATGGATTATGCCCTGGCCAAAGCATTGGGGTCCTCTTGTACGGATGCAAGTATAGGGACATGGTTGAAGGAGAACTTGGGATTGAATTCATAGACCACTTCAAAGGGGGTCTTCTTGGTGGTGTCATGTATAGTTTGGTAATAAGCAAACTTAGCCATTAGTAGGTAAATGTCCCAATCAGCCAAGTTCTTGGCTACTGTAGCTCGGATAGTGAACCTAAAGTACAATTAACCACCTCTGTTTAGCCATCAGTTTAGGGGTGACATGAGGTGTTGAAGAGTAATTTGGTTCTTAGCCAATGCTATAGGGTTCTCCGGAAATGGCTCAAGAACTTTGGGTCTCTATCAGATACTATTCTTCTCGATACACCGTGTATTTGCATAACCTCCTATAAGAAAAGAGAAGCAATAGTCGAGGTATCGTTAGTTTAGGTATAAGGCACAAAGTGTGCCATCTTACTGAACCGATCGATAATGACCATTACAGAATTTTTTCCCAAGTAGTTCTCGGCAGTCCGAGAACAAAGTCCATGCTTAGTTCAGTCCACGACCTCATCGGGATAAGTAGGGGAATTGCTTTCCCTTATTCATCTTGGTACTTGACCTTTTTGCACAAAGCATAGATTTTGACTACTTGGTGTACATCTCTTCGCATTCTCGACTAAAAGAATCAGCCATTCAATAGTTCATAGGTCTTCCTTTCTCTAAAGTATCCGAAGAGTTCGTCGCTATGGGCTTTTCTGATTAATAATTCTCGTAGGGAATAAGTTGGCATGTATAGTTTGTCCCCTCGAAATAGATAGCCATTTTCTACAAAATACTCTTCTATTTTCCTCCCATCTACGCATCACAAAATTATTGGTCCAAAGTGTAGATCTTTGGAGTATTGTTCTTTGATACTCGCAAAACTAAACAGTCTGGTTTACAGTTCTACCAAGAGGGTATGCCTCCATGAATGAGCATTTGCAATCACATTGCTCTTTCTGTGCTTGTATTTGATTATAAAATTGAATCCCTCAAGGAATTTAACCCATCTTGCCTGCTGCTTAGATAGTTTGGTCTGACTTCGGAGGTATTATAATGACTCATGCTCGATATATACGATAAATTCTCTTGGCAGTAGATAGTGCTGCCTTACTTGCAATGCTTAGATTAGTGCTAAGAGCTCTTTATCATACACGAAGTAATTTAACTGGGGTCATTGGAGCTTCTCACTTTAGACGGTAATTGGTTGGCTTTCGTACATCAGGATAGTGCTTTCTATTGCTTGACGTGTTGCACTTTAGGTTAAAAATTTTGTCGAAGTTGGGGAGCACTAACACTAAGGTAGAGGTCAACTTCTTCTTTATCTTGGTGAAACTCCCCTCTTCCCTTTCTCCCCATCGAAATTTGGTGTTTTTCTTCATTAATTCAGTAAGGGGTATAACGAGGGTATTGAAGTTCTTGATAAACCTTTGGTAAAACAAAGCTAGTTCATGGAAACTTGTTACGTTGGCACAAGTAGTAGGGGTCAGCTATTCAACAATTGCTCAGATCTTTTCATCATCGACTCGTAAGCCTCCTCTACTGTCTGCATAGCCCAAGAATACCACTTCCTCTTGGCAAATGTAGCTTTTCTTTAGGTTATAGCATAATCTCTCAACACAAAGAATATCCAAGACTGCTTTGATGTGTTTATAGTGACTCGGCATATCGGTATTGTAGATCAAGATATCATTGAAGCACACTACGACACACTTCCTGATGAGATGTTAACACATGGTTCATAAGCCTCATGAAGGTACTCGAGGCATTTGATAAGCTTGAAGGGCATGACCATCCACTCGTAAAGTCCATGTTTAGTTTTGAACGCAGTTTTTCACTTATCACCTAGCCTTATGTGGATTTGATGGTAGATAGACTTGAGATCAATCTTCCTTAAAATTTTAGCTCCACTCATTTCATCCAACATGTCTTCTACCTTCGGGATCAGATACTTGTATTTGATTGTGGTTTTGTTTAAGGCTTAGCTATCAACATACATTCGCCAAGTTTCATCTTTCTTCGGCACTAGAAATGCAGGGACAACACAAGGGCTGAGACTCTTTCTCACATATCCTCTTTCCAACAACTCATTGACTTGATGTTGAAGCTTAGAAGCCTGCTCGGGATTCATGCGAGAAGCTGGCTTGTTTAGCAATGCAGTGCTAGGTACTGAGTTAATACAGTACTCTATGCCTCAAGTCAAGAAACAGGTCAGCATATTCATCCAACAGTTCCTTTACCTCCTAGGGTAAATTGTCCTACTCCTTCATTTCCAGTAGTCACTTAATCAACAGGAGGGTCTGCTCATTGGCATTAATGGCCTCCCGGAGCTCGGCTTTACTTATCACCAGAGCCTTCTTCGATTCGCAAGTAAGTTTCATCTGTAACTTGTGAACTTTTCACGACAACATCGGATTTAGTGTAATCTTCCGACCATCCTTCTTGAGCATGTAAGTATTCTTGTAATCGTCGTAGATGACTCTCCTATCAAACAACTATGGTTTTCATAACAACACATGGGAAGTGCAAATGGGTAGTACGTCGCAAAGAATCTAGTCAAAGTAATTGTCGATAATGATCGGTAGCAGTATTGACCGAGTGACTTGTAATGCTCCCTTCTTACTCAACCAATGCAACTTGTATGGCTTTGGATGTGCAATAGTTAGCAACCTTAGTTTTGAGATGAGGTTGGCTGACGCTACATTGGTATAGCTTCCACTATCCATGATGAGGGTACATGTCTGTTCATTCACCTTGTAAGTGATATGAAATAAGTACTCTCTCTGCTCCTCCTCTCCTGAAGGTTCCATGCTCATAGTGTATTAGATAACCGTGAGTAGGTGGTCTAAGTCCTCAGCATATACGTCTTCCTCTATCAACTCTTTCTTAGAATTCTCCTTCTCGATAGGAACCTCTGCTTCCTCACTCCCCATACTTACTCTCTAACTCTAACTTTGGGATGTCTCCCTTAATGACCATCGTCCTTTGGTTTGAGCATTGAGTAGCCATATGTTTGAACCCCTAGAACTTAAAGTATTTGATCCGGCTGGTCTTTTTACCAGATCCTTGCCCCTTCTCATATGTTTAGGTTGGCACTACATCTTTAGGTCAGCTTTTTTGCTTGGCTCTGACATCAACTCTTCTACTCGGCTTGGCACTCAGTAGAGTCCGATTACTTACTTGTCCTGGTCAACTAGTCAGCATTTGGGTCATTGCTTAGCTTCCTTTTTGCCTTTCTACAAGCTGGGCAATCCTAATAGCTTCATCCATCGTGTCAAATCGTTAGAGTTCTATAATGTCTTCGATGTCTCCTCTTAACCCACTAACAAATCTTGAGACTGTTCGAGCTAGTGGTTCCTCCACTTCACACTGTATCATAAGCATTTGGAATTCCTGAAGATACTTATCAATAGTTTGACCTACTTATCTCAGCTCTTAAAGCTGAGTGAAAGTTTCTTGGAGATACGTTTCTGGCACTAATCTATTTCTGAGCACTCTCTTCATCTCGAGCTAGGTGTTAATCTCTCGATACCCCTCTGTCTTTCTCATGGCCTAAAAATTCTTCCATTATCTAGCGGCATATTTGGAAAATTCAATAGTAGTAGTCCTCACTTTCTTGTAATCCTCATACTGGTAATAATCAAACACATACTCCACCTTTCCTTCCTAATTTAGATACTCGTTAATATTCCCAAATCTATTAAAACTCGGAATCTGAAGCTTCACACGGTCAGATGCTCTGGTGACTAGTATACGTTCTGAGGGCTTATACACACTCTTCTTTAAAATACTCATTTTCCTCCTCATCAAGCTCTCTCATGTCTATCTTTTGCCTTATTCGACCACCAACACCTCTACCTCGAAATGGTCAAGCTGGGTTCTAACCTCTAACAAGTTGAGCATCATGTGGAGTGTTATACGCGGCCTTAGTGGGTTAGCAAGATAGTGCATCAACAACTCGAGTTAGATCTACTAAGAGGTTAGCTACCTCATCGAGCCTCTTGTTAGTACTTTTGGAAGTTCCTTGAGACTGATGCTTATCGTAGGCAACTCTATTATCATCATTATTACCAACATTCATATTTAGGTTCATTACTTTTCCTCACAAATTAAGAATTTAAACAACCATTATAAAAAGTGAACAGATAATAACATAGTAGTCAGATGAACTTAATAACTGACTCTATTTCACACAGGCAAAATAGAGCACAACAGAAATTCAAGAAGAACTAATTCTAGTTCACACAAAACCTCTACTTTGATACTAAGATGGAGCGAACCGTGACCAATAACAGACAAGGCCGATCACTAGATGGGATCTAAGCTTGTAGAAAGCTCGAAAAAAGGGTAATGGGGAAAGGTATGAAAAGAGTGACAAAGACAAATGGAGTAGTAAGCAAAAATCCACAAACAATTCTACAGGATATGACGCACTAAAGGAACTTCGAAGAACTTACGGCGTAATTCAATATGTTGCACGAATTGGTCCAATGAGGTTACTTATCACGTAAACTTTCTTAAGGGAAAGGATAAGAATGATGTTGAGAATAAACAAGTAGTGTTTATGTAAGGAAAAAAGTACTCAAGTGTATTGAAGGTAATCTGATTGATGTTGCAACTGCAAGTACAGGGGTATTTATACTTGCAAACTAGGGCAACTTACCCAAAAGGGAAAAGACAAAAAGGGCATTTCATAAATGGGCAATGTACATGTTACATAGAAGCAAAAATGAATATATAAGGAAAATAACCATTGGTGCTACAGATTCTATATGTGATATTGTATATGTGGCGATGCAACATTGGCAGGGTTGTTAGGAGATATGGATAAAAAGTATGAATAGATGGGCTTATTTGATTAGGGATGGCTTAATTAGTCCAAATTATCTCTCTTGGTTTCTAGGTAAGGATGATGCAAAGGGATTGGATGGCTTGGCAATAGAGAGTAATCATAAACTCAACATGCCACAAAATAAAGGGTAGTCATACGGCATGGCATTAGAGGTGACTCGGTAAGTAAGTGTTCGGCTTCGGCAGGGGTTGGTTGGAACATGAGGATTCATCGTGCCAGCGCTTCTAGTCTTTGGGCTTGGTTATGGGTCAGGGGTCTCGTAACTTGATTCCCATAAGCTTAACTAGGTCAACGTTGATTTAGTATGCCCAACAAAACTTACTTAAACTTGATACACGGGGTAAGCTAGCTTAAACCTTTTATCAATAGTATGAGTTTAATGAAGAAGTGACTCCTTCCCTAATGGATTTGAATAACATGAAAAAGAAGCTGGCTAAGTCCTTTACGAAGTACACCTAGAGATGGATATTTATAGTTGCTCAAGCTATAATACAATTGCCAAAAAATGAATTGATCACTATTTTTATCTGTACATTAGGTGAACCTTATTATAATCACCTCTTAAGCCATATCACTTCTACATTTGTAGATGTAATCACAATTGGTAGTCTCATTGAAGATATAATTAGAGTGGGGAGATTGATAGGGAAGGGATTAGCCCTATTGGATTCAAAGGCTATTGAGAACATTAAGATGTCCTACCTAATGATATGTGAGCCTAGTGCCCTAAGCACTAGTCCAAAGCTCATGGAAAATAAGCTAAGTTGGAAATCACTCAGAAGGAAGCTTACTCATGTCTTGATTCCTATGGCTTAGGTCTA
The DNA here is from genome assembly GCA_024138005.1 of Lumnitzera racemosa. NCBI lineage: Eukaryota > Viridiplantae > Streptophyta > Magnoliopsida > Myrtales > Combretaceae > Lumnitzera > Lumnitzera racemosa. The sequence continues at coordinate 63,990,052 of JAMXBC010000010.1, read as the reverse complement.
TTGCCACCTATAAGAAGAAGGTTTACTACATCTTAAGACTCTAATACTTAGGTATATACTTCAGAAATACGATCCTAATGTGCAATGTGAGTACCACATGGGTTAGCAGGGGCATACTACTGACCATTGCTGGGAATTGAAGAGTAAAGTCCAAGATTTGATTGATAAAAAATTGGTCTAGTTAGACTTTGTTAGGGATCCAATGCCTAAATTCTATACAGAGCCTACTATCAACATGATATAAAGTTTGGAAAAGTTGCTAGAAACATATTTGAATGGTAAAGTCCAAAGGGTATGTTACTGCCATGATATGAAAAACAGGGTTGCAGCCTTCGAAGAAAAGTTGGTGATATTTGAAGAAAGGCTCATGAGTACAGATATGGAAATATGTTATATGCTCAAGCAGCTCAGAAATGTACATCCTAATACGTACAGGATGTCATAGCCCAAGCATGAGGATGATTCAAGGAAAGAGATGTCAAGAGCAAATGTACCAATTAGGAAGACTTAAAATCAAGACAAGCCAATCCACATCAAGAGGAGGCGACTTACACAGTTCAAGATTCCAATGGCCCAGTTGTTTAAGTAATTATGAAAACCTAACAAAGAAATACAAGCCAATAGATCATGACCTCAAAAAATGGTGTGAGTATCATGTGGGTTAGGTAGGGCACATTGTAGAAGACTGCTAGAAACTTAAGCATAAGGTGCAAGATTTGATTGATGTTAAGGTTATCCAACCGAATTTTCTAAAAACTGATGGGTCTATGGGCAGTAGTATCCCTAACCTAAAGGCATCAAATAGATAACCTCTAACATCAGGTATTGAGGGTTTACTACTACCATTTGACGAGGTGACTTACCATTTGAAGTAATTAGGCATACCTCCAAAAGATCAATTCAACTAAATGGGCCAAGTTCGAAGAAGTGATAGAAATGGGGGTAAGAAGTAGAAAAGAGTTTTAGTTCTTGTAATTATTTTTTTCACTTTAGAGATAATATTTATTTGATTATAGGTGTTTTTCTTGTGCATTTTGTTTTTCTATGATGTGCACTTGGCTAAGCTCGATAGGGGCATGTCATTGTTCCTTCATTAATGAAATACTTCATACAAGACATGGGGCAAGTGAAAATGGATAAAATAAACGTGAACTTGGAACTTAAAATTTTCTACCTATAGGAATGGTAACACATTACTTGAAATGTTTAGGATGATAAGAGGTAAACCATCTCTTAAACTCTAACCCTAAACACACATGAGAGAGGAGTGTCATAATGTGAGTACTTAAGCTCATTCCTTAAAGGAGGTATGTCTTGAACTTGGTACACGTATCAAAATGATATTACGCTTTCATTTTAATACCTTAAACATAGTTATCCCTTGCAAGTCTACTTGAACCTTTAGGGGATTCTTCATAAAAGTAGCCCTACCAAGAACTACCTGACATTAGGGCAGTTAGGAAGTTAAGGTCATCAATCTAGAGAAAAGGGACAGACTAATTTATGCTTACCTTAGTTATGCCAATTCATGAGTAAATATTGTTATAGATAATTTGATTTCTTTAGGATGAAGAAGAGTTTTAGACCATATACACCTTAATTAAGCTTATATACTCATTTAAACACCTCAAGCTCATGAACTTTTCCTAAAGACTCTATGTCATATATACTTCTCCAAAGCTTATACTCTTTCAGCCTTTGGTTTTAGGGCATTGAATCCCATCAAGCAAAAAACTCAACAAGGGAAGGTGACCATCTTAACAAAAAAAAAAAAAAAGAGAAATAAGAAAAAGAAGAGAAAAGAAAAAAAGTGAAAAGTAGAAAAAAAAAAGAGATTGAAAATATTAGTAAGGTGATCACCTTCAAAGAAGTACGAAATTACCAATAAGCCTAAAGTCTAAACTTGTGATGATATCCAAAATTTGAACATTATAAATTCCCAAGCTCAAAAGCAAAACCCTTATTTTATGTTCCCACCAAATTTATCATATTTGATGAAACTTTTTTAACTAAAGAAATGGAATTATCTTAAGTGAAACTTACTTATGAAATTATGGTAAGCTTATGTTTAGTTTTTCCTAAGTTCTTGGCTCGTAAACCTAGGACATATTGCATATAATTTCTTCAAAATTGGCCAAAGCTTATCAATATCCATTTTCTTAAACAATTGACCAAAAGCCTTATATTGCAAACCTAGAAAACTCGATTGATTGGTCAGAATGTACTAGTTACAAGATAGGTTACAATTTTTGGAATTGATGTCGAGAGTAAAAATAAACCTATAAGAGTGCAAGGAAGTCCACTTAGACTAAACATTTCAAGTAATGGTATCTATTCCCTTAATGAAATATTAAAGAACAGTTGGGTGCTTTCTTAAAAACATGAATGGTTTTAACCTCAAGTTTGAAGTCAGTGCTTCTAAAAAGTTTAAAAATCATGAATTATGCTCTAAGAAATAAGACTGAAAGAATGAGTAATCAACAAGTAATGGGCAAGCTAACCCCTTATTTATGGTCTTTAGGGTCTTCGAGACTTTTTTACTTGTTAGCAATACAATTTTCCATTGAAGAGTGTTTTTTGAATTTCTTGAAAAAAAAGAAGAAAAAAGGAGAAAAAGGAAAAAAAAATTCAAAAGAGAAATGAAACCTTTTTGTCAAGAGAGATTTCTTGAAAAGAAAAGTTAAAATTTTCAAAGAATCATCAAAATCCCTTAAAATCAAGTCTCAAATCAATTTTATCAAAACTCATTAAAGTCCTTGAAATTCATGGATCTCTTGCCTTTTATTGCACTATCTATTTCATATAGTAATCTTAGATCGCTTTCTCATTGGAGTACCATCTAGTCCTTTTTAGGATTACTTACCCTTTAGTGTGTTGTCCATCTTGCTCATAGGAGTGCCATCCAGTTCTTTTTAAGATCGCTTACTCAAAGGAGCACTTTCCTATTCCTTAATTAGATTACTTGCTCATAGGAGCACCATCCAGTCCTTTTTAGGATTACTTGCTCAAAGAAGCACTGTCTTATATCCTTAGTTGGATCACCTGCTCATAGGAGCTCTGTCATATCTATTCCTTTCTAATATCACTTGCTTTATCCTATTCCTTTTTAAGATCGGTTGCTCAAAGAAGCATTATCCTATTCTGCTTACTCATAGGAGTGCTATCTTATCTAGTCCTTTGTTAAGATTGCTTGCTTAAAGGAGTGCTATCTTATTTTTTTCTAGGATTGCTTGCTCATAGAAGGGCTGTCGTATTCCTTTCGAGGATGGCTTACTCAAAGGAGTGCTTACTTAAAGGAGTGCTATCTTATTCCATTCTAGGATCACTTACTTAAAGGAATGCTATCTTATCTATTCCTTTTTAGGATTGCTTTCTCAAAGTAGTGCTGTCCTATTTCTTTTTGGATTGCTTACTCAAAGGAGTGCTATACAGCCATTTAAAAGATCTCCTGCTCATGAGAATGCTATCTCATTTTTGTCTTTAATAGAATGTCATCCTATCTTGTCTTCGAAAGATTTATCTTTTTGAGCAACTCATCTTGAAAGAGATCTATCCTCTTAAGGATACCTAACCTTTTAAGTTGAAACCCAATTTGCTTAATAATCAAAGTCCTTACCATGTCAATTTAAGTAAGGATTGGGCAAAAATAAGTATCTTTTTTTTTTTGTCTTTATAGCAAAGTTTTTATAAACTTTACTATAAAGAGGAGCAACTATAGACATTTCATTTTTGTCATTTCATTTTAGTATTTTTATTGAGCCAGGTTAATAAAAAATAAAATAAAATAACAAAAATTGAAAAATAAATAAATAAATAAAAATTAAGTGTCAAGTTGTATCGAGTCCAGTCATATTGAGTTGAGTTGTTTGGGGTTGAATTAAATAACGGTGTGTGTTCAATTTAATTAATTATAAGTTGTTAAAGGATCGGGCTTCATTAAAATATTTTAGTCTAGTCTAATATAAAGTGGATTTTTATCTAATTTATATTGAGCTAAAATAGACTTAGAATTTATTAAATGAGTTATTGGGCTAAATCAAGTTAGACTAAGTTAAGCTTAAAAGCTCAAATCAAGATAGGATTTTAAGAAACTAGGTTGAATCTTCAAAGAATCTAAAATGTATCTTTTGTATCTAAGATTCGTTATCGTATCTTTTGTATCTAGGGTCAGTTGAGATCAAATTTATATTAAAAAGATAAGAAAGATTTGGTCTTATGGCTTATAAATAGTGGGTTGGCGATGATGTTTGATACATTTTTCACAATCCTTAACACACGACAAAAATGACCAACTCTATAAGCATGATCACTACACATCTCTATAGTTTTCAACCTACATGAAGTCAACACATGATTGTCTTCATCTCTCTCTTACACCTATACACTGAGCCTATCTCATGCCCAGACCCTCATCGACATACATTGCACACATTGTCCTGTACACTCTCACTCACACCATGCCTACAAACTTTGCATTGAATATGCCACAATCTTTACACTATAAGTTAACTGAACACAACACACTTAACATCGTACAATCTACAGGCACATGATAGTGCCAGTACATACTATACACTCACTGACCCATACACATACACGAACACAAATGCCCCTTAGCCTATACACTTGAAACACATATGACATGAACACACCTTTGCACCACATTGATCTAATCACTAACACCCATATGCTCACGCACTTCTTTGATACATGATAACACACATACGATTTCACATGGTTACATACACTACTGTATCGATGCACATTGTTATCGCACTTGATCACACACCACCCCTCACACACGAGAACTCATACGTTGTACACACCAAGTAACACACTGTCTAAGCACAACGCATGCTACACGTTGAACACAAGCCATTGCCATATACATACGATCACGACACTATCAATAAGAACACACTGGTCACGCGCAACTCAATTTGATTAGGTAAAAAAATTATTATTTTATTATTTAATTTAATTAATTAATTATTTTTGCTAATTTATTTTTTTAAGTACAGGTTATATATATATATATATATATATTTTATAATTGTCATGTTATTTGCTACAATTTCTTAGATAATTTTTAATTTTTAATAAATGTAGTTAAATTATTTTTTTAGCTATAAATTGCATTTTTTAACTATCAATTGCATTTTTTAAAAATCACTCCATTTTTCTTTGATATTCATATTTTCAAAGAAAATACATATCTTAATGTATCTTATATATAGGATTTAGAAAAGATACGTATCTGAGCGCATCTTGTATATAGGATATAGAAAAGATTTTTTTTTTATACATAGTTATTTTTTTTATTATAAAAAAATCTTAATTAGGATTTTAAAAAAGATTTAATTAGTTAGTTTTTTTTAAATAGATTCTCAACATTAGATCTTTTAGGGTTTTTTTAACTAACAAATGGTAAAAAAGAAGGTACATCTTGTTTATTTTTGAAAAATAAAAATTCGCCTATTAAATATTTTATAAAACAAAAAACTATGTCGGTTTGATCCCAACTAGCAGGTACGCAGGCACCTTTGAACCAACCGTCTAAAAAATATAATTTTTTTCTTTTTCTTGAAATTCGTAATAAAAAATTCATTTATTTATATTTTGTATATCTTTATATATCTAAGTATTTTTTAGAAAAATATAAGAGTAAAGCCTATTAATTGATTTTTTTTTTTATTTTTAGATGATGACTTAATCTTAATAGGTTCACTTCCAAACTTAGGTTTTCTGGTTATATTTCTAAAAATTATTTTCTTAAAAAATATGCAGATTAGTGGCTATATTGGAGTTTTCCCACCCGAAAACCTTAATTTTATCTTTTACTAGTTTAATTGGTTGGCGACTCCAATTTTTCAAAATATCTTTTAAAGAAAAATGTTTCTTTAATTTTATGTCAAGTAATCTATAATAAGCAAGCTGGGCTTAATATACATTAAGTTAAAAAAAATTGAAATAGAGCTCAACTACTACTATACAATTTATCATGAACTGAATTTTCTTCACTTTTAAGGTTAGTATTTGCGAAATATTAAAGAGCTAATTGAAAAATATAGCAAGATAAAGCTTATTTTCAACTAGCTCAACATAAACTCATGATAAATGTGTACTTTAGTTTTGTTCTCATCCAAAATTAAGTAATGAACCTTAGGTTCAAGAAGAATATGTATGCTTAATTCATATTATCATGCGTCTAATTATTGTAAACATACTAGCAACTAAATATTCAATTACATAACATTACATTAAGCCAAGAGATCTATGCAAAGAATGCATACCATGCTTATTGTCATGAGCAAAATCAATGTCGATATCTTAACTTAGCCTTACTTTTCATCTAGTTGTTTAACTCAATCCAGTCAGTTGGATACAAAATCTCAGAACCTAATTAGCTACAAGGAGCAGCTGTCAGGACCCTAAAGAGGGCCTAGTAGGATTACCTAAAATTTCCACAACATGTGTGAACCCATGCTATGAAAACCGCCTTGCAAGTCAGAGATTGCAAAACTCTAAATGGTTAATCACTAGGGTTACTGATTTTTTTTTAAGTAATCAATTTACTGTAGAATACAAATATAAATAACTATGGGTATCCGATATCCCACAGTTCCTTAGAACTGCAAAGAATCGGTATCCCCTACCAAATAATAAGATAGGATATACTAGCATTAGAGTAAGGTTTAATAAATAAATATTTTCTGCAAATAATGTCTATGGATCCTCTAAAAAGTATTCAACTACTTCTAATACTAATGTACATATCTTCATCTCGTACTCAGTACTCGAGACATATCCTAATCCCATCGTATGTAAACCTGCAAAGGAAACTAAGGGGGAATGAGCATAAACTAGCTCAGTGAGTTCATTCCTCACCACTATCGGTCAAGCAAGTTTTCACACATTATTATCACATATGCAAGCAAGTTATCTACATACATAATGAATACAGGCGTGATGAATGCAAGCAACACATCCATAGGATTTCGGAACTATGGAAGGTGTAGAATTACGTCGTCTACACTTCGATTATCCCCTGTACTTACCCGCACAGGGCACCTCAGCTTACTCGCATTAGGCTACCTAGGGGCACCACCCCACTAAGCAAAACTTGACTATTACCCTAGCCGAGAAAAGAGTTTCAATCCAAATAGGGGGAGTCCAAACTAGGACTATCCACCCTCCAAGGCCCCTCGGGCACAAACATGCGAGTCCTCTCGAAACCAAAATTTAACCAAGGCCTTACAGGCACAATAAAGCGAGTCCTCTTGTTATCAAGTGGAGAACCCATGCTAGCTTTGCCTTAATGTTAAAAATACTTTTTATGGCTCCTCAAGCCCTTATAGCGATCATATAAAAATTTGTTTACAGATAGAAAATCTTTTTCCAAAAATACTTTTCTTAAGATTTTTGCAAGGCTAGCACTCTCCATTCATACCTTTACCAAGTCATAGACATGCGACGAGTTGAACCAGTTATTTAGATAGATATTTATATTTATCAATTTAAAAAGGTGATCATACGGATGATAGCATACAAGCAGAACAGTCATTCAAACATACAAGTAGTAGCAAACAGCAAAACATCATACAAGTAACACGCACAAGCAAGTAGCAGGTCATCAGAACTCCCTCACCTGGATTATTGCTCATTCTCCAAGCCTTTAAGGTTTTCAGGACTCGATATCGAATGCCTAAATCAAAATGGTAAAACTTATAAGTGTTTTGAGAATTCAGACTCCTTAGTTAACTAAAAGTCTATTGTAGTTTATCTAGTTTCCTCCAATATAACCTGAGTATAATGTATATAAGGTTAACCCGGGTATAGTGTGTATAGAGTTACCATACCCCCATGAGATTAATAGTAACTATTTTCTTATATTAATAAGTTATGAGGCTTCCTTTATGTATTTTGTAACTTTTTCGTTCTGATTCTGATATTTGCGAACTTAAATTCGTTTTTCATCCTTTTTGGACACACGTTCACATGGTGATGCTCGTTTTGGACGTTAGGACCCGCGTTTTACGATATGAGCTAAATTTATTAAAATTTTATCTTATTGAAGTTTAATTATTCTTATTGCTTATGTTTAGGCCCTAGTTTAGGATTTAATGATTGAATTAACTATTTGATTCTTACACTTAGGAAATTTTACATTAGTGCTACTAATCCACATGCTTGATTAAATTTAATTCAATCTAGGAAGTGTATTAGGATTTAAGGGATTTTCGACTTCTAAATACATGTATATACCTATGTTATGTGCTTATGTAATCTTATTATTTCTTTTATTATAAACCTACGCTTACATCATCACTTATGTAATCAATTGATGATGTCATGGCTTATGTAATGTTTAGATGATGTCATGGCTTATGTAATCCATTTATTACATGTAAATATATATGTCATTAAGTACTTATACATATACATTTGTTATATACCTACCTATACTCATAATATACTAATATGTGTACTTATGTACTAATATATATACTAATACATATACCCATATACCCATATACGCATACGGTGACATATGTATTTTTATACGTATTTTCGTATGCCTTATATAGCCCCTTAAGAAAGCTTCACAATTTCATTCTTTTTCTATTTTAGAGTATATTTGACATGATATATGTATGTATAGCTAGTATATACCATATTTTAGGTTATGTACATATTGTATACTTATGTACAAAGGTATTTATACTTGTATTCTTTTAACATATCCTTTTATACATATACTTAAGGACATATGCACATGCATATCCTTCTTCTTCTTCATGATTCCTATATTTCTATACTTAAAGAGGGAACTTTGTGCTCTTTTCTTCAAGATCATACTTTTCACATGCCTAATTGTCTAATCTACCTAATTAACTAACTAATGAAGAATAGAAAGCAACATAAAGTAACTTAAGTACATACCTTTAGTTGTGTTGAAATTATGGAAACAAAAGGGGAAGTTGTGAAAGTGAAAGAGGAAGAAAAAGCTCACAGCAAGAGGAAGTTGTTTTTGTTTTGTTTCTTTTGATTTGTTTTGTTTCTTTTTTATTTGTTTTGCTTATGGAAGAAGGAGAATGGTGGGGTCTAGAAGGGGAGATGAATGGACGGCAATTTAGGAGGAGAAGGAAAAAGAAATGCTAAAGGAAAAGAAAAGAAAGGAAATCATGAGAAAAAGATATTTTCTTCAAATGAAAAGGACACTTTTGTTGACTTTTCAATTGTTGACTTTAGTCAACATTTTGACCTTAGTCAACATGTGTTGACTTGGTCAACTTTCGTTGACTTGGTCAACTTTCAAAAAAATAAAGACCCTTTTGTGTACATAATGAACTAATTAGGAAAAATTTGGAGAAAGATTAAGGAAATGAAAGGAAATAAGAAATTTAGTGAATTGATTAATAAAAATAGATAATGAGATCTTCCATTAGGTATTTATATCCTATATACACCATTTGATAAGCTACTAAGTATAATTAAATTGGAAACTATCATTTAGGGTATTAAGGTTTACTACATTTAACCTAAGCCTCAACTAAACCTTTAACTCTATGTAATACTAACCTAGTTATATACTTAGAAGATGAATGTGATCTAGAATACAATATCTTAGTTTCTAAGAGGTCACTTAAGTATTCTAAATGTTTATGCATGATTAAGAGTTATCTTTAGTCGTTTACCGATGAAATGACAAAATATGGAGGATATATTATCACTTAAGGTTTTAAGGTAAATTATGGTGAATTAGTGCTTTTGTATCCTTAAAGTTATAATTTTAGGGGTTTTATTACTTTAGGGCACAATCTCTAATGTTTTTCCACATTTAGGGTTTCATATATTCTTACGCGATTAAATCTTTGATTGTTATCTTAGGGTTTTGATGTGGTTCGAGGTTTTAGGGTCTTCGTATGCGGTTAGGGGTTCAATTGATGATTTAAGGTTTTTAGTATCCACTTTAGGTTTTGGATTGAGATTTTAATCGGTTTTAAATCTCATTAGCTCTTTCGAGTTTAGGAAATCATCTATAGTTTGGACGTTTATTTCTATACTTAGAAAGCTAAATTCGTGGGGTTTACAGCAGCCAAGACTAGGACCTCTAAATTATAACCTAGTTTGTTCAATCACATGGAGTAGTCTAGGTGCTCGAGCAAGTGTAATCCTTTATGCTTCAAAACATAGGTTTTTGAAACTAGTTGAGCATAGTTTCCAAGTTGCACATCCAAGTTTTGTTTTGAATACCACTCAGTTAGCCTAATCTTTCTTTAGTGTTTACTATAATCATAAGCTAAAACCTTGTATAGGGTTCACTGAAGTGAGAACCTACTAGGTTAAACTATTTCTTAGTGTTTTCTAAGATCAAAATATATCCTAATGATCCTTTTCATACATCAAAAAATACCTTACATATCATTAAGCAACATTTCAAGCATTATGACCACGTTTTGTTAATTAAGTATACATAAGGAAGAACATCACATATTCAATAACAAACAACATATTCAAGATTCAGACATTTAGGCAAATTACATTGAAAACTACATAAATTGCAACCTAATGAGTACTCATAAATCTACTTGTAAACGCATAATATTTACTTAGTATTAGCATTGCTTACTTTGTTTTGAAGCGTATATTTTAATGTTCATTGAGGTTACGAGAGCAATTCCTTTATGTTAAAAATTTATTATAATTAGTATCATGTTTATAAATTACAAATGGACATCCTATGTGTTTAGATGAGAAGGCCTATGTTCATACTTCATAGGTTCTTAAGACCTTTTACACTTCCTTCTACATTTACATTTTGTTTAGGTTCTTGCTACTTAACATTCTATATATCCATATATAAGGAGAAGGGTCCTTGCTTTTAATCATCACTAGAATCTTTTGCTCAACCTTCTATTTAAATTCAATTTAACAGTCATGGTCAATGAACCTTCTACTCAACTTTCTACTTAGATTTATCTTTAGGTAGAAGAGTAGGTAACTTCTACATTGTTTATCCTACCAAATAACCTTTTAGAGTTCCTTTTACCAATTGTCTTATTAAGGACCTTTTATAATACTTTTTGCTCCATGTTAATCTTCTACTTACTAGTAGATAACCTTCTACAGGATATTCTATTAGCTATTTAAGCAAGGACTTTCTACTTTATTGTCAATAGCAAGCCACCTTCCATCTAGTTATATCTCAACATGTTACGTTTTAGTCTTCACATCCATTCATTCACTACCAAATCTTTTGTAGTGCTTTTTTCATGGGATGTTTGATAGTAAAGCTTATTGAAGCACCACATGTTCCCTAACACAAATCGAATTCAAACCTAAATTAGTAGAAAAGTCACTCTAAAGAACCATTTCCAAGTTGATAAAGAATAGCAAGGGCACATGCATATCCATTAAATGGAATATCGTCGCATAAGTTATGTAAAAGCGACATTTTTAGCCTTTAAAAACACAAGTTACATATTTAACTATTTTGTTTTCTCTTCAAAAATACATGTAATCTTATAAGACATCATCTTAACACCTAAAGAATAAGTAAAAACTAGATTTAACCAAAAATCCTTAAAAATTATCTTACTTATTTTGTAAATTGAAAATCGAAATTTTTTTGAAAAAAAAAATTGCAAAAATTCACTGAGTTGCCATAGGAAAAGATTAGACATAAAATGAAACTAGACACTTTTTGGAATCTAAAAAAAAATTCGAGTTCAAAACATCTTAAACTCTTTTGAAAATTCGATTGAAATAGGCCATTTCATAAGAGTGTAATATAAAACATATATATTTTACAAAAATAATATTTTTTCTATGAAAGTACAATAAAAATAATCAAGAAATACAATATTTTAGATTTTTCCAACTTAATTTACTATGTTTACAAATTTTATGAGAATTAGGTTGAAAAAGAGACTTCTTGATGAAAAAATTTCTAGCCACCAATCTACAATGTAAGCTTGTCAACCTACCTAGGTGTAGTAGTTTGTCTTCAAGTAGTTGCTTGCTAGTTCTCTACATGATTGGACTCTACACTTATTTTTCCTTAATTTTCTATAACTCTTATTTAGCTCCATTAATTTCCCTAAGCTCCAATTTGACTTATAAAACTACTATGATGTTAGCTTGGGTTATTTATAAAGGAAAGTGGGAAAATTAGATACCAAAACTATAAACCACCCATTCTCTTTATTCTCAAACAATATGCTAACACTCCTTATTTTCAAAGAAAAACATTTGTAACCTTTTTTTAGAAAACTACATCTAATGCCTTATGCCTTCTCAAATGAATGTGGACACTTTTTGTAGGCTTTTTATTATTTATTTAATTGATTTAGACATATTATATGTATATCTAGGGTTTTTTATGGTAATTTATGAGTACATAATTAATATATAAAATATATTTGATGTGTACACATTATCTTGAATAATATTTCAACTTGAATAGTTTATCTCTAACCACTTATCATTTTTCGGAACTCCAATGTCAATAGTTATATCAAATTAAAACTTTATTTTACAAAACCAACTACATGGTGTCACTTTCTAATTTTTGTGTATTTATCTTAAATTTTAACCCCAATGGGTGAATGTCACCTAATGCCTTGAACTTAAGGCTCAAAACCTAATAGTATTGCAATCCTCATCTACTCGATAATGATTAATATTTTGATTATGGTAAATGGTGAAAACAATATGGAAAATCTAGGTTTTCTTTATTGGTTTGGTTTTATATTGTTTAAAGGTTAAATATGTACCAATTTTTTATGGGATTATCTGATGTTTGATTATGGATAAGTAAAAAAAATGTCAGGAGTTAAGAGTAATTTACTATGTCCCATGGTTACAGTATGGAGGGAGAATACAGGATGGGATATACTAAATACTCAGTGGAAGCGGTGAGGGTTTCTTATGATGCAAAATATCAACAATTAGTCAATATCATCTAAAGATGTGGACTTGTGGAGATGAAAGACGATCTATCACCTAGATATGTGTATTAGTCTCACCCATCTTCTACCCTACTGTATCTTAGTAGGAGGAGCTGGGCCCCTTTTCACCGTCATCGATGCCATTCCAAATGCTTTTGTGGGAAAGCTCTAATGCCTTCATTTAAACTGCTCTAGCACTACGAAAGAGGGGACATGAACCTTGGTCAAAAGACATAGGCTAAGGGATCCTATTCTAATGCATATTTCTCCTCCCTAAGGTTCACTTGCAATAGGTTTGGACAGTACTCAGGTTACTCAAGTGATAACAATAAAGTTTATATATTTTTATCCCAACTTTATAATATACTTGTGTATATTTTTATATTTTTAATAGCAAAATTGTATAGATTAGAGAAATACACACAAAAGATAATAGTTCCTAGGAAGCCCATATATAAATTGCAAGTCGATGTACATGTTCCAGCAATGAATTTGTCCAAACCGTATTGAATTAGAAAAGATGGCTGTGCCATATATAAATTTCCAGTTGTGTCTTTATCGAATGTGGACACCACGCAATTGGAAATTATGCTGTGCCGAGCATAAATTGATGCCAACAAGCCACTGTTCGACCAATTGGAAATCAAGTTCAGGTCCAAAGCCCTTACGTGATGTTTAAGTCCAGCCCATGTTACAGAATTGAAATGGAAGCTTGCCTTCATCCATGTCCAAGCCCATCATGAATTCATTTTTCATGCATTTAAAATTGGGCTAATGTCTCCATATACACCCTAATTTTGTGCTTTTTTTTTTTTTTTAACTATACATCCAAACTTTGAACTCACTAAATTATACACTTAATTTAAGCTTTGCTTGTCCTTACATACATCTCCATTACACTCATCTATCATTAAATTATACACCTAATTTAAAATTTGCTTATCGTTGCATACATCTCTATTACGCCACTCTAACTCTATTAGTTGAGTTACTCTAAGCAGCCAATGAATCTTTGACATGTGGCTTTTACTTTTGTTTTTTTTTTTCTAATTTCTGAGTCTATGTCAACACTATGTAGGATGGTTTTTCGATTGAAGGAGAAAAATTCTTTCCTAATTAATTAAGAATTCCACACACATTGCAATCTTCAATTCAAGGGATGTCTTTACTTTAACTTATTATTAAGTCATATTATCCTATATAGAAGAAAGAAATTGAGACTCAAGCAATGTCAGACTTGCCTATCATGGGTCTTAGAGAACTACAATTGTGCAGTTTAACATGCGCATAATGCTTAACATGACTTGATTTTTCATTATTTAATTTGACCTCCAAATTAAGAAAAAACACCTAATTATTAATCTACCCTAAGCATTCTTTCTAACTATGAAAAAATATTTCTAAACATTAACCTATATACGCTAAAAAATTGAAGCAAACTTACATATCTACCATGGATGAATTAACTTTGCTTTGAATTTTTAACATGTGTAAATTAGTTTTTAGAAAGATTTTTGCATGGTTAGAAACAACTCTTGGAATATATCAAGATTAGGTGTTTTTACTAAATTTGGACCGAATCAAATAACTAAGATTAAATCAAATTGAGCAATGTGCACTTGTTAAATTGCACAATTATAGTTCTCTAAGGTTGTTGATAAGGAAGTTCCACATTGCTTGGATCAAGCAAGATGTAATTAATATGTCCCTTTGAAGTCAAAGATGAAGAATGGTGTGTGTAGAGGTCTTATAGTACAAAAATTTTCTTTTTGAAATACTGACATAGAAAAACTTTCCTGTCACTGTTTACATGGAAAATTAGCATTTGTTGAATGAGATAACGAAAGTACCTATAAGAATAAACAAAGTTTTAATTAGATATATAATTTAACATGTTCCAAATTTGGGTATATAATTGAAAAAACAAAACCCCTAAAATTAGGGTGTAAACAACCACATTACCCCATTTAAATTTCCATGTTCCACGACATGCCAACATCCCAATTTGTTGAATGAAGAAATTAATTCATTTTTAGCCCATAATCTTTCAAGTATTACAATTAGAGTGGTTTCAGTAATTATTATATGTGTCCTCTTTTCTTCATATTTAATCTTATTTTAATGTTTCTTGTTACTTTATATGATATACCTTTGATTGTTATGAACCAAATTGTTTTTATGGGATTTGGCATGATTTGATGCAGCAACTTTAACATGATTCTTTTATATGTTATTATTTAATTATTTGAATATTTTTATTATTCAATTTTCATGATTTATGTATATGTCATTAGACCTGTGATATATTTATAAATTAAAATGTAAAAGACTCGAAAGGAAATAAAAAATTCAAATGAAAATTGAAATAGGTTAATTTAACTATGATATGGCAGCATGCTTGTTAAATTAAATTAAGGGTTCACAAACTTAATGCAATTAAAGTTAGTTGGCTTGATGTAGGTATATGTAGGTTAATCAATTTTAATTAGAGTAATTAGATTCGTATTAGGAATTCTTTTACACAATCGATAAATATGAATTAAGTAACTCTAAAGACAAGTAAATATCATAAATAGGATTTTGAAGAGTTGGAAAGGAAGAGTATCCTAGTAAATCTACTATAAAATCAAATAATTAATCATAATATATACTAGAGGCATATGTGAATTTTCCAAATGATAACCTATTTAACACCCCACATGTTTGGTTCATTTATCTATCGCCTTATAGATTGTAGATATATTTAGTTTTTGTTTTTAATTTAAACGTTGTAGTTTAATTAGGGATGCAACTAGGCAAATTATAACAAGATTCCCGACCTGCCCGATCTAATAAATACACTATAAAGCATTTTCAAATAAGGTTTTGGAATGGTATCTAGGTTTTTTAAAAAACTTGTTGGGAAACCTACTATTTGATAAGAAGTAATTTAAGTATTATATATTATAGGAAATAAAAACTATCAATAAAAAAATTAGTAAGTTTTTGGATTTCATACTTTTGATTAATTACAGATATCGTGTCATTATGTTTGATTATAGTAAATCTAATATAATAAAGTTAAAGGTTGATTGTCTTAGGTTCACACTATTGTGGAGATGCTGCTATGTTTTGATATACAAGCATCAAATTTATTTTGCCTATATAATTGATTCTTTTATTTATGACTCGTTTATTTATTTCTTTGGTTTTTTTTTTTTTTGGTCAGTAGGAAAGTACTTTTCCCCCATCATTGTAAGGTGAAACTATGTGGATGATAATTATAAAGATGTCTATATTATAATGTATGCCATTCTTTTGTTTACACAATATAAAAGCATTTTTTTTCTTACTAGGAAAGTAATGAGATTTGATTAAGCAATAGTTTTAGAGGTTTTCCTTACTTGTAATAAGAATGAGAAGCTTGTTTTTTTCTTGCTAGGAAAGTAATGAGATTTGATTAAGCAATAGTTTTAGAGGTTTTCCTTGCTTGTAATAAGAATGAGAAGCTTGTTGTTTGTTGAAATAAATTTTGGGCAATTTCTAATTCAACATGTAATTGCTGATTCATAGTACTACTTTACATTTATAGATTTCCAATTTTTTTTTTAAATTTTTGCATT
The DNA here is from genome assembly GCA_024138005.1 of Lumnitzera racemosa. Taxonomy (NCBI): domain Eukaryota; kingdom Viridiplantae; phylum Streptophyta; class Magnoliopsida; order Myrtales; family Combretaceae; genus Lumnitzera; species Lumnitzera racemosa. Next base: position 63,973,497 of record JAMXBC010000010.1, on the reverse strand, counting down.
CCGTATTTATATAATTTGTGCAATTAAATTTATAAGACTTACTGTTAAGGAAAAAAAGAAGAAGAAGAAAATGGGTTTCAGGTTTCCTAAAAGGCATATAGGGTAGGTTTCAAGTTTTTTAGGACACCTTACTAATAACAAGATGGGTACTGGAATTGTCAATCTCATCCCAAACACGCCTTGATTGTATCCCTAAGTTCAATTACCTAGTTGAAAATAATATCATATAATTAGTACCTCGTATCTACTATCTAATCCTTGTGGAAATAGCGTAGTTTCACTAGTTTTTATTATTGCATACATAACCCAATATATTTGTTGGTAAATTGTCCTTCTAAAATTTACGCATATTAAGTTTTTTACCCAATTACCGAGTTTTGCAATTTACTAATATCAGTTATTGACACTAATTTTAGACTAGGTATTGTATATTACTATATATTATTTTTATTTTTTCTGATAGGTATTTGTTATCGTTAATTAATGTGTTCACGACATCATTTTTCTTTCTATTGTCCTAAACGTCAATGTTTTTAATGGTCACTGTTTCATGTTTTCTTTCATACTAAGCTTTTATTTTCATCATCTCTAGGTTTTAACATTTTAGTGTTAAGTCATTAGCTTTCATTGTTGCTTAAAAAATTAAAAAGAAGAATAGTTTTAAGTTTTTTTTTTCCTTGATAACATAGGATTGCATCAAACATAAAGTAAGGTTATAGTTTAAAAACATAGCATTGTATTTACATAACCTATTTGCTTTTATACAACATAGATGAGGCAAACCATTCAACAAAACATAAGTTTTCATCTTCCTTGATTTATGAAACCAAACCTTACCATACCCCTTTAGATCTCCTCTTAAAATTTCTTGCAGTTCTATTGAGGGGATTACATAAAAAAAACCTAGGATTTTGTATTCTATTGCTGAACAAAAGAAGCCATCTAGTTAGTAGCTTAGTTAATCTTGCAAGGTATCGACTTGATCCTCTTCCTTTCTAATCGCTAGATGTTTGCCTTGCATACATTAATTACATGTGTGTATTTTAGTTTTACATGATGTTGATAAGTTAGATAGTTCTCTGTTATTGTTGACTCAGTTTCAATTTTGAATTTTTTTTTTCTAAATCCTTTTGAATACAATATTGATTCTATAGTAAAGTCCCCAAAGCTCTACTGTGATTATGTCTAATTTCTCTTGGGTTTGTATAAAACCAAAAACCTAGTTCTCTTAACAATCCCTAATTACTCCCCCTATATAAGTCTATCTAGTAAAATGATTCACTAAGCAATTTGTATCGAGCTTAGTCTACTATTGTGAGGGGGTAATCCATCTAGGAGAAGAGTAGTCTACTTGATACAATTTTCTTCCTTTTTAATGACTAATGTTCATGATTGAACTTTCAAATGATACCATGTGAATCCTAACTTATGGGATTAGGTTGGAATAGTAATTAGTTCCTTCCGAACCAAGTGAACGACATCATAGAACCACAAGGGAAAGTTGATGGTAAGGTTGCCTTTTTTGCATCCTTTTTCCTAATATAATAGTTTACCTTAATCCTTGTAAGAAAATTTTCACTGATACTCAGATGGGTTATGTGCGTTGTTTGCCATAGTTTAGCTGTTTGTTTAACATTTTCACATAGTAGAAAAACATGATCTAGAGATTCCTCTTGATGACCGCACCTTGGACAATTAGCATTTCTTTAACTTGCCTCTTCCTTAAATTTTCTGCTATAAGGTTGCAATTATGTCGTATTCTCCACGAGAGCAATTTAACTTTTGGGGGGAAAATGGATTTCTATATCCATTCTCATTTGCTCTTGTTATTTTTTTTTTTATTTTGTAACAAGTTTCCTATATATGTCAGCTAGTTTGATTGTTTCTTCTACCGAACTCAAAATGTCTTTTTAGTCTTAGCCTACAAGTAGTAGTATTAAACCTATATATTATTCACAATTATGTCAGATAGATTGAAACCAATTTGTGCCTCATCCCATTGATAAGGTTCGATCAAATGTTTCTTCCAGTACCATGAGTTATAAAACCATTCTTGATAGACATATATGAGCTCTGACGTAATTCTTTCACCATATGTGAGGCATCTAAAAATTTTTAGGATCACATTATACTCTCAAACCTTTTTATGTTTTGTTCTAATAAGTTTGGCCCAAATAACATTTCTTGATTTAAACTCCTAGTAGCTTTTGATTGCACATGCTTCATTTCTTTTTACTAAATCAATAAAGCCAACTCCACCTGAATCCTTTAGCTTAGTTATTTTATCCCAGTTCAACCAATGTATTCTATTTGATTCATTTATTCCATTCCATAAGAAGAACCTGATTATTTAAGTTATCTTCAAGAGCGTTTTTTATGATTTTTGAAACTTGTATATTGCTTCTAAGATAGATTTGACAAAATAGTCTTGCCAATCATACTTAGTTATTTGGCTTTCCAATTTGACAACTTTTTTTTTTTTTAGAGCTTTCTTAGTTAACAAATTATGTTGACTTGACTTTGGTTAACTCCTACCATGTAAAGGGAATCCCAAATATTTTTCGGATGAATTTATTTTCCTAATGCCCAATATAGTTGAAATATCCTCCTTCTTTTGCATTGAAGTGTTTCTAGAAAAAACCATAACTATTTTTTGATAATTGACCTTTAATCTTCATAATTGGGAAAATTCATGTAATACTTCCAATATTTTGCCTGCATTTCTATGATCAGCTTTTGCTACCAATACTAACTCATCAGCAAACACAAAATGAGAGATGCATAAATCACTTCCCTTCACTTTAAATCTTTGCTAAGTTCGTTGATGCACTTGCATCTCTACCATTTGGTTGAAAAACTCCATATTGGGTATAAATAGATAGGGTGTGATTGGATCCCCTTCTCTAATCCTTCTACTAGGTTGGAAAGACTTTAGAGCATGGTCATTGAATAAAATTTCAATCGAAGTGGAACTTACACACATGTCTAATATTCTAATCCACTTCTCAAGAAAATTAAGACTAACAAGGACCTAATGTATATAATCCCATTTAATCATATCAAAAGCCTTTTTCAAGTCTATTTTAATCATGATCCAATCTTGCTTCCTTGATTTTCTTCTAAAGCTATGAAATATTTCATTTACTAAAATAATATTATCTAAGTCTTTCCTTTCTTCAATAAAACTTGCTTGAGTAGGATGAATAAGCTTGTCCAAATAATGCCTTAGTTTGCTTATTAAGAGTTTCATGAGAATTTTATATAATGTAGTACAAAAGGCCAATAAATTGAAAATCTTTCAATGTATTCGCTTTCAATTGCTTAGGAATTATGTATAGTTAGGTTTGATTTAGTCGACTATGAATTGTACCTTGATTAAAACACTTTTTATTAGATAACTAATCTCTTAACCTAGAAAACTCTAGTATTTTTTGTAGAAGGAGGCACGAAAACCATTTTTTCTTAGAGCCTCCCAAGAACTTGTTTGCTTTAAGGCATTAAGGACTTCTTTAGGGGGATATTTCCTTTGCTAAGTCCATTTTTTTTTTTTATCATTAAAACCATATTTGATTTCCTCCATGATTTGATTGAAGATAACAGAAGTTTCCTTTGAAGTACTATAAAATTTTTGACAATAGGTTAAGACAATTATGGATATTCTTTCTTGATCATACATCTAATTTCTTGCATCATCTTGAAGTTCTAAGATTTGGTTTTTAGCTGTCTTATTTTGTACTACCACATGATAATGGGAAGTGTTCCTCTCATCATCTATAATCTATTTTATGTAAGCTTTCATATTCCAAATCTACTCTTCTCTTTCTAAAATTCTCTTAAGGTCTTTTAAATTTTTCTTTATCTTGATAAGAAAGGAATTTGAAGTGTTACATCTTAAGTGCCACTATCATAATAGTCCCACCATGCATACCAATGGTTAATGATAGCTTAAGGCCCACAACTATCACTACATTATTGATATATACAAGGCTTTACATCCAAGATGGTAACATTTAGTGGAAGTGAAGCATGCTTACTAATAAACCCTCAAGAACAATGCCTCCTTTATCATAAAGTCCCTTTTGTAATTGTCTAGCAAAGTGGTTTGTTAAGCTTTATTGATTGTATCTCAGTTAGTGCTCTTATTCGAAGTTTTAGTAGAGTTAACCTGCAAAAGAATAACTATATGGGTATGAAAAAAACCACGTACTAAATAAATAGTAAGAGATAAACATTATACATAAACAAGGAAGGTAAGCAAGTCCTTTTAGAGTATCAAGAATACAACACATCAAAAGGCATTTGTATAACATTGGCTAGTACATTGCAAGGCTAGAGAAAATAACCTCACTCTAGCCTAGGTTTTGAGAAGATTTGCAACAACTCATCACTTTGTGGTCCCAAACTTTCTTATCAATCCGAAACGTGCAATGGACTTTCCCTTATCCCCTTTATAACCATTCCAAACCATCCTACTTGATACTTTCCAACTTGATAGTGATCTCCTGTCTTTTCATTTTAGTTTTATAAGACTGAAAGAAGGAAATCTTATTTCCTTATCTACAAGTAGTGCTGATAGGAAAATGCAGAATGCAAGTATACTATGCATGTATAATTTTTAGGATCGAATATTACATTAGTAAAGTTAATAGGGTGATCAACCAGTGATTCCATACCAAATAAAAATATTATATATTTCAAGCTAATCGGTGTAAGTCATCAATTGGAAATCTTATATTCACAATCACGGTAGGTGCACATATAACTAATTTACAGGCATAAGTAACACAACGACTTATTATCCCTTGGTAACACATCAAGAATTGCCATGAGGTAGACCACTTACCTAGATTGTAGATGACCAATATCCCCTTGAAAGTTGAGTTGAAATCCTACAAAAAGTTTACCATTAGTTATATCTTAATAATTGTTTTATCTCTATCGTTTTATAGGCCCTAGCACTTCATTATTTACTTATAAAGAAAGTATTAATATTCATAAAAGAAAACTTGACTTTTATA